>ML660765.1:13765064-14125902 GCA_007570785.1 Antilocapra americana | reverse complement strand
GGCCAGGAGCGGGAGGCGCGGCGGCGGGCCGCGCGACCCGGGGAGCGCGGCGCCCAGCGAGGCTCCGCGGCGGCGGCGGCGGGGGCGCGGGAGCGGCAGCGGCGGGTCCCCCCCGCCCCGGGATGCGCCCCGGCACTTCCTGACTGGCTGGCGGCGCGCACGCGGCCCGCGGAGCTCGCCCGCCCGCCCGCTCTGCGTCGGCCGCGCCGCGCTGGAGGCGCGCGGGGAGGGGAGACGCGGCCCGGGATGAGCTGATCGCCCGAGGCGCGCGTGGCGGTGGTGGGGGGCGGAACCGCGCCGCCGCCTGGCCCCCCGAGGCCGCGAGGAGCCGACCTTTCTCCGCGTCGCCGCCCGGCCCCGGGGGACTGGAGATCATGTACGTACGCGCCGCGGGCCCGCTCGGGTCTCCAGCGCCGGCGCGCGCCGTGCGCCCCACCCCGGGCCCGGGGGGCTCTCGCGCGCGCTGCCCCCCGGGCCCCCGAAGGCGCCCCCGCGCTCACCACGCGCCCCTTCTCCCCCACCCCCCACCCCCGGCCCCGGCCGCCTTAGGTCCATTCACATCGTGGCGCTGGGGAACGAGGGGGACGCGTTCCACCAGGACAGCCGGCCGTCGGGGCTCATCCGCGCCTACCTGGGCAGAAGCCCGCTGGTCTCCGGGGACGAGAGCAGCTTGTTGCTGAGCGCGAGCGGCGCGGCCGCGCGGCCCGTGTTCACCGAGTACCAGGCCAGCGCGTTTGGGAACGTCAAGCTGGTGGTCCACGACTGTCCCGTCTGGGTAAGGGGGCTGACGGAGCCGTCCTTTCCTTTCTTTCCCTTCTGCCCTCCCCCACTCCCCTTTCATGAATGTCAACGTCCGGATCACCTGGGGAGAGTTTTCTTTTCTTTTTTCTTTTTAAAAAACATTTTGGGAAAAGTCTTTGGTCCTTCGTTTCAGGGGGCAGGGGCCAGCCTAATCAAAGACCACTCTTAGAAGGCGAAAGAAAAGCCCCAGTGAGGATGTGAAGCACTTAGACGTACGTTTCACGATTGTGGGTTGTCTCTTGGTTAAGACAGCTGACCCTTAAATGTCCCAACCCCAGGCGACGGGGGTCACTAAGTTTCACCAGCAGAGAGCAGTGTGTTGTTGTCGTTGTTGTTTTTTTTTTCATGCCTACCCTGTGTGGGTGATATAAGTAATATGAGTGTTCTAAAAATAAAGATCTCTGAAAGCTCAACAGAGCCAAAATACATTTCACTGGGGGCCAGCTCAGAAATAGACCCCTGGAAAGGAGGGGGAAAGTCAGGGACTGAGAATTAATTTTAAACGACTCGTTTATAGCACTTTAAAAAAGTTTGTAATTAGTTTTTAATTTTAATAGTGGCGATGTTCTTGATATATTTAGCCATTTCTTTTTCATGATCCCTAAATCAGAAATATTACTGATACTATCTTGGGACTTGAAAAAAGCTTTACAATTTGCCATGATTAGAAGAAATTGTAATGAAGTTGATAAACGCTAGTCTAATTCTTGAGTGATAAAAGAAGAAATCTACACCCTGATGGTATATAAATGTTTTTCAGTACACGATAGCATCCAGAATGTTTTCATGTAATCTTATTTCAAAGTTTCTGAGTCTTTACTAGTATCGAATCTACATTGCAGCTAAGTATTACATTTTGTAACAGAAGGTTTAAGGTCTGAAAAAAATACAGATTATCTTTATGTGAGATTTACATTTAAACCACAGTTTAAGAAAAGTGAATTAGAGACTATAAGCTACTGATACACCTTTCCAAAGAAATATATAAAATGTCTGTAAAAACACTTCTTATGTGGATTTCCATATTACAGAAAGGAAAGATCACTTGTCCAAATAAATTTTCCGCTAAAAAGTAAATTTATGTTAGTAGACCAAAATAAATGAAAAACAGGCTTTCTCAGTCTAACAGGGAGGCTATTAAACTCTTAATTATGACATTGATAATGCTGATCATAAGAAGCATGGCTAGAGAACTTACTGGCTGGAGTCCATGCAAGCAAATGAAACCCTTCTTCCCCTTTGATCATTTCATTGTGAAAAATCTTACAATCTAAGAACTTACTGGGTCTACACTCAGTTGAACAAACATTGAGTGAATAGAGTAAATAAATGTAGGGGAAATAAAATAAGCTGAATTAGGATGTTAGGGTAACCTTTCCTGTTTTTTTTTGTTTTTTGTTTTTTTGAGCAGTTAACTCCTGTTGATGTTATTATTAATAATTTAACAAAGAGCAGTACTTATGATCCCATGGATTGTAGTAAATGAAATCTTCCAAATCAGTTAAAATTAACCTTTGTTGTCTAGATTTTTGATTGTTATGCTTTATTATTCTAATCACCTTTGTTTGGTTTGACTCTGGCCCTTTTTAAGGCATTGAGTGTGTATGTAACCAGGCACAGTTTTCTGGGTTATAACGGTCTTCAGGCATAGTAGAATGTGTTTGTAGAGCTACTGTTTATAAGATGCTTTTCTTCTCTAGGTGGTAAGTAAAAGCCCATTGGAGGTATGAAAGTTGATTGTATTCATCAGCTGGTATTTGACATGCTCTGAATCAGAACAGTAAACACAGCCAAGCAGACAGAGCGCAGGTTTTGCCATCAAAAGGACCTGATTTCAGATCCTCACCTTGGTACTTAGTGGCTGAGTTCCTGGGTAAAGTCACTCATCTTCTTTTGTCCTTATTTTCCCTGTGTGTAAAATAAACATAATAATCACCCCTCCATGCCCCCCCACCACCAGAGCTATGCCAAAGAGAGAATAGTGTAAAATTCTTAGCACCCAGACTGGCATGTAGTAAATACTTAATAGGTGGTAGCTATTGATAATAATTATTTATCATAACTTTAATATAGCCATGTATTGCTTACAATAAGCAGAAGTAAAGTTTTCCTACATATCATTTGAGATTTACACACAAGTACACAGAGCCAGTTTGTTAGTACTTAGCATTAGTAGATGCTGTATTGCAGCCCCACAAGGAAGTAGAATGAAATTATTGTTCCACTATAAAAATTCAGATTCTTTTTAAAAGATGAGTTCCATTCCCCAAATGTGGCTTCAAGCCTTGTGTTGCATAACTACCCTGAGGAAATCCTGGAACTGGTTTAGGAGGGGTGGGAGAATTTGATTTCCTTTGTATTTCTAGAAATCAGTGGAACATTTTCTCTTTGGGATAGTTTGAAGAAGTGTGGTGTTGTTTCCTTGGAGTTAGAATGAGACAGATGTGTTCCTCTTTCCTAGTTTTCTTCTGCAGGTCTGCTGCCCTACTCTGGATCTTCGCCATTTATACTTGGCACTTTAAATAAATGAGCTTCAAATTCATTTTATGTAGCTAATTATTTATTAATAGTATGCCTCTCAAACCCACGTTTTTATTTTATTTTATTATTTCATTTCTAGATCTTTTCCTGTTTACTAGAAATATTCCATAAAAAGCGATGAAGTAATATATGCGCACATTTCTTGTGCAGGGTTTGAAGCTCTGATTTGTATTAAAAAATAAAATTAGTTATAGTCTTTATATCCTCAATACCACAGAGTTAATGAAGCCAAAACCCATTTCCTCATAATATTTTCCCTTAAGTGTCTCCTTTTTCCTTCTGCACCTTTCCAGTATTCTGGAATTTTGAACTATTTGGAATGCAGAGAGCAGTTACTTTTGATTTGTTCTCTCAGAGTTAAATGGCTGCTTGACAGTGGTCCCTCTTCTTCCGTTTCTTTACTGTACTTAGATACCCTGTTTTTCTTACACACTTTGAGCTTGAATACTATAACAGATACAGTTGGAACTGAATGGGTTTTGTGGTTTGGGATTTGGATATTAGCATAGAGCTCTGCTGGAAGCTGTCACATTTTCTTGATCTGTGTCCCATTCCACTTTTCCCTCGTTCAAGATTTTGCCTTTGCTGTTTGTATCCCCATAGTTGGCCTCTTTTTTTCTGTTTTGTTTTTAAGGCTTCCTCTAAAAATGCTGTGTCCATCCCACTTTGAGTAAGGTATTCATATCTAAAAATTCTGTCATTGGTGTTACTTGGAGTATACTTTTGGAAATGGGCAGGTTGTGAGGGTGTAGGGAATTTGGAGAGGCTTTGCCAGGGCATGGGGGTGTACTGGTTAGAAGAAACTCTGCAAAAGGGCTTTGCTGTGACCTTTCTCCAGGATTTTCTAACAGAATAAAAGCTCTGTTGCACTTGATTGAAACCCTGTTTTGAACTCCTGTTTCAAACTGCAGAACTTTCATAGGCCAACAGTTTTTTGGACTTGGGAGCCACATCTAGCTACTTTCCTAATCTAGCTTTATTACAGTCTAAGAATACATACCAAAGGCCACATGAAAGGACAAATAATGATTAATAGTTAACCAGACTGGAAAAACGTGGCCACTTATGCATATTTAGCAATGGGTTTAAGATCCATGCAGTTATTTTTCTTATACCACTGTTCACACAATAACTTTATTGCATGAAAAATTATTTTTAAAATACCAAAGTGCAAAGTTTTATCTTTAGAAACTCGATAGGGTCCATAATAAGTTACTTTTGGCCTTAATTCTAAATACAAATATTATTAATGTGCCTACCCCGTCACTCTGTCTCTGGGACCCCATGGACTGCTGTTGCCCACCAGGCTCTGTCCGTAGGATTTCCCAGACAAGAATTCTGGAGCAAGTTTCCGTTTCCTCCCCCAAGGGATGTTTCCAACCCAGGAATCAAACTGATGTTTCCTGCGCTGCCTGGCGGATTTTGTGCCACCTGGGAAACCTAAATATTATTAGCTGTAGTCCAGAATAAAGATTTCAAAACTGGATAAGTTTAACCTGAATTTTTAATTGACATAAGGAAAATACATGCATTGCAAGTATATTCCTTACCATGCTAACATCTTAAAATACTCTTTTTATGAAAGCGTACCCTCTCCCTGCCACATTCTCCCTTAAACCACTATATATATGTAGCATTGTCCAAAGAATGGATAAAGTCGAACGATATATATGAAATTTGTGTATATATATAAAATACATGGAACTCCATGGCATTCATAGTAATTATAATCCAAAACACTGAACAATCCTGCACTAACTGGGTCACAGAAAATCCTCTGAAGCTTCCTTACTCATCCTGATGCTCTTGTATCTAAAATGCACAGTGTTACATTTTTGAAACTATAGGTGATAAAGCTATGGCATAATTTTAAAACCAAGTGCTTATTTTTAAGTACAGTTGTTGAAAGAGGTTGCTTATTTCATCAGACTCTCAGGGATCCTCTACGTTCTGTTTTACCACTACATAGCTCTCCAGGCTAAATGAATATAAAAAAAATTTAAAGAGTTGATTGCCTTCAAATGTTTTAAATTTCATGTAGTTACTTTTTAAAAGATAAATTTTTATTTATTTTTCATTTTTGTTGATAATTTTTTTAATGAATTCAAAAATTAAAACGTAGCAAAAAAATTAAACTAGTATGTTACAGTTTATTTCATGATGAATTTGAAGATAGGCAGACTAAAGATTGCTCTTTACATTTTGGTTTAGGACATTTTTGACAGTGATTGGTACACCTCTCGAAATCTAATTGGAGGTGCGGACATCATTGTGATCAAATACAATGTAAACGACAAGTTTTCATTCCATGAAGTGAAGGATAATTATATTCCAGTGATAAAAAGAGCATTAAATTCGGTTCCAGTAATCATTGCTGCTGTTGGTACAAGACAAAATGGTAAGTAACTACTTCTTTTATATGAGGGTGCAGGTACCATGATAATTTTGAAAAGCATTGTTTATTGATGATTAGTAATTTTTTTTGAAAGCAAAATGATTGGGTTCAAATGCCAGCTGTTATCTCTTCATCATTGGCTATGATAATGAGACATCAAACGTAAGTATCACAAACTACAGTGATTCTCATGGGTACAAGGTTTTCTTTTAAACTGCTCTTCTACAGAAGTATCATTATCAGTTTGGTCGCTCAGTCGTGTCGGACTCTTTGTGACTCCATGGATTGCAGCACTCCAGGCCTCCCTGTCCATCACCAACTCCCAGAGTTTACTCAAACTCATGTCCATTGAGTCGATGATGCCATCCAACCATCTCATCTTCTGCTGTCCCATTCTCCTCTCACCCTCAATCTTTCCCAGCAACAGGGTCTTTTCCAACGAGTCAGTTCTTCACATCAGTGACCAAACTGTTGGAGTTTCAGCTTCAACATCAGTCCTTCCAGTGAATATTCAGGACTGATTTCCTTTAGAATGGACTGGTTGGATCTCCTTGCAGTCCAAAGGACCCTCTCCAACACCACAGTTCAAAAACATCAATTCTTCGGCACTCAGCTTTCTTTATGGTCCAACCCTCACATCCATACACGACCACTGGAAAAACCATAGCTTTGACTAGACGGACCTTTGTTAGCAAAGTAATGTCTCTGCTTTTTAATAGGCTGTCTAGGTTGGTCATAGCTTTTCTTCCAAGGAGTAAGCGTCTTTTAATTTCATGGCTGCAATCACTATCTGCAATGATTTTGGAGCCCAAAAAAATAAAGTCTGTCATTGTTTTCTCTGTTTCCCCCACTACTTGCCATGAAGTGATGGGACCAGATGCCATGATCTTAGTGTTCTGAAGTGAAAGAAGTCAATCGTTGTGTTCTTTTTGATTAGGCTGACACTGAGCCCTGGAAAACTTTTTGACAATCTAAGGGACTATTCAGTTGGGAAAGATAAATTGTCCCCATAAGGATGTGGGGTTGAGAGCTGAGTTTTTAGGTAGATGTGCAGTGAATGAGTGGAAGCCGTCGACCACACCACCTTGAGAGTATTGTTGACTCCGTAGCTGGTGGATTGTTTTAGTTCAGTCAATTTCAGTAGTTGCTGCTGTGCATCCTATTGTCGAATATCTCACGGTCTGCTCAGAATTCTCTTTGAATTGGTAGTGTTTTCTAGTTCTTAAGGATTATTTCCTCAGTAAAAACTGTCTTTAAAATTCTATCTTTATTCATTTTTCTCCTCCTTTTTATTGAAGTATAGCAAAATAAAGGACATTAGCTTCACTAATTTTAGAGCACAGTTTAATGCATTTTTACATATGTGTGCATCTATACAGCCATCTCATATAGATCAGAATATATAGAACTTCTGCTTCATTCCAGAAGCCTCTCATGCCCCTACCCACTTAATAACACCCCTCCCCAGAGATAACTGCTATTCTGACTTCTGACATCTTAAGTTAGTTTTACCTAGCCTGACCCTCATACAAATGGAATTATACAATATGCGGTGTCTTGTGTCTGACTAATTTCAGTTAGTGTGGTACTTTTGAGATTCATGCATGCAGAGCTTATCTGTAATTTGTTCCTGTTATTGCTGTGTATTGTCGCATTGTATGAGTACACCAGGCTTTATCTCTGCATTCTTTTGATGATGCTTAGGTAGATTTCTAGGAGGATTTTTGGTTCACAGGGTAGAATAGATGTGTGTTTAGCATTAGTAGATGTGAATAAAGCAGGCTTGACCCTTCTTTGACCCCATGTCCCCTCTACTTCCCTGACTTTCTTTTTATTGCTGGTCATGGTTCTTGAACGAGTCATCCACACTTCCTGAGTCCACTTCCTGACTTCCCATTCATTCTTGGGTCCACTGCAGTCTGACTTGACTTTTGCAATGACGCTGGGTTTGTTTTCACTCCGGGCCGCCTGTTTGTTTTCACTCCGGGCTGCCTGTCGCCCAATTTAATTGACCTTTTAATGACAATCTTCCCTTTGAAGTTATTCAAACACACCTCTCTCTCCACTCAGCAAAGCTACTTTTTCTTTTCCTGATTGTTGTAATTCTGTCTTATTTCCTGGCTCCCTGAGCCTCCCTCACACACGGGCGCCAAGTCAGTACATCCTGTGGCTGTTGCCCAGGGTCCCATCCTTTTTCTTCACCTCTTCTTGCTGTTTCCTCTGACCTGAACCTGCTGATCGGTTGTCCTCACTTCCCCTGCAGCGACACGGTAATTACCCAGTCTCTTTCTCTGGCTCCAGTCTCTCTCCTGACCCATGTCTCCACAGATACCTTCCTCTTTCTACTGAGTTTCCCAATCTTTTTTGTTTCAATTTATTTTTTTAATTGAAGGATAAATGCTTTACAGAATTTTGCTGTTTTATGTCAAACCTCAACATGAATCAGCCACAGGTATACAAATATCCCCTCCCTTTTGAACCTCCCTCCCCATCCCACCCATCTAGATTGATACAGAGCCCCTGTTTGAGTTTCCTGAGACGTACAGCAAATTCCCCTTTGGCTATATATTTTACATATGATAAAGTAAGTTTCCCTGTTACTCTTTCCATGCATCTCACCCTCTCCTCGCCTCTCCCCATGTCCATAAGTCTATTTTCTATGTCTGTTTCTCTACTGCTGCCCTGTAAGTAAATTCTTCAGGACCATTTTTCTAGATTCTGTATATATGTGTTAGAATGCGATATTTATCTTTCTGACTCACGTCACTCTATATAATAGGTTCTGGGTTCATCCACCTCATCAGAACTGATTCAAATTCCTCCCCTTTTATGGCTGAGTAATATTGCATTGTGTGTATGTACCACAACTTCTTTATCCATTCATCTGTCAATGGACATCTAGGTTGCTTCCATGTTCTAGCTATTGTAAATAGTGCTGCAGTGAACAATGGGCTACATGTGTCTTTTTCAGTTTTGATTTCTGCAGGGTATATGCCTAGGAGTGGCATTGCTGTGTCATATGGTGGTTCTATTCCTAGTTTTTTAAGAAATCTCCATACTGTCTTCCATAGTGGCTACATCAATTTACATTCCTACCAACAGTGCAAGAGTGTTCCCTCTTCTCCACATCCTCTCCAGCATTTATTGTTTGTAGACTTTTTGTTGGTGGCCATTCTCACCGGTGTGAGGTGATACCTCATTGTAGTTGTGATTTGCATTTCTCTAATAATGAGCGATGTTGAGCATCTTTTCATGGGTTTGTTAGCCATCTGTATATCTTCTTTGGAGAAATGTCTGTTTAGGTCTTTTTCCCACTTTTTGAGTGAGTTGTTTGTTTTTCTGGCATTGAGTTGTATGAGCTGCTTGTATATTTTGGAAATTCATCCTTTGTCAGTTGTTTCATTTGCTATTATTTTTCCCCATTCTGAGGATTGTCTTTTCACTTTGCTTATAGTTTGGTTTGCTGTGCAAAAGCTTTTAGGTTAAATCAGGTCCCACTTGTTTACTTTTGTTTTTATTTCCATTACTCTAGGAGGTGGGTCATAGACAATCTTGCTTTGATTTATGTCATTGAGTGTTCTGCCTGTGTTTTCCTCTAAGAGTTTTATAGTTTCTGATCTTACATTGAGATCTTTGATCCATTTTGAGTTAAACTTTGTGTATGGTGTTAGGAAGTGTTCTAATTTCATTCTGAGTTCCCCAGTCTTGATAAATGATGCCAAACCTATCTGTTCACCCACAACTAGAATCATCCAAGCAGTCTTTCTTTCCTGTTGTGCATATCCAGTTGACACGGAAGCCCTTTTGATTTATATTTTAAATAAACCTCAAACTCATCATCTTTACTGAATTTCAGATGCTAGTGATTTAATTATCTGTCAGAATGACTTTCTTTTGGGGCTAAACGGGCAGTTCCAAATTTTGTAGGATTTGAGATCTGACAACTGTAGAGGTTCTGTGTAAGAAAAAAAAAAACAAAACTACAAAATAACAGACATACATGTATACAAATGAATCTTTATTTAGAATGTGTAAAGAAAGCCAAAGAAATTATAACTCCAAAAAAGCTGTCAAATACCACAGACATTAAAGAGTTTCTTTTATTTAAAAACCTGACACTTCTCTAACTTTTCTTATATTTTTTTGGCTGCAGATTCTTTGATCAAGTCTTCACATGATAACCACTTTCTGAGATTTCCTGTATAGCAAAAAGAGTGATAATTGTTTTTGTTTTTTGGTTTTTTTTTTTTTTTTGGTGCTGGCACCACAGTTTGTGTTGTGTTTGCTTGTCTCTCAGCTTTGCCTCTTTGTGTCCTGATGCCGAACTAGTCTGCACTGTGGGTGGAGGAAGCATTCCTGAAGGCCTTTCACGTACCGAGACAGCTCGAAAACACTTAGAAGGAAGTGACTACAGACCGCAGATAATATCTCACTAAGCCTAAATTTAAATTCCTCTTTAGCAGCATCCTAAAAATGTCCATGGCTACTCCAAAGCTTCCTGATGCAAGGTGAAGTGAGTTGGACTGGAAAGAGGCCTGTGTCTTCACCAGACATAGTCGGAATATCTCATTTTGCATATTTTACAAAAGCATATGTCATGTGAAAGAACCCAAGACCCAGGTTTCTTCCAGGACTTTGGAAACAAGCCATAAGGAAGGGCTTTGAAACTTAGGCTTGCTGGTAAATCAGCCTCTGGTCAATTTTTTCCTGCTTGGCTTCTTTCTGAAATAGATTCTCTCAGAATAACCATCCTAGAATATGTCAGATCATAATACTCAACTCTTTAAATCCTCTTTTTACAAATTACCATCAAATGGTTCAAACAAATAAAAAAAAAGTTTGTGTTTATAATTTATGGAGCTTACTGTCCTATTCTTGTCAAGTTCTTAGGTTTGAAATTTGGCAAATAGAAAAAAAAAAAGATGAAAGAGTTAAGTATTATGATGGTAAATTGTAAACATTATGGAATGTCTTCAATCCTGATTAAGCATGTCTCGTCTAAGAACAGAACCATTTTCCTATTAACCATAATGCAACCATCACTCAAGAAACATGCTATTACCTGTCACATTATTATTTAAAATATAACCCATATTTACATTTTCCCATGTAAAAGCTCTTTTTCTTTTTTTTAAAAAATTCAGTATAAATTAAGGACTGAGTGTTGCATTTAGTTCTCCTGTCTCCCTGGTCTCTTAATTCAGAACAGTTCCGTTTCCTAGCTGTTTTTTTTTTTTTGGAGGGCGGGGCAGGAGGAGTATCTTTCATGACACTAACATTATTAATAAGAATCCAAACCCATTATTTTGCATGATCCCTTCAGTTGTGATCACTGGGGTTGCAAAATAGTGATTTCCTATCTTTCCTTCTTTGTTTATTAGTTGGCACACTACGGTAAGTAGAGTGGGGCTTCCCTTTTGGCTCAGCTGGTAAAGAATCCGCCCACAATGAGGGAGACTTGGGTTCAATCCCGGGGTTGGGAAGATTCTCTGGAGAAAGGAAAGGCTACCCACTCCAGTATTCTTGCCTGGAGAATTCTGTGGACTGTACAGTCCATGAGGTCTCAAAGAGTGGGACACGACTGAGTGGCTTTCACTATCACTATCACTACCGTAAGTAGATCTCTCCCCTTTCTGTGCTCCTGCATCTTTCTTTGAAATCATTATGAAAAACTCATGGGTTTGTTATTTAAATTCAGTGTTTCAGAATCTGTTCTTCTCATCATGCTTTCTGATACTCCAGGTATCCCACATTTACGTCTTCACACTCGATCCGCTTCATTCTTGGGTCCTGCCTCCTCCTGGTATAGAGGGATGAGCAGACTCACCTTAGCCCGACATGCCCCAGGCCATGCGGGTGCCCTTGGGCTGCTCCTCGCCCCCTTCGTGAGGCAGTGAGCACTTTCAGGTGGCTGCAGGGCATGAGGCGCCCCTGTCCTCTGAGCTCCAGCTTCCTCTTCGGTTCTGTGGTTGCTACCTGCATCCTCTCAGGGACCCCTAGTTTATGGTCCTACAAGAGTCTCTCTAAGGTTCACCTCCCTTTTTCTCTTCTCTCTCCCTCCTTCCCTTCCATCACACCCCCATTTCATGATTTCTGTGGTTTGGCAGGAAGAGGAGAATGCAGTGTGGGCTTAGCTTGTCCTCTTGAAAGTGGAAGTGACGTGTTCCTTTTCTCATATTCAGGCCCCGCATGCGCCGTGTTGTACTCTGTAGAGTACCCCTTTGCACGGCCCCTGTCTTGTCCACATAGTGAATTTGTCCTTACCCTTGAATCGTTCCCTCTTCTGTGAGGCCCTCCCCAGTCCCCCAGGCAGAGTTAATTTCTCCTCTGTTCCTATGGTGACTTTATACACCTTTATTTCAGTACTTATTATAGTGATCCGCAGTTGTGTCTGTCTGGGCTTGGTTGACAATGAGTTTCAGTTATCTGTGTATCTCTATTACCTTGCTATTTGACATGCGGTGGCTGCTCAAAAAACGTTTGTTCATTACGTGAATGAATGGCTTTATGAATGATATAGACAGATGTGAAAAATCAATTTCACTAACGGTGAAATTAATTTACCGTGTGAAATGTGATTGCAAGGTAATTACAAAGCTAAATCTGGCTCTTCGGCTCAAGGACATGGATTGTTCCTCCTTCCTGGAATATTCCTTCCTCCTGGAATCCCTTGCAGTCCAGTGAAACTGTGCTGGGTGTTCTGTAACTCCTCTCTCCGGCTGCTTTAAGAACAAGTTCAGCAAGCACAGTCGGTCTCATCTCTGCTTTATTATACGTGTTTTGACAAGCTTGACTGTGTGTTTATGTCTTCACTGTACTTGGCTCTGAATAAAGTTTTGGCTTTTATTAAATATTGAATTTATCTTTAAAGTAGAAATTTTTCCCCCAAACTTGGCAAAGGTGTATTCATAGCCTTAAGCTCCTGAAAGCAGGCATCCTGTCTTGTCTTTGAAGCTCTGACAGAGCCTAGTACATTGCTAGGCTGGAATTCCTAAAAGGAGCTCTAATGCTCTCAAGCACTGGCAACATTGTAAGCATCATCCTATCAGGTTCTCAAAGCCACTCTTTTGAAAGAGATACCATTCATCTTAATTCCAGGGTTACATTGTGTTTGCTTTGAAAAAAGTTAAACATTTTGTGATAATACCTTGAAAGATAATATATAAGGGGAGAAAAAAGACTACAGTGTTAACTGGAAATGTAACACTCATTCCCAGAATTCCAGGACTCTTGAGGAAGGCTCAGTAGGAGTGTCCTGAAGAAAGCACTGCAATTTAAAATTATTTGGGGTCTCCTGATTGTTGCTGATAAAATGATGAATGTTGGTTTATTTAATCCATAAACATTTTTCTAATTCTCCTACCTAATATGTAATGGCTAGACATATTTTTCCTTTTGGGTGCAAGTGAACAAAAAGCAATGTCTTCTGTGACATAGAGGAGATGTAACGATTGGACATAGGAGACACTTTCTAGGTTGGTAAGATGCTTGTGGCTATACATGATGGAAAACCCCTCTCAGCGGGTTAGGTCTGACACTAGCTGGATTTTTCCCTCAAACCAAGATTGTTTCCTCACAATTATTTTACATTATGCTCGCTAATTTTTCACTCAAAATGGTACTGATTTTATTTTTGTCCTGAAATAATGTTTAATAAGATGATCTGCCTACCCACCCCATTCCATCAACATAAGGAGAGCTTTGTAGACATGAGAAGATCTCTGTCTTCAGAGAGTCAAAGGCGCTGTTTATGACGGCTTTGTAAAGAATGCGAAATGCCAGTGTGTTCTTTTTCAAGATAGGCTAACTTGTGGATGATAACTTTATTTGCTCTGAACCTAATATGATCTTAGAAAAAATATATATGCAAAAACTCAGACTAGACTTATTTATTGTATACTTTAGAGAAACCAAGCTTCATTTTTAATTCACAGCATTTTTATGCAAACTAAATTTTTATCTTATCTTTTGATGGCTCTTTATCAGGTGTAGCAAGTAACAGTTTTTTTTAATTGTTTCTCTATCTCTAACACACAAGGAGACTTAGACGTGTCACAACCTCTCTGAGCTTCAGTTTCCCCCTCTGCAAAATGAGGATGTGAATGCATGGTTTCCGAGCTCAGAATGCTGTCAGTGAATCGAAATTATCTAATTCTTATGTGTATGTGTGCACATGTGTATTACATACATAGTATGCACATGGCACTGAATATCCTTGGTATACATGCCATGTGGTTGTATAGATGCTCCATCTCTGTGCTGTTCATTGGTAAGACATTTGTTGTGAATGCTGTGGGAGATGGGGGGAGCAGCCTAAATGCCCTGGCAGGGCCACTGTACTTTCAGTTACTAGGTCTTTTGGCCCCCGGGGGTCAAGCTGAGTCCCTTTCCAGGCATTACCCTAGGCTGATACAGGCTTCTTGCCCGAGGTTTTGCTCCCTCCACAAGGCAGCCATCCTCTGCTTACTGGCTGAGTTAGGGATACAGAAACCCAGCTTTGTGAGGGCAACCCCTCTCAAGGGCCATGTAAGTGCCAGAGTCTCCTGTCCGGTAGCTGAAGTGTCTGTTGCAACAGCAGTGCAGTTTGAGTTCTTTGTGGGGTGTAGCTTCCTGCACCCCTGAGAAGATCTGTTTCCAAGATCACCCCCCAGAAAGCCTCCTTCACACAGGGTGTCTCCATGTCAGAGTCTGTTCCACGGGAAGCCAACCTGCAACAACCTGATTTCTTGACAATGGACTTGGCTGCTTTTTGAACAATGATATATCTGAAGTGTAGCATGAAACAGAACAAAGCTGGCTGGCAAATATGGAGCTGAACATACACATTTAGCCTTATTAAGGTAGAGTCTTACAGACAGGTTGGTTTACCACCTTCCCAGCCATAGGTCTGTATGTGATTCTTGGGGCAGTTCACATTTTGAGTAATTACTTTTTATGCTTTCAGTTTTTAGTTTTATGATCTTGGAGCAAAAGATGAAAAGGGATTGAATTTGGTCACTGCAGTTGAATGCTTTAGAGTTCAGTCATTGAAATGTCTGGATTAATAGGAACGTATTTCATATGAAATTTGCAATGACTGACAATTTTGCAGCCTTGGAGATTGAGGTCAAATTGAGGATTCTGTTAGAGTACAAGATGTATTCAAACTTAGTGAATTTATTTAAAGTTCATTACAACAACAACAAAAAATGCCAGCCCATTGTTTTCATGTTTGAAGTTGTATAAAAGGAAGCAGGCCTGGCATTTTAGTCACTGTAATAGCCTTGGTAGTATTTATTCACTTACTTAAAAATTCCCTTATTTTATAAGATCTTGTTTATTGTTCTTGCATTTAAAGCTTGTTTATCTTAGGGACCTTGCTGTTATCATTGACACTTCTCAGAGTCTAGCAGATAGTTGCTGTATGAAGTGGCCTTGAACTGTGATGCTGGTGTGAGCTCTTAATTTGCTGTTGGATGTCCAGATTGTCTGTGCACCTTTTTGTGTGTGTGTTTAATTTCAAAACCCTTTGTTCGTCACGTTCGTTTTCTCAGAAGAACTCCCCTGCACGTGTCCACTGTGTACCTCGGACAGAGGGAGCTGCGTCAGTACGACGGAAGGGATCCAACTTGCTAAGGAGCTAGGAGCCACCTACCTGGAGCTGCACAGCCTCGATGACTTCTACATAGGAAAGTATTTCGGAGGAGTGGTAAGTGAAAATCCCAGTCACATAAATTAGTCATTTGTCAGGTTGGCTCTTTAGCTGTTTCCAAGAACCACAATTAGAACTTTAGTTTTAAAGTCAAGATTAGTTTTAATTGTGTGAAATTGTTGTTGTTGTCGTCACTGCTTCCACTTTCCTCCCTTCTGTTTGCCATGAAGTGGAAACAGTGACAGACTTTATTTTCTTGGACTCCAAAATCACGGTGGAGGGTGACTGCAGCCGTGAAATTCAAAGACGCTTGGTTCTTGGGTGGGCTTCCCTGATAGCTTAGTTGGTAAAGAATCTGCCTGCAATGTGGAGACCTGGGTTCGATCCCTGAGTTGGGAAAGGAGAAGGAAAAGGCTACCCACTCTAGTATTCTGGCCTGGAGAATTCCATGGATTATAGTCCTTGAGGTTGCAAAGAGTTGGACACGACTGAACAACTTTCACTTCATTTGATTCTTGGAAGAAAAGCTATGACAAACCTAGACAGCATATTAAAAAGCAGAGACATTACTTTTTTAACAAAGGTCCATCTAGTCAAGGCTATGGTTTTTCCAGTAGTCATGTATGGATGTGAGAGTTGGACCAAAAGAAGGCTGAGTGCCAAAGAATTGATGCTTTTGAACTGTGGTGTTGGAAAAGACTCTTGAGAATCCTGTGAACTTCTTGGCGATCAAATGCATCAATCTTGAAGGAAATCAGCTCTGAATATTCATTGGAAAGACTGATGCTGAAGCTCCACCCCTTTGGCCGCCTGATGCGAAGAGCCAACTCATTGGAAAAGACCCTGATGCTGGAAAAGACTGAAACCAAAGGAGAAGGGGCAGCAGGGGATGAGATGGTTGGATAACATCGCTGACTCAACAGACATGAATTTCATCAAACGCTAGGGGATAGTGGAGGGCAGGGGAGCCTGGTGTGCTGCAGTCCATGGGTCACGAAGAGTCAGACACAGCTTAGCGACTGAACAACAACGAGAGAGGTTTTGTCAGAGTAGAATTCTGATTTTTCCTGTCTCTCAAAAGGAAAGAAACATTTTCTATTGATGAATAAGATATTTTGGAATTTTCCATTTGGTGACTACACAAACCTGTGTAAGTGACTTTTGTCACTTTTAGTAAAAGGATTTAGTAGTCTTCACACAGCTTGGTGAGCTTGGCCACCTGAACCAGCAGGGCCTTAAAGATCTGCTTCATTTCAATCTAGGACTGGAGAAGAATGGTTTTTCTTGTTTATATGTGCTTTGGCAAGACTTTGTACACTTCTGATTTTGGTGTGGCTCAAAAAATAATCCAGAGGAATTACTCACCCAGATGGCTTCTTGCTGTCTGGGTGGGGAGCTGGGGTCTGCTGTCCTGTTGCATGCATTGGGTCCTGCAGACATTATGAGGCTCATCTTAGCCCATAGCACCTACCCTACAATATTAGGACTGTGGTCCTTGGAGAGTACTGTGGAGTTGTATTGTTTAAGTGCTAACTGACTTTGGAACTGCCTTTCCAACCCTCTAAGGAGTGACTCCTTTCAACAGACAAATCTAGTAAACATTGATAAGAGGCTTAAACCAGAGTAAACCCTACATTAATCAGGAACACTGTGGACTTCTCCATCAGTTCCTTCAGCTCTTCTTCACTTTATCCAACATGCCAGAATATTCACTGTACAGATGCATGTTGAAATGTAGAGGTTTCTTCAGATGACCAGAGCAATTTCATTTTTTCTGGAGTTACTCAACTCTAAATAAGAACCAAAGATAAAATAAGAGCTCAATATAATAGCTTTGATTTCTGTCACATATAAATGGCTGTTATTAACTCAGTACTGGAAAGATACATTAATAATAGAGCATTAAGGAAGATACAGTCACAATTGGTGTTATCAGTGACTGAGAAACTTTTGTCTTGTTTATTAGTATAAGCAGTGGGTAGAAAGGTAGAGAGGGGTGAAATCTTAATTTTCCTGTCAAACTGATGATCTTATTACCAAAAAAATCTTATTTTGTTTGAAGAGTGTTACATTTCCCTGAAATCCACCTAATGTGAAGAAATGGCTCATTGGAAAAGACCCTGATGCTGGGAAAGATGGAAGGTGGGAGGAGAAGGGGATGACAGAGAATGAGAAGGTTGGATGGCATCCCCAACTCAATGAACATGATTTTGAATAGGCTTTGGGAGTTGGTGATGGACACGGGGGCCTGGTGTGCTGCAGTCCATGGGGTCCCAAAGAGTCGGACACGACTGAGCAACTGAACTGAACTCAAAGGGAAAAGGATAGTTTGGTTTCATTTGTTGGAGAAGATGGAGCTCTTGGCGTCTTTGGTCTCATGGTTCCCTTTTCAGGTTCCTGACCCTGAGGTTCTCAGAATCACTCTTCCCATTTCCCAGCTCCCACGTTCTCTTCTTTTCCCTCGTCATTTCTCTGTGTTCCCAGCACCTAGTGTTGGAGGCATGATGACAATCAAAGAAGTGTCAGAGTCCGGAGAAAAGCTTTGTGGTTTCCTTCTGCCTTAATTCAAGACTCAATGAGGATATGAAAATAAGGTCAGAATGGGCTCCTTTAGACTCTTGAATAGTGAGAATGTAACTGGGATCTTGCACATAAAAAACAGTGGTATTTGCAAGATTGTGGATGGAATGTTAATGTCAGAGTGAAAGGTGCATTTCACTATTAATATCTTGTGTTTGGTAGTCAGGGAAGAAGAGCAGGGCACAGTTACCCTCAGGCCTGGCCAAGGGCAGCCTGCACCCATGAGCTCTGGAAAGCCTCCTCTGGTTGCACCCCTCCCCCTGGGGCACCAGTTGATTGCACCCTGGGGAGGTACCCACTGCAGCTAGTAGCACCCCTCCTGACCCGCACTGTTGGTGTGGTAGCCACTAGCCACGTGTGGCTGTATGTATTTAAATTAATTTAGAAATAATGCAGGAGACTTCTGGTTCAAGATGGCAGACTAGAAGGACGCGCTCTTAGCTCCTCTTGCTAGAGCACTAGCTGATGAACAGCCATTGACAGGAGGACATTGGAACCTACCAGAAAGAGATGCCCCATGTCCAGAGACAAAGAAGAAGATGCAGCAAGATGGTAGGAGAGGCACAGTCTCCATGAAGTCAAATCCCATACCTGCTGGGTAGGTGACCCACACACCAGAGAACAGTTAATACCAAAGAAGTTCTCCAACTGTTGTGAAGGTTTGGAGCTCTACATTGGGCTTCCCAGCCTATGGACCCAACAGAGGGACTAGGAATCCCCAGGGAATCTGACCCTGAAGCCCAATGGGATTGGATCACAAGGCTTCCACAGGGCTGGGGGAGATGGAGACTCTAGCTTGGAGGGCACAAACAAAGCCTTGCACGCACCAATCAAGACTCAGAGGAAAGGAGCAGTGACTTCACAGGAAACTAAACCAAAATGACCTGCTAGTGTTTCCTGTGGAGGCGTGGGTCAGCAGGGACTTGTTGCAAGGAGCTGTCTGGGAAGGTCCCCTTTGGGATAAACACCCTAGGAGGTCACCATTAACCAGACCATGGAGCCTGTAGACCAGCCTGTAGGGCTGGGTTAGAAAGTGAAGTCGTCGTGTCCAACACTTTGCAACCCCATGGACTGTACCCCACCAGGCTCCCCTGTCCATGGGATTTTCCAGGCAGGAGTACTGGAGTGGGTTGCCATTTTCTACTCTATGTGATCTTCCTGACCCAGGGATTGAACCTGGCTCTCCTGCTTTGTAGGCAGATGCTTTACCATCTGAGCCACCAGGGAAGTCAGGGCTGGATTGCCTCAGACCAAAAAGCTACCAGGGAGGGAGCACAACCCCACCCATCAGCAGATAATTGGATTAAAGTTTTACTGAGCAAAGTCCTGCCCACCAGAGCCCACCCAGTTTTTCCCACCAGCAGTCCCTCCCACGCCTCCTTACACAAGCCTCATAGCCTCCCCCATCAAAAAGGGCAGACAGAAGAAGCAAGAAGAACCACAATCTCCCATTGACTAATTACAAAACCACATCGCAGAAAGTTAATCAGCATGAAAAAGCAGAAAGTTATGTCCCAGATGAAGGGACAAGGTAAAACCCCAGAAAACAACTAAATGAGGTGGAGATAGGCAACCTTCCAGAAAAAGAATTCAGAATAACGACAGTGAATTTGATTCAGGATCTTGGAAAAGGAATGGAGGCAAAGCCTGAGAATATGCAAGAAATGTTTACCAAAGACCTATAAGAACTAAAGAACAAACAGAGATGAATAATACTGTAGAAGAAATCCATAGCAGAATAACAGGCAGAAGCACAGATAAATTACCTGGAGGGCAGAATGGTGGAAATCACTGCCCCAGAACAGAATATAGAAAAAAGAATGAAAGGAAATGAAGACAGTCTCAGAGACTTCTGGGACAACATTAAACACAACAGCATTCACATTGTAGGGGCCCCAGGAGAAGAGAGAAAGGACCTGAGAAAATATTTGAAGAGATAATAACTGAAAACTTCCTAACATGGGAAAGAAAATAGTCAGCCAAGTCCAGGAAGCACAGTGTGTCCCAAACAGGATGAACCCAGGGAAGAACACACTGAGACATAGTGATCAAACTGACAAAAATTGAAGATAAAATATTAAAAGCAACCAGGGAAGAATGACAAATAACATACAAAGGAACTTGCATCAGGCTATCAGCTGATTTCTCAACAGAAACTACAAGCCAGAAGGGAATGGCATGACATATTTAAAGTGATGGAAGGGAAGAACCTGCAACCAAAAATACTCTACCTGTCAAGACTCTCCTTCAGATTTGATGGAGAAATCAAAAGCTTTCCAGAGAAGCAAAAGTTAAAAGAATTCAGCACCACTAAACCAGCTTTACAACAATTGCTAAGGGAACTTCTTTAAGCAGAAAACAAGAGAAGGGAAAGCCCTGTGCTGTGCTGAGTCACTCAGTCACGACTGACTCTTTGCAATCCCGTAGACTATAGCCCACCAGGCTTCTCTGTCCATGGGGATTCTCCAGGCCAGAATGCCGGAGTGGGTTGCGGCACCCTTCTCTGGGAACTCTTCCCAACCCAGGGATCAAACCCAGGTCTCCTGAGTTGCAGGTGGATTCTGAGCCACCAGGGAAGCCCAGGAAAATCCCTACCTACAGAAGATAAATCCAGAACAATTAAGAAAGCAGTAATAGAATCATAAATATTAATAATTAGCTTAAATGCAAATGGATTAAATGCGTCAACATAGACCAGCGAGCAGATGAAAGCATGTGCTTCCAATTACCCCGTCACTCTCCTTGACCCCCCAGGTTGTATGTAATTCTTTGATATTGACAGATTAATCATGTTCCCATTATGGCGTGCAGTTGTAATTATCTTTTATTCTTTGTCTGGTTATTGATTGTGAAAACTGATAAACAGATTTTACTATTGTGATTGTGAAACTATCACTACATAGCTAACAGAGCATTGCATTCTGCCGTGACCATGCTCCAAAACCCAGCATCCCGAGTTCTCTGACCAGCTGGCGCTGAGTCTGCTTGCCCAGTCTGTTCCAGTCTCTTCCCTCGGTCCATCTACCTGAAGGTGGCCCACGTATCTGATAATATGTACCCTGAGGCCTGAGAGGTGACCGAGGGGTGGCTGGATATGAGTAGCGGAGGGGAGAGGGGCTGGACCTCGGTTGTGTTGGTGTGGATGTCTGCCTGCATGCCCCAGCGCCCTCAGGTAGGGGAGTATGGGGGGGGCAGACAGAGAGCAGAAGGGTGGTCTTGGGTCCCAGGAGTTAAGGGCCAGCTCTCTGTGCTGCAGGAAACTCTTGAGCCAGAATTTAAATCTGAACCAGGCCTTCCAGTTTAAATGATGACATACTTGGCAAAGCAGGAGGATAGAATATATATATTATGTAACAGTGTATTTTCTTGATGTGCAGCATTTAAATATTTAGGTAGGTGGTATGTGTACCTCTTTTTGTACTTCTGTCCCAGGCGTCACATGCCTGGAGCTGTGTAAGTGCGTGTGGTTAAGATTTTTAATTTAGGAAATGATGGATGCGTTTCAGAGTGATTTGTTCAGGAAAAAAAGTAGAGCACATGTGAACTTTTCGAATTGTTGTGAGCATTTGTGACCCAAGCTAGAGATCTGCTCTTGGTTTGCATTTTTCTAGTGTTGGTTGTTATAGTTGCCTGTGAGATGGTTATTGATAGTCACATGGATGTACTGCTTAGCATTCTTGATTATTCAAGAGAAAGTACAGTTTTTTTCCTTGAATGATAGTTTATGTTTAGACAAGGCACAGACTGTTCTACCTGATAGATTTTTTAAAAAATAAAAAAAAAATTGAAAAGCATTGGCTAAGGCATACATGTAGATGGTACTGGCAGCTGTGATTTGGGGTCCAAACAATCATGTCAGATACATAATTTTGTCAGAGCTTTAATTAACGTTTGATTCTTGTTTTAGTTGGAATATTTCATGATCCAAGCCTTAAATCAGAAGACAAGTGAAAAAATGAAGAGAAGGAAGATGAGCAACTCGTTTCATGGAATTAGACCACCTCAGCTTGAACAGCCAGGTGCATTTATTAGCCCATGTCTAAACATTCCGTTGATATTTATTGTAGATCATTTCAAAAGCCAGGGGCCAATTGTTTTCAAATTTGAGTGTGTTCAGGACTCACCTGGTATTCTGCTTCAGTGAACCTGGGATAGAATTTGTATCCGATTTTTAAATAAGCCTCCCAGATGATTCTGAAGCAGGTGGCACCTGGATCACGTTTTGAGGACTATTGTCTTGAAAACTTGAACTTATAGATTCTTTTAAGAATGGTGTGTTGCACCATTCTTTTAAGAATTGCTCTAAACTACAGTCCATTGAGAAATAGCCAGATGTGATGCATGAACCTTGAGTGGATATACATCTAAAAGATGTTCTTGGAACAGTTGGGTAAAATTTCATTATGGATGGGAAATTAGATGATACTATGGGATTACTGTTGATTTTCTTACATATGATAATAGTATTGTGTTTAGTAGAAGAATGTTCTTATTCTTAGGAGATAAATATGAGTTATGAGTAAATGTGAAAGTATTTAGAACTAACGTATCCTGATGATTATAAATTTTTAACGGTTTGTGAGTGAAGGAGAGATGCACACACACATAGGGAGAGAGAAAATTTAGAGATAAGGCCAAAAAGCAAAGTGTTAATAATTATAGAATTTAAGGGCAAGATATATGTGTGCTCATTGTATCATTCTTTGAGGTTTTTGACTGTTTGAAAATGTTCATGATATAGGGTTAGAGGAAAATAAAGTTAAAAATAAACTATACCAACTTACCAGAACTTATTGCATAATCCTGTAATAGCAGAGGTAAAATAATACTCTATTCAGATCAAGTAATTATGGATATTGTTTGTACTTGATAAGCATTTGGTGAGTGAATGAATGTACATAAACAAGCCAAGAGAGTGTAATTTTGTACAGGAAGTCGGTTCCAAAAATGTGGACATACAGACTGTAAAATTGGCTTTGAACTTTGTGATGTGCGGGGTGAAAGGGGTGATGTGGTCTGTTACATAGCAAACTCTGGGGCCTTAATTACTTCCTGGATGTGAAGATGAGTGGGGGATATCCAAGTCAATAATACTGATGCATAGTTTCTTAGTTCTTATTAACCAAGAAGAGAAAACATACCAGTTGCTCAGACAAAGCAAAATTCTTCAGGTCATTTAGCACTACAACCTGTGGGTCTTCATTTGGGGCCATCAGGTGAGAGAGTGGGCAGGTGTGCCCTTCCCATGGAGAAGGAAATGGCAACCCACTCCAGTACTCTTGCCTGGAAAGTTCTGTGGACAGGGGAGCCTGGTGGGCTGCTGTCCACGGGGTCTCACAGAGTCAGACACAACCGAAGCGACCTAGCATGCATGCATGCATTAGAGAAGGAGATGGCAACCCACTCCAGTGTTCTTGCCTGGAGAATCCCAGAGACAGGGGAGCCTGGTGGGCTGCTGTCTATGGGGTCGCACGGGGTTGGACACGACTGACGGGACTTAGCAGCAGCAGCAACAGCAGTGCCCTTCCCATGGGAGAGCGTGGCATCACACTGATCATAACTCAGGGTCCACACTAACCCAGCCGGGGTGCACATTTGTTCCGGTGCTGACTTCTAGGGACCGATCCCAGGCCTTGGGGCACATGGTTTTCATAAGCTATTCTCAGACAGGGTCTGTAGGATACCTCTGGTGATGGAGAGAAGAGGGTGGATAGGGTACAGGGTAGAAAGAGCCTGGCCCCCAGCTTACCTTGTTGTTGTCCAGTTTGTAGACTGGAGTTTTGCTTTAGAATAAAGAATTATTTTTATTCCTGAAGAAGGCTGAATTGTGCTGGTTTAGATGATTGTATATCCTTCAGGCAACCCTTCACAGGTCACTCTTTCCTTGGCGTAGCTTTAGATGAAAGTTAACAGACCGTTCACAATTAGGGTCTATGATGAGGACCTGGGCTGTGGTTCTCTGGACTGTTGTTCTTGATGGAGGCTAATCTAATTTAGTTAGTGATCAAACTAGGTATTGGAAAGTTGCATCCCCTTGTGGAAATCACAGGGCCTGGCCAGCAATCTCCCTGAGGTGTGCCGAGAGGAAGAAGCTGGTTGTGGGGCGGCATAGTGTTTTACTAGGAGGGAAAGAAAAACTTGAGCATCAGAATAATATGGGCAAGATGGTTTTAAACCATCAAGTCCAAGACTCTGAACCCTGGCTTTTGAGAGGCTGCAGTTTTAACAATTTATTCTTCTGCCTTCAGTCGTTCCAGGAGGGAAACGACTTTAGATGTGAGGTTGGGCTCTTCAGAACTTACTCAGAAATTTCTTTGAATTTTTTATCAGGTGAAAAATGATGACAGACAACATACTTAAAATCCAGTATTTGGAGAAATATTTCATGTGGGGGCACACATAAGTGAGAAATGCTCTTTATGGCATTGGTACATTTTTCATTTGTACTATAAAAAGTAAATACAGTATTTCTGTGTATCTGTGTCATTCCTGGATAGTTAGTTTATAATTAGAGAAAGCTATAGAGAAAGTGCTGTTTTTCTGGGTCCAAAATGGCCAAATATTGGAAACTTCCTATGATTCAACCTAATAATATTAAAAAAATATTGCTTTGTTGTGTTTAAACCTGAAGCGATGGGGGTCTGTAGACCGAAAGAGCGGTTTATTATTCTTACTTTTTTTCTGAAACAGAAAAAATGCCCGTCTTGAAGGCTGAAGCATCGCATTATAACGCCGACTTAAATAACTTGCTGTTCTGCTGCCAGTGTGTGGATGTGGTGTTTTACAGCCCAGATTTAAAGGAGGTGGCCGAGGCCCACAAGATCGTCCTCTGCGCCGTCAGCCATGTCTTCATGCTGCTCTTCAGCGTGAAGAGTCCTGCGGACATTCAGGATTCCAGCATCATCCAAACTACCCAGGATCTCTTTACGATAAACAGAGACCCTGCGTTTCCAGGTGCTAGCCAGGAGTCTCCTGGCAACCCACCCTTACGAGTCGTTGTTAAAGACGCCTTCTTCTGTTCTTGTTTATCGGACATCCTGCGCTTCATTTATTCAGGTATCTTGTCAAGCGGTTCTGGCACAGCCGCATAAGCTTTTGAAATGAAGTATGCCCGTGGTCTTCATGTGTGCTGGTTGGTTTTTATCTTTCTCTTCTTCATACTATTTGAGGTGAAGATTGTAAATGAAATAGTATTTGCTTTATCCACAGGGACTGGTCCAAGCTTTCTCTCTCCTTACAAGTTTCCTTGCCTTGATTTTACATCTACCTTGTGCAAACAATAACCTCTTTTCCCGTTGAGCGACTACGTTAGTATTTTATTTTAAGTGTTAGTCACTGCGCCATCTCATGAATTGTAGCCCTCCAGGCTCCTCTGTCCATGGAATTCTCCAGGTAAGAATACTGGACTGGGTAGCCATTCCCTTCTCCAGGGATTTTCCTGACCTAGGGATCGAACCCAGGTCTCCCACATACAGGCAAATTCCTTACCATCTGAGCCACCAGGGAAGCCATTATATTTAAAAGAATATTCAGAAATCATTTTGAATATTAAATATTCAAGAATTCATTGTCTGGTTTAATTTTAAAGAAATAAAATTCTTCAAATATATATGAAAATAACTGTTCTTTACTTACTTATTCTTGTTTTACTCAGATTTTGGAGGGAATTGAAGGGAGAAATTACCGTGATCATTGCATTCAGTTTAGTGACTAGAAACAGTATCTGAAGTTAGTTCAGGCTGAAATCTAATTAACTTTGACTATGACTGTTTCAAACTACTTAATCTACTTCTGTGCCCTTACCTTTGTAAGATTCAGCTTATCAATTGTTTTTCTTCTTTCCCTTTTAAAGGCTCAGTAGAGCATATATATTCTAAAGATTAGACTTTTTAATTTGAGTTATTTTAACAGGGTGGCTTCCTGGGTAACTCAACCGGTAAAGAATCCACCTTCAATGCAGGAGACCTAGGTTCAATCCCTAGGTTGGGAAGATTCCCTGGAGGAGGGCATGGCCACCCACTCAAGTATTCTTGTCTAGAGAATCCCTATGGAGCCTGGTGGGCTACAGTCCATGGGGTCACAAATAATTGGACACAACTGAGCAACTAAGCATAGCATTTTAGCAGATACATTGGGTACTCACATTTAAGTGTCCTATTTAAGAATAGAAAAGATGTAAAATGTAAGATGATTCTTAAAGTAAGCATCTAAATACACGTTTTTTTGAAGATTTCTCTCTTCTTTAATTTTCTTTTTCTGCTTGGAACCATGTGCTGATGAATTATTAGGTTAAGGTCGCTAATTCTCTGGAATGTGTCTGGAGAAATGTTTACAATCTGTTTTGACTTTAGAATTGCAGACTGATGAAATGTTTGCAAATAGAGAAAGAAGTATTATTTAGTACGCGAGATTTGCATAGCCTTCAGTTCAAATGATTGATTAAGATTTTTCTTTTTTTCATTGGGGTTATGTTTAGTTTTGCAAGTTAAGTTAATGGTTGTGAAAAATACAGTTGTAGCATGCAGATTTAAGTGGATTAAAAATATACATATTGTAGTTAAATGTGGTGATATAAATTTTAAATCTGTTAAATGAATATTTGTTTGGAATATTCCATCCTTGAAGAGCATACCAGCAGAGTCAGTGCCTTTGGCATGGCAGCTTCTCTGTAAGTGTAGGCTGAACTAATGAGTAGGCTCTAGTGGCTGTGAATCATTATGTGAACAAACCAGATAAGCTAGAGACTTCATTTAGTACAACAGATTTTTATGTTTAAACTTAGAATCTCACAGGTCAGAATTAGGACTAATTTTGAAAAGCCAAAATGTTTACACATTAGAAGAAAAAAAATGTCTTTAATGATATGTCAGAGAACTATGATGGAAGTGTTTGGCTTTTCCTTTCAATGAGTCTGCTGTTGAAGTCATGAATTATTCAGCATGTTTCCCACAGTATCCATTAAGTACTTTCAGAGGTACATGAACACTTTGAGGTCAGTTCTATTCTCTTTAATATGGAAGCAACAAAATAACTAAATGTATGTCCAGTGACAGAACCTGCTTATCTTTCTCCTAGGGAGTAACTTTTTTTTAATCGCAAAATTCATACATACAGATGGGAAAAGGCAGGAGAGAAAAGAAGAAAGTTCTCACTCCCTAGTACCCTTCCCCAGAGTTGATTACTTGTTATAAGTAGTTCATGTTTCACTCTCTAATACTTTTTGAGAGAAATGAATATGTTGAGAAACTTGCATTAATGAAAATGTAACCTTTGGTGACTGCTGTTTCCTGGGAACCACAGGTAATCTCCATGGGTGAAGCATGGAGTGGGAGGTGATGGCTGGAAGGAGATGAGGCTGGCAGGGCCAGTGGGAGCTGCTCCTGCTGTTCTTAGAAGCTTTTCTAGAACTTTATGCATGATCAGACTGAGCTTTGGAAAGATCCTCCCTTGTGATGGTGGAAAGGTGGAAGAGCAGGCAAGACAGGAGTCCAGTCAGGAGGCACTGTTATTCTGGAGCTCAGCCTAAGGAAAGCCAACATTCTGAAAACAGGTGGTTGGTTTTGCAGCCTGTCTATCACCTGCTCTTCAAACCTTAAAGTACCTGCCAGTCACCTGATGTTCTTGTTAATATGCAGATTCTGATTCGGTGGGCCCTGGTGGGGCAACAGTTCAGTTCAGTTGCTCAGTCCTGTCCACATCTTTGCAATCCCAGGGACTGCAGCATGCCAGGCTTCCCAAGTCCATAGAGTCGGTGGTGCCATCCAACCATCTCATCCTCTGTCGTCCACTTCTCCTCCCACCTTCAATCTTTCCCAGTATCGGTGTTTTCCAGTGAGTCAGTTCTTCCCATCAGGTGGCCAAAATATTTGAGCTTCAGCTTCAGCATCAGTCCTTCCAATGTATATTCAGGACTGATTTCCTTTAGGATGGACTGGTTGGATCTCCTTGCAGCCCAAGGGACTGTCAAGAGCCTTCTCCAACACCACAGTTCGAAAGCATCAATTCTTTGGTGCTCAGCTTTCTTTATGGTACAACTCTCACATCCGTACATGACCACTAGGAAAACCATAGCTTTGACTAGATGGACTTTTGTCGGTAAAGTAATGTCTCTGCTTTTTAATATGCTGTCTAGGTTGCTCATAGCTTTTCTTCCAAGGAGCAAGTTGAATTTCATGGCTGCAGTCACCATCCATGGTGATTTGGGAGCCCAAGAAAGTAAAGTCTGTCACTTTCCCCTTTCTCCTCATCTATTTGTCATGAAGTGATGGGACCAGATGTCATGATCTTAGTTTTTTAAATGTTGAGTTTTAAGCCAACTTTTTCACTCCTCTTTCACTTTCATCCAGAGGCTCTTTAGTTCTTCTTCACTTTCTGCCATAAAGGTGGTGTCATCTGCATATCTGGGGTTGTCGATATTTCTCCCGGCAATCGATTCCAGCTAGTGCTTCATACAACCCAGCATTTTGCAGGATGTACTCTGCACGTAAGTTAAATAAGCAAGGGGACAATATACAGCCTTTATGTACTCCTTTCTCTATTTGGAACCAGTTCGTTGTTCCATGTCTGGTTCTAACTGTTGCTTCTTGACCTGCATACAGATTTCTCTGGAGGCAGGTCAGGTGGTCTGGTATTTCCATCTCTTTAAGAATTTTCCACAATTTGTTGTAATCCACAGAGTCAAAGGCTTTAGTGTAGTCAATGAAGAAGAAGTAGATGGTTTTCTGGAACTCTCTTGCTTTTTCGATGATCCAACAGATGTTGGCAATTTGATCTCTGGTACCTCTGCCTTTTCTAAATCTAGCTTGAACATCTGGAAGTTCATGGTTCATGTCCTGTTGAAGCCTGGCTTGGAAAATTTTGAGCATCATTTTGCTAGCCTGTGAGATGAGTGCAATTGTGCAGTAGTTTGAACATTCTTTGGCATTGCTTTTCTTTGTGATTGGAATGAAAACCAACCTTTTCCATTCCTGTGGCCACTGCTGAGTTTTCTAAATTTGCTGGCATATTGAGTGCAGCACTTTCACAGCGTCATCTTTTAGGATTTGCAATAGCTCAGCTGGAATTCCATCACCTCCACTAACTCTGGTGTTCGTAGTAGTGCTTCCTAAGGCCCACTTGACTTTGCATTCCAGGATATCTGGCTCTAGGTGAGTGATCACACCATCGTGGTTATCTGGGTCATGCAGATCTTTTTTGTATAGTTCTTCTGTGTGTTCTTGCCACCTCTTTATAATATCTTCTGCTTCTGTTAGGTCCATAACATTTCTATCCTTTATTGTGTCCATCTTTGCATGAAATGTTCCCTTGGTATCTCTGATTTTCTTGAAGAGCTCTCTAGTGTTTCCCATTCTATTGTTTTCCTCTATTTCTTTGCATTGATCACTGAGAAAGGCTTTATCTCTCCTTGCTATTCTTTGGAACTCTTCATTCAGATGGCTCTATCTTTCCTTTTCTCCTTTGCCTTTTGCTTCTCTTCTTTTCCCAGCTATTTGTAAGGCCTCCTCAGACAACCATTTTGCCGTTTTGCATTTCTGTTTCTAGGGGATGATTTTGATCACCGCCTCCTGTACAGTGTAACGAACCTCCGTCCATAGTTCTTGGCAGGCACTCTGTGCATCAGATCTGATCCCTGAATGCATGAGGGTCTGCATTTCTAGTAGTCTGCAGGCAGTGCTGGTGTTTTGTACCACAGGTTGTTGTTGCGGCAGCTGCTCATGGAAGAACTGGGACCACCAGCCACAGCCAGGCGATGAGGGCCCGGAATTCAGCCCGGAGGCCCTGAAGGAGAACGCAGGGATTAGTCTCAGGGCACAGGGTCAAAGTGGAATCGCCCGCCAGGCTGACTGACACAGAGCTCTCTGGAGCTGGGGCTGTTCATGCATTCTTGCACCCCCTGCCTGAAGTTGAGGAAAGTGAATGCTTAGTGGTTGGGTGGGGGCCACGCGAGCGTGGCAGTGGTGACTAGAGGGCAGAGGTGTGTGATGACAGGGAGAGCTTGCTGAGCCCCAGACCCCCAACCAGTTCAGGGCATGGACTTCTTAGTCTGACTCTTAGCTGTTACCTTTCTGCTCTGAACTTTGTTTGCATGTGACCCAGTCAAGAGGTAGTGCCAGGTACACGCTGGCCACAGGCCACTGACCTGGGGCTCCAGGGAGACCTGGATGTGGGTTGAGGCAAAAGGAAAATAAATGCTTCAGCGGGTGCCTGATTATTATTCTTTAATTATTTACTCATTATAACCCCAGACTCAAGCAAAAGTGATGCTGTTCGCTGTGTTTAAAAGACAACAATCTCAGAAAAAGACAATTTATTGAGAAGAAAAATCAACCAGATTCCCGATTTCAAATGTCTATAAACATTTTATGATGTTTTGTTTTTACCCTATGATCTTTTGTTAGTGCATAGGTTGCTTATTTAGAAAAGTATTTTTTTAATTAAAGCAAACTAAAATTTGAAACCTAATTTTTTTTTTTTACCTTAGAGACTTAAGAGGCTGGGCCTGTGTATTTTCTGTTTGTTTGTCTTACTGTTGTCAAACATCTGAAAGCTTTTGAACAGAGCGTAAGTCTTCAGACCCAGTCTCTGGGCTGGTTTCCTCCGCGCAGCCCAGGCCTAGCTGCAGGTCATGTTGGGAGCCAGTTGTGCTCACGTCGGTCAAATTGGGAGGTGGAGGCAGAACCGGTGACAGGGCGTGCTCCGGAATGTTTGCCCTGAGCAAACATGGGCTGAAAAACCCTATTAAACCTGTCTCCTCCTCAAAAAAAAAAAAAAAAGAACCAAATGACAGAGAATGTCTCCATTCTTTTAAAAATTAAAAAAAAATTTTTTTATCATTTTCTTTTAACCTTTAGGAATTTGAAATGTTGTAGATATTGTATCTACCATGGACATATGTTTTAAAAGGGCCTTTTAATACTCTGGTTAACACTTTACCCCTGTAATGAAGGCCTCTGTTCATTTTCATATTCAAATTTCTGAGCAAACAGACACAGTGTAAGTGCATATGTTAATTTCCTCTTGGATAGCTGCTAACACTGCATAGCATCTGCCTACTTCATGACTACCACTGACATTGGGTGCGCATGCTCAGTGATGTCTGACTCTGTGACCCCGTGAACTGGAGCTCGCCAGGCTCCTCCGTCCATGGGATTTTCCAGGCGAGAATACTGGAGTGGGCTGCCATTTCTTTCCCCAGGGGATCTTCCCTACCCAGGGATCAAACCCACGTCTCTTGTGTTTTGTGCATTGCCAGGTGGATTCTTTACCACTGAAGGAGAAATAATCTGAAAAGTGAGGCCAGCAGTTTCCTGGTCTTGAGGAGTAATCCTTAAATGGCATACAATTGTAACATTCTTACAATACTCTGTACAGCCTTTATGCTGGCACATTCCTGAGTCACAGGATCTCAGACCGATAGCAATTGAAATCTTTGTAAGAGCATCAAGAATTTAGCTTTGAGCTCTTCCTGCCACAGATGGCCCTTAGAATTTCACATCACTTATTGAAATGCTGCCAGGGTAAATGAATATGTGGAAATGAGTGTAGTATTTTCCAGCTCTTGAAATTATTCTGTGATATGCTCTTTTCTGCACTGCATAAAAGAACAGCTGAATGCACATAGATCATGCTCTCTCAGACTAAGTAAATAAGTGCTCTAAGGAGTTAAAGAAAATCACTATCAGTTATGTAGGATGACATTTAGAGCTCTGCTGTAACATACAGTACCGTGCCTATTGTTAGCAGTAGTATAGTGAGCACTTAAAACTATGTTAAGAAAATAAGAACACATGTTAAACGTTATTGAGGCTTCCCTGGTGGCTCAGATGATAAAGAATCTGCCTGAATGCAGGAGACCTGGGTTTGATCTCTGGATTAGGAAGATCCTCTGGAGAAGGGAATGGCTACCCACTCCAGTGTCCTTGCCTGGAGGATTCCATGGGAGGAGGAGCCAGGGGAGCTACACTCCATGGGGTCAAAAAAGAGTCAGACATAGCTTAACCCCTAACAGTAGATGTTATTACCACAAAAAAAGAAAAGAAATCTCAGTCTGATTATTGCTTTATTAGGACCTAAGTGTCAAAGATGATTTGATTAGCATTTCTAATTATGAAAAGAAACCAATCTATTAGAGTGCCCTTATAACTTAGGCTTACTTTTCTTTTCAACTTATTGGATCTTTCTGTGTCTGTTCTTAAACAGATTGGTAGCCTGTAGGGATTTACCTGTTGCTAATCTTAATACACTTCGATTTGATGCTTGTTTTCTTTCTGATACTCTTCTGAATAGAGATACTTTGAGGCTGTTTTTTAGTTAATGTAACTTTACTTTTAAGAAACAATATCTGTGCTCTCCTTTAACGTGTGTGAATATCAGTCAAAACTACTTCCACGTACTGTTTGCTGCATGCCACTGACCCTGGGTTTTGATAGTGGATGAAATGTCGAAAGGAAGAGCAATAATTGTCAGCACTCAGTGCATGCTAGAATTTCCTGGAGGCTTTTAAAATTGATGTCTGGGCCCCATCCCCAGAAATGCTAATTTAATCAGTCTGGGGATGGGACCTTCTCCAATAGTATTTTATAAAAGATCTTCCAGGTAAATGTGATACATACCTAGGGGTGAGAATCACTGGCATAGAGTGAATTTTCTTGATCTGAGGTCCCTTGGCTTCTAAGGGATTCTTCTTTTTTGGTATAAATTTTAATAGCTATGTGTGCATGGGAAATTTTCTGGAGCAGTGATCCAGAGAATTCATCAGATTGTGAAAAGAGTACATGACTTGAAGTTAAAAATCATTTGTTGAGGAAAAGGAAAACAGAAAGCATAGGCTTGTCCTAGACTGTACTCCTTAGGGAATTTGAGGAGGGAGAAGAGCTAACAATGAAGTCAGAAAAAGCGCTCAAAGGTAAGAAGGGCAGTGGTACCCTGGAGCTAGCTAGTGCCGACATGTGAGAGGCAGTGGTATTTACCTGTTTGCAAGGATGTGTCCTGTGTTGTCGTATTGAACTTGGCTGTGGTAGGAGCATGTGTACCCCACAGAATAGCAAATGCCTCAAATCAAGGCTCGCCTTCCCCCGCCCCTCTCCCAGGATACACTGTAGTATTCATGAAGGGCAGGTAAGGAGAAGTTTAAGACAGGCAAGGATGCCAAGTGCTGCACGGCCTCGCTGTAATGAGGCCTGAGAGCAACTGGACTGCCAATCTGATTCCAAAAGATTAGTTTTGGATCTCCTTGGTACAGCCTGGCGCCATTGCCTAATCCCACTGGTTCAGTAAATGTTCACTCTGTGCCCTCTCCACTCCCCAGTATGCATGAAGGCACCTGGCAAAGTTCTGGATACCTGAAGGGAAATACCAGAAGAGAAAGATAAAGAGCAAATAGAAGAGGATCTCAAGAGATCCAGAGAGATAAATCAGCTAAATCAGTCGTTAATGGCGGAGATAGAACTAGTACCTGGGTCTCCCAACTGTGCCCACCCACTCTGTATCTTTTTGAGTTGTGTTTTTAGGATTTAGGACTGTCTATAAGGGATGGGCTGGATGGGGGTAATCTCTACAGAAATGCACTTTTGGAAACTTAGCTGCATTGATAGTAAGATTTACTTGATGTGGAAAAGGCCAACTGGGAGTAGGAAGGCTGGGTAGGAGACTGCTGTAGGCCAAAGAAAGAAGTGTTTGGGAGAAAGGGAGATGTTTTGCTGATCCTGAAATAGGAGACTGTAAGACACAGAGGAAAACAGGCTGGCAGGAGTAAAATGAACCTAAGAAGAGATGGCTTAAAAGTGTGTTGGTGTGAAAAGGGAGAGAGGGACCAGGTGGGGTGATTTTTTTTTTTTTTTTAATGTCACAGTTGTGTAGTTGTATAGAAAATTATCCAGCTCTCTTCTTCCAGTTGGTTCTATAAGAACTGGCTATGGAACATCCTGATCTGACCCTGACAGTGCGTGAAACCTTCTGAATGCATTCTTTTCCTTTGCCTGATGGTAGTCACTACCCTCCATGATTGGTACCATTGAATCCAGCCTTAGAAAGGACCACATTTGCCTCTTACTCAGGGCAAGTAAATAAGTTGAGTGTTGGCCCCTTTGTGATGGGAACTCATATTCTAGCCGTTGGTGTTATCATTAGCTGACTGCCTTTTATATAAAGAGGTGGGAGCTATTCAGGAAGAAGACTCCAGCTTTTCAGAAATAATTTAGGTGAAGGGAACCTTTTTTTTATAAGTGAGAGCTATTTAAATGTTTTAGTGTAATTGTAAGAATATATGTTTGATAAATAAAAATTAAAAGAAAATACTAAAAAAAAAAAGGAACATTGATGCCCAGTAAAATATTTATTTTTCTTCCTGCTTTAACAAAAAATTCAATACGTATTGATTTGTTTACAGGTGCCTTCCAGTGGGAAGAGTTAGAAGAAGATATCAGGAAGAAATTGAAAGATTCTGGAGATGTTTCAAATGTAATTGAGAAAGTTAAATGCATTTTAAAAACACCAGGAAAGGTAAATTAGTTTATTGTAAGTTAGATTGCTTTGACTTTCTCTGAATTATAACTGGTATACTAAGGTGAATATACTATGGAGTCATGAGGAAAGTCGATAATGTGTTCTTTCCCGTAAGTATATTTTTTGCTGTTTAAATGTTTTAGATATAAACACATGATTTCTTGCTATCTCTGATTTTAATTCATGTAAGAATTCAAATATGTATGAGTCATGTCTTTAAAATGTTGGTTTGTGAATTCTGTTCCCTGAGACATTCCCCTGGGACGCTGGCAATATGCAGTCTGTGTTAAGAATGAAGGCCATTGAATTTGTCCAGTTATAGTGAGGCTTATTGGAGACAATGCTTTCTCACTGCTCACAGTTTCATCCCAAACAGTTTTCAGGGGCATGGCAGTTTCAGTGTGTCTTTTTCAAGAGTTCTGAGAAATCTCCCTTGACTAGGTGGACAGCTGAGGATTTGTTTCTCATTCAGTATAGATTTAACATCATACGTTAGGTTCAAAGATTATAGAAATATAAACTTTGTATATGGTCATAAACTGCTGCACATGAAAACTCTAGTAAGTGAGATTTTGCAGAGTCTATAAGAGCCTTAAGAATAGATTTGTTCACTTTTAAGATGACTCCATTATACAGTTTAGCCAGAATTTTATTTCAGATTCTGTGATAAGCAAATCGGCTACAGTAGATAAAAAGGTAAGTTGTGCGCACTGCTTAGCAGAATAGAGGTTTATATTAAATGTAAGAAAAATGATGATTTCTTTAATTTTTTATACAGATGACTGCCGGTGCTACAACCTAAGTTTATTAACATTTTAAGTTAATGTTTCAAAACTGCACTAAGTTTTTGTAAAGATTCCCAACTATTCTTTAAAGAAAAAAATGAATTCTTTTTAAACAAAATATGGAATGAAGGGATAAGACCATCCTTTTCTTGTTTTAATAGCACATTGAAGCAGGTATACAGAAGTTGGCCACTTGTACAGGTGTATGGCAGGGTGATAGCTCTTACAGTCTAATCCAGCTAAATAATGCTTTGGTAGAAATGTGTGTTATAAATGTGCACTCTGCTTTTCAAAAGTTCTCTAGATGAACTTGCTCACAGACCAGTGAAAATACATATATTTTCTCCAAACTTCTGCCCTCGCTTTTTTTTTTTTCCTTCAAATTCAAGGTGTTAGTTCTTGATGGCCTAATGGTTAGAATTCTGGGCTTTCATTGCCGTGGCCTGAGTTCAGTCCCTGGTCAGGGAATTAAGATCCTATAAGCCACGTGGTGTGCTCCTCCCCCCAAAAAACAAAAGGCATAGGTGACAAGGAAATCTGTTATACAGATTCATAATCTTTATATGCTGCTGCTGTTGCTGCTAAGTCGCTTCAGTCGTGTCTGACTCTGTACGACCCCATAGCCGGCAGCCCACCAGGCTCCCCCATCCCTGGGATTCTCCAGGCAAGAACACTGGAGTGGGTTGCCATTTCCTTCTCCAATGCCTGAAAGTGAAAAGTGAAAGTGAAGTCGCTCAGTCATGTCCGACTCTTTGCAACCCCATGGACTGCAACCTACCAGGCTCTTCCGTCCATGGGATTTTCCAGGCAAGAGTACTGGAGTGGGCTGCCATTGCCTTCTCCGAATCTTTAGATATTGATACCGAAAATACATCTACATGTATTCATGATGTACAAATTCATAACTTTTACCTAAATGGTTAGGACAGAGTGTTGCCTGTTGTTCTAAACCTGAGCTTTTCCTTGGGTTAGATTCTGAACAGGCACTCCTTTGAGTAGCAAGAATAAAGCAACTTCTTGGGGAAGGGAAAGCTGGGGCCTGTATTATTCTATGGAATTGAACTAAATCCTTCCTTTGCACAGGAGGACACAAGGGTTCTTCTGTGCCTTCTTCCTGTGCTTTCCCAGGGGTCTCTCTTCTTTGAGTATTGGGAATCAGGAAATAATCCGTTTAAATTGTGTCTGCCACAGATAACCTGTGGCTTTGCGTAAGTCTTCTCAGGGCTTTCTGTAAAATGAGGGATAAACTAGGCATAGTTTTGTTTGTCAGTTTATCAGGCATAGTTTATAAGATTTCCCTAATCCTAACCATTCTAACCAATCCTCACCACTAAGAACTTCCATCTATGCCTAGTTCATCTCTAGACGGATTTCTGAAGCCCCTGCTAACCCTCAGGTTCTCATGATGCTTTTTGACTGTTCCTCTCCTTTGTGTGTAGGAGTCCCCCAAGTCCTCACCCCCAGTTCCTTCAAAGTGTATTAAAGTGTGTTGTGTATAAGAACTTAGGTTATAGGATCAGGGTTTGTATAATCCTGTTTTGGTTGTCTGTTTTGCTCATGGATGTCATCCTGGAGTGTATGTTCTTCTTTGAGAGGAAGCATAAGTTTTTTTTCCTTCTCGCCAAGCCTTTTAACTTCCCACCCTAGTAGGTTAACTCAGAGTGGGGAGTAGGTGCCTTTTATTCTTATTGCTAACGTTGTACGCCTGGTTATTTCTTGGAGATAAAGCTTTCTGAATTTCCTGTCTAGCTGAGCAGAGGGTCAGAGTTCTGACCCGGCCTGAGGTTCTGAGAGTCAGCCAGGGAAATGGGTGATGGAGGAAGGGAGAGGGGCTGGCCCTCATTTCCTGGGGTTCTTTCCTTCAGAAAGGATTGTCTGAGGGATCACAGAAAGGATCCACAGAGCCCCAGCTCCTGAGAGGGGAGCAGAGGAAGGCTGGAGACCCCCAGGTCAGACAGAAGCACTGTTAACGGAGGCTCCAGCTAGCAGTTCGGAGAGGACAGATCGGTGTGGTCATGGGACAGGTCTCTAGAGCTCCAGATGAGAGATGCAGGCAGCCTTGGGCAGATTCCAGCCGTCACGGCTGTGGGCAGGAGAGATATTTAGGATTATAAGGTTGTAGATCAAGATGCATTAATCCCTCACCCCAGGTGTATTAATGTTGAATCTAGTGAGCTGTAGAACTTGATGTGATAGATGAAAAATATGTATGTTTTCTTAATTGCAAATTAAATTTTGTGTGTATATTTTCTTAACTCGTGAATAGACAAGCAAGTCGTATACGCAAACCTGTGAGGTCGCCCTACTGTTGTCTGTTTCCCAGGTAACAAAGGTCTGCGGGGGTTCAGGACCCCACAGCCTCTCAGGTGTAGAGTTGTCACTCGGCCAGTTCCTCCACTGCTGTGAGCGCTGTGTAGGGCAGTGTTGCTCATTGACAGGTGGCAGATGTGGTTCTCGAGGGTAGCTTTCCACGAAAGCTGTGACCAGAGATGCCGTAGAGAAGTAATCATTGCTCCTTTAGACAGCAGAGATTTCCACATTCTCTAGGCAAATTATCAAAACATATTGTATAATATTTCCTCTCGTATTTTTATTTCTCCTTGTAGTTTAATTGCCTAAGGAACTGCAAAACCTACCAAGCCAGAAAACCTCTGTGGTTTTATAACACTTCCCTCAAGTTTTTCCTTAATAAACCAATGCTTGCTGATGTTGTCTTCGAAATACAAGGTACGGTTCAGTTTTTGCAAAGTTCATCATTTATTTTAATTTCTTTTTTTTTTTAACCTAACTTTTCTATTTTAGCTTCGAATATTTTGGGTAAAGGAATGACTATTCTCTATTGTAGAGTGTAGATTAATACTGCTTGAATGGCTACAAATTTCTACAGTTTCTAGAAAATTTCATTTTCTAGGGAAATGAAATATTTCATTAAAATAAGAAAATAAATTTATATTTTCCTTAGCTTGTTGTTATTGTTACCCAGTGCTTCATTAACTTTTAGGGACTAACAGGGGACGGAGCGATGTTACAGATCACCCAGTTGTGTATTTTGTTTGTGTATTTCTTTAAGATTGTAGCTTTTGAATCATCTGAAACTAGCCCCCTCAACATTTTACATTGTGTCTAGTTTATGTTTTCAGCTCTTTTCCTTTTTACTTGAGCAAAAGGAACTACTCTTGTTGATGGTCATGCCTGGCTTACATCAGGCATCTAGTTATCACTCCATTTACTTCTTAATGACACTCAGAAGCTATTGCTGCTTTTTAGCTCTGTTGGAAAATAATGCTACCTAATTTTAATAAAGATGAGCTCTTTTAATGCCCGTTATTGTTATTTGCTTGGATATTTTGTCACTTTAGGAGACTGAAATTATAGTCTTAAAAATGAATTGTGAAATACCTTTAATTAGGCAAGAAGGCTAGAAGGAGTTGCTTCAAATGAATTAAGTACACCTACCTTCAGGTGGACTGTTCCTAAAAGAAAGATTTCATTTAATTTTATGGTAGAAATGTGTGGCAGCTAATAGTACCTTACTTGTTAAAACCGTTCCCCACAAAGTTATGTTTTGCTTTTAACTATGGTTGCTTGCCAAGACAAACAATGAACTGGAAACTTTCCAAGGTGCCTTCGGGTAAGCGGCTGTTAGTAGCTGCAGTGTGAGTGTGGGCTACTGCAAATGGGACAATAAGTGACCTTGAAATTATGTCAAAAGGGATTTGGAGAAAAGAAGGCTCACAAGGGACCATATTTGCTTATAATTTGCATAGGAGGCACTGACACCAATTACTTTACACTGTTATTTTGCAATATTATTTTAACAATATTGTGTATTATTTTTCAATGTTACTTTAAAATAATATTTTAGTGTAACCTGTTAAAGAGTTTCATGGGGAATATGTAATGCATGAAAATATGTTACATTGAGAGAAAAGAGAGAGCAGTGGTACAGAGAACCCTCTCACAGTCTCCTGCTCTTCTCCGGTGATCCCACCCACCAGCCCTTCTCGGGCACCTGCTTGCACCCCCACCGTGCAGAGGCCGGGGCCTGCCAGGGCCCGCTGTCATGCCTGGGTGGGTACCGCGCGGCAGCTGCTCCAAGTGCCCTTTGTAGCCTCCTCAGCCCGATACACGAGGCCTCCAAGGGAGTCAGGAGCAGAGAGGGGCAGGAATGGGTGAAAGCAGGGTCCGGCAGCACCTCTGCCATCCACTGGCAGAGAAGCCCACCTGGCTCTGAGGAGCTGGGCAGAGCAGCATCCAGAGCCGTGGTCGCTGCCCTGGGCGAGGGTCTGCAGCCCTAGCTGCAGCCTCGGCTTTGCTTTCCAGCCAGTGTGTATTCTTGGGCCGGTCCTCCGTACGTCTGCCTGGAGTCTTCTCATTTGCAAAGTGAAGACCGTGAATCATGTCGATTCTAAAAGGTCCTTTTTAGTGTTAAGCTTGATAAGAGTAACAGAGAATGTCAGGGTTTTGCTTGGAAGCATTTTTACTATTTCATAGGTTTGGCTGTATTACTTTACTTTTCAAATCCTCTGTTTCCTCACCTGTAAAATGGGGATACTAGTTTCCACCTGGGAGAGTGGTGAGCGGTCATGAGGGTGGAGATAATGGTGCATAGAAAAGTATATTTAGAGGCCTGACGGGCAAACTGCACTGCGTTTTTCCATGCTGAACCCCAGGGCTGCAGCGAATCCTTTTTAAAAAATGTTCAGCCATCACTGGCAAGTGACTGGAGTTGACATGGGATATAAACCTATGATTGAAATAGTCATCAAATGTACACATATACAAATATGTAAATGTATACAATGGGTATATAAGTTTGTACCTTTTTCCATTAAATAAAACTAGTCACAGTAAACTTTTGGATCTGATGTAGAAAGGTATGTTTCCTTTTGACATTTGAATCTGTGCCTTATGAAAAATACTATTACAGAGCTACATTCTGCCTTGTTTACTTAGTACATATTCTGACCCTCTTTTGAGCTAGACAAGTTTCCTGTTTTCAGAATAAAACAAAAGAATGATTCTAAAAATTTCATTTTTGAAACTTGGCAAGTAGTGTGAAGAAAGTATGAAAAATGTAGTATTTTAGTATGTAATAAAAACAAGGATCCTTGATAATCTGTGCAAAGTTACTAGAAACTGGGCTTTCAAATACTGTTTCACTCTTGAAACTCTTTTCTTTAAAAAAAATTAGCAACAACAATGTCTTCTTCCCCCTATAATTCTCAGCTCTATTCTACTGCTGTTGTGTGAATAATCACTACATTATTTTCATTTAGCATGTTTTGTACTTTGCTTTGTACTTTGTATATACATGTGTGTGTGTGTATATATATATACAGTGTTTAAAAATGTGACTGTACTGAGGTATTGTATTATAGTCTCACTGTAGAACAATTTATAACACCAGAACAGTAGTTTGAAAGGGTGAGAAACAGAAATGGGTATTTTCTTGATTGGAGATGTAATGGTTTTTCAGACTCAATTCCAAGCTTGAAGTGGGCCTTGAAAATGCTTGAAGGTACTGAGTGTTCTGTTCTTGGTTTTGTAACTCCATTGTAACCACATTATCAACAGGAAATTTCTGTTCGAGTTTCAAGGTTACCCATCAAGTTCTTTCCCATCTACTACTATCTACTAGGTGTTGTTGTTTTCTTTTTTGGCCAATCTTAAATTCCTCTACTTATCCCAAATTATAATCTAGTTTGTTTAAGCCATACTCCTATTTTTTTTTTCTTTCTTCGTGGTTCCTTATTTAAGATTTATAGAATCTTCAGGTTGGAAGTCAAACTGCATTGCCTATTTGAATTCTTTGTTAATTGCCGTGTACAAATATATCCAGCCCACTTTGGTTATGGAAACTGGTCACCTCTCCTGCTGCCCCCAGCAATGGACGTTGGAACATTGAGGGCAGGTGACCCAAAAGCAGAGAGGCAGAGAGGGGGTCAGGAAGGGAGGCTGCCTGCTGGTAGGTGTGACTGCCTGGCAGAACTCCTGCACCCATGGGAGATGGGTCTGTGCGGGTGACAATGCCGAGCAGTGAGCTCAGGGCTGGCGCTGTCGTGCATTGCATGTGGATCCTGAGGGGTTATTGGCTTCGGAGAAAGTCACTAGGCTTACATGGAGTTTTTTTCCTCTTTTTTTCTGAGCCCAAAGATGTTGTGCTTGGATATTAAAGAACATGAAGAACCCAGTAACTAAATATTTTGGAGAAGAATATATGCCCCTGAGAAGTATGAGATTTGGGGGCTGCTGGATGCAGACTTGTGGGCAGGGCAGGGTGGTCTGGCTCATAGAGTTACTTTCTGGAAGGGGAGAGTTTTGTCACTCACACTGGCTGTGATGTCTTCCACCAAACTAAAAGTTTGGCGTCTCCACACAGATGTAAAGAACAGACTTTTGGACTCTGTGGGAGAAGGTGAGGGTGGGAATGATTTGAGAGAATAGCACTGAAAAATGTGAAATAGATCACCAGTCCAAGTTCGTTGCATGAAGCAGGGCACTCAAAGCCGGTGCACTGGGATGACCCTGGGGGAGGGGGGGGGGGGGGGGGGGGGGGGGGGGTTCGGGATGGGGGACACATGTCCACCCGTGGCTGATTCACATCAATGTATGGCAAAACCAATACAATATTGTAAAGTAATCAGCCTCCAATTAAAATAAATTAATTAATTTAAACAAGCAAACGACAAAAAAATAATAAAAATTTGTTGTCTCCAAAGCGAGGTAGCTCCATGAGTCTCATCTTTGTATGTTCAGTACCAAACGTGGTGGTTGTCATGTGGCAAAAGCTTGATGGTGATCTGTTGATCTGATCTAGACTGAGCTGAAGGCTGGCTGTAGGTTCGTGGTTTCCTCAGGTGGTGGGGATAGTGAGCCCCAGGCTACCTGAGTCCGGTCTGCCACAGCCGTGGGCCCTGGGCGTGGTAGTTGGAGGGCTTAGCAAGTTTCACTGGAGAGTCAGTTCAGTTTCACCGGCTTCAGTGAGGGATATAGGCTGAAAAGGGAAAGTAAAGTCGCTCAGTCGTGTCCGACTCTGTGACCCCATGGACTGTAGCCTGCACCAGGCTCCTCCGTCCATGGGATTCTCCAGGCAAGAGTACCGGAGTGGGTTACCCTTCCTTCTCCAGGGGATCTTCCTGACCCAGGGATTTAACCCAGGTCTCCGGCCTTGCAGGCAGACCCTTTACCCTCTGAGCCACCAGGGAAGATATAGGCTGAGGAGCCTGTAAAACTGAAAGCAGCCCTGGCCCTCCTCCCACAAGCAGGCATTATTCATCAAGAAGAGGAGGTTCCCTGTGGAGGTACTGTGACAGGGAGGAAGCAGGGGACTAGGTCATCCATCCTCCTCTGGATTTTCCATAAAGTCTGAAATGTTGCCTTTGGCCCCACAAGAGTTTCCCTTGTCATTCTTGCTGTGATCTATGAACTGCTTAGGCTAAGCATGATTTATTTTCCTGTTTCTGATGCACGGAAGCCCGGCCAAGACTGTACTGTGAGTAATGGCCGTGTTTCCTTGGGAGGGCACATGGGCAGGGGTGGGTAGTGGTATTTCAAGCCAATTGTAAGGAATGGATGTTTTGTTACAAAAACATGTAGCAAAATATTTCATTTCAGTGTTTCTAGCTTTAGGAAATAACAACTAAGTAACAAATAATTGCCTGACTTCCAAATTGTTGGTTTCAGGGTCAACTTCTGAACTCTGTTAATTTTTCCATTTATTTAAAAAACTGGAAAGTCTCTGCATTTTAATGCTGGTTATCACGCCCAAATCTGGTTTCTGAATGTCAGCTTAGCAGTGCCTGATGCAGTGCCGTTCTGATTAGAAGGCAAATTGCTAGAACATTGACTCGGCAAGCTTATCTCCCTCAGCCTCGTTTCCCTGTTGCACCTTACAGGTACGACGGTGCCAGCCCACAGGGCCATCCTCGTGGCCCGGTGCGAAGTGATGGCAGCCATGTTTAATGGGAATTACATGGAAGCAAAGAGTGTTCTGATTCCAGTTTATGGTGTTTCCAAAGAGACTTTCTTGTCATTCTTGGAATATCTATACACAGACTCCTGTTGCCCAGGTGAGCCATTATACATGTTAGATGATGTTGTTGTTCAGTTGCTAAGTCGTGTCCAGCTCTTTGCAACTTCGTGGACTGTAGCTCGCCAGGCTCCTCTGTCCTCCACTATCTCCCAGTGTTTGCTCAGATTCATGTCCACTGAGTCAATGATGCTCTCTAACCATCTTATCCTCTACCACCCTTTTCTTCTTTTGCCTTCAGTCTTTCCCAACATCAGTGTCAGGCTTGCCTCATGGCTCAGTGGTAAGGAATCCGTCTGACAATGCAGGAAACGTGGGTTCAATCCCTGGGTCGGGAAGATCCCCTGGAGAAGGAAAGACCAACCCACTCCAGTGTTCTTGCCTGGAGAATCCCTTGGACAGAGAAGCCTGGGGATGGGAGGCTACACTCCACGGGGTCGCAAAAGAGTTGGACACAAGAACTAAATGACAAGGACATGTTAAATAGAATCTCATAATTCTTTATTTCTGGATAATCCATTTTGAGACATTGCTTTCTATGAAACCTCTTTTCATGTAAGGTTTGTGGGAGCTGACATCATGGAATGGGCCAAGCAGGTGGAGGCGATGTTGGGACAACAGAGAATTTTTGTAGTCAGCTCAAGTGGAAGAGTGGTGATTGGTGGCTCTCGTGGTCCCTCAGACCCAGGGATCAGTTCACAGTCTCTGCAGCACCTACAGCTGATCACTGCAGGCCCCTGAAGTGGGGGTGTCTCATGTGGTGCTCAGCGGCTCCTCCCCTGCCCCAGATTAGGGTGGAGAGCTCCCTAGAACACTGTCCTTTCCTGAGGAAAACAGGGTTGGGCAGCCGCTTTTATAGCTCTGACTTCCGATTGAGGCACTTTTAAGAAATTTCAATATTCTCAGATTCCTGTGGTTGTCATTCTCGCCCAGAGGATGGCCTGTTTCCAACTTTTAATACTAAAAAGTCTTGACTTTTTTCTGACTTCTAGAATCACACTCTTCTAAAGTTGGCTTATGCAAAACCTTTTCATCAGTGGTTTAGAATGCCCAGTGGACTGTAGGATTTATTTCCCTCTTCACCGACTGTTGACTGGGAAGTGTCTGTGGCAGCCGTGGGGTGGACCAGATTTTGCAGGTTTCCTGGACCTGGAGGCACTTTGGAGAAATTGCAGGGTCCTTGCCACAGACCCGGAGCCTTGGGATGCCAGCACGGAAGCCCCTTTTAACTAGTTTTTATCCTTTGACCCCCAGATGGCTCCCACTGCAGATACAATCAGAATACCCCCCGGTGGTGTAGTCCAGGAGCCTGAGGCTTTGGTTATAAGGACCTGGCCAGGCACCCTTGCTAATATAAAAAGAAAATACACCTTTCAGATGATACCTCTCTTCAGGCTTACTGCTTTAATTTTACATTCAGAAATGTTTGTTATTGACATCTTCTGAGTTTTAAGTAAGTCATGAGCCCTCTAGTGAAAAGTTTTAGAAATTCCAGGACAGAAAATTCTTCTTTTAATTGAATCAGTTCTGGTCTTGTAGCTATCTATAGAATGTTTTGGAGCCAGTTACAGTTGTTAGTGTTAGAGCCTGGCTTATCATTGCTGTTTAGTAAAAATGAAAGCATTGATTCTCATCAGGATCAACAGGTATTTTATTTATTTTGGTATTAGAAAAATCTGTATATTAAATCAAAATATTTAACTGGATTGGAAGAATAAGGAAATTTGTTTTCTCAGTTGCCCTCTCACTAGAGTAATTGAAGCTCTGAATTTTAAGTTTTATCTCACTAATTAGAAAAAATGCTCAGAAAAGCAACAATAACTGTAAGACAAAATACTTTAAAAATGGTAAAAGGTAAAGTGTGGGAGGGAAATGAGTCAAAATGAATAAACAAAGTTTACCTGGATAGTGGAATATTTGTACTGGGAAATTGCAGAAAGAAAAGTAAACTATTAATTTTGATAAATATTTATCATACACACTGCATGGTTCCTTGCTACATATAAAGAGGGACAGGAAAGAATTATGTGAAAAAAATCATTCGACTTACAGAGAAGTGTTTAAACAAACAAACAAAAAACACCTGGGTGACTACCAGGGGTTTGGGGAAGGGGGAAATTTTAATGCTTAATAGTTACAGGGTATCAGTTGAGGAAGAAGAAAGAAGTTTTGGAGAAGGCAGTGGCGATGGTTACTCACCACTGTGAATATACGTCATGCCACTGAACTTTACACTTAAAATTTAACGTTCTGTTTACCCTTGAAACTTTTTGTTACATTTATTTTACCAGAATAAAAACCAAAGAAACCTGGGGACTTAAGCCAGAAGAAGAAAAATTGCAAGGGTTTAGTATAGCTAACAGACAGAATTGCCCAGTATCCCTGAAGTTGATTACTAAGGGCAACAGTAGCATCTCTTTCTCTGGAGATTTAAAAACAACAACAACAACAGGAACTTCTGAGTCTGAAGGCTGGAATGAATTCCCTTTAAAATGGAGTCACCCTTTAGATCGCTGACTCACCCCTTCAAGGCCATTTCTAGGCACTCTCTTCCACACTGGATGGTACAGTCAGCGCTTTTCGTCTCTGCTGCTGCTCTGCGGCTAGGTCAGAAAGGAGACGGTGTTATGTGCACTCTCTCTTCTTCCCCTGCTTGCCTCAGCCGGCATTTTCCAGGCCATGTGTCTCCTGATCTGTGCGGAGATGTACCAGGTGTCCAGGCTGCAGCACATCTGTGAGCTCTTCATCATCACCCAGCTGCAGAGCATGCCGAGCCGGGAGCTGGCCTCCATGAACCTCGACATAGTCGACCTGCTCAAAAAAGCCAAGGTAATTGGCCCCTAGGTTTCTGGTTGGTTGATTTTTCACACACACACACACACACACATACACAATTATGAAAATTATATTACTTCAAACATTTATTTTGTTTGTTTCTCAAGAGTTGCATTACCCTTAAGAACTAATGAAAATTAATGAAAAAAAAGTTTGGAGAAGGAAATGGCACCCCACTCCAGTATTCTTGCCTGGAAAATCCCATGGATGGGGTAACCTGGTAGGCTACAGTGCATGGAGTTGAAAAGAGTTGGACACGACTGAGCGACTTCATTTTCACTTTTTCACTAATGAAAGTTAGTTTGGAAATTTGGCTGCATGAGTTACATGCACCCTGACAACACGTCTGCAGCTAGATAATTTAGTGTTTTTTGAGCAGTCCTTTTCTAAGGAGGTGGTGGCCAATATGGAATTTTCCCGACTGAATGGTGATCCTTGTTAGTGTCAGTCACGTGTGATGCTCTAGTGTTCTGTATAGGCGTTAGAGAAATAGAACTTACCTTGAATTTCCCTCAAATGATCCCATCTTAGGATTCCTGAGAAAAAAATGGAGGCATCATTTAGATTGCTGATTCACTCCTTCAGAGCTTTTTCTAGGCATTCTCTTTGACACTGGATGATTCATACATACTGATAAGAGATGGTTAGGCTAAACTCATTTATTTGTTCATTCATTCATTCTTTCATACGTCCATTCACCTCATGAGCATGTTTTAAGGTTCTGGTTGTTTGTCGGAGGTGTTAAAATACTTTATCAGTTCCTTCAAACATCTTTTATTGAAATGTCTCAATGTATGAGGAGTTACTCTAGCATTCCGTTGCCTGCCCTAAGATAGCCATCAGCGCACAGTGATTGATTCTGAACTTCAGTTAAGCTGAACCTTCTAAGTTTTTTTTCACAAGAATGTGTTTGATCCATCTTACGGATGATGAGCAATTTGTGAAATATTATCTGGCGTGCAACATATTGGTTGTCCCTATCAACTCTGACAGCCAGAATTAGAAAAATATGACAAGTTTGTCTTCATCCAAGTTGCTAAGATAGTGCCACATAAGGGGGCAAAGGACTGACTCTGTGACAACTAAAAGCTTACCTCCACGCCGTGTGTGTTAGTCACTCAGTCGTGTCTGACTCTTTGTGACCCCATGGACTACAGCCCGCCAGGCTCCTCTGTCCATGGATTTCTCCAGGCGAGGACACTGGAGTGGGTTGCCATTCCTTCAGCTTCCATGCTGAGATGAAGTCATTAATCCCTGTGTCCATTTCTGGGAATGGAAGGGAATTCGTTTAAAGCATCTAGGTCTTCTCTTATTATCTCCATAGCTATTTTTCATTTCTCTCATAATCAAGTCCTCAGATCAGATGTATTTTATATTGGAGAAAAAACAAATTTAAAAAAAGAGAGTAACCTTTATCTCTCTTTGAAATATAATTGCACTGAGCTTGGGATTAATAGCTATTCTCTAGGTTTAGGTTAAAAATTCTTTTTTATTCTTTCTAGTATTTTTCACATTCATTTTTTATGTATCATTTTCATACATTCTAACAAGTCTTTCATACTTTAAAAAAAATGGGCACAAGCTTTGTTTCCCTTATCTTGTAGTACCTTTTTACATAGTTCACGAATAAGAGAACTTTCTGCTTGGTTGCACTGATTTCTTTTAACTGCCCCTCCCCCCAACACACACACAAACACACACACACACACACACACACACACACACATGGTTCCTTATGAGAATCATTTGTGATTGTATTGTCAGAAATTCTTCCTGACCTGTTTTCCCTGAATATGCAGTTTCTGAATGTGAGTAGTATCTCATTTTTCCCCTTGAATTTTTAAAGTCTAAGACACCAACTCTGCTTGAATTTTACTGTTTCTGAAGACTTCTTTCTGTTTGCTAGCATTAAGCTTGCATTTGCTCGTTTTCCTTTAGTCTGCTCCTGGAAGTCCCTAATTTGCCAATGTGAATCACAGAAATAAGATCAATTTTCTTCCCAGTTCTCTTTGAAGTTCCTAGATTGAGGTTCAGCTTTGCCAGCCAGTTCATCTGTCGGTCAGACTTTGGTTGAGCTTTCCCTCATTGCTTCTTGACTTCTGTCTTTTGGCACAATTAGACTTCTAGTTGAATAATTGAAACTTCCAATCCATCTATCATCTCTGCCAGTTTTGTATTGTATATCAGGAAAGCATCAGTCACATTTTTAAAAGAAAAATTTAATAGTGAAAGGGGTCACAAAGAGTTTTAGGCGGAGATGATTACTTATTTTTTAAAACATATTTAATTATTTTGGCTGCGTCGGGTCTTAGTTGCAGCTTGTGGGGTCTAGTTCTCTGACCAGGGATTGAACACAGGCCCCATGTATTGGGAATGTGGAGTCTTAGCCACTGGACCACCAGGGAAGTCCCACATCATTCACAGTTTTGGTACAGGTGAGAAGTTTTGGTATTCTCTCACTTCTGCTGGAACATTCCTCTAACCTCTCTCAGTTCTTTACCATGATTCTACCTTTAGATTCATATATTTCCATCAAGTTGGAATCTTAACATACAACAAAGGCTCCCCTCCCCCCACCAATCAGATCAGTTCCTTTGGATCAAGGTAGAAATGCCCGATTCCTCCTCTCCTTTTAACCTTATCTTGGCAAACTTTGGTGATTCCTATGAAGTGCTATTTACTCTCATATTAAAGTGTTAATCAAGTTCAACTTCTTATAATCTGTGCATTGATATTTGACTTCTTCAAGCCACCATTTTTATTTCTGACAGTTTCCTTGTGAGTTTTAGGGGGTTACTTTCTCCATCATTAGTATTCTTCACAGGACTGTTAAATGCTCTAGCGTTTGCTTTATGATATTTTTAAAATGTCTTTAGAAATTCCATTATTTATTTTAGTTTAAACTGCCCTCTTGAGTCAGCACATATTCTTCCCAAAATGTAGTTTTTCCAGTGGGATGCATTTCATTTCTTGCCAAGAGCCCATAATTATAAAATCTTAAATCTTATTCAAAAATAAAATTCTGCCCTTGAACTATGTTTTTTATAGCCAGCTATTCATTTCGGTGATCTCCCTCTCTCTTGCAGTCACAGCCTGTAGGCAGTGTTCTAATCAGCAAAAACATAAAGTGAAAAAGGATTGCTAAAATGTGATATAGTATTAGATGAACTATAAAGTCTCTTATAATTCAAGAATTCCGATTTTGTATAATTAAAATCAGAGCTTCCCTGGTGGCTCCGCAATAAACATTCCACCTGTCAGTGCAGGAGACATGGATTCAGTCTCTGGTTCAGGAAGATCTCCTGGAGGAGAAAATGGCAACCCATTCCAGTATTCTTGCCTGGAAAATCCCTATAGTCCATGGGGTTGCAAAGAGTTGGACTCAACTCAGCAACTGAACAATGCCAACATAATTAAAATCAGAGGGACATTTGAATTTACATGTTAAAATATTCCCACATTATGACTTAAAAAGAGCAATACTTCAGTTTTTTCCTTAAGATTTGAGATTACGAATCTGTTTTCAGTGTAACATTTCTTATTGCTTACATGGGCTTCCCTGATGGCTCAAATGGTAAGGAGTCTGCCTGCAATGCAGGTGACCCAGGTTTGATCTCTGGGTTGGAAAGATCTCCTAGAAAAGAGAAGCTCTCTTAGGGACGCTCAAAAATAGTATACAAATAAGGATACTGGAGAGGGTAGCTATTCTCTTCTTTTTAAGAAAGCTAGGGCTTCCCTGATAGCTTGATAAAGAATCTGCCTGCAGTTCAGGATACCCTTGGTTGATTCCTGGCTCACGAAGAGCTGCTGAAGAAGGTATAGGCTACCCACCCCAGTATTCTTGGGCTTCCCTTGTGGTTTAGCTGGTAAAGAATCTGCCTGCAATGCAGGAGACCTGGGTTTTATCCCTGGGTTAAGAAGATCCCCTGGAGAATAGAAAGGCTACCCACTCCAGTATTCTGGCCTGGAGAATTCTATGGGCTACAGTCCATAGGGCTGCAAAGAGTTAGACACAACAGCAACTTTCACTTAAGAAATCTATTAATATATTTAGCCAAAGTCAGTCTGTCAGTTCAGTCACTCAGTCGTGTTCCACTCTTTTCGACCCCATGGACTGCAGACGCTAGGCTTGCCTGTCCATCACCAACTCCCGGAGTCTACCCAAACCGATGTCCATTGGGTTGGTGATGCCATCCAACCATCTCATCCTCTGTCGTCCCCTTCACCTCCAGCCCTCAACCTTTCCCAGCATCAGGGTCTTTTCCAATGAGTCAGCTTTTTGCATCAGGTGGCCAAAATATTGGAGCTTCAGTTTCAGCATCAGTCCTTCCAGTGAATATTCAGAACTTATTTCCTTTAGGATGGACTGGCTGGATCTCCTTGCAAACTGAAGGAGTTTCTAGCCTAAAGGCAGAAACAACCTAAATGTTTATCAACAGATGAATGAATTAAACAAATGTGATACATGCCGTGAAATATTACTCAGCCTTAAAAAGGAATGAAGTTTGTATATATTGTGATGTGTGTGCATGCTCAGTTGCTCAGTCATGTTTAACTCTTTGGGATCTCATGGATCATGCTTCTCTGTTGATGGAATTTCCCAGGCAAGAATAGTGTAGTGGGTTGTCATTTCCTCCTCTGGGGATCTTCCCAACCCAGGAATCAAACCTGGGTCTCTTGCATCTCCTATACTGATAGGCCAGTAGTGTCACCTGGGAAGCCCATATGTGTGTGTGTGTGTGTGTGTGTGTGTGTGTGTGTGTGTGTGTGATTCAATTGGAGTAGAGTTGCTTTACAGTGTTGTGTTAGTTCCTGCTGTACAACAATGTGAATCAGCTATATGCGTATATATATCCTTTCCCTCTTGAGCCTCCCTCCCACCCACACCCCGTCCCAGAGCACCCAGGGCATCCCAGAGCACCAAGCTGAGCTTCCCGTGGTCTACAGCAGCTTCCCACCAGCTATCTACTTTCCACGAGGTGGTGTGTCAGTGCCAGTCCTAATCTCCCAATTCATCTCAACCCCCTCTTCCCTCACTGTGTTCACACGTCTGTTCTCTACATCTGCATCTTTTTTACTGCCCTGCAAATAGGTTCATCAGTACCATTTTTCTAGATTCTGTATATATGCATTAATGTATGATATTTGATTTTTTCTCTAACTTACTTCACTCTGTACGACAGACTAGATTCATCCATATCACTGCCAATGACCCAGTTTTGTTCCTTAAAAAGTAATGAAGTTTTAATGCATGCTGCATGCAACATGGATGAACCTCAGGGACCTTATGCTAAGTAGAATAAATCAGTCAGAAAAAGGACAAATAGTCCATAATTTTGTATAGCCTATATGAGCTACCTGGAATAGCCAAACTCATAGAAAATAGAGCAGTAGTCTCTTACCAGAGACTGGAGGTAGGAGAAAAGGGGGAGTTATTGTTTAATGAGTACAGAGTTTCAGTTTGGGACGATAGAAAATTTCTGAAAATAGTGGTGATGGTTGCACAATGATGTGAATATACTTAGTGCCAACAAATTGTACACTTAACAGTGGTTAAAGTGGAAAGTTTGATGTGATGTATATTTTACCACGGTAATATCGAAAGACCTAGCTAGACTCGTGCTCCAAAGTTGGCTGTCAGCAAGTTACTGCAATCTGAACTGCGTGGTTGGATGGATTAGTCATGGGTTGGAGGCGTCACTGGGTTGGCACCAAGGTGATGATGTCATAGCCAAGTTTCTGAGTTTCCCTTTTATTAGCTGTTGGAACTCAGGATGATAAATGTGCTGGAAATCCTGCTCAGTGTAACATACATGCCAGTTATAAGCAGCTATTCATCCATAACCTCACAGAGATACTTACATGTTGAAACCCATACCCTTAGATTGATGACATTTCCTCTCTCTGCAGGTGAATTTGTTGAGGTATGGCCAAGTGTATGCCTTTGTTAACCCTAGTCATCTCTCTGCTGCATAGTAGATATAAGTGTAGTTTGTGAAGGCCTTGACCTTAGATGAAAAGCTTCAATGAAAATCCTCAAGAATCTCTAATAGACTTTGTTACCCCCAGATGTAGTCATGCCTTTGCTTAAAAGCCTTTAAGCTCCTGTGGCCATCATCATGGTTTCCTCATTAGATTTAGTTTCTTCATTGATGTGATTTTATTATGATTTGTTAATAAGGCTCCCTTTTTCTTGCCTGCTGTCAGAGTGGGCTGAAGGCTGCATCCTGTGCAGACACATTAAACACGGAATTGGGTCCTCCGTGAGTTCTCCTGGACCATTCCCTCGATCGTATCATCATGTTGATGGTCATTATGTGCAATATTGTTTCATTTTCCATTTTTCTTGCAGTTTCACCACTCTGATTGCCTCTCAACCTGGCTGCTTCATTTCATCGCCACTAACTACCTCATCTTCAGTCAAAAGCCTGAATTTCAGGATCTTTCAGGTAGATTGCTAATTAATGTTTTGGGGGGAAAATGATACTCTTTTTCTTAGACTTGAGACATAATTTGTAGAAATAGTAGTTTTTTAAAAAAATAAATCCGTGTAAGACATTCCTTTGAAGTATGCAGTGTGGTAATTGAGGATACTTATAGTAACCTGTGTTTCATAAGAAGACATTTTCTAATGCTGGTTTCGTAGCTCCCATCCATTTTTAAGTGCCTTTTTTTGTGAATTAGATAAAGTGGCCTCCTGTGGTATTTGGTTGTAATAAATGAGATTTGGTTTTAACCATCTAAGTCAGAAGCGACACTTAAATAGTTCAGCTTTTTAAGTTCTATAAAGAAAAATTTATCCCGACTTGTACTGGTATCTCCTATCTCTGTTTTCATCCATCATATTACTTGGCAATAACAATTTTTTTATTGATCAAAGAGCGTTGCAAAGTTTTCTGAGCAAAGAGTATACTTCATGTGATCTTTTAAGGTAAATTATAAAGATTAAAACCAATCAAACAATGAGCTTCTGAGTGCTGCAGAAGATCAAAGAAAACGAAAACAGAAGAGTCGTAAGGTAGTCAGTTTAGGGACAACGGCTCTCTCTCGATTGCTGCCTGGAATACAGTCAAGGAACAATCAAGTTATTGATAAAAAGGAGAAGATAAAGATCTCCCAGTCAAGTAGTTTCGAAGCTAAGTGCAGAGAAACCTCCTTGGCGGTGGCCAAAGGTCTTTCGAGGTGGGCGGGAGTGGGGTGGGCGGCAGAGAGGCGGGGGCGGTGGGGACCAGAGCTTGTTGCTGGACTCCTGCCTGCCACCTTCATCCAGAGTACTTCCCTTTTACCTGTGGAGATCTTAGAAGTCTATGTAAAAATTGGCTTGTAAAAGAGAATCTGATGCTAGAGGAGGTGGACCTCTCTTGTTTTCATTCGCCTAGTCATTGCATAGTTGGGGAAACCAAGAAACACACAGTCAGTTTTGGGCAGGTGTATTCAGCCAGTCAGCACACACTGGATGCCTGCTGGGAGCCTCTTTCCATAGAATCTTAACAGTGCAGGAGAGGAACATAATAAATCATGGCAGGAACAATAGATATTTACTGTTTACTTTGTGCAAGAACCAAAGTTTGTCTTTAAACATAAGGTGTACGTCCCCTTGCTGTCAGTAGAGGTATTCTTACACAGTTATTTTTTAATCAGTCAATTAAAAATGAAATGAATGGACATTTTGATTTTAGGGCCGCCTTTACTATACCACCTTAAGTCACCTTCATTTGTGAAAGACAAGTAAGATGATTTTTCTGGTTACTATTCTGTGTAGATGCATGATACACGTGGGCTTCCTAGGTGGCACCAGCAGTAAAGAAGAACACGCCTGCCAAAGCAGGAGACTTAATAAGAGACCTGGGTTTGATCCCTGGGTCGGGAAGATCCTTTGGAGGAGGGCTTGGAAACCCACTCCCGTATCCTTGCCTGGAGAATCCCATGGACAGAGGAGCCTGGCAGGCTGCAGTCCAGAGGGTCACAAAGAGTTGGACATGACTGAGCGACTGAGCATGCGTGCACACACAATACACATGGAGTACCATTGCAACCTAGGGAGAAAGATGTTCTCTGAGTCCTTTGAGTTATTTATTTTTATTTTATTCTATTACTTATACAATTGCCTATTAAGCATATTATGACCACCTGGCATAGTGAGAAGCAGGACTCCAGGATGTAACTTGAGAAGGCAGGGTAAGAAAACGAGATTGTGTGAGTGACTGACTGATGTTCCTTTGAGGGAAATAAAAATAGTATCTTGAGCGCTCTGATTCAGTGGTGCCTGTTCACATCCAGGACCTGTTGTGATATGTCCTCTTGGGCAGAGAGGAAAAAAAAGCCCCTGGGTATAAGGGAGAATTAGATGGCCTTATCAGCAGTCACAAATTGACAAGTCTGTGGGTTGAATGGAACTTGCCCAAGGATCTTATTTCGACCACATGGTATTGTAGATTCTTTTAGTGTCAACATTTAAACATTGTAACCTGTCACATTTTTAGAATTGAAGTTTCTGGCTTCTTTGAAAAGTTGGAAGATCTGGCGCTCTGGGCCCATCTTCCGAACTGGCAACACCCTGAGCGGAGCATCACTTCACGTGTGCCCTACAGAATGCCAGTCTCCTCTCCTCCCAGGCGCCTGGCTCTCGGCCTGCTTCACATGGTCCCTTGAAATTGAAAGGCTTCATGTCATAGTCCCTTTACAGCTTACTTAAAGAATGGCCCATTTTCAACCTCAAAAATTATCAGATTATTATTGGAATTATAAGAAGTGTTTCCCCTTAACTGGAAATTTTTCTTCATTGGAGGTGTTTAGAAATTGAAAAGTGAGACTGGAAAAGATCTTGTGTTAATGCTTCTGCCGATACATCATAACTCAGCGAAGAGCTCATTAAATACTAGGTGTATTTTACATACCGGATTCTTATGAAAGCAAACAGCAATGCACAGGAATATGTTACCCTTGACACTTACGGATTCATTATTCTGTTTAATGTATCTCAGTATTATGTTATATATTATAACAATTTTTTTTGTCTTGTTTTGATTTTTGCTGGCTACCAGAGCTCATCAACGATATATTTTCTCTTTCTCTTTTCTTTAATGTCAACTGAGGCAGCAGTCTTATATCACCTTCATTTCCTATTGAAATGTACAATTAATTTCCCTGAGCAGCTAGGTCCCTCAGCCTACATCCGGACCTTGCTAATCCAAATTATAATAGATGGGGTCAAACAGGAGATGGAGAAGTGGAAACTGGCTTAGCAGAAGGAAACCTAAATGCCCACAGAAGGGACTACTGATGAGAAACAAGCTGATCCAGCCAGCAGCACACTGTAAAGACTTAAAAATTTGCAAGACCTGGTATTTCAAAAAGCTGAAAGCCACAGAGCTAGTTGAATGCTTCTGCTACACTCTGTCCCACCCAGGCAGGGAATTGCTCCCTCGTCATCACAAGAATTGGGGGTTTATTCCTGGAAAAGTTAAAACCAAAAAAGCTAGAGAATCATAAACTCAGAGTGTAGCTGAGATTGGGGCAAGGAGCTAGACTGAAGACATAGGGATCGTGTGAAAGTGCACACATTATTCAGTAAGCCTCCAGCCACCTTCCCATCTCCAGGTTCTAGAGTTTTGGCAGCCAGGTACTTGACTCCCACCTTGACGCTTCACCAGTCAGCAAGTCCTGCCCACGCCCAGAAGATCTCCAGACAGCTTTCTAGCATTTCACTTTTAGGTATGAAGAGGGTAACTGAGGGTCAACTGATATTTGAGGCACCGTCCAATGGGAAAGATGAATACCCAAACAAAATGAAAAAAAAAATGGAAGAGAAGGAATTCATAGGGACAAAGAGTAGAAAGAAATCTTAAAAAAAAAAAAAAAAACGTATAATTAACATCCTCAGAGAATAAGAGATACACATTTGTAAAACAAAGATAAAATGTTGTAAAAGAGGAAAAGCACTCATAGAGACCAAGTGTAGAATAATGGTTGCTGGGATGTGGGGGACGGGGGAAAAGGAGTTGATGTTTGATGGGTGTAGAGTTTTAGTTTTGCAGAAGGAAAAGAGTTCTGGAGATGGGTTGACAACAATGTGAATGCATGTAACACAACTGAACAGTACACTTAAAAATAGTTAAGATGGTAAATTTTATATTACATGTGTTTTAGCATAATTAAAGAAAACAATAAAAGAATAAGAAGTTGCTCTTGAAAATTAGAATAGGACAGCAAAAAAAACTAAACCGTAACAGAACAACCAAACAATAAATAAAAGAGTAGAAATATCAAGGTAAGGAAATCTCCTAGAAAGTAGGACAAAAAGAGACAGGAGAAAAGGGTTTTGTTTTTTGTTCAAGTTGGAGGCTCAGTGCAGGAGTGAAGTATCTGAGTAATAGAAGTTAAAACAGAAAGAAAGAAAAAAACACTGAGGAAATTATCAAAGACATAATATAAGAAGTTACCCCAGTACTGAAGGAGCTGAGCCAGCATATTAAAAGGCTCCATTAAGTGCTCAGCTTCATGAATAAACAAGGTCCATCACTGGAATATGCAGGAACACCAACTTGTAAAAATAGGAAAATCTAAATGTTTACAGAATAAAAGAACCTGCAGATGACTTATCAGCCACCGTGAGTCTGAATGGTAGTAGGGCTCTTAACAACCTTGAAAACTAGGAAGCAGTGGAGCACTGTCTTCAACCTACTGAGGGAAGATTCCATACCAGACCACGTGATCTGCTGCGTGTAAGATGCTTCATCACAAACAAGGTCTCAAAAATACTTCTTATGCTTGCCCCCCTTTCAGGAAGCTAATAAAAGTTGTGCTTCACCAAAACTAGAGAAAACAGAGTGAAAGACCTAAAGTCTAGGAGCAGAGGGAAAAAGAATTGAGAGGACTTTAGAGTTTGGAAGGTTGAGTTAGCAACAAAGAAAACTAGTTAAATGAAAAACACAAAGTCCTTTATCTCCAGGAAGAAGAAGTCTTACTTGGGAGAAAAAAAAAAAAAAAAAAAGGACGTAATCAAATACTACTTGATGAAGCAGTGACACGATATATATAATTGTTAATCACAGGATAGCGTGAATCCTGATGACTGATTGAGAGGAGGGGAGGAAGTATACAGCAGAGCTCGGATCTCCTCTGTTACACAGGAAACCAAACTTAATATTGAAAGTTGATCCCAAATAAAATATTTTCAATTAATACTCTTTTTCTAAAACTTTTAGTGGAAGAACGCAGTTTTGTTGAAAAGCACAGATGGCCATCGACTATGTACTTGAAGCAGCTTGCGGAATACAGGAAGTATATTCACTCCCGGAAGTGTCGTTGCTTAGTAATGTAACCTGGAGTTTTTATATCCATGCATTTTTTCTTGTTATTATGAAGAATGGGGTACTTCTGGGTTCCAGGAAAATCCTTGCGACCGAAACCAATATGGGAATTTAAAAAAATCACCATTCAGCTTAATGTGCTTATTGGATCTTGTTGGAAAAAACTACTATTGTGATCTTAAAAGGGAACAAAATATACTGTAGGTTAAAATGAAGACTTCACCCTAGCATATAAAGCTGTGTACAGCTACTTTTTCCTTTAGGATTCCTTATTGGTTTAGTGATATGAATACCCCTTCCATTTAAGAAATATTCAAATTTTTTAAAAATCATGTAGTATTAATGCAGAAATTTCATCATCTGATTAACTGCTCTATGAAAATAAGGGCCATTTAAAGACCCAGTATGACTGTTTCTATAATGAGAAATCTAGAAGACTGATCAGACTGAGATCTTAGAAATAGAAAATTTCCTGGGATTTTAAACATGAAGTGCCACTTCATTCCAAATCAAGTGACAATGTTTGAACCATAATGAAAAAAAAAAATCGGTTTTTTATCTGAACAACCCACCTGATCCACCTTGCCTCTCCCCCATGATTCCTGTTAGCCAGGAAGTCTGTATGGGGCTGGCTTTGTGGCCATGAACCTGTGTGCTCACACAGAAGGGCACCGTGCTTGGCCTGCTGCCCTGCAATCGCCATCTTAAATTCATCGTGTTTGAAGGAGGACCCTGCCTTTTCAGGGCTGGGCCCCCTAGATTATGCATATCTCCTTGCAGGGTATGTTGTCTTGCTCAGAGCATTATCTTCTCTGAAAGCAGAAAGGAGGCACTGACATCAAGCAAAGGGAAGGAAGCTTGCTGAGGAAAGGGACCACATGGGGTTCCCCCCACAGGGAAGTCTGTACCACCCAGGGCCCCTCTCCTCTGCCACCTCAACTGGCAAGTGAGAAATGCGTCATGTTGGCTTCACTTTGAGACACTCGGAGTCCTGGCTCCACAGAGATAAATACTTTCCTGATCATTCTCTAAGACCAGGATGTTGGTAAAAGTGACTGGCCGGTGTGACTTTAATATACGTTTATGGAAATGCTCGTAGGAAAGGATGCTTTCTAGAGAATTTGCAATCAAAGGCTCAAGAATTTTCCTTCTTTTAGTGTATTTACTAATATTAAGATGTCAGTGGCTTGAACTGTGTGAATTCTCTCTGTGGACTGAAAGGGTATTCAATGAAGAATGACATGAATCTTGTCCTTCAGGATTTTATCTTGTAAATTCCAAGAAAGGGTATAAATCAAGACTTGTTACATGGAAAGAAAAAGGTACTAAGATAGAGGACAGAATCACATGTCAACAGAAACAATTACATCAGAAGCTTACAAGCTGAGAGATGGAAAACCAGATTACTATTTATTGTTAGCATCCTTTTCATCTGTAATAAAGTATTGGAATATATTTTTATTTTAATTTCCAGTGACTTTAGAATACACATAGTTTTTGCCCACCTATTCTAAGGTTTGTTTAAACAGTTTTATGCCATAGATTAGACACAATACTATAGTTAGTCCTTGAATGTTTGCCAACACTGTCAGAATAAAACAGTAAAAATCCCCTACAAATATCTTACAAGAAACCTGATTTTAATTGGATTGTGTTGATAAAGATTACTGGAATGCATTTTTAGTTTTTGTATTTAATTCATTTGAGTTAATCAACTCTCCCACTTGACAAGGATTAGCATTGTAAAGAATAAATACTGAAGTAGATTTTTAGTAATTCATTCACATTTAAGGCCTTTTAAAATGTAATGATAGCCTTTTGCTTTTCATAAGCATATCCTTACCCCTACATTAATTAACAACATTATGTCTAAGTAACTTTTAATCTAGGAAATTGAAAAATGTAAGTGCTAAAGTAAAATATTTCCTTGAAAATACTATTTAACACTTCAGTAGACTATAGATAGTTTCTAGGTTGTTGGACCTAAGTGGAAGTTGGGTTTGGGAGCTGCTGCTCTGTTGGCATTGAACACGTAGTTTTTATTATGAAACTTCTTTGCCACCTTGGAGTGACTCAGACACACAAATATCACAGCTCTCCTGTGCTAGTCAGAACAGTAATCAAGTTAGTTTTTAAACCTAGACTCTTCAATACCTTTGGATTAACTCGATTTAAAATAATAAGAGGTTTAAAAAAAAAACCTTACAAACTATCTTGGAAAATGAGTGCTCTTTTAGAGTTTTTTTAATTGAAAGATTATTTCTAGATGAATGTATGCTTTGTGCTGATCTCTGCTTCAGTATATTTATCAGTCATTTTATTTAGAGAAGATACTGTATTGTATCAGTAGAACTAAGGCCTTTTCTTTCTGGGCCAGATTTTCACCTTATATCACCCTTTATATACTTCTGACTACTCTGTGTTCATGTTGTAGGAGAGGAGGCGTATAATGTAGGAAGTTTCGGTAACCTAATGTAACCTAACTGAAATTCACCCTGGCTAATCCAGCATGGTGGTTTCCTGTTGGGCTGAAGCAGAAAACTGAAGAATTAGGTAAATTTGACTTTCTGGACAGCTGAACTTCTCAACTGTAATTTTAAAAACTGCACTACACTGATACAGCTAATCAGACAAAAACATCCTCATGTATTTTATTTAATTTAAATCATCTGTTTAATTCTGCCTTTAATAATTTTACAAAGAAGGGTATGTGTGTATTTTAATATAGCCTGACCTGAATTTATATGTTTTTAGTTTTAGTATTTAACACTTTTGTAACAAATAAACCTTTTTTTAAAACAAGCTTCACACAGTGTTGTGTAGTTATTTTCACTTTGGATGTGAATTGCTGAAGTAAATTTGGGAATCCTGTCTTATATTTCTCGAGCATAATTGTTTCCTGAAAACCATTATGTGCAAAATATTTAGAATGTTGATATGTTAGCTGTGATGAGATAAAGAAATTTATATTATCTTTAACAACTGGTAGAATTTCTCTTAACAAAAATATCTCATTTCTTTAAAAAAAAAATGCTTCGATAATTATGTAGCATAAAAACAAGCACCTATGTGTTGTTTTGGGGGCAAGACTTTTGAGAAACAGAGACAACTCCACATAATAGCGAGTTAAGAATTTGAGTCTTTCCAGCAAAATGAAAAGGCACCCTACTGACCAGGAAAAAATATTTGCAAGTTCTACATCTGATAAAGGGTTAGTATCCAAAATATGTGAAGAACTCATATAACTCGATAGCCAAAAAAAAAAAAAATCCAAATAAGCCAATTAAAAAGTATGCAGAGGATCTGAATAGACCTTTTTTCAAAGAAGACTTACAGAAAGCAAGCAGGTACATGAGGAGATGCTCAGGATCATTAATTTTCAAAGAAATGCCAATCAGACTCACAATGAGGTATCACCTCACACCCGTCAGAATGGCTAACATCAGAAAGACAGGAAATAAGTGTTGGCGAGGATGTGGAGAAACGCTGTGCTATTGGCAGAGATGTAAATTGGTGCAGCCACTATGGGGAACAGCATGGAGGTTTCACAAAAACCAAAACTGAACTACCATATGATCCAGCATTTCCACTGCCGGGTGTTTATCTGAAGAAAAGGAAAATGCACAAAAATATGTCTGCACTCCCGTGTTCATTGCGGCATTGCAATAGCCAGGATATGGGAATATCCTTGGTCTCCATTGGTGGATGAACGGATAAAGAACACATGCCATGGATGTGTATATGCAGTGGGATGGGGTTTGGCCATAAAATATCAAATCTTACTATTTGTGACATGGTGCTGAGTGAAATGAGTCAGAGAAAGACAAGTACCATATGATCTCACATATGTATTGCTGTTGTTCAGTCGCTAAGTCATGTCCTGCTCTGTGACCCCATGAACTACACAGCACACCAGTCTTCCCTGTCCTTCACTATCCCGAAGAGTTTGCTTAAACTCAAGCCTATTGAGTCGGTGATGCCATCCAGCCATCTAATCCTATGTCATCCCCTTCTCCTCCCATCTTCAATCCTTCCCAGCATCAGGGTCTTTTCCAATGAGTCAGCTCTTTGCATCAGGTGGCCAAAGTATTGGAGTTTCAGCTTCAACATCAGTCCTTCCAATGAACACCCAGGACTGATTTCCTTTAGGATGGACTGGTTGGATCTCCTTGCAGTCCAAGGGACTCTCAAGAGTCTTCTCCAACACCACAGTTCAAAAGCATCAGTTCTTTGGTGCTCAGCTTTCTTAGAGTCCAACTCTCACATCCATACATGGCTACTGGAAAAACCATAGCCTTGACTAGATGGACCTTTGTTGGCAAAGTAATGTCTCTGCTTTTTAATATGCTCTCTAGGTTGGTCATAACTTTTCTTCCAAGGAGTAAGCGTCTTTTAATTTCATGGCTGCAGTCACCATCTACAGTGATTTTGGAGCCCCAAAAAAGTCTGCCACTGTTTCTCCATCCATTTACCATGAAGGGATGGGACCAGATGCCATGATCTTACTTTTCTGAATGTTGAGCTTTAAGCCAGGCTCTTCTGTCCATGGAATTTCCCAGGCAAGAATACTGGAGTGGGTTGCCATGCCCTCCTCCAGGGCATCTTCCTGACCCAGTGACCGAACCAAAGTCTCTGGCGGCCCCTGCAGTGACATGTGGACTCTACCACTGAGCCACCTGGGAGGCTTGCTTGCTCAAACGTCCAATCACGTCTGACTCTTTGTGACCCCGTGGATCTTCCCAACCCAGGGATGGAACCCACATCTCTTATGTCTCCTGCATTGGTAGGTGGATTCTTTACCGTTAGTGCTACCTGGGAAGCCCCAGGCTTATCCAGAGTGCTGGTCATTTACCCTGCTGTCCAATAGAGGACACAAGGCTGTGAATCCTCAATGAATTAATGTAAAATTAAATTCTGAAAGACTTAGAAAACAGTGTTATATGCACTTTTAAACAGAAAATCTGAGTTCATTAATCTTTTCTGTTAATGACAGATTTTACTATCTCAGAATAGACTTGTTTTTCCTGAAAATCTACCTTTTTTGTTTTCTTCTAATTAAAAAAAATATACTCAGCTTCTCTATAAAAACTGGAAACAATATTGGAACACACCATAAACAATCATTTTTAAACTGGAGACACTTGTAGGACAAAGTTTGGTTAAACCAGTTTTGTGAGTCCAGAGCATTCCTTTTATAGATAGCTGATAACTACTGTCTCCTTGCACAGGCTTGCTTCCAACTTCTGAATGCTTTTCAATCCCTTCCCCTGAAAACAAGTATCTTGCTTTTGCCTGTAATTTTAGTAAGTTTCAGGTTATCAAAAAATAACTGACCTCAGTTGCGATTTTCATAAAATTAGAGTTTATGTAGACTCTCTTTTCCTAGAAATCTCCTGTCTGATTCTCTCCCCAGGGTCACCTGGGCTCCCAAATGCATCATTTTTCTTGGGTCTTATGTCCCCTGGGTTGAAAGAGGAGTAGGGTTGTTTTTCTGAATTGATAGTGACTTTCTCTGGGGGATGAATTGCCTCATATCGAATTAGGACATTTTGGTCTATAGTAACTATGTACCAAAATCCTCAAGAGGCCATGGATAAAACCCCTGGTAATGGGGTAGCGAGGCAGAGTCCAATGCTGCAATGCCCAGGTGAAGTTTAAATGCTTTCCTTGACTAGATGGAAAGAAAATGCTGGGATAATTTCCTTGGCAAGACTCAGATAGAAAGAGATCACTTAAAGTAGGTACTATCAAGCATCGCCTGGGCATTTTCCAAAACTACACACTCATCACCACCACCACTACCACCAACACATTCTCTTATATTCCTCACTGGTTTTGATGGAAATGGTCAGAAAGGCTGATCTGGTGTAGGACATCAGTAGGCATCTGACTGCTTGTATCTTACTTCATATTTATGTGTCTTTTAGCACCGTTTCCAAAACACAATAGTTGTTTCAGAAGTGTGTACTGAACGTAAAGGGACACAGTTGATGGAGAACCCGGCGGTTACTGGTCTCCAGGTTGGCAGCATAAACTGCTATGGCCCATTTCTGCTTAGGGACCAGAGGTTTGACCCCAGTGGGAGACACAGAGGCCGCTCAAAAAAGCAGAATGAGGCTCCAGCCTCAAGGGACTTGAAAGGCAGGGCCTCCAGGGAGGGGCGAGGGTAGAAGGACAGGAGACACCCCAGAAGTAACTTTGGGAGACTTTGGGGCTCGTGTTCTGCAGGCAGAGGTATAATCAAGTGAAATTTCTGTTACCACTGCTTATGTGAACTCTAAGCTGGTGAGGCCTGGGGAAATTGAAGTGTTGTTATTTCATCATTACCATTTATTGCCTTTGTGCTAAGTGCCAGGCATTTTGCATATGTTATTTCCTTTTAGAGGAGAAAATAACGTAGCCGGAAAAGCCGTCTGGTGAGGTGACTACCCATGAGGGACAGACGCAGGGTGCCCAGGCTGGCCCGGATCGCAGCTCCACCTCTTGCTCTATGACCTCGGACAGGTGAGCAGGGGGCTTTCTCTGGATTTCATCCGCTCATTTATAAAATGGAGCTCATGGATGTGGCCACCTCGTGGTTTCACTGGGAGGAACAAATGAGGTGACGCGTGTATGTGCTGAAACTGGGGTCTTGCGTGGGGCTAGCACTCTCTAATGATTAGTATTGTCACGTTGACCCAGTGATGCTGGGAGACCAGTGCTCTCAGTATCTCCAGTTCTAACAGGAGCACAGTGAAGGACGGCCTAAGGCCACGTAGTTAATAAGTGACCTAACTGGCTGAACTCACACCTGACTGCAAAGCCTACATGCTCTACCAAGTAGCAAACAGCCTCCATAAGCATTCTAAGAAAAATGTCAAATCATCCAGCTAAGGCAGGAATTGGTGCTCCCTTTAAAGGTTCTGTAACACTGCTGTCTCTGTGTGATATGGGAAGACAAATGGAGACTGGACATGTCCCTGAATCCAAGGTCAAGGAGCCATCGAGGTCATCCCTCCTCCCAGGAAACTTTTCCAAAGTCTAATGTGATCGTGATTCTTCAAAGGTTATGATGAATTAATACACCACACTTGTGGTTAATGTTTGAAGCAAGTAAAGAATCTGCCTGCAATATGGTAGACCTGGGTTCGATCTCTGGATCAGGAAGATCCCCTGGAGAAGGGCATGGAGACCCACTCCTAGTATTCTTGCCTGGAGAATCCCATGGACAGAGGAGCCTGGCGGGCTACAGTCCATGGGTCGCAAAGAGTCAGACACGACTGAGCGACTAACACATACCCCCTGAGACAGATGACTGGAAAGGAAGCAGCATATCGTGATATGAGGTATCAGAAAAAAAGGTAGCTGGTTTCAGGGTTCGTTCAGCCCCAATAGCCAGGGAATGAGATTTCTTTGATAGTTCTTTTTTTATTATTATTGATTTTAATTTAATTAGTTAATTTAGTTATTTTTAATTCTCATAGGAAGAATCCAAGCTGGAGAGCTTTGCTTAGCCACAGGCACACAGCTAGGAAATGGCCTAACCAGGATTTTAATTCTCTCCTTGTGGCTTCTACACCAGGAAAATCTCTGCTTGGAGCAGCAAGTACCCAACTGGTCTTGGGCCAGTTCCTGTAGGAACTGAGCTGCTTGCATGAACAGTCTCTTGTTAAATAGTACAACTGAAATGGGTGAATTACATAAGCTATAAAGTATGCCTAAGTTTTTGGGGGGGAAACAGTACAGACAGTGACAGAGTTTATTATTTTGGACTCTAAGATCGCTGTAGATGGTGACTGCAGCCATGAAATAAAAAGACACTTATTCCTTGAAAGAAAAGTTATGACCAACCTAGACAGCATATTAAAAAGCGGAGACATTACTTTGCCAACAAAAGTCCGTCTAGTCAAAGCTATGGTTTTTCCAGTGGTCATATATGGATGTGAGAGTTGGACTATAAAGAAAGCTGAGCACCAAAAAATTGTTGCTTTTGAACTGATGTTGGAGAAGACTCTTAAGAGTCCCTTGGACTGCAAGGAGATCCAACCAGTCCATCCTATAGGAAATCAGTCCTGAATATTCATTGGAAGGACTGATGTTGAAGCTGAAGCTCCAATACTTTGGCCACCTGATGTGAAGAGCTGACTCATTTGAAAAGATCCTGATGCTGGTAAAGATTGAAGGTGGGAGGAGAAGGGGATGACAGAGAATGAGATGGTTGGATGGCATCATGGACTCAATGGACATGAATTTGAGTAAACTTTGAGAGTTGGTGATGGACAGGGAGGCCTGGCGTCTGTAGTCCATGGGATTGCAAAGAGTCGGACATGACTGAGCGACTGAACTGAACTGAAGTTATTTTTCAAAGAAAGGAGGAACAGGAGACTGGAAAAAGGAATAAAAGAAGGAAGGGATGTAGGGGGAAGGAAAAAACATGAGTAGCTAGAAAAATGTTTTCTAACTGATTCAATAACCACTGTAAACCAGTGACGGGTTCAATGAAAGCAAGCAGAACTGCATGAAAACGGGAAAAGTTTGTTTCTGGGTAAATGCTCGGCCCTCATGAACATCTTGTGACCCATGTCCCCTGCCTCCTCCCCATGCCCCCTCCCCACCTCCGCCGCCACTTATCATGCCCACAGCACAGCCTTGTGACGATACGTGATGAGCAAATAGAAACACTTTTTTGTGTGTATGTTTGCTTTTGGTAAAGGCATGCTTGCTGCAGCCTGCAGAGTTCTGCAGTCAGAGGACTGTCTGAAAGAGTGCTCTGTTAAGGATGCTGTTCACATGGTCACATGTAACCTCCCCCAATATCCGCACCCACCACCACCCCCCACAGAGTAATAACGCTGGTTACAACGGATGAACCTTCATGGATGCATCAGTCACCCAGAGTTGGCAGTTTACTTTAGGGGTCCCTCTTGGTGTTGTACAGTCTAGGGGTTTGCAGAAATATAGAACAACATGTATCATACAGAACAGTTTCACTTTCCTAAAAATCCTCTGTGCTCTTCCTGTTCATCCCGCCTAGTCCTACCCTCTGGCCACCACTGGTATTTCCACTGTCTCCATAGTTTTCCTCTTTCTGGAATGTCAGAGCTGGAATCACACAGTATGTAGCCTTTTCTGATTGGCTTCTTTCACTTAGTATTATGCTTTGAAGGTGCCTCTATGTCTTCCAGGGCTTAATAGCTCATTTATTGTTTTTCTTCCTTCTGAAGAACTTTTAACATTTCTTGCAAGTAGGTATGCTGACAACAAATTCCTTCGGTGTTTGTTTGCCTGAGAAAGTCTTTGTTTCTCCCTCACTTTTGAAGGGTAATTTCCTAGTGTACAGAATTCTAGCTTGGTGAAGATTTTCTCTCAATGCTTTAATTATTTCAGCCTATTCACTTCTTATCTGCATGGTTTCTGATAAGTCAGATGTAATTTTTATTTTTGCTCATCTATAAGTAAGGTATTTATTTTTTTCCTGTAGCTCCATCAAGATTCTTTCTTTATGTTTTATTTTCTGTAATTTGAAAATGACTAGTCTGGGTGTGGGGACTTCCCAGGTGGCACTAGTGGTAAAGAACCCCCTGCTAATGCAGGAGACGTAAGAGACATGGGTTCAATCCCTGGGTCAGGAAGGTCCCCTGGAGGAGGGCATGGCAACCACTCCAGTATTCGTGCCTGGAGAATCCCACGGACAGAGGAGCCTGGGGGGCTACACAGGCTCACACAGAATCAGACGTGAGTGAAGTGACTTAGCACTTAAGCAGTCTAGGGGTAATGGGGGGTTTTTTTTGGCATTTTTTTTCTCTTCTTCTTGGTTTTCTCTGAGCTTCCTAGATCTGTAGTTTGGTGTCTGGGGAAATGCTTAGTCATTATTGCTTTAAATATTTCTTCTGTTCCTTTCTGTCTTTCTTCTATTTCAGATGTTCCTATTCTGCATGACTTCTGTCATTGTCCTGTAGTTCTTGGATATTCTATTTTGGGTTTTTAGTTCTTGGATATTCTATTTTGGGTTTTTCAGTAATTTTTTTTTTTCTCTTTGCTTTTAAGTTTTGGAGGTTTCTTTTGATACATCCGCAAGTTGAGAGATTCTTTCCTCAGTCTGAATCTGTTTTGGCTGCTTAATAAAATACCCCAGACTAGGTAGCTTATAAAGGACTTCCAGGTGGTGTAGTGGTGAGGAATTCATGGGCCGATGCAGGAGACTTGAGTTTGATCCCTGAGTCAAAAGATCCCCTGGAGGAGGAAATGGCAACCCACTCCAGTAATCTTGCCTGGGAAATCCTATGGACAGAGGAGTCTGGCGGACACCAGTCCACAGGGTCGCAAAAGCTGGACATGACAGTAACCGCGCACACAGGTAGCTTACAAAAACAGACATTTATGTCCCATGGAGTCTGGACGATCCAAGGTCAAGATGTCTTGATCTTGGATGGGTGAGGAGCCTCTTCCTGGTTCATCGCCAGCAGCTTCTCACTGTGTCCTCAGCATGATGGAGGAGAGTCCTGCGGGACCGCTTTTATAGCAGCCTGACTCCCCCTAACCCACTAACTCACCCTCATGACGCAATCACCTCTCACAGGCCCCGCCTTCTAACGCTGTCACACTGGGCATACGGACTCTAACATGGATTTGGGGGGGACACAAGCACTCCGACCGTGCGTAGCCCACGTCTCGTGAACGAGTGAGCCCGTCAGAGGCATTCTTCATGTCTGTCGCAGTGGCTTTGGTCTTCTTTTCTGGTTCTTTTTAGACTCTCCGTCTCTTTGCTTACAGTGCCCGTTTGTTCTCTCACGCAGTTTCCTTCATCCGTTGGAGCCTTTAGCGTGTTCCTCATGGCCGTTTTAAATTCCCAGGGCTGATCATCGCAACAACCCTGCCTGTCGCTTCTCTGTCTCATCCGGCTGTGTTGGTCGCCTTTTACTATACCTGTAATTTACGTTTTCTTTTTTACAGAAAGATTAATTTGTTTATTTTTGGCCGCACTGGGCCTTCATGGCTGCATGCAGGCTTGCTCTGGTTGAGGTGCGCGGGCTTCTCATTGTGGGGGCTTCTCTTGCTGAGGAGCACAGGCTGTAGGCATGGGGGCTTCAGCCGTTGTGACACGAGGCTCAGTTGTTGCAGCGCCCGGGCTCTAGACAGCTGTGGTGGCCCCGGGGCTTAGTTGCTCCGTGGCGCATGGGATCTTTCTGCGACCAGGGATCGAACTGGTGTCCCTGGCATCGCAAGGCAGATCCTTAACCACTGGACCGCTTGGGAAGCCCTAGTGTTTTCTTTCCCTTTGGCCACGTTGCCTGGCGTATGGGATCCTAGTTTCCCTGACCAGAGATTGGACCTGTGCCCCATGCATTGGAAACTCGGAGTGCTAACCACTGTACCCCCAGAGAAATCCCACTTGTCACTTTTCTTCCTAATAGCTGGAGACGGTGTGCTGGATAACTGTTTTAACTAGGCAGTTTACTCATGTGGTGGTCAGCTGTGTGCAGGGCCAGGGGCCTATTGTATTCCTGCAGTTAGGCCTCTAGTTAGCCTGTGGGTGTCACGCATGCTTCTTGAGCCCCTGCCCTCGGTGGGGACCTGTCTAAGCAGAGTAGGATGGCCTGATGGAGTTGGAAATTTCCCTTTTCCTGGTGGAAGCCTAGAGGGGTTTGGAGGTGGGGTTTTTCTCTTCCCCTAGGTCAATCAGGCTCTCATAAAACCCCAGCCTGTTAGGCCCTAGTTAGATAGTTAACTCTGTTTGTTTAGAAAAACAGAATGCTCTGCTGTGTTTCCAAATAATTCCCTCTCCTCTCCCCCCATGCAAAACATGGGAGTTTTTTCCTCCAGCATTCACTGTGAGAACCTTGTTAGAACTCCAGGTGGTAAAACTCGCAACAGTGTGGGAGCCCTGATGACTGGGTCCCCCCGGAGTTTTTAGCTGTGAGCGTTGTCCACACGGAGCTTCAAGCCAGCTGTTGATCACAGCTCAGTTTCCTTGCAGCACCAATTCTCATGTCAGTTGAGATTCTCGTTATTTGCCTGTCAGTCTCGCCAGTGTGGGGGCACCTTGCTGCTCTTAAGGATCTAAGAAGAGTTGTTGATTTCTCAGTTACTCAATTTGTCACTTTTTGATAGGATGGAGGAGCAACTTCCAAGCTTCTTAGATGCCAGATTGGAAACTGGCAGTCCTCAGGAGCATACATTTTAAAAGTCAGTCAGATAAACGGCTGGGACTCTCAGAATGAGTGCATGACCTGCAGGCCAGAACACTGTGCAGCCCAGCATCTGCCAAATGCATTTGACTATAAAGCCGCTTTCTTCATGTACCATTTATCAACATGTCCTGGAACCGGTGTTCTGAGGAACCTACTTGGAGGAACACCAAGCTCAGATGCAGTCCGTGCTGGAGAAATAGCAAGTCATTTCTTGAGGTTGTGGCTCAGTGCCCAGACCCCAGGGAGGCCCTCCATCGGTCCTTCCATGAAACCGGGAACCACAGTCCCCTTCGCAGCGAAAGGCAGAGCAGTGGGAGTGTGTGCTCCTAGTGCCTATGGGCTCGAGTCCTGGCTCTGCTGAGGTTCCCCGGGCAGCTTAGCTTCTCTGTGCTTTAGTTTTCCCGTCTGTAGGATGGAAGTGACTTTGATAATACTTGGCTTATTGGGCTGCTCCGAGGCCCACATGAATGAAAACATGCTCACAACTTAGACAGTGTTTGGCACCCAGTGTGTGCAGCTGGGTCTTTCCAAGCTCCTTCCACCAGTGTGCCCTGCAGACTTTCACATTCACCTGTTTCAACCAATGGGGACACCAAATAGCCTCTTTAAAAATGTCTAGGAAACGTAGGATAAAACCCATGCCTTGGTTTTCACCATTATGTGATACTACCTCTACACTGAAAGTTGTTTCTAAAAGTAGCTCCATCAGTAAAGAATCTGCCTGCAATGCAGGAGACCCAGGTTCAATTCCTGGGTTGGGAAGATCGCCTGAAAGAGGACATAGCAACCCACTCCAATATTCTTACCTGGAGAATCACCATGGACAGAGGAGCCTGGAGGGCTTCAGTCCATGGGGTGGCAAGAGTCATACACGACTGAGTGACTAAACCACCACCCACCGCCACCTCTACACTAGCTGTTCTCTATGGTTTGATCTGTACAAGTTGGAGGATGGAGAAGGACCACCGTCAGCCCTCTCTTGGGTACGAGAAAGTAGTCTCCAACATTGCCAACCTTGTACCTCCTCTTTTTTTTTTTTTTAATATTAAAAAATGGGATGGGCCACAGCCTCTCCAGATGTAGTCAGATGTAGTCATTGAGCTTTAACCATCAACTGAGACAACAGTAATAATCAAAAGCTGTTATGAATGTTAGGATGCTTTTTAAAAAATGTTTTGAATAGATAATTGTACGTACATGCAGTGATTCTGCAAATGAATTCATATTTGATTCCCTGCTGCTGTTAGGCTCTGAGAAAACCCCAGTCTGTTAGGCCCTAGTTAGACAGTTAACTCTTGAGAACAGACCTTGTTTAGAAAAACAGAATGCTCTGCTGTGCTTCCAGATAATTCCCTCTCCTCTCCCCCCATGTAAAGCATGGAGGTTTTTTCCTCCAGCATTCACTGTGAGAACCTTGTTAGAACTCCAGGTGGTAAAACTCACAATAGTGTGGGCCCCTGATGACTGGGTTCATCTTTGTTAAAATATTAGAAAATATAGATGCAGTGAAACAACCGTGACCCCTCTTTATGTATCCCCATGGTACATCAGAATATCTATTCTCTGACCTTCTCAGTAACCCTGAACTCCCTCCCCAGGTTCTGCAGGGTCCACTCTCCTGTAGTCAAGGCATAATCAGTGGAGAAAAGGGTCCTTTTACTAACGACTGTCCTGTTAGAAATGCTTGTCCCCCAATACCCAGATTCTTATAAAGGAGGGCTGCTCTGTCTCCTGCCAGCTCCAGATGTGTAAGGGAGCGCTTCGCATCTGTTGACCCACCCCTCATTTGAACGATGGGAATTTCTCAGGTTAGGGACAGTTTTCAGGCACGGGGCTACACCTGAATGCAAGGGGAACTATATTCAATAATCCTGTGAAAAACCAGAATGGAAAAGAATATGGAAAAGAATGCATATATACACGTAAAAAAGGAATAGAATCAGACTATTTAAATAAAAAGGTGGCCTGAAGCCACATTGCACATTGCTGTCTGCCTTGGGCTTCCTGGATAAAGAGGAGAAGCAGGGCTCCTGGCTGGTTAACCTGGGGCTCATCTGTCTGGGACCACCCATGTTGTCCTCTTTCCAGAGGCAGCCTGAGACCCATCCCTTCCTCCCCTGCCCGCTCTGGTGCTCTGCAGTCATCCAGCTACTGAGTTTGTGACTGGGCTCTTCCAGGCAGTGAGCTCAGGGCACTCAGAGTCAGCATTACACTCACTCTCGCCACACGTCGGGGTTCGTTCTAGGTGTTGGGGGCAGCCTGGGTGACCACAGGTTCCAGCTGAGCTCTTGAGTTTGGTCTTCCCCAGAGTTGTCGGTTCTCCATTCCTAGAGTGGGTCCTCGGGTCCCCGCGGTCTAACCAGGGTTAGAACCCAGGGCAGATTGGAATCAGGATCGTCCAGCCTCAGCCCTCGCGATGCCTTGGAAGAATCATCAGAAAAGGCAGTGCAGGATCCACACCATCCCGCCTTAAAGACAACTTGTAGTTTTGGTACCGATTATCCCAAGTTTCACAGGCACACGAGAGAAAAGTCAGAAGCAGCTACTCTGCTGTCTCCTGAGATAGCTCAGCTGCAGGGTCTAGAGGCTCCAGCCCAGCAGGTGGGAAAGAAGACCCCAAAGGAGCAGGAAGACCCACAAGGAATAAGACCCCAGGCGTACCAGGTGAGGCCCCAGAGGGATCACATAAAGTTCTGCTTTCATTGGCTCTCCTTTACCCTCCAGCCCACTGCCCCTCTTCGACTCTGCACAGCGGGCCAGAAGAGTCGCCTGGGGACAGGAACTATTATATGTGTAAATATAGACCGGTGTTTAAATATCACTTATGCTTAAAGGGACCAGCCCAGAATTCTCTTCCACCAATTAGTCAGATTAAATTCTACCCCTTCAAATGTCCAATGTACTTAATAAGAAAAATTAATGTAACAAAAAGATTTTAATTAAAATATCTCAGGAGCGCCAAGTCTTTAAAATATTTCCTAGGACTCAGGGAAAATTGTTACCACACAGTGAATTAGGGAGTGTGGCTCTCTCTTACAATCAAATGTCATGATGATGACCTAGTAATACCAACTGGGGGTATAAATAGTGTGAGCTGAGCCGCACTGATTCCCCCTGGCTGTTGTTTCCCTGTCAGGATCGGTTTTGGCCAACTTTGAATTGGGAAGAATGGCTGTTGGGCATCCCACTCCAGGGACCAGGTTGGAAGGGGCAGACGGAAGGCAGTTATTAAAAGGAGACAGGTGTAGGAGATTGAATCACTTGATTTTCAAAGTAAACGAAAGTTACAGAGCCTTGGCCATGGATTTTTTGCCTCGTTACTCGTTTCCCTCTGCCAACCCCTTCTGACAACTTCTTGATGCTTTTTGGACGATGGTTCTTTCTTTTCCTGCATATCACTCAGAATTACTCAGCAAGGAACAGACAGAAAATAGACGATTACGTGAGAGTCTGCACACTGATTGGGGGCTGCCAAATCCCTTTTTCCCTGCTTGGCAGTGGGAACCTGGTGGCAAGGCCCACCCCGCCAGCTGAAAAACTGGAGAGACTGAACAGCTGCAAAGAGAAACGTCCAGGAGCTAACAGCTGGGTGACCTGCATCTCATCATTCATTCATTCACTCATTCAGTCATTCAACCACCTTATCAGGTGCCTGCCACATGCACACATGCACTCAGCTTTAGGTGCTGTAGCTATAGCAGTGAATAATTAGACACAGATAAGGGGCTTGCAGGTTAGCAGGAAAGACAGACAGTAAATAGAATAACCAAATTATGTGACATGTTAGGTGGTAAATGCTATAGAAAAACAAAAAAAAACAAAGAAGTGGGATAGAGAATGCCAAGTGAAATTTTAAATAGGGTGATGGGGAGGACTTGCTGAGAAGGTGGCATTTAAAAGGCCCTGTGGTGAAGCCTACCAACTGACAGAGCCAATGCCTGCAACAAATCTGCCAACCTGGTTCTGGCCTCATACTTTGGTGTTTACACACAGCTCGGTCACAAACGTTCGGTGCAGAACACTGGAAGGTCTTCCAAGTTTCAGCAGAAACAGAACATAGGAACTCATAGAAAATGCTGGAATTGGAAGACTGCTTTTTAAAAGGCCCTAACTATAATTAATATTCTATGCGAGAAAAAAGACTGCATCCAGAGAACAAGAAAAACAGTTAAAAAGGAAACAACTGAGAACAAGGAAAAATCTTCTTTTATGAAATTAGGAAAAAATCACAGTTGGAAAAAAAATTCAGTGAAAGCATTTTTAGAACTCTCAATAAACTCAGCAAGTACTGGGCATTTACAAAGCAAAAATAATTCTAGGAGGAAAAAAAAGGATCATCCAGGCAATATTGAAGAGCTATTGAAAGTTTAAACCATTATCAGAAATATAAAATTTTGATAGGGAAATAAGGAGATAAAAATGAGTAAGTCCTTCAAAAAAAAAAAAAAAAGTAAAAAATAGGAGAGAAAATATAGCGAAAATTAGAGAACAAGTCTAGGAAAGCTAGTATCCAATTGCTAGGAGTTCCAGAAAGGACACAAATAAAATGGAGGGAAGGAAAGTATCCATAAAATAGCCCAATTATAGTTCCAAAAGCCCTTCCCTAAAATGTATGAAAAGAGACCCTCGTAAGACACATCACTGTGATATTTCAAAGGAAAGATTTTTCGAGTTTCCAGAATGTAAAACAAGGAAACTAAATAGGTTAACCACAAAATATCAAGAATCAGGATGGTTTCAGACTTAACAGCAGCACTGAAAGCAAAAGACCCTATGCAATGTCTTTAGACTTCCAGAAGAAGACGGCTTTCAACCAGAAGCTCCATCCAGGTGAACTATTAGTGAAAGTGTTAGTTGCTGTCGTGTTTGACTCTTTGCAACCCCATGGACTGTAGCCCACCAGACTCCTCTGTCCATGGGATTCTCCAGGCAAGAACAGTGGAGCGAGTTGCCTTGTTCTTCCCCAGTGGATCTTCCCCATCCAGGAGAGCTTCCCTGGTGGCTCAGAGGGTAAAGCGTCTGCCTGCAATGTAGGAGACCCTGGTTCAATCCCTGGGTCAGGAAGATCCCCTGGAGAAGCACCCTATTCTAGTATTCTTGCCTGGAAAATCCCACGGACAAAGGAACCTGGTAGGCTACAGTCCATGGGGTCACAAAAGAATCGGACATGACTTCACTTTCCTTTTTTTCCTCCTACATTGTAGGCAGATTCTTTATCATCTGAGCCACCAGGGAATATCAGTCAAATAAAAACACTTTCAGACAAACAAGGTTTAAAAAAATTTACTTCCCATCCTCTCTTTCTTAAGACCAAAGAAGGATATATGGTCCTCCAAAATGAAAAAGACTATTGATAGCTTATGGTGAACAGTGTCGGATTTGTGATCTCCAAAGAAGAAGCTTTAGCTTCAGGACCATTGACCAGGCTTGATCACTCAAGAGCTTTTGTGTAGCAGAGTTTTATTAAAGTGAAAAAGGGACAAAGAAAGGTTCTGAAATAGACATCAGAAGGGGGATGGAGGGTGCCCCCCAACCCCCCCGCTGCTAGTCTTAGAAAGGGATTTCTATACTTTTTCAGTTGGTTATTACAGTAAATCAAAAGAATGTCTTAAGATTATAAAGGTCTTACCAGACCCACTCCCATAAAATATTTTTTAAGATGACAGGATTAGTCAGAAGGTTCTCAAGAAGGAGAAACATGTCCTCAAGCAGGATACATTGTTGTCATATAATCATTGGTACAGAGTTTAAGAGAAAACATATCCTTGAGCAAGATGAGTTGTTTTGTTGTGCAGTCATCAGCTCTGGGCTTAAAGAAAAAAGGTTTGTCCTTTCCTCCTCCTTGAGAATTCCAGACCCCTATCTCTTTCTCAAGAGCCCCACACCCCTTTCTCCTTCTTGGGGATCCCAGACTTCTTACCAAACTACCTAGGAATTGTCTCTCTCACTATGAAAAAGAGAAAGGTACAATTCAGTAATTTCCCTTCATATTCATCCTCCCCTTCTTTTATTTTTTTTTAGCATTTATTTATTCAGAACAACTTTTTATTGAAATTTAGTTGATTTACAGCATTGTGTTAGTTTCAAGCGTACAGCAAAGTGATTCATTGACATACATACATATATAGATTCTTTTTCAGATTCTTTTCCATTCTAGATTATAAGATATTGCATACAGTTTCTTCTGTTATACAATAGTTCCTTGTTGTTTATGTATTTTATGCATAGTAGAGTGTATCTGTTAATCTTAAACTCCTGATTTTGTATGAACGTAGACCTCCCTGAGTTTTAGCTGGGCAAGGGGCTTCCCAGCAGGGACACCATTGCCTCGCGTCACCCACAGCTAAGTGGGGCCAGAGACTGAGTTCTGGATAATGGGATGTGGGAAGTGCTGCGTGCATTCCGGGTGGATCATGACTTCACAGAGCAAGGCCACCTGCCTGCCTCTCAACTGTTAGGAGAGAAAATAAGCTTCTGTCGGAACGTGATATCTTTGTTACAGTAGCTTAGCTGTGACAGATATCTGTGGGGTGCAGGAAACAGGAGATCCAGCTCTGGGTGGAGAGCAGTGGAATCCCAGGGTGACAGTGAAGGGAGATCCCAGGAGGAGAGCTGTGTTTGGACTTGGATGGCAACCAGTCCAGACTGGAGCACCAAAAGTCCGCTGTTGAGAGCTTCTGCTGTTGTCTTTTTTTTTTTTTTAACTTGAGGACAGAGTGGTTAAATGAGCCTGAGTACATTCTTATCTGAAATTTGCTTGCCTTGTGTTGACATTTCTGTTCTCCAGGCCACACCCTGGGCTAATGGAGGGGGCTTGGGCCCGCTCCTGGAAGCTGAAGGTGGGCCGTGGAAGCAGAAGATACAGAGCCACCCATTTCCATGACAGATTTCTGGGGGATGCCAGTACCTGTACATACTCCCCGACCACGGGGTGCCTGGGACTCATTTCTAAGGACTCATTCGGGACCACCCCTCTGGCAAGCTCCCAGGAAACAGAAGCCAGGCTATGACTCAGAGCCTCTGTTCAGCTTATCTTCTCCTGGGGCCCTTCATCAGATACCCCTTTCCTTACCAAGCAAGGTTGGTGTTTGTTAACTGCTTTTCAAAACTTAAAAGTGCTGCTGAGGGATATTCTGCAGAGTACAATCATAACACATCGGAGTTGCTCTCAGAGAAGCAGCAGGGAGCAGTAGCTTGAAGTGAGATCTTAGTTCCCTGCCCAGGAATTGAACCTAGGTAACCTAGATGAAAACCAGGAGTCCTACCTGCTAGTCCACCAGGGGCTAGGGGCTGGAAGCAGAATTCCCTTGGCCCTTGCCCGCATTTCTCAAGGAGGCAAAAACTGTAAAAACAGGTCCAGAGTTTATTATTAGAATCATAGTACAGCAAGGGGGAGCGCACACAGAGAAACAGCTAGTTTAGACAGAAGAAAGACAAAGGCACACCTGGAGAGAAAGGGTGTGCGTGTCTTCCCAGCAAGGAGCAGCACAGTAAAGAGGCAGCTAAATCATTCATATGGGACAGTTCTTCCGGGTCTTTGTTCACTTTTGGCCCCTTGTCTGTTTTTTTCCCATGCCTGAGCTGCTCTAGAACTCTCCCCCATATGCGTGTGCAGCTTTTTTCCAAGATGGATCCCAGCCCAGAGGCCTATGGGAAGCCTTGACATCACCTCTTCTGGGGTAGTGCCTCCTCTTTGACCCCCCAAAGGTCCTTTCTGTGCATGTGCATTGTCTGTCTTGCGCCAAGGATGGGAAAAATATGACCCCTGGATCTTTTACTCAGAGTTTGGCCCCTCTCTGTTCCTGCCGGCACTGTTACCTTTAAGCATCCTCAGAAGCCAAAGCTTGGCTACTTACCCTGTTTCTTTTGTTATTTCTATTTCAAAGTACAAACAGGAGTCTGGGTGTAAATATCTAACCTGGAGCCCACCTGTCTCCTGTCTCAAGAGATGCAGATGGGAGGCTAGTTATAAGTATCCAGGCTGAAGCCCGCCTTTTTCTCACCCCCCAAGAAGTGCCAGCAGGAGGCCAGTTGTAAATGCCTAGTCTGGGGCCCATCTGTCTCTTGCTTAGAATGACTCCAACAAAAATGAACCAGAGGGGACTTCCCTCATGGTGTGGTTGAGAATCTGCCTTGCAATGCAGGAGACGCATGTTCGCATGTTCGATCCCTGGTCAGGAAACTAAGAGGCCACATGCCACGGAGCTACTGAGATGGAGAGCCGCAACTAGAGAGCCCCAGTTATAAAGAAGATAAACCACAAAGAAGATGCCTCGTGCCACAGCTAAGACCCAGGGCAGCCAAATAAGTAAATAAATTAAAAAAAAAAAAGAACTAGAGATCATCTCAGTGAAGGGAGGAAGGGGCTACTTTGGAAAGGGGCACATGGGTCTTATAAGGTAATTTATCGGTACCTTGGAAGCACACTGTGACTATAGGTGCTCTTAACTTAGGAGGCAGACACATAGGTGTTCATTTAAATAGCGCTTCCCAGGTGATACAGCGGTTAAGAATCTGCCTGCCAATGCAGAAGACACAGGAGATTCGAGTTTGATCCCTAGCTCAGGAAGATCCCCTGGAAGAGGAAATGGCAACCCACTCCAGTATTCTTGCCTGGAAAACGCCATGGACAGAGGAGCCTGGTGGGTGACAGTCTGTGAGGTCGGATATTACTGCTCACATGCACATGCATTGTATATATTCTTATATATCTAATACATTTTATAATATTTCTAAATAGCTTAAGTACCTATGAAAATGAAAAATGTGTGTGCAGGACTGGGGTTTGGGAGAGGTGGGGTAGTGTTTTAGTGTTGTTTGACATTTTGAACCACATACGTGTGTTGCTTTGGTAAAATAGACCCTCTGTGCCTGAGCCTGGGCATACGAAGATGTTTACGTGGAGGCTCTTGCCTTTGAGTATTTCTGAATCTGGTGAGAGACCAATAGAGATGATTAACTCCATTGTAGCCTGAAGAGAGTTGCAACATATGCAGGGCGCTTTAGGATTGCTGAAGAGGGAGCAGTGACTTGTTTAAGTCAAGAGGCAGGGAGGTGAGAGGGTAGGTCTAGAGGGGAGAGTCTGTAAATCGAGCCTTGAAGGCAGGGTTTGAAAGACAACAAAGGAGAAGGAAGGGTATCTCAGGAGGGACATGATGAGCAGGGGTACAGAGATGGGAAAGGAAGAGTAGGCAAGTGGTTGGGACGTGACTGGGGACTAAGTTTGCACACTGTTCTTTGCATAATTGAGCTTCCCTGGTGGCTCAGACGGTAAAGTGTCTGCCTGCAATGTGGGAGACCGGGGTTTGATCCCTGGGTCAGGAAGATCCCCCGGAGAAGGAAACAGCAGCCCACTCCAGTATTCTGGCCTGGAAAATCCCATGTACAGAGGAACCTGGTAGGCTACAGTCCATGGGGTCACAAGAGTCCGACACGACTGAGTGACTTCACTTTCCTTTGCGCACTGCACAGCCCCGGGGGGTGCATTCATAGTGTTGTGTGGTGTGTGACCTGTGGGTCATCCACAGCCATCTGGTTGAAAGGAGGGGTTAGGGTCCCTCAGGGAAGAGAGAGGAAGCCCAGGGTGCAGGAGTATTAGGAGAGAAATGGGAAGATGGAATGTGGACTATTACTGAATCCTAAACATTATTCAATAGGCTCATGTTAACATATTCAAATTATGAAATTTACAAAATCACACCAACAGCGTATACTCAGTGAAGGACAATAGCATGTGCCTTTATTTATAATGGCAGGAGGGACAGATGTGGGGAAAAAAACACCTGAAATTGGTTTATTTTGCATCGATGACACTCCTTAAAAGTCTTGAGAACGAAGAATTGGGCAAAAATCACTGTGTGATCTATCGATACTTCTTTAATAGAGAAGAAATTAACCATTCATACTTGCTTCTACAGAAGGAAATGAACTTAATTTTACAATTCTAGAATCCTTCACAACAAGGAATTCTTAAGTTCTCATAGAGTGGAGGAAAAGGGGAGAGAGAGAAAATCATCTAGAACAGTGTTTCCCAAATGTGGCTATTTTCAAAGACATATTTTTGGGGGTAGGAGGATACAGGTTTTCTACGTAACATTTAAATGTCTGTGTTTTCCTTCTGTGTGTCATCTAAACAATACACGCTTGTTCAGGATTCCCTGGACACCATCTGAGCTGGCAGTGTTGCTGTGTATCACTGCACCTACATTTAGACCTCTGATCCCTGTAGCACAAAGTGAAGACCAACCATGGTTAACTTTTTATGTGGCTTCTCCCGGATTGAGAGAACGGTCGAACATTTCCTGAGAGATCTGTGAGTTGTCAGGGTTCAGGGCAGTGGTTCACATCAGTGACTCAAAGCAGGAAGGGGTGGGGTGGAGATGGTGGCCTGGGAAGACACCTTTTGAAAAAGCACACTCAAAATGCCTGTTGATTTCATAATACAAATTCTAGGAAGTCAAACTCAACAAAATAATTTTCAGGCAGTAGCAGAAAACCAATTCTAGCTTCGTGCTTGGGGGCCTGAGATACACTTGGTTGAGAAACACTGGCGTTAGAGGTAGAGGCATCCCAGCTCGAGGAGAACCCTTGGTAAGAACGTGTGCCAAAGAGAAGGACCATCTTTTGGGTGAGAGAATCCTAAGCATATCTTGTCATGGTCCCTGGGAACCCAAAGGGCCAATCCATCCATCAGACTGCTCAGACCTGTTATTTTGGTCAAGCTGGTCCATTTTTAATACTGAGTCAAAAGAAGCTGTTGACTTCCCTCCCCTTTTATTGAGGTTAACATATTTCAGAATTTTAAGTAAACAGATGCTGTAACTGGGTCCATCCTCCAGGAACTGCTGTCATTATCTGCAATGCCATCCAGTCCCAAAGGAGGATATCAGCCTGGGTCTGCTCTGCTAGGAAAAAAAGCAACAAATTGGATCTTCTTAGAAAGAGCAGTTCCCCTCATTTCTTTTCATTATCAGAACACTGACTCTTGCTACTTAAACACAATCGGTTGCAGAAGGTCTTGAAATACAAGTTGCCAGTGGAATACTAAGAGCATAATATGCTGAAGGGCAATGCAGCTAAGGAGATCTGGTGAATGTGGGGGACTCTAACACCCACCCCAGCCTAGAGCTCATTGGGGGATGGTATTTCCCACCTTCCCCGGAAAGGCACATGTTTTCTTTCTAATCTAATGCCTAATCTAAACCTGAATTGTTAAAAAGCCTATCGAATAGGAAACTTTTGGCACCACATGGGGTGAGGCCAGAAAGCTAACCCAGACAGACACAGTCTGTTTACTTGCTGGGATAAAGTTGTAGAACTGTAATTCAAGATTTGTAAAACAGACTGTTTGCTTTGAAAGGCATTCGGTTGTGCTTTTCAGACCTTGTGTTTTCACTTCTGTGGCTATTCTGAGTAATCCCTGCAAACTCTGTGTACTGATTGCCCAGGGGTTAATTATTAATCAGTGGGCAATAAATACCCTTCAAAGAACATTTTAATTTGAACACCCTAAGTTTCTCCTTTGGCTTAAAACAAACAAACAGTCTTTCCACGGATGAGTCAGTGGAATTGGCCTGGTTTGAAGCTGGCTTGCCCCAACAAGAGCTGCGGTAAGGGGAACCCATCAGATCCCACAGGTATCTTGATTCCTTTCTGAAGAATCCATCACCCTGTGGTTTTCCATTTAGTCAAAGATCTCCTTTAGGTTACAACTTAAGAAAACTTTGGTTGGTCATTTGGGAAGCCGATTGAATTGAATTGGTTTGCAGGGTGAACACAGGTACAGCAAAAATTACCTTGGTTTCACACTGCCTTTAGGAGATTTCAGGCTGCTTCCCATGGCCTGTGAGCTCTGGCCCCTGCCCACATTTGCTGCTATTAATACCTGCCCTCCTCACTGCCCTTCACTCAGTCTGCTCTTGCTTGCTTTCGGTTCCTTGAATATTCCATGCTTGTGATCCCCTCAGGACCTTTCTACTTTCTATTCCTTCTGCCTGAAAAGCTCTTCTGCTTCATCATTATATGGTTGTCTCCTTGTCAATCATGTCTTGGCTCAGCCAGCCCCTCTGAAAAAGGCCTTTCCTCCCCATGTTAGCTCATTTGTTCCCTGCCCCTCTGCCATGTTCTATCAGATTATTCACTTGTTTCAGGCATTATTTAACCTGTTTTTGATCTGCCTCCCTCTCTAGAATATAAGTTCCATGTTATCTTTTTGTCCATCTCTGTATTTCCAATGTCTCATACAGTGTCTGGCCCATAGTAAGTGCTAAATAAATATTCGTTAAATGAAGCTTGAGTGAAAAGCTTTCCTTCCATTGATGCACTTCATCCGTTTGTAAAAGGGAAACTCGTACATGACACAGTCCCCCAAGTCACTCTTTGCCTGTCTTGGGTGCCTTCCTAGATTGTAGTAAAACATGGCAGCAGAGCCCCACCTGTCACTTACCTGTAACTATTGCAGAGCTCCAATTTGCTTTAGCCGTGTCAACAGCTCCCCGCTCTCGTGCATATTCACTAGATCAGTGCATCCACCTATGCATTCTTGACCGATGAAGACCCGAGGTACCTAAGAAAGCAAACAAACCAAGACATTTAGGGAACTTCATTATTAGGTTAGACACTTTTATCATTCTCCGAGTATTCCCCACGGTTCGAAGCTTTTCAGATCACTTTACAAACTCCTCTTGTATACTCTCTCAAGTCAGAACTTTATGAGAAGCATAACATAATTCACTCAAGAATGCTTTTAAACCAAGATACTTTTCAAATGAAGTGTTCCATGTATATGAGATTGTCTAACTTGTCAAAGTGATTTAAAAATTTCACTCTGCAGGAACGCCTTTCCAGGAAAGGGTTTTGGTTGGCTGCAGCCAGACCACCCTGACTGAATTCTGGTTTCTCTGCAGCTGGGACCCTTAAAGTGAACCATGGCAACCAAGGAGTTTGTGTGCAGCTGGACAAGTATTTCCATCAGTTCTGTCCCTGACTTTTAGACTCACAGTTTATGAGAGTCATCTCTCTCGTGAACTCTGCCCTCAGCGAGGGAAGAGATGGTGGTGTTGGAATCCCCTTCTTTAATGCCTGGCCCACCCTAAGATGTTGGAGCAAAGACATGCATCTGCTTTGGTTTTGCAGCTGGCATGGGTGGGTCACCCGGGGCCAGTCAGACGGTCCCTCTTCCCGCTGAGCTCCCGCCCTGCTGCTAGATAAGGCGCATGCCAGGATTCCAGAGGGCTCTTGGAGGAGAAAGTCCTTTCACTGTGGCTCAGACAAGTTCCAGGCCAAGGGTGTAGCAGAAAGGCTGACAGTGAAGAAACAAGCCCAGTACAGGCTCCCCGAGGGGTCAGGAGCAAGCAGATCCTCTCCCAGAACTCTAGGAACATACTAGAAGGGGCAGGAGAGGTTAAGAATATTTTCAGAGCTTTTGCTTTTCCTCTGAAAGCAGTTACTCAGATGCATTTCTTTACTGAGGTATAGTTGACGTCCAGTATAAGTTTCAGGTGTACAATATGGTGATTCATAATTTTTATAGATTATATTCCAGTTATAGTTACTATATATTTGTGTAGCTTACTTTGTACATAATAGTTTTGACCTCTTAATCTCCTACCCATGTATTGCCTCCCCTCTCCTCACTAGTAACCCCTAGTTTGTTCTCTGTATTTGTAAGTTTGTTTCTTTTTTGTTATATTCACTAGTTTGTGGTGGTTTTATTAGATTCCACATATAAGTGATATCATGCAGTACTTGTCTTGCTCTGACTTGTTTCCCTCAGCATAATGCCCTGAGTCCATCTACATTGTTGCAAATGGCAAACTTTCATTCTGTTATGACTGAGTAGTATTCCACTGTGTATACACACACCCTGTCTTCTTTATCCATTCATCTGTTCATGGACACATTTAGGTGGCTTCCGTATCTTGGAAATTGTAAATAATGCTGCTATGAACATTGGGGTGCATGTTCAGATGAATTTCTTCTTTTTTTTTTAAGGAAGAGGGTTGAGAAGAAGGGCTGAAGTATTTCAGATAAGTCCTTACCATATTTCTGTTAAGGAGGGTTTCTGGGAGGAGGTAGGCTTTACAAATTAAGGCCCCAAATTGAAAGAATCCTTGTACATTGCCTTGGCTGCTTCCTGTGACCTGAGTGGAAGCAGCATACAGGCTGCCATTCCCGAAAGCCTGGTGGTGCCCTCCTCAATGACACACGGGGCCGCCCACCCCACCCGCCTGTGTGGGAGCTTTGCACATGGAGGTGCCATCGAGGCCACATTTTTTTTTTTAAACCAGCTGAAAGAATTTGCAGAAAGATGAGCTCAGAAACCTAGCTTCTCCTTGGATCCTGGCCATTACTTCAGAGAAAAGAAAGCGCCTCTCAGATTGTTGGCGGCCTTTTGGCTTCTGTCTCCCCAGGAACAGTTGGCTGTGGTCAGTTGCAATGGTAAAGAATCCTAATGGAATTCTAATATAATTATAACACAGGGCTCCTTCTGTGGAAAGCATTGCCTAAAGGAGTAAAACTCATCTGAGCTTCAAGTAAGGAAGCCTTCATTCTTTTAGGTTTTTGTTTTTGTTTTCTTTTTGATGTGAGCCATCTTTAAAGTCTTTTTTGAATTTGTTACAGCATCGCTTCTGTTTTTATGTTTTGGTTTTTCGGACAGGAAGCATGTGGGATCTTAGGTCCCCCACTGCGCATTGAACCCACACCCCTGCATTGAAAGGCATAGTCCCAACCACTGGACTGCCAGGGAAGCCCCATGGAAGGGATGTGTTCATTCTTGAACTTCTGTTCCTTTCAAAAAAACCTGAGTGATTGTCACTCCTCCTGCTGCTTGCCCTGTCTCCACCTTAGACCAGGGAGCCTGGGTTATGCTAGTTGGAGAGAAGCCCCTGAGGAGGAAGGAGTCCTCCCCTCAGACAGCAGTTCTTGGACCTGAACCATGCATCAGAACGTGGTGGGCTTGTTAAAACATAGATTTCTTACTCCTCCCCACACCACATGATACAGGAGATCTGGGCTGGGGCTCAAGAATGTGCATTCTGACAAGTTCCCAAGTGACTCTCAAGGAGCATATTTGCAAACCACGGGTTGGCACTGAGAGTGGTTCCTTCCTCCTGGGGTAACTAACTGAGGCTTTAGAAACCCACAGCTCTATGGCAGCCCCCAGCCCTTGAAGGCAGGCCCTAAAACGAGATCAGATTAGATCATCCAGCCTGTCCCCAGGGCAGAGTTCTATGCCATCTGGCACACAAGCCGCTAGAGAGAGATGAGAGCTGGAAGGCCCCACTGCCCTTACACCCCTCCTCTGGGCCAAGCAACAGTGAAGACCATGGTAAAGCCCATGGGAGGTCCAACAAAGGTCCGTCTAGTCAAGGCTATGGTTTTCCCAGTGGTCATGTATGGATGTGAGAGTTGGACTGTAAGGAAAGCTGAGTGCCAAAGAATTGATGCTTTTGAACTGTGGTGTTGGAGAAGACTCTTGAGAGTCCCTTGGACTGCAAGGAAATCCAACCAGTCCATCCTAAAGGAGATCAGTCCTGAATATTGATTGGAAGGACTGATGTTGACACTGAAACTCCAATATTTTGGCCACCTGATGCAAAGAACTGATTCATTTGAAAAGACCCTGATGCTGGGAAAAATTGGAGGCAGGAGAAAGGGACGACAGAGGATGAGATGGTTGGATGGCATCACCAACTCGATGGACATGAGTTTGAGTAAACTCTAGGAATTGGTGATGGACAGGGAGGCCTGGCGTGCTACAGTCCGTGGGGTCACAGAGTCGGACATGATGGAGTGACTGAACTTCAGAACTGAAAGCCCATCAGTTATCAGCTCCCTCAGAGGAAGCTGAACTTGCAGGCTCCACCAGACAGTGTGGGAGGCTGTGGTAACAAAACAGGAACCTGTTGATGCAGCTGAGAAGGAAGGGAAGGCTTGTGCTCCGTGCCCTCCCCTCCCGGCCCACCCCCCTTCTTTGGAGGAACTCAAGTCTGTTAAATTAAAGAAGTAGGGAACTGCCACCAGAAAAGCAAGCTTGGGAGTTTGCGGCCCTCCTTTTCAGGGAGCTTTCTCCAGCCCCAGCCTCAGCTGGGGTGGCATCTTCTAGTCTGTGTACTAAGTTGCTTCAGTCGTGTCCGACTCTGTGTGACCCCATGGACTGTAGCCCACCAGGCTCCTCTGTCCATGGGATTTTCCAGGCAAGAGTACTGGAGTGGGTTGCCATTGCCTTCTCCAGGGGAGCTTCCTGACCCAGGCTCAAACCCGTGTCTCCTATGTCTCCTGCATTGGCAGGCAGGTTCTTGACCACCAGCACCACCTGTGTTGTTCAGAGGCTGCTATTCAGCTGATTGCCAGCCCTCTGCACCTCCTTGGCTGCTCCCTGGCATGGTTCCTTTCTCACCAGAACTGCCGCTGTAACCCCCAGAGGTCCCCAGCTTCAGTCCTCATCCTGGCCTTCCCGCAGCCTCTTTCCCCACAGCCACTGGAGTGACCCTTTCAAAGTCAAGTCAGGCAGGATTACTCCTCTGCTCAAAACCCTTCAGCAGCATCTCATCTCCAGTCACAGGCCTGGTGGTGACTGGTGGTAGGCCCTGCCTACCTATTCCTCATGATCTCAGGCCACACCCGCTCCTAACTCACAGTGCTCCACCCACAGGCCTCCTGGTCAGGCAGGCTTCTACTCCAGGACCCTAGCACTTGCTGTTCCCACTGCCTGGAATGTCCGACGCCTACACTTCTGCATGCCTTGCTCCCTCAGTCCCTTTAGAGATCTGCAAAACCAGTGAGACCCTGCTGGCTCCATTTAAAACTGTACCTTGCTGCCTACTGCCTACCTCCCTTTCCTCCCTGGCTTCTCCATGCCACACATCACTTACCACTTTCCAACATACTACTTTATTTGTGGCATTTACTAGAATGTAAGTTCCACAAAGGCAGGAATTTTTGTTTGCTCTATTCATGGCAGTATTTCCAGTGTTCAGAAAAGGGCCTAGTACAGTAGGTGCTTAAAAATATTTGTTGTATTCAGCAAAATTATCCTTCAAAAGCAAAGGAGAAAAAGATGTTCGCACGCAAAAATGAAGCAAATTTGTTGCCCAAAGTTCTGCCTTGTGAGGAAGGTTCAAAGGCACCCTTCAGAGAGGAGAATGACAGATCAGGAAACTTGGATTTACCTAAAGAAAGAACTTTCAGGAGGAATAAGTGAAAGCACTGATCTTCAAACTGTGGCTATAGCAAAACCAAAACCACGGTCTCCAGTTTGGTGGCCTGACTGAAGTCCTAAGTTTCTGCAATCAATCAAGCCCCACTGGGCTGCCACTGTTTGCATAGCACCACAGGCACAGCGACAGCTCTCAAGGTTTCCAGTCTCTTTGAATAGAAAACCTTCACTGTTAGGGATGATGAAGTTAAATGTCTTTAAAAAATTTGTTCTCCCCTTGAAGGAATGCATTCAGGACTCGAGAACATTTGAAAAGTATCTTGAAAAATTCAGAAACAAACTTTACTGCTGCTGGTTGAAAGATGTGGCTCCCAAACCTTGTTGCAAATTGAAATTACTTTTTTGGGTTTCTGATGGGAGATACATTCTATTTTGACTTCCAGATATTTTGAGGTGTAACTGACAAGTCTGTGTGTACTTAAGGTATACAATGTCAGGGTCTAATACACAGCTACATTGTGAAATGATTACTGCAGTCAAGTTAATGTACATATCCATTACCCCACAGCTACTATTTGCGTGTGTGTGTGTGTGTGTGTGTGTGTGTGTGTGTGTGGTGAGAACCTTAGGATGTAATCATAGCAAATTGCAAGCCTACATTTTTACCCCCAGCACTTGCTCCTCTTACAGCTCCTTGTTTCTATTCATGTCCTAGGGCCTTTAAAACTACTGATGCCTGTCTGGCCCCTCCCCTGTGGGATTTAACTGGCATGGGGTCTGACTGGGGCATTGGGATTTTTTAAGTTCCCCAGGTTTTCCCGGCTTCCCTTGTAGCACACACAGTTGGTAAAGAATCTGCCTGCAATGCAGGATACCTGGGTTTGATTCCTGAGTTGGGACGATCTCCTGGAGAAGGGGATGGCAACCCACTCCAGTCTTCTGGCCTGGAGAATCCCATGGACAGAGGAGCCTGGCGGGCTACAGTCCGTGGGGGTTGCAAGAGTCGGACACGACTTAGCAACTGAACCACCACCACAGGTGATTCTAATGTGCAACACTTATAAACTGCCCTCCCCAGGGGTCCCTCACATAGGGGGGCCACAGCTGTACCCACACTGCCCTTTCCCTCTTAGGACCCTGAGCAGCCTATTTAACTGGTGGTCCAGCCAAGTAACTAGAGGCCCTCTCACCATTGTGTTCTCTGCTCTAGGACCTCCCTAAGACCAAGGGTCCTCAGCTCCCAGTTGGGGTCCCTGGAAGCAGTAGGGTTTTGCCTCCCTCTGCGCCAGGATACTGATTTCTCATTGGAGCGGTGGGGAGAAGTGGCCTCCCAGGCTTCCCCTTGAGAAGCCAGGGAGAAACACCATCAAATCCAAACTAAACCTCAACTAGGGTATGTGCGTCTGCAAACACTGTATCCTCGAATGTGCATCCTGAAAGGGAGCTGGTGGGACATGATGCCACCACGCTCCCACCCCAGCACCTGCGCTGATCTGGGGGCCTGGCTGGCAGGCCATCACCCCGGAAGCCCTGGGCGCTAAAGAAGAGGAAGTCCTTCTCAGAGAGCAGAGAGGATGTTAGGGGCCCCCCTGCTGCCTACTCAAAGCAAAAGGGACAGTCGAGGTCACCTCTTCCGGCCTGGTGTTGCAGTGGACAGGTACCCTGAGGGTCACAGGTGGGGTCACTTGCCAGGATCACACAGCAAGCCACCGTGAGAGCCCATCCGGAACTCTGGCCTCTGACCTAACTGGACAGGCCTGGAAACAGCCCGTCAAGTAGATCAAGGAGTCACAAGGAGCCATTAGTTGTTTTTTTTTTTTTTTCCTAGTGGGAGGAATGAGATAAAACACGGAAGAAGGGGCACATTTAAGGTTAAAGAGAGCCCAGAGGAGAAGACTGAAGGACAGCAAATGCCCCTGGGCCCTGTGAACCCGGAGGAAAGAGTGCTCTGGTTCTCGTTCAACGGCAGACACGGAGGGCTCACCCGTGGCCCCTCCACCCCGCCTCCCACCGCCCAGCCCTGCAAGCTCAGGCTGTCAGCGCTGAAAACAAAGACTGCAGAGAGCGCCTCGGCGGCGGCGATTCCGGGACGCAGCTGCCGGCGGCCCGCCCGCCCGCCCTGACGCCCCGCACGGCTCAGCTGCGCCCCGTCGGCCCGTGGGCCGAGGTCCGCTGCCCATTCAAGGAAGCAGCTCTCGGCTCGGGCGCCCTCCCCCACGCCCGCTCAGAGCCACGGGGCCCTGGCGGTGTCCCCGAGGAAGGCACGGGCCACCCCGGCCACAGACAAAGGCATCCGGGAGCCTTCCCCCCGCAGCCTTCGAGCCCGAGACCCCGGGCTCACCGTTCTGGCTCCGGTCAGCTGCTGCAGGTAGTCTTGAATCTCGCTGGTGTCACCGGCGGCTGTGATATCGACAAATTCCAAAAGCCCCGGTTTGAAGGGCAGTTGGCTGAGAAGCTCCTGAGTCCTTCTGCAGTACGGGCAGGTGGGCTTGATGAACACGACCACCTTCCCGGGCTGGATCTTGCTGTCGACGAACGCTTGAGCCATGCTGCCTCCCTCCGGGAAGGACACCTCCGCTGCAGGTAGAGCTGGGGAGCAAAAGCCCCGGCCGACCAGCTGGCTCTCATTTAAAGGAACCTCCCTGGAGGAGGAGTTTGCCCCCGCGGCGTGCTCGAGTTTTAAAGGGCCAGCCCTGAAAGTCATGTCAGTCTGGAGCGAGGTACCGGCTAGAGCTTCGGAGCATCAACAGCTACATCCTGGGGGTGTCATTGTCCCCAGCCCTTTCAGGGGCGCCCGCTCTGGAGAAGGAAACAGAGCCAACTCACCCTCTGGGGATGGGGCTGGAGCAGGCAGGCAGGCAGGCACCTCTTGGAGTCAGTTCCTATTGCTCCCAAGAGTTTCCCTTGTGGCTCAGCTGGTAAATAATCCGCTGACAATGCCAGAGACCTGGGTTCAATCCCTGGGTTGGGGTATACTCCATGGGGTCACAAAGAGTTGGACAGGACTGAGCCACTTCCACTTATTGTCTCTCAGACACAGTTTTTAAAAACACACACAAACAGAATCATTCAACAAGCAGAACGCACGGAAATCTATTTAGAAGTGAAATTCAGATTGTGACTTTGTGTCCATCTTGCCTGCCCTGTTTGTTGTCACTGTTTAATGGAATTGCTCCCCCACCTTCAAACATCTGGAGATTGCACAGAAGAATCTGGCCCTGTGGCTTCTCCCTGAGAAGTCAGGTCACCTTCATGAGAGGCAGCAGCTGGGGCTGAGGCGTGGTTGTCCTTTGGAGGGGGCAGAAGGTGGCTCCTGGCTGGCTCACGCCTTGCAGATACCCGCTCTTCATCCATAAGCTTTTGAGTCTGTGACTCTCGAATAGCAGTTTAGCAGGGAAGCAAATTTTTCAAACTGCAGACCCAGTGAGGGTCTTTTTCTCTGTTTGACCCCTTTGTTATCACTGTTTGTGAGTCTGAGTGGTGTTCAGCTCAGTTCAGTTTACTTGCTCGGTTGTGTCTGACTCTTTGCAACCCCATGGACAGCAGCATGCCAGGCCTTCCTGTCCATCACCAGCTCCCGAAGTTTACTCAAACTCATGTCCATTGAATTGGTGATGCCATCCAATCGTCTCATCCTCTGTCGTCCCCTTCTCCTCCTGCCTTCAATCTTTCCCAGCATCAGGATCTTTTCCAATGAGTTAGCTCTTCGCATCAGGTGGCCTAAGTATTGGAGTTTCAGCTTCAACATCAGTCCTTGCAATCAATATTCAGGACTGATCTCCTTTAGGATGGACTGGTTGGATCTCCTTGCAGTCCAAGGGACTCTCAAGAGTCTTTTCCAACACCACAGTTCAAAAGCATCAGTTCTTCAGTGCTCAGCTTTATTTATAGTCCAACTCTCACATCCATACATGACTACTGGAAAAACCATAGCTTTGTCTAGATGGATCTTTGTTGGCAAAGTAATGTCTCTGCTTTTTAATATGCTGTCTAGGTTGGTTATAGCTTTTCTTCCAAGGAGTAAGCGTCTTTTAATTTCATGGCTGCAGTCACCATCTGCAGTGATTTTGGAGCCCCCCAAAATATAGTCTCTCATTGTTTCCATTGTTTCCCCATCAATTTGCCATGAAGTGATGGGACCAGATGCCAGCTGTTGTCACTGCGAGTCTGAGCAGTGTAAGGACTCCCTTATTTCACATTCACCTGAGTGTTATGACCCACTGTAGGACCTGCTGCTCTGTCCTGTGGGGCCCACGCTTCCGAGTGGGGTGAGTGATGCCCTTTGTTCTAGGGCCGGTTCTGACCCCTCTGTGTGTGGTAAATTAAATAAACAAAACAGAGACAACCACCTCCTCTAAAAGTGGACTCTCCTTTCCCCCAGGAAATTTTACACTGAGCCTCGGGCCGCAGGCCGGAGCTGTACACTCAGTGATTGTCACGTTCCGAGTCCCAGGCATAGCGTGACTGAGAGAAGGAAGGAAAACTGACTCCTGCAAGCACCTCTCATTATTCCTAAAATTAAGTGGCCAAACAGAAACCCAGACTCTGAGTCACAGAGAGGGACTCTAAGTGACGTCTCTGTCACTGGAAGGAATGTGCTACAGGCATGAGGGCTGAGGCAACTGTTCTTGTCAGGCTTGAGACTTCCCAGCCCACAGCTTCGTTCTCTCTGGAATAAGCTCCTGGCAGTCCTTGTCGTCTGTCTCCATCTCCTTCATTTTGCTTGGGCTCCTGCGGGCAGGCCCCTTGCCAAAGCCCAGGGTCTCCTCAGGGCTCACCCACCCAAGTGTCCTCAGCCCACCTTACCCCCGGTGTTTCCCTCAGACCCACTCTCGTCTCAGTGTCTGGGGTCACCCCTCCCTGCTCTGCTCAACACGTGACTCTGGGCAAGTCACTCCCTTGTTTCCAACCACCACCTTCTGTCTCCTTAGACCTTCCTGCTCTCCTCCCTAACAGCTGTTATGTTTGCCATCTGGACTTCACCCACGTCCCACTCTCTCCTCTCCTTGATGCAATCTGGCCTCCTTATAAACTGTTCTGCTGAAATGCCTTTGGCCAACATCGATCATGACCGCCACCTTGCTAAATCACCTTGTAGCCAGGTGTCCTGCCTGGAACCATCCCAGAAGTGTGGGTGTGGAGGTTTTTGGTAAACTGCTGGGTGAAACTCCCAAAGGATCTATTTGTTTAGGGTCCCTGGAGGGGTTGGTTCCTTGGGGCAGAGATCAGGGTGCAGGGTGGTGGTGGGGGGGCCTCTGTTGTCTGCCCTAGAGCTCAGGCCCAGGACAGATGGCCAGAGAACACAGCTGAAGAAGGCCTTTTCGTGAGATGTGGAACACAAACAGATGGCAAAAGAAGGGGCTTCTCCACTTGGCCGACAGTGCTGTGGCTTCACCTCAGGGAGGAATTCAGACCATTGGACACTCTATTGCCTTGGCATCATGAAAGTTGGTAGCTTTGGCACACAGGGAGATGGAACCCATGGATCTTGGGAACAGTTCAGGGCAGGGAGCCACCACGGGAGCTGCCATCCCCAAGTGCCGTGGACATCAAGATGGGGTGTGTGTGTGGAAGAGACACGAGGACCCTTGGTGGGCTTGTGCTCGACATACCTAGGGACTCCCAGAAACGCTGAGAAGCACGGACTTTTTTCAAGGGAGTGGAGATGCTGCTCTGCAGATAGTTGGCAGTGAGCTAAGGATACATGTAAAATATGAAATATGCTGCTACTATTAATGTGATCTCATTTGTACTGCAGGCTGACGAGGGTGGGGACAGTTTGGCACAAGAATGAGCGTTTCTCAGGCTCTTTTGCTTACTTGCCACTTTGCAGGATTTGACTCTAGATCACTCCTCGTCACGCCTCTTCCCCTCCCCTGCCAGCTCCCTTCTTCCTAATATCATGTGCAACTTGATCTCTCTTTTCTTCCTGTATCCCTGGGTATTCTGTCTCAGCTTCTGCCTCAGGAATTTTGCCTACATGTGTGGTATATCCTGGGGCTTGGACTTCTTTTCACTCTGTGTACACCCTCCGTGGAAGATTCCATCTGCACGCATGGCTCCAGCCATCACCTTTTTGTTGATGAGTTCCACGTTTGCTTTTCTCATGGAGAACCCTTTCCTGAGCCTCAGGAATGGATAGTTCATTGCTTACCGAGAAGACCCACTTGAGGTTCCTTGGCATCTCAGCCTCGGTGTGACCACAATGGGAGCCACCCTCCCCCCTTCCAAATACCCGCTCATCCTCCCGGGGTACTGTCATCTACCTGCAGGGCAGAAACCTGGGAGGCATCTATCTTCACTCTGGCTTCCTCCCCTGCCCCTGGCTTTTTATTTATGCAGTCACCGAACTCTAACAGCTAAGTCTAATCTGAGCCGTTGCCGTGCTTCCACCGCTCGCACTTTGACTGCTTTGAACCTGCTCCTCTCTCAGTCCAAAGCGGCTCTGACCCGTCTTTCTTTCTGTGCGGCTGACTTCTCTGGCCCAGCACTACCCAGATCACGTGTAGAGTCCTCTGGGAAGACCCCTGAACACAGCTCTTTTCCCCACTGGCTTGAGTGCCCCTCAGCTGAGTTCACACAACATGCCATACCCTGACTCATCCCATTTCACTGTTCTTTTTTTACTCCTTTTCTGTCGTCTACGGTGAGCTTCCTGAGAGCAGGGGGAGGGCTTTCATCCCACGTTACCAGAGCCCAGATGCACACTGGTCCTTATACACCCACCAATGCATCCTCCCCTTTGTTGCTGTTTAGTCGCTCAGTCGTGTCCGACTCTTTGTGACCCTGGACTGCAGCACACCAGGCTCCCTGTCCTTCACTATCTCAGAGTTTGTTCAGACTCATGTCCATTGAGTCAGTGATGCCATCCAACCATCTCATCCTCTGTCGTCCCCTTCTCCTCCTGCCCTCAATCCTTCCCAGCATCAGGGTCTTTTCCAATGAGTCCACTCTTCACATGAGGTGGCCAAAGTATTGGAGTTTCAGCTTCAGCATCAGTCCTTCCAATGAACACCCAGGACTGATCTCCTTTAGGATGGACTGGTTGGATCTCCTTGCAGTTCAAGGGACTCTCAGAGTCTTCTCCAACACCACAGTTCAAAAGCATCAATTCTTCAGCACTCAGCCTTCTTTATGGTTCAACTCTCACATCCATAAATGACTACTGGAAAAACTAGCTTTGACTGTCCTGACCTTTGTCAGCAAAATGATTGTCTCCACTTTGTAGTGTGTTTCTAGGTTTGTCATAGCTTTTCTTCCAAGGAGCAAGCGTTTTTTTATTTCATGGCTGCAGTCACCACCTGCAGTGATTTTGGAGCCCAGGAAAATAAAGTCTGTAACAGTTTCCCTTGTTTCCCCATCTATTTGCCATGAAGTGATGGGACCGGATGCCATGACCTTAGTTTTTTAAATGTTGAGTTTAAACCAGGTTTTCACTCTCCTACAAACATTTATTAATCAGCTACTCTGGACCAGACATAAAGATCACATGCAGCCCCAGCCCTTAGGACCTTCTAGCCTTGTGGTGGAGGGGAGGAAGTGGGGGGATACAGATACAGAAAATAAACCCAGTGTTAAGAGTATTCTACGTGGTATAATAGAAGTCTGTATGGGCATTAGGGTAACCAAAAGAGAGTGGTTATTCTTGCCTGGAGGGTGCTTAGGGAAAGGTTGACGAAGATGAGCTAGACTGAATCTTGAGACAGATGCTTTTGAGTCTTCAGGGTAGGGAAGTGCACTTCAGGCAGAGGGAACAGGAAATGCCAGGATGACACAGAGGGTTCTTGATGTTGAGAGTAGTCACATGTGGGTAGAGCATTAGGGGTTTGAGGTGGGGAGTGGGGAGAGAGACAGCTAAAGAGCGAGCAGATCATGGGTGTCTTTTACCAAGCTGCAGAGTAAGGACTTTGTATAGAGAGTTAGGAGCCTAACAGGTGTATTTCAGGCATGAGTAGATTTGCAGTTCAGTGTTCGAGGAGATCAGCGCATTGTGGCATCTCTCTTGTAACACACCGAGTGGCAAAATCACACAGTTTGACCACAGAAGGAGTGGTAGAGCTGCTTTGAAGCAGACAAACCTTTAGAACCCTTCAAGACTCACCCTGAGGCCCGTCCTGGCTTCCACGAGGCTTGGAGTTTGCAGAGGGGCAGCTCAGCAGGTGATGAGCCGCCAGCGTTCTGAGCTGCCGTCAAGACTTCCTAGACTCATCGCAGCTGCACTTGGCCCTGTCTGTCTGTCTGTCTGTCTGCAGCTCTAAGGGTTCTGGTGAATGAGCCATGTTGCCACTAGCCCTTGTCAGCCTCAGACTCACGAAGATCCCGGTTGGTGCCTGTCCCTGTTTTCAGAGTCTGATCTTGTCTGATGGCCTTTCTCTCTCTGGATCTCTCTAGATCTGACCACAGAGGACCAGTGTGACTCTCATTGTAGACCCTTACTCCCGTTTGACCACAGAGGACTCTGGCTGACTCTGCCTGTGGTCCTTTTCATCCTGTTCATGGGGTTCTCAAGGCAAGAATTGGAAGTGCTTTGCTGCTCCCTTCTCTAGTGAACCACGTTTTGTCAGAACTCTCCACCATGACCCGTCCGTCTTGGGTGGCCCCACATGGCATGGCTCATAATTTCATTGAGTTAGACAAGGCTGTGGTCCATGTGATCAGTTTGATTAATTTTCTGTCTTTGTGATTTTCATTCTGTCTGCTCTCTGATGGAGAAGGATAAGAGGCTTATGGAAGCTACCGATGAGAGAGACTGACTGAGCGGAAAACTAGGTCTTATTCTGATGGGCGGGGCCATGCTCAGTAAATCTTTAATCCAATTTTCTGTTGATGGGCAGGGCTGTGTTCCCTCCTTGTTGCTTGACCCAAGGCCAAACTATGGTGGAGATAAGATAATGGTGACCTCCTTCAAAAGGTCCCATGCACACACTGCTGCATTCAGTGCCCCCAACCCTGCAGCCGACCACTTCGGAAGCTCCAATACTTTGGAGCTGAAACTCCAATACTTTGGCCACCTGATGTGAAGAATTAACTCATTGGAAAAGACCCTGATGCTGGGAAAGACTGAAGACGGGAGGAGAAAGGGATGACAGAGGATGAGAGGGTTGGATGGTCTCACTGATGCAATGGACATGAGTTTGAGTAAACTTCAGGAGTTGGTGATGGACAGGGAGACCTGGCGTGTTACAGTCCATGGGGTCACAGAGAGTTGGACACGACTGAGCGACTGAACTGAACTGTGGTCCCTCACTTTCCACCTCTAGGGGTCGCTGCTTGGTGCTGAACTCAGAAACACAGCGGCTCCCATTAACTATAGACCTACTGTGCACTAGGCTCAGTGCTAGGAGCTTTACATACATTACCTTTCAACCTCACAGCCACTTTGAAAGGTAGATACTTTGAACCCCAAACCGACTAGAGGAATAGGGAGAGGGTCTCTGACTTGGAGGACTTTGAAGTTCAGCCATGGTCAAGAGTGGTGGCTGCTCCCTCCAACAGGCTCCACCATATATTTGGAAAGTCTCTCTGAAAAGTTGCCACCTTTTCTGAGATCCAGACTCAGTTTGGTATAATAGCACATCACCCACTAATACTGGTGCCCTCAAGGCCCCTAGTCCCACTGAAGTTTCTTGCTGTCATTTGAACTCAAGATTGTATCCTTCCACTTTTCCAGGTGTTTCACCATAGGCTGATCTTACTTTTTCTGTTGGATTCATGGGAGGGCTATTTCTCCTCACCTAACCAAATAACATCAGGCAAACCTAACTGAGCTCTTTATTAGATATCAAGGGCAGCAGGAAGGAAGTGGCATTTTCTCTCTTCTCCCAGCTCCTGGTGCTAAGGTAGCATATCTCACAGGGCATCTGACCTGTCTCCTGAGGGATGGACGTGCTGGGGGAAAGATGGAGGGTTAAGGACTCCCCTTGGATTCCCTCTAAGGGGTTCCAGGGTACTTGGAGAGAAAGCACATAGACTTAAGAGCATCATATAAACAAGCAGAACATAATACCCTAGTTTTTTATAGTTCCAACCTCTAATTAGGTTTAGCTGTTTGGATGTTTTAGATACAAAGTAACGAAATACCTAGTTAAAACTGTTTACTTCTCTCTTTTTTCAAGATATTTATTTATTTATTGCTGGGTCTTCATTTCGGCATGTGAGCTCTTCAATCTTGGTTGCAGCACGTGGAATCTTTAGTTGTGGCACGTGAACACTTAGTTGCTCCCTGTGGGATCTAGTTCCCTGACCAGGGATCAAACCTTTCCCTGACCAGGGATCAAACCTGGGTCCCCCTGCATTAGGAGTGCAGAGTCTTTGCCACTGGACCACCAGGGGAGTCCCTGAGCTGGTTTTCATTAGAGGGCTTTGGTTTTCTTGGCTATCGGTTAGTTGGAGGTAGGAAGCTGGCTCAGAGGCTCAGGGGTCCAGGGCTCTGGGTGGGTGTTTCTGAGATTCTCCTGGTCCTCCCCTCGTGACCGCAGGTTGGCTGCAGCTGGTGCAAGCATCTGTCCTCTCATAATTGTGTTCAAAGGTAGGAGGAAGAGGGTGGCCCAGGCAGGGGTGGCCCAGGCAGGCATCTCTCCTCCACTCCTGCCGCGCCCCCCCCCAACCTCCTGCCCCCAGCACCCTTGCCTGTGTCTCCAATGCTGGAAGTGGTTCACCTGCCCACCCCAAGGCCAGGGGCTCTTTTCCCTAAGCATACTGATGATGCTTGATACCTGGGTTCTCTGGGCCAGCACAAGGAGACGGCACACCTGATGGATCATTGATCTGCCTTTCTCTGTCACACGTAGCATTCTGACTTTATTGTCTTCCACTCCCTTTCACCATCAAGAGCAGGGATCCTCTTTTCACGGGTGCCTCCTTCCCAAGGTAGCTACAGCAGGGGCCAAGGGCTTTTCCGGACTAATCCGTCACTCCTGTATGGGATAGCTTTGGCTGTAAGGAACAGACACCCCAACTCAAACTGGCTTAAATAATAATATATATATATATATATTTTAAAATTGGACTTCCTTGGTGGTCCAATGGTTAAGAGTGTGCCTGCCAATGCAGGGGACACAGGTTCAGTCCCTGGTCTGGGAAGATTTCCACATGCCACAGGGCAGCTAAGCCTATGCACCCCAGCTGCTAAAGCTGGCACCCCCTAAAGCCTGTGCTCCATAGCAAGAGAAGCCACTGCAATGAGAAGCCTCTGCATCACAACTAGAGAGTTGCTTTTCACAGCAACTGGAGAAAGCCTGTGCACAGCAGTGAAGATGCCCTCCAAAAATTTTTAATTAATTTTAAAAATTAAAAAGTTAATATTCAAAAAAATCAAAAGTCTGCAAGTAGCACAGCTTTGGTGCTGGCACAGTTGAGTGGCTTCGGCTCCATTCACCTGCCCTTGTCCATGTGACGGCTTCACCCTCACCCTGCCAGTGGAGTCCCTCATCTCTGTGAACAACAGTGTCCAGAGGAAGTGCAAAAACCTCTCACGTCTGAAGTTTTCCCACACCTCACTTGGTGTTGGTCCAGATTGCCCCCTAGGCTCATTCCTGAACCATGGGTTGGCACAAGGAATGGAATGATCTCTGTGCCTCTCCAAAGACCTCCACCTTGAAGACTCAGGCCCTTACCTGGAGTGGAGATGGTTTAGCCTCTCCTGAGGGAAGGAGCCATGTTGGGGAGGACTGGACTCCTGGGCAAAGCTGGGAGGAGGAAGGGGAACATGGGTGTTGGGGAGGCAAACCTCTTGGGAGCAGAGAGCCGCCAACGGGGACTTCATCTTGTTTCATTAAATGAAGCTGAAAACCCTGAAATAAAGGAAAACAGCTTCTGCTGTTGAATAGATGGTTTTAACCACTTCTTTGATACATGCAGGGTGACAACATACAGCCTTGCCTTACTCTGTTTCCCATTTGGAACCAGTCTGTTGTTCCATGTCCAGTTCTAACTGTTGCTTCCTGACCTGCATACAGGTTTCTCAAGAGACAGGTCAGATGGTGTGGTATTCCCATCTCTTTCAGAATTTTCTATAGTTTATTGTGATCCACACAGTCAAAGGCTTTGGCATAGTCAATAAAGCAGAAGTAGATGTTTTTCTGGAACTCTCTTGCTTTTTTGATAATCCAGCGGATGTTGGCAATTTGATCTCTGGTTCCTCTGCCTTTTCTAATACCAGCTTGAACATCTGGAAGTTCATGGTCCATGTATTGCTGAAGCCTGGCTTGGAGAATTTTGAGCATTACTTTACTAGCGTGTGAGATGAGTGCAATTGTGTGGTAGTTTGAGCATTCTTTGGCATTGCCTTTCTTTGGAATAGGAATGTAAACTGACCTTTTCCATTCCTGTGGCCACGGCTGAGTTTTCCAAATTTGCTGGCATATTGAGTGCAGCACTTTCACAGCATCATCTTTTAGGATTTGAAATAGCTCAACTGGAATTCCATCACCTCCACTAGCTTTGTTTGTAATGATGCCTTCTAAGGCCCACTTGACTTCACCTTCCAGGATGTCTGGCTCTAGCTGAGTGTGAGTGATCACACCATCGTAATTATCTGAGTCTTGAAGATCTTTTTTGTATAATTCTTCTGTGTATTCTTGCCACCTCTTCTTAATATCTTCTGCTTCTGTTAGGTCCATACCATTTCTGTCCTTTATCTAGCCCATCTTGGCATGAAATGTTCCCTTGGTATCTCTAATTTTCTTGAAGAGATCCCTGCTTACTTATATGCAGAGTACATCATGAGAAACACTGGGCTGAAAGAAGCACAAGCTGGAATCAAGATTGCTGGGAGAAATATCAGTAACCTCAGATATGCAGATGACACCACCTTTATGGCAGAAAGTAAAGAGGAACTAAAAAGCCCCTTGCTGAAAGTGAAAGAGGAGAGTGGAAAAGTTGGCTTAAAGCTCAACATTCAGAAAACTAAGATCATGGCATTTGGTCCCATCACTTCTTGGGAAATGATGGGAAAACAGTAGAAAAAGTGTCAGACTTTATTTTTTTGGGCTCCAAAGTCACTGCAGATGGTGATTGCAGCCATGAAATCAAAAGACGGACAGCCGCCAGGAGAAGGTGGCCGCGCCAGCAGTGTCCGGGCTGTGCCAGCAGGTGCGATGCTTCAGTACATCTGTGGTCAGGCCATTTGCCAAGCTTGTGAGGCCACCTGTTCAGATATATGGCGTTGAAGGTCGCTATGCCACAGCTCTTTATTCTGCTGCATCTAAACAGAATAAACTGGAACAAGTAGAAAAGGAATTGTTGAGAGTAGGACAAATCTTGAAGGAACCCCAAATGGCTGCTTCTCTTATGAATCCCTATGTAAAGTGTTCTGTTAAAGTGAAAAGCCTAAATGACATGACAGCAAACGAGAAGTTCTCTCCCCTCACATCCAACCTGATCAATTTGCTTGCTGAACATGGTTGTTTGAATAATACCCCTGCGGTCATTTCTGCATTTTCTACCATGATGAGTGTCCACTGTGGAGAAGTACCATGCACAGTTACCACTGCATCTCCTTTAGATGAAGCCACTCTTACTGAATTGAAAATGGTCCTAAAGAGCTTCCTAAGTAAAGGCCAGGCTTTGAAATTGGAAGTTAAGATTGATCCGTCAATCATGGGTGGAATGATTGTCCGTATTGGATAGAAATATGTTGATATGTCCGCAAAAACCAAGATTCAGAAGCTGAGCAGAGCAATGTGAGAGATTCTGTAAAAGTGTTGATTTTTAAAAGTGAAAATTCTTAAACTTAGAGCAACAATAAAATGCTTCCTGAACAGGATTTAAAAAAAAAAAAGAAATCAAAAGATGCCTACTCCTTGGAAGGAAAGTTATGGCCAGCCTGGATAGCATATTGAAAAGCAGAGACATTACTTTGCCAACAAAGGTTCATCTAGTCAAGGCTATGGTTTTTCCAGTAGTCATGTATGGGTGTGAGAGTTGGACAGTGAAAAAGGCTGAGCACTGAAGAATAGATGCTTTTGAATTATGGTGTTGGAGAAGACTCTTGAGAGTCCCTTGGACTGCAAGGAGATCCAACAAGTCCATCCTAAAGGAGATCAGTCCTGAGTGTTCATTGGAAGGACTGATGTTGAAGCTGAAACTCCAATACTTTGGCCACCTGATGCAAAGAACCGACTCATTGGAAAAGACCCTGATGCTGGGAAGGATTGGGGGCAGGTGGAGAAGGGGACAACAAAGGATGAGATGGTTGGATGGCATCACCGACTCGATGGACATGGGTTTGGATGGACTCCAGGAGTTGGTGATGGAAAGGGAGGCTTAGCGTGCTGCAGTTCATGGGGTCGCAAAGAGTCAGACACAACTGAGCGATTGAACTGAACTGAACTGAACTTGATATATGCCTTCTGAGCCTAAATGTTCTCAACAGTTTCAGATCTGCCATGTTTCCTCCTTTCTGAAGGCAGATTGTCAAGATGATATTTATCTGATAAATATCCCCTCTACAGTAGATGCTCTACCTGCCATTTGCAAATAGGAAAGCAGCCCCAGGCAGGTTTGGAGGCCATCCAAAGCTCTCCAGCTGGGAAGGGTGAGGCTTGGGAGTCCAGCCCAGGTGTGTCTGAGTCCAATACAGATACTCTGTGCTCCACCCAGCAAAGCCCACGGTCTTAGTGGGAGGCCAGCGACAGTCTGGGCTCAGAGGCACCTCCCAGAGCCCTGTGGCATGCTGGCATCCCCGCCAGGGCATTTTTCTGCCGTATTTTTGCAGCTTGCCCTTGAGCCCCTCTGTGGAACAGGCAGGCATTGGAGTCAATGAAAGGAGTGCCCAGTATCTCCCTTGGAGGGTGGAACCTCTCCTGTGAGTGCCCGCCTCCACCCCAGACACAACTTTCAAGTAAGACAGAACATTTTACACTTTCGTGCGGACTATTGAGCCAGGACAAGGAGGTAAAACGGCACGTGTGTTGGAGGACATAGTGGGAGAGACAGTCACAGCCTCGCTGGTGAGAGAGAAAACAGTGGTTCCAAGTGGGAGTGAAGATAAAATCACATGGCCAGGCTTTTCTGAAAGCACACCTGAGCACATTGTGCTCTCACATGGGACTCTCTTAGTATTGCATCTCCCTAGTATTGGCGTTACCTGAGCACCAACTGCCTCCTTGAAGCTCAGCTTGACTCCACAAAGCTGGTAAAAGCTCAGAAAGCTTAACTGAACTCACTTTAGGATGCAGATTTGACGTTCAGTCCTGTTATCATCTAAGTTCTAGTCTAACTTTTATCTGGATGCCTTTTTTCTTTGAGACATATCCACTCCTGTGAGTGGTCTACGAGCTGGTTATTTTTCTTGCTAATTCCCCTGATGTAAGTACAAAAGAGTGCCTAACTTGAATATCCATCCAGAGGCCCTAGTTTAGAAATAATATACAGCAATATGATGGAAGACTTATGAAATTTTTTTTTTTTAAAGAGGCAGACCCGAGTGACCTGATATGACAGTCTCTTGTTAAGACGCAGCAAGATGACTGCAGTTTGCTACCTTTTATCTAAAAAAAAAACTTTGTTTTTGTGCTGGACTTGGGAGGCCAGAGCTGGGGGTGAAGAAGGGCAAATACTGCACCTTCTGTAGAAAACTGTCAACAGCTGGTGAGCCTTCCTTTACAGGGCTTGCCGAAAGATGATGGAACTGACCCTGTGATCATCAGCACGTTGTCCCCCCACCTTTCCCCACCCTCGTTGGCCCAGAGAAGCATATTGGTGTTTTTCCTTTTCTCCCCCAAGCCTAGTGAGAAGGGCTCTAGGAGAAACATTCTGAAAGATCGGCGTGCCCATGCAAAAGGGAGATGGGTAGCTCATTTGCCAGTTGGACAGGCACTCAGATTGTCAGTACCTTGTCTGCCCTGTGGCACTTACCCAGGAGGGTGAAGAGCTTTGGGAGAGATGGGAGATGCGTGAGTTTCCCATGGGACCAATGGGCATCAGGGAGGGTGACAGTGTTGATCTGGTCATAGTAGCAGCGGGAACCTGAGGACTTTGTAAGAAGTCAGCCTGCAGCTGGCTCTCCCTCACCGGGGAGACTCAGTGGGAGAAACCCTCTCTGAAGAACTTACCTGGGAGCCCCAAGTGAGAGTGAAGTCAGTCAGTCATGTCTGACTCTTTGCGACTCCATGGACTGTAGCCTACCAGGCTCCTCCGTCCATGGGATTTCCCAGGCCAGAATACTGGAGTGGGTTGCCATTTCCTTCTCCAGGGGATCTTCCCCACCCAGGGTCAAACCCAGGTCTCCCACATTGCAGGCAGACGCTTTACCCTCTGAGCCACCAGGGAAGCCCGGGGAGCCCCAAAGAGCCAGCCACTCAGGGCATGGCCGAGGGCCAGTGTTGGCCAGGATGCTGTGACCATTCACAGGGAGGGGACCACAATGTAAACAGCTAAGAGACATTTGCCTTTCTTCTCTGTTGCCCCTCTCAGTCCCCAGCCTTGAAAAAAAGGAAGTCGGGGAGAGAGATCATAGAACAGATCATGTGTCCCCTCCAAGGGGCAGAGCAAAGGAGCAGATAGCCAGCAGTGCAGGGGTGGGCTTGGAGCTGATATGAGATTGGAATTTTAAACTAGAGTAACTAGAGGTGAACAAAAGCTATAGAATCTGTTCATCTTCTGCCCACCCTGTAGAGAAGGGAGATTGGACCGAGCACGGTAATAAGTCATTATCAGTGAAAAATAAAAACACTCCAGGTTAACTTCCTGCAGCATCGTATATTTAAATATATATAGACTATCTCTCAGTCGTGTCTGACTCTTTGTGACCCCATGGACTGTAGCCCAACCAGGCTCCTCTGTCCATGGGGATTTTCCAGGCCAGAATACTGGAGTGGGTTGCCACTTCCTCCTCCAGAGGATCTCTGGGCTTCTCAGGTAGCAGGATGGTAAAGAATTGGCCTGCTAATGCAGTGGATTCAGGAGATGTGGGTTCGATTCCTGGGACGAGAACATCCTCTAGAGAAAGAAATGGCAACCCACTCCAGTATTCTCGTCACATCATCATCACCCCGAAGCTCATAGTTAACATTAAGTTTCTCTCTTGGCATTATGGGCTTCCCTAGGTAGCTCAGCTGGTAAAGAATCTGCCTGCAATGTGGGAGACCCTGGTTCGATTCCTGGGTCAGGAAGATCCGCTGGAGAAGAGATAGGCTACCCAGTCCAGTATTCTTGGGTTATACATTCTTCAAGGTTGAACAAATTGTGTAATGACATGTATCTACCCTTCAGAGTCACTTCACTGCCCTCAGAATCCTAAGTGCTCTGCTCTGCTTCTTCATTTCTCTCTCCCAAGTAGGAGCTTTTTATTCCATGTTATACTTTCTTCATTGAATCTTTACCATCTGCATGAATCACTTTTGTGTTTAATTTTTTTACTGGTTTAGAGTAGTATTGGGCATTAGGGAGTGGAGAAAAGCAGTATAGAATAAGTTGAAAGAGCTTTGGCAGGACAGAAGGAAGTGAGAAAGTGAGGGCAATAGCTTAAGGAAACAGCAGGGGAGAGAAAAAGTATCTTTAATGATGGAGCATTGAGTACTTTTTCTTTTTGCACAGGAAGTCACCAATTGAAGGAGGATAATATAGTGAGACTAGACAGAGCTGAGGGTAGGGGACAGAGGACCAGGAGGAAGGACACATCTTTAGGGGAACGCTGGTGTTGGGGGCCGGGTTGGGGGGGTGATTCTGAGGCTGGGGTTGGGGGCAAGACAGGGGGCAGCTGTGAGAAGCCCAAGGGAGGCTGCAGACTCCAGCCTACATATGGCCGGAACAGCAGACTGTGGGCCCCAGGCTGGAGAGGAGGCAAGTGAAGCCAGGAGAAGATGGTGAAAGAACAGAGTGGGGAGGGGTTGATGTCAAAAGGAAGATGAAAAACTGGTTCAGTGACAGGGATTGAAAAAGAGTAATTTTTAAAAAAAATAACAGGAAAGTCAGGCTCATCAGCAGGTATTATGGATGTTTGACTGCATGACTAAATATGAGCGGCAATGTCAGAAATACTGAAATGAGCCATAAAAGCTTTAAAAAAGCAGTTTCAAGCCTTCCTTGGGAAGCACAGATTTCCTTCTGTTAACACCACACTACAGGTAAACTCAGTCTGTTGGACCAGGGAGGCAGCACTAGAGGAAAACCATCGGAAACCAATTAGCTATCAATGCATCCACACATTCATCTCTTCAGATTACCAAGTGTCCAACACCTGCCTCTCACAGAGGCAGGGAGCTATATTCATGCACAGCTGGCTCTGAGAAAAACTCCTTACACATGGGCTGAGATGCTAAAGGAAATGAATCACATAGGGAGGCGGCACCTTGAATGGGAAAAGGCAGCTTGTCCCACCTGGAGACAGGCGCTGGGCACATGTATATGGAGCTGTCATTTGAAATGACTTGTCTGAAGTGCATAAGGTAAGGCTAAAAGAAGCTGAAATTGGAAGATAAAGATGTGAGCTGACCGAAGCTATTGGACAGCATTACTGGGGTGTTCGGGGGTGAATCGAGAGACGCCAGCGTCTTAGCCATTCCGTGTCCTGGAAGCTCTTTTCCATTTCTTTCTATGCAGCCTCCTTTCGTGATTCCTCTATAGGTATGGAGTTCCGTCCAAGATAGGAAAATGTTCTTCAATGAACTTCTGATTAATAAATTTCCATCCAAATGCTGGAAGAGGAGGCAGTTGTTCATAAAAGTATATCTGTCTATCTCTCTGTGCTAACGTTTCTAGGGTCTAAAAATTAAATTGCAAGAACTTCCCTGGTGCTCCAGTGGCTAAGACTCTGCCTTCCAATGCATGAGGTATCAGTTCAATTCTTCGTTGGAGAACAAAGATCCCACAGGCCACACGATGTGGCCAAAAATTAAGTCAGTAAAACTTGTTAAAAATCAAAGTGCACAACCATGTGTAATAGGATGATCTCCTTTTTCTTTTTTTTCCTGTGGTGCTGTGCTGTCCTAAGTCACCTCAGTCTTGCCCAACTCTTTGAGACCCTGTGCACTGTAGCCCACTGGGCTCCTCTGTCCATGGGATTCTCCAGGCAAGAACACTGGAATGGGTTTCCATGCCCTTCTTCAGGGGATCTTCCTGACCCGGGGGTAGAACTCAGGTCTCCCGCATTGCAGGCAGATTCTTTACCATCTGAGCCACCAGGGAAGCCCTTTTCCTATGGTGGTTTTTATTTTCTTATTATGTTCAAGCTATTGATAACCTAGCATGGCAGAAAGATTACATTAGGAGTGTAATATAATACAACTGTTTTTCACTAAAGCCTTAGACCTTACTATTCCCTAAGCAGGTAGGAGTGTCCCCCCACCCTGCCCCGAAGTATTACTATGAAGCCTTTACTACCTCTTACAGTAAATAAGAACATGTTGCACTGCATCGAAGGTATATTTTATAAGTATTGTTAGCATTGCTGAGCTTTCCATGATGGTGGCTGTACAGATTTAAATACTTTAAAAACATGAGTAGATTTTTTTATGAAATCAAACACTAACACTATTACTAGCAAACTGACACCCAACTTTTGATTGATCCGTCCCACCTATAAGACATGAATGAAACGTTTCAAGTAGTGAGTACATATGTATACATATGCTGACCAAGAGAGGCAGCTGTTTGCAGACAGCGCCAATAACCTCTGTGGCAGCAACGGCTCTATTTTCGGGCACGTGCAGGCACTGTGTGTCAGTTGCTCAGTCGTGTCTGACTCTTTGCGACCCCATGGACTATACCCCACCAGGCTCCTCCGTTCATGGAATTCTCCAGGCAAGAATACTGGAGTGGCTTGCTATTTCCTTCTCCAGGGCATGAAACCAACGTTTTACATCGTTTCTACAGCTCTTTCAAAGGCGTCAGTTTCAGCAGCACGCGTGGATGTCACTCAGACTTCCACGGTGTTATCCAAAACTAATGTCCACTTACTCTGCCTCCCAAGGTTGTCAGGGGCGAGTCTCCTTTGTATGAAAATAAAAATGCAGGGTATGCGATTGTGCTCTATGTGTGTATTTATATTATATATTTGCATATGAATGAAATAGATCTTTATATTATAACATGAGCAATTTCCCAATGAAAACCACTTCAAATTTTAAAGGTTACAAAGTAATACCTAAATCTTAAATCTTAATATCTAAATCCATGTGTGCATGGACTCATAAACTGTTTGTGGTGTAACTGTCCAGAAAGAAGGCTAGAAAGCCATTTAACAAGCTGTGGGTGGTGTGGCCTCTGAGCGGGAGAGTTGGGAGAACCGTGTTGGTTTTCAGCTTTGCCCTGTAGACTTCTGTATTGTTAGAAACTGGTACAGTAAGGATGTATTCATGTAGGAAAAAAAAAGACATCCCTGGTGGTCCAGTGGCTAAGACCCCGTGCTCCCAATGCAGGGGGCCTGGCTGGGTTCCACTCCTGGTCAGGGAACTAGATCCCACATGCCACAACTAAGAGAGCCAGCACAACCAAATAAATAAACAAAAATAAATATATTTTTTAAAAAACCCCAAAAGACCAAAAATAAAAATGATGTGATCAACTCTTGATGTTCTGCTGGGAAATGAGAGAATCAGAGGGTGGTGACCCAGACGTGAAGTGACACATCCCGACTAAGCAGAGCTTCACAGGGAGCTGCCCGACAGAGGGACATAAGCGACAGAGGGAACAGAGCTTGGCAGGCCCAGGCCCCTCACTTCTGCAGGTTTGGGGGCCACCAGAGAGCTGAGAGGAGACTGAGTTGGAAGGTTCATCTCCAAAAGGCATGACCTGTCAGCAGCTCCAGGGCAGCGGGGTGGGGAGAGGCTTTTTTAAGGTCATTGGGGAGTAATTTCTTGACCCTTCTCAGAAGATGCAATTGTAGGGCTTCCCCTTTGGCCTCCGGGTTACTAAAACACAGAAGTGTCTGTGGAAAAGGTGGACCATCCCTTGTGACTGGTCATGCTTGAGTGCTCCGGCCAGAGGCGGCCCTGTGACTCTGGGACATGGGCCAGTGCGTAGGCACAGGCGGTGTCCTTATGACAGGAACAGCGGGTGATCAGAAACCGTGGGGATTTTCTGAGAATGAAGCTGCCACCCCAAAGGAAGGCGCTTGGGAATCTCAGCTCAGAGACGCAACCTTCAGGGTCCTCCTTTTACTCACTGTGAGTATGGCTTGATGGTAAGGGGATTCCTGAGATCCTCAGGCACCCAGTATGCTGAGAACGGGTGGGCTTACGAGTCAGTCATCTGAATCCCTGCCCTCCCATCAGATTTCAGGGAAAAGGTGTTTATCTAGCACAAAATTAGAAATCACTGATGCAGAAGGATGCCCATTAAGGAGGCCAGAGGGGCAACTAACTACAGGACCAGGCCTGTCCATGTATGATAGGAGTGACAGGGCCACCGTGAGTGATATCTCTGTTCTCAACAGAGCTGACTTACCTGGAGCCCTTGCTAGGGCTTCAGGGCTCCGGGAGTCATCTGTCCATTGTCTCGGGGTCAGGAAAGTGCTGTTAAACTCCCAGTTAGTGAGACGGGTGATGGAAGGGAAGAGAGATGAAAGGCTTGTCTCCCTCCATGGCTGAAGGATGTGCATCCAGGCCCTGGCCACTAGGGAGAAGGGCTTACAGCGAGGCCACGGAAACCCTGGGCCCCTAACCTGCAGCTTCCCCAAGGCCTGCTGTGGCCTTGCTCTCCCTCATTGCCTCTGGTTACCCGGGCAAAGGGCCTCAGCGGTTACTGGTAGTGCCAGCCACCACCCTCTCTAATGCCCATCTCCAACATCCAGGATACCACAAGGGAGACTCAGGAGGAGGAAGGCTCCCAACCCAAGAAGAGGGCTCCTGGCATCGCCGTGTGTTGGTCTGGAGACTGTGTGGGGCATGAAGACTCTGAGAACACATGGAGCAGTTTATCTGAGGATGCATGATGGAGAGATGGAGATTGGAGCTGCGAAACTATCTCACGGACCTGGGGGGATGTAAAGCTTGGGTTTGTACGTGATGAGTTTTCAACCTGTTTGCACAGCAGGTGTGCCTGGCAGCTTTAAAAGCATATGTCTGAATTCCACCCCCCAGACCTGCTGAATCAGAACCCTGGGGTTCATTTTCCCACCAAAAACATTCCTTCCTCTGTCCTTTTCCTTGTGGAAGGCTAGAGGGACTTGGAATTGGGTTTTTCTCCTCCCCTGGGTCAGGCAGGCTATGATAAAACCCCAGCATGTTAGGCCCTAGTTGATAGTTAACTCTTGAGAACAGACCTTGTTAAGACCTTGTTAAGACGCTCTGGCGTCTTTCGGGGGAAGCTTACCTCTCCTGTGAGGGGCTATTTTACTGAAAAGTTACTCTCCTGTGATATTAAATCCATGAAACCGGGCCTCTGTTATGCTGGCTAAGAAGTGCCCTTGCCTCCCTTTGGAAATATTTCCATGTACACATGGGAACTGTTTTCCCTTAAAAAGCACAAAGATTGTGCTTACTTCAGCAATACAAAAATAGTAAAATTGAAACAAGACAGGGAAGATTAGCATGGCCCCTGCTCAAGGATGACATGCAAATTCGTGAAGCATTAGGTATTTTTTTAGATACTTTTGTAATCTACTTTTCCTTCATGTTTTGCTTCAGAGAAGCCAAGCCAAATAAAATATAATATCAAGGTCCTTTTTTTAAAAAGCTCAAAGATTTGTTGCGAGGAGGATGTAGCAGACTTGCAGGTTGATGACTCCTGTATGGAGTTTTCCCCTGCCCCCCTCACGGGAGCAAGCTCAGGCCGTTGTGTTCTGAGTTCCCAGATCCCTTGCCTCGCATGGAGAAGTGGCCCGTGTGCAACTGTTTTCTATTTTAGAGTGCAGACAGTAATTTTGAAACAGGAGGCACTGGAGAGAGTGAGGAGGGGGACTGGGCTTTGAGGGCAGGAAGTGGGCGTGGCCTGGCTCCCTGGGTGGTGGGGGTGGGTCCTCGGTAGTAGGGACCCCTGTTGCCTCTCATGCTGACGCCATCAGCATCTCAAGCTGTGATACCCCCGGCCGAATGGGCTGAAGCAGGCTGTGGACACCTGGGGGTGAGGACCTGGGGGCCGGCTCCTGGCTTTTAAACTTTCTCTTTCATGTTGGGGTTTAGCCAACAGTGCTGTGATCGTTTCAGGTGAAGAGCAAAGGAACTCAGCCCATCCATGTACATGTATCATGGACTCCTGAGAGTCCCTTGGACAGCAAGGAGATCCAATCAGTCCATCCTAAAGGAAATCAGTCTTGAGTATTCTTTGGAAGGACTGAAGCTGAAACTCCAATACTTTGGCCACCTGATGCGAAGAACTGATTCATTTGAAAAGACTCTGATGGTGGGAAAGATTGAAGGCAGGAGGAGAAGGGGAGGACAGAGGATAAGATGGTTGGATGGCATCACCGACTCGATGGACGTGAATTTGAGTAAGTCCCAGGAGTTGGTGATGGACAGGGAGGCCTGGAGTGCTGCAGTCCATGGGGTCGCAAAGAGTCGGACACGACTGAGTGACTGAACTGAACTGAGCTGAATTCTCGCCCAAACTCCCCTCCCATCCAGTCTGCCACATAACCTTGAACAGAGTCCCCTGGGCTGTACCGTAGGCCCTTGTTGGTTATCCATTTCAGATACAGTGGTGTTTAGATTTGTGGGATCCTTGCACAATAGGGTGATGGAGTGATTCCCACCACACACAGCTTTGTTGGTAGATCATTGAGGAAGGGCATTTCATCCAGTGGCTTTAAAGGAGGGGGTGGGATTGACGTTTGGTGCATGGGTAAAGAAGAACAGTGCCTGAGCAGGTCCAGCAGAGCTGGAGCTGTGATGGGGAGGCCGGCAGAGGCACCTGGCAGCAGGTTAAAGAGGAATGTGGGGACCGGAAACCTCTGCGGTTTGCTGTGGGGTGTGGATTTGGAGTCCTCCTCCGCCGCCTCCAGGACACCTTGAGTGAAGCCTCAACTGGTTCCTGATGCTTCTGGGAGGCTGCCTCCTCCTCCTCCTCCTTCCTCTTAGATGTTATTTCTTTCTTTTGGCCCTGCTGGGTCTTCATTCTGCTGCGTGGGCTGTTCTCTAGTTTTGCAAAGCAGGGGCTGCTCGGTTGTGTTGCATGGGCTTGTCTTTGTGGTGGCTTCTCTTGCTGCAGCCCACAGGCCTGAGGTCTCGTGGGCATCACTGGTCATGGTTCCTGGGCTCTCGAGAGCACAGGCTCAATAGTTGTGGCTCATGGGCTTAGTTGCTCTGCAACTTGTGGGATTCTTCCCTGACCAGGCATTGAACCTGTGTCTCCTGTGTTGGCAGGCGGATTCTTTACCACTGAGCCACCAGGGAAGCCTTTAGAAATGTTTGAAAGTAACTCTGGGTCACCGTTCCCAAAGGTAATACAAAGAGACGCTTCTCTTGTTCCTGAACTCAAGGCCCTCTCTCTGAATGCAGCCACAGTTCCCTGGTCCCTGGTTCTTGTTGGTGGAGATGGTTGTGTATTTTCTCTGCAACAGTAGCATATCTTCTAGCAGTTCTGCCCTTGTGGTCACAGAACCCTTTATCCAGAGTGTATGGAGCTCCAAGGCATCTTTGTAATGTTACTTTGTATTCCATTTTATGAGTGGACTGTGATACATTTAACCAGTTTCCTGGGTCTGGGGTTTGGGGTTGGTTGACTCTCCTTGTCCCCTGAGTGTATTCTTTCAGGGAACTCTGGGCACTCAGAGACAGATCCAGAGCCCACGTTGTTGCAGAAACAGCCACAGGGGACTCAGGCGTGAAGTCAGAGGACCAAGAGAGATTAAGTGCCAGGGAATGTCAATATTGGGGAACCTTGGGGCTTCTCCAGCCTGGGAATTGGAGATTTAAGGGCTCCTGAAGAGATCTCCGAGAATTCCCTGGTGGCACTAGTGATAAAGGACACACCTGCCAATGCAAAAGATGTAAGAGATGTGGGTTCGATCCCTGGGTCAGGAAGATTCCCTGGAGGAGGGCACAGCAACCCATTGGAGTATTCTTGTCTGGAGAATCTCATGGACAGAGGAACCTCATGGGCTATAGTCCCTAGGGTCACAAAGAGTCGCATGACTGAGCAACTTAGCACACACACCTACAAAGATCTCAAGGGCTGATCATTCAGTTTCTCTCTTCTCTGAATCCCAGGAATTCCTTGACTACCCTGATCTATAATGTGCCTGCAGTGGGGTCTTGAGAAGGAAAACTCACCGTTACAGTCCCTGCACCACTTATTTATAGGGCCTCCAGAAAATCTGATTTCATGAAATATTATTGGAGGAAAAAAGTATAGCATCTGCTTTACCATTGCTGCTTTTCTTCCCCTGAATCTTCCAGTGGAGAGCTGCAGTCCTTGCAGACGCCTTCCATTTATTTCTGGGTATCAACAGAGGGTGTTTCACATGCACTTAGTAATAAGCCCTTTCAGCAGCTGCTCGATGTCCCTGGTACTTTTCACCTTCTTCCTGATGCTGGCTCCATCTCTTTTGGGTCCCACTGCTGTTTCACTGGGCTGAGCAGAGTTCCATACTTTGGACATCACTTCTGACAGCTCTGTGCTATGAGCCTGGCTCATGTCCTGGAGGTCCCTGCCATGTCACCATGCTCCTACACAGGCAAGCGCAGGAACTGTTCAAGTTTGGGTGTGGCTTCATCTTCCACAACTGGCTCAATGTTCAAGGATTATGAAACCCGGCACCTCACCCCATCATGACCTAAAAAAGTAAATGGAAATTCCCCTGGGAGGAGTAAGTAGGGGTGGCTCTTGTGTAGGCACCTGCCGAGTCTCTTAATAGTTGAACATTAAGGTGAGCAGACAGCTGATGCCACCTTAGTGGATTTAATGGATGGTGCAACTTAATGGACCGGAGGGCCTCAATCTGACACAGTAATGCACCTGGCTAGTGTCCATTGTGCAGGAAAAAAAAATTAGTTAGGAAGAAAGGAGAAAGAGAATTATGCAATCTTTCCTTCTCACCTAGTGGAGTTCTGTGGCAAACTAGCAGAAACATCAGGACCTGCTTTGGTTATGCCCTTCTGGAACTTTCCACTGTGCTGTAAGGACCAGAAGTCACTCTGATTGGTCGGAGCCCATGCATCTGGGATGTTAAATATTTTAAATATGTCTGGGCATGTATTCTAAAACTCCTATTCAATATGACACAATAATTTTATGTATGGAAAATGAAAAAGGAGGATTTCTTTTGTGGGTCAAACTATAGGAACTGACTTTTGGCAAAAATCCTTTGGTGGGTGACATGGGAAAATGCAAAAGATGGAATGGAGGGAAGGGACCAGTGGGGACCAAACCAGAATTTGGGGCAGTGGTCGTGAGAATTTTCCACTTGTCCGAGGGGCACATGGATGAGGAAACATTTGAGAAACACTCAACTATGTAAAACAGGTGATGGAGGTGATTCGGGTTAGGTACCAGTTGGGGTAATGCATGAAGAAAATCTATTATAACCTTCCCTGTGTATGCTGGCTGTGAGCATAGATTATCAGGCATCAAGCCTGAAGGCACTCAGTCCTGTGGTCACTGGAAACGCCAGTGGCTCCCTGTGTCCCTGTGGGGCCCTGAGAATTCTTCCAGTACACCCCTGTTGGTTCTTGTTGTTCTGTGCCTTTGGGCCTCTACGCTGGGAAAGGACCATGGGGAACAGTGTGCAGAGGTGGAGTGCAGGGCTTCAGGGTCAGGACGACCTACTTCCAAATCCCTCAGCAGCCGCTGAGACCAGGTGGGTTCGGACAAGTGACTGCATGTCTCCAGCTCCCAGTTTCCTCTTTGCTGGACGGTATTAAATGGGGTGGTGTTGGAACCACCCTCAGAAGGGAGATGAGGATCACGTGAGATGTTTATTCTGCAGTATTTTCCGTGGTGCCTGGCCCAGATAAGTGTTCTCGTGGTAAGTGGTAGCTGGTACTGCTAATGCACAGGAGCAGGAGAGATGCTACAAGTCTGACTTCATGCTAGAAAGAGGAGGCAAGCAATGTCAGGAAGGCTCAGGAAAAGGTGATGCCTTTTGGAACCGGGAAAGGGTGATGACCAGGAATAAAGACCATAAAAAAAATTGTAAGACTTCTGAATTTTGAAGTTTTCCCAGTCCTCAGTTCTAATGAAGAATAGAATCTGTTTCCTGGTTTTCAAGAATGTCAGAGGTAACTAGAAAGACAAGTCTGTCCTCTCGCCTAGGCCGGGCCAAGCTTGGGAACAGAGAAACTTCCAGGAAAAAGACAGAAAAATGAAAAGGCTCATATGCCGGGGCCTGCAGAAATGCAGAAAAAGTAGCTGATAACCAGATAAGACTCAAAATATGGCCTTAGGGGCTTGGCCGGCCTGTGGTACTTCCTGATACAGTGGCTCGTGGAAGCCAGTTTACCCAGGAATACTCCCTGACTGCACTGGGTCCAAGTTTGTGGCTTGTTCAAAATAAACATTTACTTAGTGAACATACCAGTGAACAGGCAAGCTAGCTTCGCGAGTAGTCTCTGTTATTTAACTGCTCTCCAGCCCACCAGAGGCATCCTGTGTGCATTGTCTGATCAACACAGAAGGCAGCAGAGAACAGCTGAGCCGATGCAGAGAGTACACAGCTGTGGTTTCTGCCAGAGCAACATCCCTTCTTCCAGCAAAGATTCTGTCTTTTCCTTTTGGGGAACCATCCTCTTCCCCTACTCTTGATTTGGGTTTCATCCTTTAAGACTCAGTTCTAGCAGGAGGTGACCTCTGCTAATTCTTCATCCCAGCGTGGGATGGTCACATGACACAGCTAACCAATCAGAACCAAGCCATTACATTCAAGGAGGGACACACGATCCAATCCAAGACAGAGATGCAACTCCTGGTACTTGGCTATTGGGATACAGATTCTCTTTTCCTAGAAGGCTGTAAATCTGTATGCCTGCAACTGTTGGCATTTTGCCTTCCCTCCAGGAGAGCCCAAGTGAAGATGGAGTTGGTCAGAATAAAGTGGGCCCTTTGCTGTCCTGAAACTCTGATGTGTGTGCATGCTCAGTCGCTCAGTTGTGTCCCATTCTTTGGGACTCTGTAAACTGTAGCCTGCCAGGCTCCTCTGTTCATGGGGCTTTCCAGGGGGTTGCCATTTCCTTTAACTGATGATTCAGTTACTTTGCTGGTTCTAGGGTGTGCTTTGTGGTTTAGTAGGTATTGTGCGTTGCATCTGAGGTTCCATGTCTTTGTTTCTGGAAAGAGAAAAAATGTATCTCTTAATTGAACCTGAAAGGCAAAGTACAAACTGTCTGTAGTTTTACATGGTTTGACAAACAGGCTTTTCTAACCCGTGGGTCAGATGAGTTGCGGGCCTTTCTGGTTCCTGCTCGGACACTCTGTCCTCCCTTCTTCAGTGTGTGTGGAGTGTCCCCCACCACTTGTGGCTCCAGGAAAGGCCCCCAGTGAGCTTCGGTGCCCTCATCTGTAAAACAAGCAGCTTGGACTAGATCAGCGGTTCCAACTTAGAGAAAAAAGCAGGGGGTTGCTTTGTCCAAAGCTTGTACAGAGCCCTACCAGCTGGAGCTGCTGGGGCTGGGGTGGGAGTGGGGTGCTGGGACTCCTCCATTCCTGGCCTCCAGGGTGCCTCCCCTAGCCCCTAGGACTCTGAAAGAAAGTGAAAGTAAAGTCACTCAGTTGTGTCCGACTCTTTGTGACCCCATGGACTGTGGCCTACCAGGCTTCTCTGTCCATGGAATTCTCCAGGCAAGAGTACTGGAGTGGGTTGCCATTTCCTTCTCTAGAGGATCCTCCCGACCCAGGGATCGAACCCGGGTCTCCTGCAGTGCAGGTAGATTTTTTATCCTCTGAGCCACCAGGGAAGCCTAGGATTCCAAGGGGCCAATAAAATGCCCACATGTTCACCAAGGCCCTATACTGCGCTGTGCTTAGTTGCTCAGTCGTGTCCGACTCTTGCGATCCCATGGACTGCAGCCCGCCAGGCTCCTCTGTCCATGGGAATTTTCCAGGCAAGAATAGTGGGGTGGATTGCCACGCCCTCCTCCTCACCAGGGCCTGATACCCCTGCCGACATTTCAGCTCTGTTCTTTGTAAACGCCACCTCTGTCATGAAACCTTTCAGTACCCTGGCCCACACAGCTTGCTTCTGTTCTTTGCAGCCCTGTCACATTTGTGAGTATATCACACACTCTGGCCTGTGTTTTTAAACTGGCCTAAATGTGGAGAGCTGTCTTCCTTCGACGCTGGTGTGTCCATGTCTTTCTTTTGGGAAGTGACTCGGCACTTACTTGGGAAGCTGAATGTCACTGAAAGAACTCCAGGACGTGGGGACAGAAGCTTTGCTCACAGACTGTGGTGGTCTGCCCTCATCACAGGGCACATACCTGGGCAGAGCACAGCTACAGCAGACCTCAGCCCCCCAGAAGAGCTTCCCTCATAGCTCAGTTGGTGAAAGAATCTGCAGGCAGTGCAGGAGACTCGAGTTCGATCCCTGGGTCGGGAAGATCCCCTGGAGAAGGAAATGGCAACCCACTCCCGTATTCTTGCCTGGAGAACCCCATGAACAGAGGAGCCTGGAGGGCTTTGGTCCACAGGGTTGCAAAGAGTTGGACACGACTGAGCAACTAAGCGTGCACACACACACACACACATGACCCACATATGGGTCCTCCGTCTCTAGACCTTGCCCTAGTGCTCGCATCCTCCTGGCTGTGGTGGTCGGAAGGTCTGGAGGAGATCTGTGTGAGCTGGGTCGTGGCCTCACCTTTCAGCATCACTGGGCCCCTGAAATAGGGGAATAAGTCACTTCCCACCACTAGCCACATTCTATGTGGCTTGGTCATTTCTTTACCACTGTTTTCCCGAATAGAGTGGTTTACAGTTGTCGGCCTCATGCTGGGGTTCTGTGTAAACTGAGAAACATAGTTCACGCAAGGTGATTTCATTTCTTATGGCCTCGTCCAGTATCTTGCCTAGCCTAGGGCTGGGGAGCTGAGATCGTTTTTTCCGAGGCTCATAGAGATATTGTGGTTGGAGCACCACCTAGTGGCAGCAAAGCATAGTGCGTGTGAGGAATCCCTTGAAGGGTGGGTGGTGAGATTAAAGAGCACTCTGTCTGATCTCCACAATTTCACCGAAAATATGCTTTAAGGAAAAATTATCCTGAACATAATTTTTAACCTTTTTAAAATGATTCCAAAGACACGTCTGCATCACCATAGAAGAAGTGAAGTCGCTCAGTCATGTCCGACTCTTTGTGACCCCATGGACTGTAGCCTACCAGGCTCCTCCATTCATGGGATTTTCCAGGCAAGAATGCTGAAGTGGGTTGCCATTTCCTTCTCCAGGGGATCTTCCCAACCCAGGGATTGAAACTGGGTCTCCCGCATTGTAGGCAGACGCTTTAAAAGTCGCCCAGTCATGTCTGACTCTTTGTGACCCCATGGATTATACAATCCATGGAATTTTCCAGGCCAGAATACTGGAGTGGGTAGCTGTTCCCTTCTCCAGAGCAATCTTCCCAACCCAGGGATTGAACCCAGGTCTCCCACATTGCAGGCGGATTCTTTACCAGGCGAGCCACCAGGGACTAGTGGTATTTATTAATATAGAATATTATAAATATACGAGACTGGGAAAAGCCTGTATGAAGTTTAACATCCCATTTAAGTTTCTATTTAAGAATATTTGTACATCCAGAAATAATATACCATGTAACAAATAAAAAAGAAGTAGATTGTTATATAGAACTGGCTAAGAGATATTAAAAGAAAGAGGTAGGTTATAGAACAGTATCAAAAGAATGCTGCAGTTTATGTAAGAAACACATTAGAAAATATGCATGTGAATTTAGTCTGCACAGAACTTTTATTAGTAAAGGGAGAGACTGAATCATTCAGCTCCAAAGAGCAAGGGACACTTGTTCCTTCCAGCCACAGGGTCCTCTCAGGTGACTTGGAACCTAGCAAAGTGTGTGAGGAGCCAGCCTCGGGACGTGCAGCCGTCCTTCCGGGGACCCCACTGGAACCGCTAAGTGAATGCTGCTCTTCCAGAGACCCGCGGGGTGAGGACCGATCTTAGTGGCGAGAGAACCCATGGTGGTTTTAAGACGGTCACAGAGAGACTCGGAGGCGTTAGGAGAGTCTGACCGGCCCAAGGGTGACCCAGGGGCTCAGAAGCAGTGCGCATTCGCTCGGTCACACTATCCTCAGAAAGCTCTTGAGATCGAATCTCATCTCTGAGTTCGACCACTGCCCTGGATAATGGGAAACTGTTATGCCTCAAAGGCCAAACAGCTCCTGGACAGACAGCCACCTGTGGGGACCCAGCCGCTGGCCTCGCGATGTATGCCTGCAAGTACTTAATCAGGAATTAAAGGAAACCCTGCCCCGAAGTGGCCATGATGGGGTTCTTCTGACCCTGCAAAGCTGACTTTTATGTGCACAGAGAAAGCCAACAGAGAGCAATTTCTTATCGAGTCTGTCAGGCAGCCTCCTGGATCCCTGCCTGCAGGGTCTGCTGGAAGCAAAAGTGGTAAGAATTTTTCTCTTTTCTAAAATTAGATGAGCCACAGAAAGTATTTGTAGGGCTTAGTTCCTTGGATCCTTTGGATTGAAAAGTCCTCTGGGCTCAGTCACTCAGCTGTGTCTAACTTTCTGACCTACTTAGCCCGTCAGGCTCCTCTGTCCATGGGGTTCTCCAGGCAGGAATACTGCAGTGGGGTGCCATTCCCTTCTCCAGGGGATCTTCTCAACACAGGGATCAAACCTGAGTCTCTTGCATTCAGCAGGTGGATTAAACTCTCATCTTAAAATACTGTACCTATTTTAACTGGAATTCAGAAGACCCTAAAGTCTTCAAAATTCCAAATTGCCTTATCGAAAGATCTGTTCTAGAAGGCTAATGAAAGATTAATGATATGAAAAGTACCTTAAACAAACAAAAGCTTAAGACTGATAGACTGATCTTGGATGGCCTGTAGCTGCTTGAAGCAGGCTTTCAGCTCCCAGCCAGAGATTGACATGGATCAGGCAGTGAGAGCATCAAATCTGAGCCACTAGACCGGGGGTGGGGAGGGGGGGCGGTCAGGGACAAGTCCCTGGCCCTTTGGTTTTGCAGAAAAGGAATTCCCACAAAGACGAAAGTAGTGAAATGATTATTAGGAGGAAAAACTACACAATGTATGGGTAGAACACAAGCCAACTCAAAGAAAGGCAGCTGTGCCCTCATGGTAGTTTAAATCACTTCTATGTTCATAAGCTTGAATCACTTCTATGGGGCATTTCTTCCAGGTTTCCTTTGGCCTGTCATTTTCATTTTCCTGGTTCAGAGTCCGTATCTGGTATGTCTCAAGAGTCTCCCATGTGTGCGTGCGTCTCTTAGTCAAGATGGGTTCGACTGAAGAGGCTGTGCGTAGTTAGCATGCTGAGCATCACTACCATTTTGACCTCCAAGGAGCCTTTTTTTGCACATGTAGTCAGGGAGGTCTCCTGACTTTGAGGATGAGAACTCTGGAGTGGCTTATCTTCAGTCTGTGCAGGGCTCAGCCCTGCTGTTTGCCCTGGGGGTCCCTTCTACCTCCTGCCTCATAACTATCTATCTATTCCTCTCTAGCCTTCATTTGAGTGCTCATTCTAGTAATCTTCTGAGTTGCCGGTCCACCCTGGACAGACTGTTAAACTATGGCTTTAGAAATGGGACCGCTTGAGGCTATAGGCAGAACCCTTCAGATCAAAGGCCAAGCTGAGGGCCATCATTAAAGAAGTTATTAAACCCAGGGAGGATCCTCAAAAGTTTTTGCCAATGGATTACCCAGATGAGAGGCTAACTGAACTCATACATTTAGCTGATATTCAGAGTCTGATAGAATTTTTTTTTTACCTTGGCCTTCTCCTTCTGAGCTAAATGAGGAAAAGAAAAACATTCCAACATAGTTGAATTAGTATGTCAGTCCTTTGATAGCATTAAGGTGGCCACCCAGTTTTTTGAGGAATTAGAAACAGCTGTCCTTGCTTTACAGATCTAGGCTTTTCAGAACTAAAAGTGTGACTCCAAAAACAACTGGAAGCCTACCAATCCTTTACCACTCCCCAAACCTCCCCTATTTATCTTAAAAGGCCTTTAAGAATAGAGAAATGCCAATAGAGTCATCAGCATTAAGTGTAATACTTGTACCTAGGTTTGTTGTTGTGGTTGCTGAGTTATGTCTGACTCTTTTCGACCCAAGAGACTGTAGCCCAACAGGCTCCCTTGTTCATGGTATTTCATAGACAAGAGTACTGGAGTGGGTTGCCAATTCTTCCTCCAGAAGATCTTCCCAATACAGAAGACAATTCGAACCCTTGTCTTCTTCATATCCTGCATGGCAGGCAGATTCTTTACCACTGAGCCACCAGGGAAGCCCAAGTAGGTTTACTGGAAATCAAATAAGATCTTATTCCTGTTATAAAATTTATCAGCAAGAAAAATAACTTGATAGAATGAAACTCAAACAAACATAAGCTTTCCCGGTGGCTCAGAGGGTAAAGCTTCTGCCTTCAAGGTGAGAGACCTTGGGTCGATCCCTGGGTTGGGAAGATCCCCTGGAGAAAGAAATGGCAACCCACTCCAGTACTCTTGCCTGGAAAATCCCATGAATGGAGAAGCCTGGTGCAGGCTACAGTCCATGGGGATTGCAAAGAGTCGGAGACGACTTCACTTTATTTCATTTATTTTAGGAATAATTATGTTTTAGGACTATCTACTTAAAATACCTTCTCCAGATTTTTGGTAACTTGAAACTGCTAAGTTAGGTTAAATGATGGGAATTCATTGAATATCCAGATCACTTCCAAATAAGATCCTGGAAAATTAATTCCTAAACAAGTCTAATTTTACCTGCTTGTGTCATAGGAAACCTAAAATGTTTGGGTTCATTGGTTCATGTCTTATACTCCACTAAGGAAAAAAGTATAGAATATAAGTTTGCCAAACAGAATGTGCTGGTAAGACAAACAGTTAATAATTACTTACTTCTTAGTTTTAGCTAGAAACTAAGGGGTTTTTTTTAAGGTTAAGAATTCTAATTAAAATATGGGATTCAAATTGCTAAAATTATTAATAATCTTTGTATGCAAGGAAAAAGAAGGTGTAAGGAATGGAAAAGATTTTGTACTAACAAGAAAGTAATTTTGTCTTTACAGTGCAGGGGACATGGGTTCAATCCCTGGTTTGGAAACTACGACCCCACATGCCCCACGTGGCACCAAAGGCCATGTGCCCCAGCTTTTGAGCCCACCGACTGCAATGAAAGAAGATTCTGCATGCCACAGCTAATACCCAACATGGCCAAATTAATACATAGACACTTTTTAAAAAAGAAAATAAGGGACAGATTAATATGGATATAGGAAGGTGCAGAAGGTTTATGAGAAAAAAAGGAATCTTTAGAAAGGAATTCTATCTGCAGTTAGGTCTAAGGTTAGAAGAAATTTATTCGAGTAAGTAAATTTTAACGTTAAACGTAAAGTGGTACAAAACCTGAATTAAATTTTCTCTCTGTTAACAGGACAAAGCTTCCTGAAAGTATGGAACGGCTTGTGTGTGGGGGGGTATCTAATTAATTTATTTATTAAAATGTTTATTGGAGTATAGTTAGTTTACAATGCAGTGTTAGTTTCTGATGTACAGCCAAGTGAATGAGTCATACACACACATGTATCCCCTCTTTTGTAGATTCTTTTCCCATAGGTCATTACAAGAGTATTGAGAAGAGTTCCTTGTGCCATGTAGTAGACACTTATTCATTATCCATTTTATATATAGTAATGTGTATATGTCAATTCCAGTCTCCCAGCTTACTCCTCCTCCCCAACTTCCCCCCCCTCTCATAACCATAAACTTGCTCTGTTTTCTTTCTTTAAAAAATTTTTTTTTGATTGATTGATTTGGTTGAACTAAGTCTTCGTTGGAGCATGTGGGATCCTGTTCCCTGACCAGGGATCAAGCCTAGGCTACCTACACTGGGATCGTGGGGTATTATCCACTGGAACACCAGGGAAGTACCTATAAGTTTGTTTTCTAGTTGATCTACTTTTGATAACGATTGTAAAGTTTCTTTAATTGGTAATGTGTTATAATTTTCCATATTTTCTTTTGAAATCTTTTATTGTCGCTTTGGTTAAGTGAATTTGGTTTAGTTCAGTTCAGTCGCTCGGTCGTGTCCCACTCTTTGCAACCCCATGGACTGCAGCAGGCCAGGTCTCCCTGTCCAGAGCTTACTCAAACTCATATCCATCGAGTTGGTGATGTCAACCAACCTTCTCATCCTCTCTTGTCCCCTTCTCCTCCTTCCCAGCATCAGGGTCTTTTCCAATGAGTCAGTTCTTCACATCAGGTGGCCAAAGTATTGGAGTTTCAGCTTCAGCATCAGTCCTTCCAATGAACACCCAGGACTGATTTCCTTTAGGATGGACTGGTTGGATCTCCTTGCAGTCCAAGGGACTCTCAAGAGTCTTCTCCAACACCACAGTTCAAAAGCATCAATTCTTTGGCGCTCAGCTTTCTTTATAGTCCAACTCTCACATCCATACATGACCACTGGAGAAACCATAGCCTTGGCTAGATGGACCTTTGTTGGCAAAGTGAATAAGTTGGCTAAGTGAATAAGTACCTATAATCCTATTTGACCAGGTGTTTTGAAACCTTTTTGATATTTTGATAAAATTCCCAAATATCAAATTTGAATTGAAGTTCTTTTGACCTTTAGCTAACTTTGGGATACTTCAGAGGGGTCCCTGAAACATCTTTGAGAGGGGAATAATGAATTAATTAGGCTTATTTGCTATGTTAAATTCCATAGGAAGCATTGTCAAATAAGTGATGATAAACCGTCTAGGGTGTGTGTGTGCTTTCTGCGCTCAGTCACTCAATCATATCCAACTCTTTGGACCCCATGCTCCCATTTCTTCCTCAAGGGTCCTGCATTGCAGGTGGATTCTTTACCACTAAGCCACAAAAGAATTCCATATTGTATGTGTGAATATTATTAAATAGACATTATAGAATTATATGGAATTTCTAAAAATCGGATATGTCCTGATGAAATGTTCAGTTCTAGTTATTATCTTAAAATGTATGTCACAGCAGTAGTCAAGCTTCCTTGTCAATTGCTTTGGAATCAGATCTTTGTGCCTTGTAAGTCTCTTGTCGTTTATGGACAGTTAGTGTTTCATTCTGATGCTTTTGCAAAAAATGTTTCATCTTCAAGAAGTCAGAGAAATGACTTTTTGACAAGTACAGGTTTCTGATAACTTTCAGATCATACCACCAAACTGAGTAAGAAGTTAAAGAATTCTAATGGAAAACCTGATAGCTTCATAGACTATTAATGGAAGATTAAGATCAAAGATTAGTCATGTAGAACTGAGTGAACTGATGAGTCTGTGCTAAGTTGCTCAGTCGTGTCCAACTCCTTGCAACTCATGGGCTGTAGGCCACCAGGCTCCTCTGTGGGATTCTTCAGGCAAGAATACTGGAGTGGGCTGCCATGCCGTCCTCCAGGGCATCTTCCCGACCTGTATCTCTTTCGTCTCCTGCATTGACAGGCAGGTTCTTTACCACTAGCGCGAACTTTGGGTTTTGCCTGCATCATTACTGGTTTTAATCTGTGTTTTACAGATATAAGCAAACCTTTCTTCTCAAGCTAACTATGACTGACAGCAGTTTGGTAAATTATAACTTTGTAAGTAAAATTGAAACACTTCTCTTTTCTCTCTACTGGATCCCTCCAGAAATTGGAAACTCTTAGGTTTCCAGCAGCCTCATCAGGAAGGTGAATAAGAAAGGTTGCCTCCTAGTAGATGGAGCCCAGTGAGACCTCAAGAAGAGAGGAATCCACCCAAATCTAAGAGATACTGCAAGCAACTCTGATGGCAAGTCCTTGTTGTGGCTTTCCTGGCTTGAGAGGCATTTTGGAAGTTCAGGTTGAGGTTCTTTATAAAAAGTTCTAGCATAGCCAACTTTGAAGAGCTTGTATGATCAATTACACTTATGTAAATGATCAGGCCAAGTTTATTGAAACCAGACTTATTCTGTAAATAAATTATTCTTAACTTGGCTATATTCGGTAGAAATTAGCTTTATTCTAGAGGGGGAACGTCGGGGTCCAGCCAGCTGCCGGGGTCCAGCCCCAGCGGGGTCCGGGGGTCTTGAGGGATGAGTGGCGTCGGCGGAAGAACTGAGCTGAGTCGATGTGTGGTGATGAAGCAGTCTCTCAGTTAATTGTTGTTGGTTTACAGTTTTATAGCCAAAAGACATCCCCGTTACATGATTACATCACCTATCATTCTATACAATTTTTTGTTTTCTACCTTCCATAGCAACCTTATCATTGAGCTCATTCTCCAATCTATCATGAAACATTCCCTTTGCAGAAGTCAGATTTTTATGTAATTAGATTTAACAATAGGATGTTTACCATTTAAATGTCTTCAGTATACTTCATTCAATCATGATAAGTTCATCAACCTAAGTAGAAAGGTTACATTTCTCTTATCAGGTACAACTATGTAGAAGCTAGAGGGAAGGGCTTAAGCTTGAGACTGTTTATTCTAGTAACCTACTTCAGTTCTTACGAGAAAAGAGGAAAGAGGACAAAGAGACAGTTTAGAGAGAGGAAAGAGGACTAAGACAGTTTAGGAAGAGGAAAGAGGACTAAGAGACAGTCAAGCAGCACTGCTTTAGCAATAAAACCCTATTAACCTTATAACTACTATAATGAATTCCTATGTCTACATTATCCTAAAGCAATCAATATCTCCAACTATGCTGGCCACAATTATGAGCATTCCTTAGTCCCAATCGAGCCTGATTTCTTCAAGGAAGAGAGCCTCCTCCGTGGAGTGGTCGGGGAGTGGGAGGTGGAAAGGTGACCCAAGTATGAGCCTTTCTGGTGGTGGCCTTGCCATGACCCCTAGAGAACTCTTGGTAAACTCCCCAGTAATTAGTAGGAGGAGTAGTAATCTATTTAAATATCCCCTTTCATTCCTCCTAGCCCCCGGGGAAGGTGATCCACCTTCCTGGATCCTCTGGTCGATAAGGTCTGGGGGGATAATCTCAGGACAAATTCTTTTCAACGGTGACTGACCTACTGAGATGAGCCAATGTTCCGAACATAGACAGAACTTCCAAGAAAAATAACAGGGTGGGGCTTGCCCAGGATGCCCCGATAAAGAAAGTCAGCTTTGCAATGTCTTTCTTAGTCTCGTGACCTTGTCATCCGACAAGGGGGCATCTTGACGACTCCCGGCAGGGGAAATTATATTCAGTGTTATTGTTTTTTGAAAGGTTTTTTTTTTTTTTTGGTGTGTGTGTTTACTGCCTAAGACTCATTTCTCAGACAGCTCCTTGTTGCTCTGTTACATTATTATCAAGTTTGTTTCTGAAGCTTAACACAACAATCTTATCTTTGGGGGATGATCAGATGTGACCAGCAACCAGATTATGCATGCCACAGCTTGCTGCTCTTCCTCCTTAACCGCAGGACACAGTTCACTTTCGGAGGGGTTAAGGCGACAGCCTCCAAAGGGTCTGAAGATACCAGGAGAGGGCTTGATGGCAGACATGCGCACCTGATTTCCATTTAGAAGATGTTCCTTGTGTGAAATGTTAAAGTGAGGAAGTAGGCGAGGCTGAGGTGAGAAATGTAAGGGAAAGTTTCCTGGAACAGCAGTCCTTGCCTAGGAGAGATAACCACCCAGGATGTGTTTCTCAGAATTGGCCCTGACCAGCTGAAGCTGATCAAGGACCATGAACTTGGGGAGAACCCGGCCCACCCGCCTCTCCCTGGTCCTAACGGAAGAGTCTTCCTTAGCAGTGAGGAATGAGGTTTGTTTTAGCCTGCTGTGTTTATTTTCGTTTCTTTTTTATTGCAGTGTAGTTGATTGACAACGTTGTGTTAATCACTTCTTATTCAGCAAAGTGATTCAGTCACGCATACACGTGGTGGTTTGGTCACGAAGTCGTGTCCAACTCTTGCGATCCCGTGCACTGTAGCCCGCCAGGCTTCTCAGTCCGTGGGATTCTCCAGGCAGGAATACTGGAGTGGGCTGCCATTTTCTTCTTCTCCAGGGGATCTTCCCGGCCCAGGGGTTGAACCCAGGTCTCCTGCACTGCAGGCAGATTCTTTACCAACTGAAGCCCCTATACAGACATATACATTCTTTTTGTAATGTATTCTTCTGTATCATGGTTTATCGTAGGATATTGAATATAGTCCTCTGTGTTATACAGTAGGACTTTACTGTCTAGCCATTCTGTTTATGATGGTTTACATCTGCCAACCCCTGCCTCCCACTCCAGCCCGGCCCCTTGGCAACTGCAGTCTGTTCTCTTTGTCTCTCATTCTGCATCTGTTTCATAGATACATTTATGTCATGTTTTAGGTTCCACAGATAAGAGATCTCATATGATATTTATCTTTGACTTACACCACTTAGTATAATCTCTAGTTGCATCCACGTTGCTGCAAATGGCATTATTTTGTCCTTTTTTATGGCTGAGTCGTATTCCATTGCATATATGTACCGCATCTTCTTTATACATTCCTCTGTCAATGGACATTTAGGTGTTTCTGTGCCTTTAGCCAACTGTGTTTAGCCCTGTGGATTCATTCTGTCCTCTCCAGAGAGATCCGGAGCACTGGATCTCTATCCTTCGTTAGCAGTAACCACATGAAACCTGTTCCTGGCCGGCACGTTTTCCCTCTCGGTGAACTTCTGCTTCCTCACCAGCTTGTATTCCTTTTGTTTGATGAGTCAGTGGACTTAGCTTTTTATTCTCATCTATTCATCTCCACCCCTTCATCCATTGTCCATCCATCTCTTCCCTTACTATTTCTTTATTAGCTCCGGTGGTCTTCATTTTATTTGTTGACAGGCATAAATAAATTAATATATGTAAAGCACTGATAAGCGTTGGCTATTATTATCTTTTTCACTCACTAGTATCTTGTATATAGAAGAACAGCATATCATTGAAACATTTTAGTTTTGGAAGTATACATGAATGAGAGTCCTTGACTTCAGCTGATAGGAGGTTTCTAACCCAGGTTTGTAAGTGACTGTGTGGTGTTCAGGAATGCTTCGTCTGGTATCTAGAAAGAAGCCTGGGAATATTCTGAGCCTTTTCAGTGGGAGAGAGGCTGATAGATTCAGATTTAAATTCCAGGTCAAACACTGATGTTTGAAAGACTACTCATTGTGATGCTAACTTAATGGACTTTTGAAAATCGTAACTCTAAACTCTTTAAAAAAAAAATTCATTTGAATCCGTTCTACTCAGATGGACAAAACTGGAGCCCATTATCCAGAGTGAAGTAAGCCAGAAGCAAAAACAACAATACAGTATATTAACGCATATATATGGAATTTAGAAAGACGGTAACGAGAACCCAGCATGCGAGACAGCAAAAGGAATGCAGATGTATAGAATAGACTCGTGGACTCTGTGGATGAGGGAAAGGGTGGGATGATATGGGAGAATGGCATTGAAACACATTAATTATCATATGTCTAATCAATCGCCAGCCCAGGATTGATGCTCGGGGCTGGTGCAGCGAGATTTCCCGGGGGGAGGGGGGAGGGAGGGGGGTTCTGGAGGGGGAGCATATGTAAACCCATGGTGATATCATGACATTGTATGGCAAAACTAATAAAGAAAAAAAAGAAAACAGGTTAGGTAGTCTGTTGGTGTACGTGTATCTGGAAGGCCTGTTTCTACAGCTCAGGCTGTGTCCACACGTGCCTGTGTGCACAAAGCCTTGATCTTACACTGCAGACTCCAGCACAGCACACAAGGGTGGGCCCTTGGTACCAAGGAAATGACTCTGTGTCTCAGAGCAAAGAGATACGGAGGACACTTCTCAGTAAGTGGTACAGAATAAGGCCTGTTTTTTCTTGGGCCTGCCGTTCCGTGTCCCCAGAAGCTCTTTGTCCCGCCTCTGATGCCCTGGTCCGTCACTGCTGCAGCGGTAGCGGGCAGTCCAGGCCTCCTGGTGAAGGCCGGCCCAGAGTTTGCCCCATGCTCCCTCCTGCTTGCCTGGGCTGTCGTGGCCCGCGTTTGAACCGGCCAGTGAAGGAAGGTCATGGGCCATTTTGAACCAGCTGCCAAGTGCTCCAGAAACTTTAACCACTGAAAAATGGGGGTCAGGGGGACTCTGAGGTCAAGACTCTAGATGACAGTAGGGGCCCTGGGACAGAGGCCGCAGTCCAAGCCATCACACGCTGGGAACCAGCTCTGCTTCCCGGGCGCGCTCTGCCTCTTCTGATGGTCCTTTTAGCTGGAATGAGTTATTCACTGGCAATCTCTACTTGCGCCGGTTGTCCAGCTGGCGTGGCGGCAGCTCCCTTTCCCAGATCAACACTGAAGAGCCTACAGAAGCAGGGAGGTGCTCCGGCTACTAGCTGGGCGCAGTCGCTCTGGCCCGCAGAGCAATCAACGGAGGTTCCGAAATCCACCTGAAAACGGATGAAAGGGTTGGGACAAGAGGTGCAAAGAACGGCAGCAAGACAAAGGTTCTGATCAAGCTGCAAAACTTTATTGAGCGCAAGGCGATTATATATGGGGAGGAGGGGAGGGAGTGGGAAAAGGAAGGGGGGAGCTCTGACGGGCATGTAAGGAATACGTGTCTTGTGGGCGATTGGCCTGTCGGATATATGTTCGCCGCATGATCCTTTTGGTGATTTGCCAGCCGAATGTATAGCTGGCACGTAATCAGCGCCTTATATGGCAGCAGGCTTGCAGCATTCCAACCGTAATGGCTCTGGCTGATCGCATCAGCCGGCCGGGCCCCAACAGGGAGGAAGCGTGGGTTCCAGACGTTAACAGCAGACCACCCTCCCACAGTGTGCTCCCTCCGGAGATCTGTGCCTTGAGATCTCACTTTACTATCAAGAGGATGTTCGAGTGTCCTTCCCTTCCCGCCTGTGATGTGTCCAAGGGATCCCAAGGGCCACCTGGTCCAGTTGCTTTCTGGTGAGCCCCGTCAGTGGTGCTCTGGGGCCTTGTGGGTTGCACCAGGAACTGCACACAGGCCCGGCCCTGTGTTGTGGTGGTGGACGCTTGGGGTGCAGACTGTCCTGAGAGTGGCCATGACTGGTCCACCAGTACCTGTTAGTGTTGTAGGAATGGAAGGAAAGGCCCTTCACCCCAGCCTCTTCCTGGTGTCACAGCTTTTTGTTAACATCTCTTTGGTGTACACACACACACACACACACACACACACACACACAGCCATTGCCCCCAAGGCATCCCCCTAGTTGAGGAAGGACTGGCTCTTCCTGGTTACAAAACCAGGTTGTAACAAACTTCTGATACTCTCAGATATCAGAAGTCATTTATGGGCTAGTCTGCCAAGAATTAGGAACTCAGCTAAAGAGTTTTCCTGGCATAACCGTCTCCAATTCTCAAACCAACTCTACTGTTGCAACTTCTACACAGTAAAGTCGGTGCTTCTCGATAAATTACACAGCATCCTGGAATCTTGCTTTATATCAGCGCCCATCACTCTCTGCTCATTGGAGGTATTTAATAGATGCTTCCCAAGATACCCACACAGACTACTTAAGAAGAGAGTTTCAGTTCACAGTCACCCACCCAGTTATTCCGTGAAGGCTTGGATTCCTTGGATTCATAGTTATTGCTTTAAAATGCAGCCTTCTACTGAGCCATCAGACAGCAGATTTTCAGCCTACAAGGCTGAAAGAATTGAAGGCAGTATCTAAAGATGCAAAATGGATTAAGTTCCTACTGGGAAGAGAGAGCTACACAACAGACTTTTGTGCAAATACAGTTTCTGCATCAGAGAACAGTCACTCAGACAAGATTTTTAAATTGATAAAATAACACATAAATATGGGCAAAATGAGAATGTGGGAAATTTGAAATGTAAGAACACAAAAGCAATTAGATATAATCTCATCATCCAAAGATAGTACTATTAACATTTTATTTCCTTCTGAGTATTTATTTTCACTTAACAAAAGCAACAGGTTTCACTTCTTAAAGGATAGTTTTAGGTTTACAGAAAAACTGAGCAGGGACTTCCCTGCTGGTCCAGTGGTTAAGACATCACCTTCCCACACAGGGGGTACAGGTTCGATCCCTGGTGGGGAAGCTAAGATCCCACATGCCTCTTGGCCAAAAAAAAAAAAAAAAAAAGGAATATTGTAACAAATTCAATAAAGACTTTAAAAATGGGCCACATCTAAAAAATCTTAAAAAATAAATTGAGCTGATAGTAAAAATATTTCGCATATGTCCTCCCTTCCTGCCCTCAACTTCCCCTGTTACTAACATCTGCATTAGTTGGCTCAGGTGTTGCCATTGATGAAGCAATATTCCTGTTAACTGAAGCCCAGCAGGCGCACTAAGCTTCACTCTCCGTGCGGTGCAGTTCTGTGGGTTTTGACCAGTGCCTGGATCACACATCTGCCCAGACAGCCTCCACCCATCAGGTTCCCCACTTCCCTTCTGTCTTGTCAGATCCAAGCAGCATGCGCTTCAGCGAGCAGCTGCTGCTGTCTGCTTTTCATGTCGGAGCCTAACAAGACTCCTTTACCTGATTTGCCCTCTGCCTCTCCTTGTTGATAAACTCATAGACACCAGAGGACGCATCGGCCTATACTTAGCCAGGCCCCTGCTTTCATATTGTGGATGGACTTCCCCCTTATATGGAATATTTAAAGATGAGTTCGTGGAAAGCTTTCTGTGATCTCGATAACATTCAGGAACAGTTAAGGAAGATGCAGTGATGTGTGGCGTCCCCCAGCACCTCCCAGAAAAAGGTTTTTTTCTTTTTCAGTCTGAGGGCTTGAGGCCCGTGCTGAGTGCCCCGTTTCCATCTGGCCACCTGCACCGCAGCACAGGATGGGCCTCCCTGGAGTCCGGGGGGTGGAGAGGGACCTCCCCGCAGAGTCCTAGCTTCCTTGCTCCTCCAGGGAGGACCGTGCTTCAGCATCACTGCCCTCTCACTCCCATCCATCTGCGCCCCTTGGAGCCTTTAGATGGAAACCTGGCACTGTTTTCCTTTGTTTTTAGGACTGGCTGGCCTCCTGGGGCAGTGAGCACTGGCCTTGTGGAAGTGGACTGGGGCTCTGTGGATGGCTTTAAGGCACACATCACCTGGGTCACCCGGCCAGGCCAGACTGCCTCCTGGAAACGGCAGACTACAGACCGCTTCTGATGCTTTCAAACTGTGTTGTTGGAGAAGACTCTTGAGAGTCCCTTGGACAACAAGGAGATCCAACTAGTCCATCCTAACGGAAATCAGTCCTAAATGTTCATTGGAAGGACTGATGTTGAAGCTGAAACTCCAATACTTTGGTGACCTGATGCAAAGAGCTGACTCATTTGAAAAGACCCTGATGCTGGGAAAGATTGAAGGTGGGAGGAGAAGGGGACGACAGAGGATGAGATGGTTCGGTGACATCACCAACTCGATGGACATGAGTTTGAGCAAGCTCCAGGAGTTGGTGATGGACAGGGAAGCCTGGCGTGCTGCAGTCCATGGGGTCGCACAGAGTCAGACACGACTGAGTGGCTGAACTGAACTGAACTGATGGAATGCTGTCCAGAAAGTTTTCACCTAAGGGTGAAAGTCTGGCAATGTCTCTTTGCCCATTTGCATATAAACTCACATCAGAATTAACGAGAAGAATAGTACTTTGTTGTGGTGGTGGTGGAATTGTGAGAACAGTAAAACTCTGTATGTGCAGAGCGTGGCCTCCTGCTCGGGTTGTGTTAGCTCAGAGCTCAGCTCGGCGGGGACGCTGTGGCCATAACACAGGGCCAAGGGAGAGCCTCTGAAGTCTTCAGAGCTGGTGCCGCCATAGATGGTTCCTTGCATCTATTCCAGGTGCCACAGCTGGTTTGTGGCAGAACTGGACGTTGTATCCAGGACAGCAGTGCCACCACCCCCATGCAGGCATGCTAAAGCCTCTCTAAGAACAGGCTAGGCAGCCCTTCAGCCCGGGTAGACCCCTTTCACAGATGCCTCTGCAAGCCTGACCTCATGTCTGGGGGTCGCCTCATGGGACCAAGAGCCCAACCGAGAGACCTTGTTTGATTTTCTGTCCAGAGTCCAGTCTGTCCCCTGACCTCTGGCCCAGAACTATTTATTCCAACCATTCCTTGCCTGTTGCCCCAGCTCAAAGCAAAGTAAACGAAAGGTTAACTCAAGCCCTCGAGCCCTGCTCAGGCAGGTCAGAGAAAATGAGTGCTGTGGTCATGTGGTTGGTGAGTCATTTTGCCCCTGAAACAAACACTAAAATAGACTCCAGTGCAGGGCCTAGTAGGGCTTTGACAGCGAGGGGCAGCAAACGTTAGAAATGTAGTCTTTGTGCCAGAGACACCCAGGTTTGAATCTGGATTTGACTCCTCTGAACTGTGTAACCTTAGGCAGACCTCTCAACCTCTCTGGGCCTTAGTTTGCTGTTGTTTAGTCCCTGAGTTGTGTCTGACTCTTTTGCGACCCCATGGACTGTAGCCCACCAAGCTCCTCTGTCCATGAGATTCTCCAGGCAAGAATACTGGAGTGGGTTGCTGTGCCCTCCTCCAGGGCATCTTCCCAACGTAGGGATAGAACCCACATCTCTTTGCATCTCCGCATCGGCAGGCAGGTTCTTTACCACTAGTGCCCCCTGGGAAGCCCAAGAAAGCTCTTCAGTTCAGTTCAGTCACTGTTGTGTCCGACTCTTTGTGACCCCATGGACTGCAGCATACCAGGCCTCCCTGTCCATCACCAACTCCCAGAGTTTACTCAAACTCATGTCCATTGAGTCAGTGATGCCATCCAACCATCTCATCCTTTGTCTTCCCCTTCTCTTCCTGCCCTCAATCCTTCCCAACATCAGGGTCTTTTCAAATGAGTCAGTTCTTCACATCAGGTGGCAAAAGTATTGGAGTTTCAGCTTCAACATCAGTCCTTCCAATGAACACCCAGGACTGATTTCCTTTAGGATGGACTGGTTGGATCTCCTTGCAGTCCAAGGGACTCTCAAGAGTCTTCTCCAACACCACAGTTCAAAAGCATCAATTCTTTGGTGCTCAGCTTTCTTTATAGTCCAACTATCATATCCATATATGACCACTGGAAAAACCATAGCCTTGACTAGATGGACCTTTGTTGGCAAAGTAATGTCTCTGCTTTTTAATATGCTGTCTAGGTTGGTCATAACTTTTCTTCCAAGGAGTAAGTGTCTTTTTATTTCATGGCTGCAGTCACCATCTGCAGTGACTTTGGAGCCCCCAAAAGTCTATCACTGTTTCCATTGTTTCCCATCTATTTCCCATGAAGTGATGGGACCAGATGTCATGATCTTAGTTTTCTGAATGTTGAGCTTTAAGCCAACTTTTTAACTCTCCTCTTTCACTTTCATCAAGATGCTCTTTATTTCTTCACTTTCTGCCATAAGAGTGGTGTCATCAGCATATCTGAGTTTATTGATATTCTCTCGGCAATCTTGATTCCAGCTTGTTCTTCATCCAGCCCAGCATTTCTCATGATGTACTCTGCATATAAATTAAATAAGCAGGGTGACAATATACAGCCTTGACATACTCCTTTTCCTATTTGGAACCAGTCTGTTGTTCCATGTCCAGTTCTAGCTGTTGCTTCCTGACCTGCATACAGATTTCTCAAGAGACAGGTCAGGTGGTCTGGTATTCCCATCTCTTTCAGAATTTTCCACAGTTTATTGTGATCCACACAGTCAAAGGCTTTGGCATAGTCAATAAAGCAGAAATAGATGTTTTTCTGGAACTCCCTTGATTTTTCGATGATCCAGCAGATGTTGGCAGTTTGATCTCTGGTTCCTCTGCCTTTTATAAAATCAACTTGAACATCTGGAAGTTCACGGTTCACATATTACTGAAGCTTGGCTTGGAGAATTTTGACCATTACTTTGCTAGCGCTTGAGATGAGTGCAATTGTGCAGTAGTTCGAGCATTCTCTGGCATTGCCTTTCTTAGGGATTGGAATGAAAACCAACCTTTTCCAGTCCTGTGGCCACTGCTGAGTTTTCTAAATTTGCTGACATATTGAGTGCAGCACTTTCACAGCATCATCTTTTAGGATTTGCAATAGCTCAGCTGGAATTCCATCACCTCCACTAGTTCATAGTGATGCTTCCTAAGGCCCACTTGACTTCACATTCCAGGATGTTTGGCTTTACGTGAGTGGTCACACCATTATCTGGGTTGTGAAGATCTTTTTTTTATAATTCTTCTGTGTCTTCTTGCCACCTCTTCTTAATATCTTCTGCTTCTGTTAAGTCCATACCATTTCTGTCCTTTATTGAGCCCATCTTTGCATGCAATGTTCCCATGGTATCTCGAATTTTCTTGAACATATCTCTAGTCTTTCCCATTCTATTCTTCTATTATTCTAAAGTAAGCTCTTAATATACTGTAATTTTTATTATTCAATCCTGAGGAAAATCCCGAGGCATCAATATGTTGGGTACTGTTTCCCCTCACACAGTCTGTGTTTCATCTGACATCTTTGCCTTGTTTTTCAGGCCTCCTGCTTCCACAAAACCTCCCTGGATTTAGGTCTGTAACCTCTTAGGCAAGAAAAGTTTCCTATGAGTGTGACATATGAGCACACTCTTGTGATATATGAGCACAACCCTAAAGAGCCAGGGAGGTTCAGGCCAAACCCCGCACTGTCTGTAAGTTTCCTGTGAGTTTCCTAGTACCCTCCACCTGGAAGCTGCTGAGCTGTGACTGCAGACTGCTCCCTCCCGCAGTTGGCGGCGGTTGACTTCATCTCGAAGCCAGCCCTTGATCTGCTCCACGCTGACAGCCCGTCCTGACCGGCTGGGGGATTGTGACAAGCCTTTGTTTCCATGTGGGCAAAGTCTTTGGAAAGCTCCTTAGTGAGCCGTCATCCTCAGACGTGGTTAGGTTATGAGTAATTCTACTAGCAGAGCCAGGGAGCTGGCAGTCCTTAGGTGGAGACTGTGTTACCGACTTGTCAGAGTAGTGGGAGAGGAACGGGGATACTTGATCCAAAGCCCTCTGTCCGCTGGGGAGCTCCCTACCAACCCAGCAAGGCACATGACGATGTCCACCCTGGGAGGTCAGTGCAGACGCTCCTGAATATGCAGCCTCCTGTGTTCCTCCACACACGTGTGCACACACACACCGCAGCCGCATGCTATAGTGAGGAAAGGGGGGTGCGTGGCCTCGAGGATTGGTTTGGATAAAGGGTGCACATTCCTGCTAGTGTTTTCGTTCTCTTTCCAGGATGGACTGTAGCCCGCCAGGCTCCTCTGTCCCTGGGACTCTCCAGGCAAGACTAACTGGAGTTGGTGAGGAAAGGGGGTTGTGTGGCCCTGAGGATGGTTTGGATAAAGGGTGCATATTTCTGTTTTTGTTCTTTTTGCAGAGCAGAGCGTAGCCTGCCAGGCTCCTCCGTCCCTGGGACTCTCCGGGCGAGAACACTGGAGCGGGCTGCTGGGCCCCCTCGGCGGTCCGGGCAGGAGGCTCCGGGGTCCGCGGGCCGCTCGAGCCGCCGCGCCGTCGCCGGCGTCCAGCAGGGGGCGCTGCGCCCCGGCCCGCCGGCCCTCGGGCCCCCGCCGAGGCCGCCGCGACGCCGGCCAGTCCCGGAGCGGGTCCGCGCGCGCGTCCTCGGGCTGCCGCCGTGGTCCACGCGCGCGGTGACACGCCGCCCGGACGAGGCCCTTTGTCAGAAGCCACGGGGACCTGGCGTTTCCGCACGACGGGAAAAACAAGGGGCTTCTGCCTGCCTGCCCGGGGTTGACATTGGCTCACCCGCTGATCCCCGGGCGTTTGCAGGCGGAATGAGTTCGTGCGAGATCGCAGGACCTTGCCATGAGTCACACTCACTTTCTGTAAATCCGAGTCAACAGCACACTTCCCCTCACTCTGGGCCACTGCTTGAAGTTTTAGGTCACCGGGCGCTGCTTGCGTTATCAAGAGACTTGAATATTTCATGAGTCCTTTTTTTTTTTTTTTTTAAAGGCAAAACCAACTTGGGGGGCAGATTTGCAGTTGGAGAGTTTTGGTCGCTCTTAGCTCCCAAAATAGGTTGGCCTTATATATTACTTACATGTTTCAGAAGTATGCCATGTAAAAATTCAAGGGAAACTTGCAAAATATTTTCTGGCAGGAGGCCCAGGAGGGGTTATTCAGGGAGATAAGGATGACTGGACCAGGCGTGGGAGCAAGGCACGTAGGTGAGGAAACCAGCCCAGAGCTGCTTTTTTTTTACACCTAGGGAAAAAAAATGTAGACACCTGGAGTTGATCTGTTCTGAGGATTATGGGCAAATTTTGATATTCTGGGCAACAGACAAGATGGGATTGAAAGTAAAGAGACAAACAAGAGACCTAGGAGGGTTTGGAAGGGTTTGAGCCAGTGAACAAGGAGCTTGAATAATACCATCAAGTGGAGCACCTGAAGAGAATTAACTTGGAAGGTGCCAGAGGCTCGGGAAAGCTTTTCATTGGCCACTGGCCTGTAATCCACTGTACATCGGGGAGGGTCCCTGGGCCTTGCAAAGGTGTTTCTCTTGCCAGCCTTTCCAGCAGGCTGCTCTGGATCCTTCTTTACCACATTTAGGGGGAAATACATCCCCAAGAGAGAATGAGGTGGCACTAGTGGTTAAGTATCCTCTTGCCAGTGCAGGAGACACGGGTTTGATCCTTGGGTCCGGAAGATCCCCTGGAGGAGGAAATGGCAACCCACCCCGGTATTCTTGCCTGGAGAATTCCACGGACAGAGGAGCCTGGTGGGCTTCAGTCCTCTCCTGCAGAGAGTTGGATGTGATGAAGCACACACACATCCCCAAGAAGTTCCCTGCACCCTCATTCCTAACTTTTGGCTAATTGTCCCCCCAGGACTTTTTTCTATTGGTATCCAATCCCCTTTCTCACCTCGTGAAATCTCAAATCTGATTTTCTCCTGAAAGTTCTCCTACAGAAATCTCTGTGCCTGGTGAAGTTTTTGTGGGGTTTTGTTTATTTGTTTGTTTGGTGTGTACTATTATTATTATTATTTTAATCCTTTTATGGTTTTATTGAGAAAAAAGATCTTTGGGGACCTGAGAAGGTAGGAAATAATTTGTGGTCTTTCTTAAGATCCCTTTTCCTTCCAGGCCTCACCGGGGTGGGGTCTCCAGCTGCCCTGCTGACCTCTTACTCTGGTGGGATTAGGGTTGGGGGCTGATTCCCATCAGGGACGTGAGGACACACAAGGAGCACCTTTCGGACACAAGGATCTGGATGTATCAGGTAAGTGAGCAAACAAAGAAATAACCCCAGATAATTAGAAAACCAAGACCAGCAGAGTTTAGCTTCACCCAACTAAACTCACCCCCAAACCCGCCCCTCGAGGCACACGGGACGAGTGATGCTCCTGTGTGTAATATATTCTAATGAATGTATCCAGCCTTATGAGCAACTCTTGACTTGTAATATGAATTCTACCCTGTTCTTCTTCCCTCCGAGAAGCATACTGGGATTGAAGAAAATGAAAGGATTTGCATTCGTTCTGAGTGTGTGTGAATTTTATATATGTATTTTATGTGAGAGGGGAAGAAAATGCCCACTGACACTTGGCTAAGTAATAGGTTACAACTGATCCCAGTACATCAGGGCAGTAGAGAGCAGTAAGGCCACACGCACATATGTACACACACACACAGGTTGTCTAGTCTGCATAATTTTGGAAATGGGGAAATGGAAATTCCTAGAGAACTTAAGTGAATCTCTCGAGACTGTAGTATGTCAGAAGTGCAACTGAGTCTTCCAGTTCATACCTTTAAACTTCTGTCTTTTGTCCTTTGTGAGGTGCCTGGGGATGACCAGGTGCCTGTCTGATATATGCCACGTTCTGTTTTCAGAGGAGCTGAGATCAAGTACCCCCTACCAATCCATCCTAAAGGAAATCAGTCCTGAATATTCACTGGAAGTGTTGTAGGAAGAGGGAGGGCCCCCTTCAGGACCCCAAGAGCAGGCTCTTGTCTAACACTCAGAAAAGAATTGTCCGAGGAGACGCGTGCTGACAAAGCAAGAGATTTTATCGGGAAAGGGCACTGGGTGGGGGGAAGCAGTAGGGTAAGGGAACCCAGGAGAACAGCTCTGCCACATAGCTCACAGTCTCGGGTTTTATGGTGACGGGATTAGTTTCCGGGTTGTCCTTAGCCAATCATTCTGACTCAGAGTCCTTCCTGGTGGTGCACGCCTTGTTCAGCCAAGAGGGATGCCAGAGAGAAGGATTCTGGGAGGTGGTCGAACATGTGGTGTCTCCTTTTGACCTTTCCCAAACTCTTCCGGTTGGTGGTGGCTTATTAGTTCCGTGTTCCTTAGCAGGACCTCCTGTCGTAAAACAGCTCATGCAAACGGTTGCTATGGTGCCTGGCCAGGGTGGGCGGTTTCAGTCGTGTGCCTCCCCTAACAGAAGGACTGATGCCAAAGCTGAAGCTCCAATACTTTGGCCACCTGATGCAAGGAACTGACTCATTTGAAAAGACCCTGATGCTGGGAAAGATTGAAGGTGGCAGGAGAAGGGGAGGACAGAGGATGAGGTGATTGGATGGTATCATCAATTCAATGGACATGAGTTTGGGTAAACTCCAGGAGATGGTGAAGGACAGGGAGACCTGGCGTGCTGCAGTCCATGGGGTCGCAAAGAGTCGGACATGACTGAGCGACTGGACTGAACTGAACTGACAATTCAAGAAGGCTTGTGAGGACACCATTCCCCAGCAGGCTGGTGAGTATTCCTCCCAGGATAATGGCACCTGAGGAGTCTGGCATTTGTGAAGTGTATGGGCCGATGTGCTCAATCTTCTCAGGTTTGGTTTTCTGTAATTTGAGAGGAGTGTGGCATGTCAGCTCGGCTTTTATCATGTAGCCCTCTTCTCTTCCTGAGGGTTGTTGGCCTTGTGGAGATTTCTTGGTGGCGTTTTTTAGTGTCTGAGCCTCTATGGTTGCTCAGGTATCTGGGGCCATGGTTTAGCGACTTGCACAGATGCACCCGATAGAAGTGATGACTGTTGACTGGAAGGCCCAGGAACTGGCCGACAGCTCGCCCTATTGCTTTCAGCTGAGTTATCACAAGTTTTCTGATAACTGACCTTCCAGAATTACAGGGTTTCATTAGCTACCCATCTTCATGCTGAATCAGGAAAAAAAAAAAAAAAAGGATATATTTTGGGGTAAAGCAAAGAGGATGAGTGCAGTAAACATTCACACACCATTTTTTGCCGGGGTCCCCTCTCCCTGTCTTTTTTTTTTTTTTTTATGCCAGCTGGACTTCCCCAGGCCTTGCGTCTGTGGGCAAGGCTGCCTGGGGAAACAGCTGAGTCACAGCTTTGCTGCTTCTCTGTAATTACAAATTTTATCACCTCATCTGACATAGAAAGGGTGTTGGTTGGAAAATGAAATACACATTAGGGATAAGCTTTTTAAAAAAAGCAAAAAAAAAAAAAAAAAAGCCTTTCATAATGTGAAGGCTATTTTTTTAAGAGTCTGGAGCTAAGGTTATGACGAGACAGAGGAGTCATCTCCCCTTCTTTCCTCTACAATCATGGAGCCCAGAACATTCAAATCAACAGCACTGTACTTTTTCCATTCTATCAACTCATCTCCTGGTTATTTTGCTTCATGTCCTCAGCACCCGGGGCCTGCTAATGCACCATACCAGCCACCCCCCCACCCCCATCTCTTCTCCCATCTTCTTTGCTGTCCTCACTGTCTTTTCAAGACTTTTCAAGATCATCTTCACTATGAAATCTTCTTGTCCCCCCGTATATACTCCTTCACGCTACATTATTTTGCTCTAGGAACTTAAAAAGCAATGTTCTTGGGTCATTTCTCTGTGTCCACCGCATCTCCAGCAGGTTTGTTATTGCTTAGTCGCTCAGTCGTGTCTGACTCTTTGTGACCCCATGGACTGTAGCCCCCAGGCTCCTCTGTCCATGGGGATTCTCTAGGCAAGACCGCACTGGAGTGGGTGCCATGCCCTCCTCCAGGGGACGTTCCCAATCCAGGGATTGAACCTGTGTCTCTTATATCTCCTGCACTGGCAGGCAGATTCTTTACCGCTAGTGGCACCAGTGAAGTACCTTTCATTCTCCTGGTGGTTCTTCCTTCCACGGGACAGTCTGCAGTATGATCTGATCTCAGATCTCCCTCGTTTCCAACTTAGATCAACCAGGTGCCCTCCCAGCCAAGCTAAGAACAAGGCCCCCTTCCCACATGTACATGTGAACCATCCCCCAGTATAGCCGGAGCCTGCCAACTAGTGACGTTTCCTCTTCCTCCTCTGCCCAAATGTGACCTTGCCGATATCATCTCTTATTAGACGACCAATCTGGATGTTTCTGTTGCCTGGTTGCTATTTTGCCACATGCTTCCTGGACAGGTTTCCAGGTAACCTTAATGGCTGTGCTTCTGGGGAAGGAGGAGTAGAAAATAACTCACCTCTTCAGTAAGTGGCTTTCAAAATATAACAGCATTTAAAAGCTTTTAAAGAGCAGCTCCCTCCTTCCGGCCACCCGGGCCCTGTTTGCTTTGTGATAGGATCCCCCGTAAGGCTCCGTGCTTGGCAACCTCTGACTCGGACAGAAGGCAGATTTAAAGGCCGGGGAATTGATTTTTCTCTGGAGGGCTTTTCCATGAGGGGCGTGGGAGAGGAGTCTCTCAGGGAAGCGGTGGTCAGTGAGACTTGCCTCTCCTTCTGCTCTTCATTCATGTGTGAGGCTGAACAAACTCTTTGTCTCTGCAAGCCAACCCCAAACCACAGAGAGGGGTAGTTTGTCCTGGAGAGGCCGAGACGACCAGAGGGACCCGGAGGGTAAGAGGTTGGGGCCATCACAGCCTCTCCTCCCTCTCGCATTTCCATCCGAAACTTGCAGGGGAGACATCCCCGAAATTGCTTGGTGTTTTACTTTGATGTGGCCACAGTGTGGCCATCCAGGCTTACTGCGGTGCAGCTGGGTCCCGGGGCTCAAACATGGTCTGACTGTCCACTTTTGGAAACTGGGAGGCGTTTTTGCCTCTGCCAGGGCTTGAGTTTCCCGTCCCTGGAGCCTTGAGCAAGACTCTCATGTTTACCAAATCCTAGCCTCCTGGCTTCCTCCTGTTAGGGCCAGAGGAGAAGTAGCACATAATATCAACTAGACTTGCCACTTCCATCCCCTCGTCTCTGCCCAGCATGAAGTTACGAGGGAGAAACGAGGTAGGGGTGAGGAGTTGGGGGTGAGGGGATGGGTTGGTCGTGTGAGCTCTGAAAATACCATCTGGAAATTCTCACTGCAAATCAAATCATTAGATCTTCTGGATATAGTTTTTGCTTTTTTTCAAAAGTGAAATAAGGTGATGTCGCTTAGTTGTGTCTGACTCTTTGTGACTCCATGGACTACTGTAGTTCACTAAGATCCTCCATCCATGGAATTTTCCAGGCAAGTGGCTTGCCATTTCCTTCTCCAGGGGATCTTCCTGACCCAGGGATTGAACCCAGGTCTCCCTCATTGCAGGTAGATGCTTTACCGTCTGAGCCACGGGGAAGCCCAACTATTTTTTAATTCAAATTAAAAACCTACACTAGTTTTTAAATGCTCTGGACAGTGTAGTAGGTTTTTGGTTGTTGTTGTTGTTTAAGAAATGCTGTTCTGAGTCCTCTGAAAGAGGTACAGTCTCCAACCTGGTTGATTTTCTGAGGAAACTTCTATATTGACATACCATATCCAAGCGTTCTAAAATCATACGCTCACAAGTATTTGACAGTATCTAATAGCTGCTAAATCAACCCCAAATCTTCTCCAGGATTTATTTCATCCTTTGGTGTTGCCTTGAGCAGAGAACTACTTAACAACAGCAGCTGCTGCCCATCCAGTTTCACTGTCATGGACACAGAGGCTTTTCCACTTTAGTGTGCAAACTGCTTTTCAAGGTTTAGGGAGAGCTTGGTTACATAACACCCCCTAGGTCTTAAAATTAAAAATCAATGTGCATTTTATGTATTGGGTCTTGGGGGACCTAATTAAAATCTGCACATAAGTCTTTCAGGAGACAGGAGAGGCAAGACTCCTGCACTGTTTTACATGTGTGAAGAGATAACCTGGTTTATTTTGGTGTTCATTAATTCCTTGAGAATAGATTGCAAACCACCACTGCTAGAAGTATCATTTGACTTTAAAGACTGAATGTACTGCAGTTTCCTTGGGTTACTAGTGTGGAAAGGTGGAACCAGAGGAGCTAAATAGTTCATTTTAAGGCAGATTGAGGCTCAGCAAGTCCCTGTTTCCAGCAGGATTAACTCCCTGGGTCACATCAGCTTTGGATGGAAGATTCCCTGGGGCGGGGGTGAGGGGGAATGAAAACTAGTCTGTCAGACATTAGAGAGCAGAGCATGATGATGACTGTGGAGTTCCCACAAATCAAAAACATTAAGATTCATTCTCGCCTAGCATATATCAATCAAAGCAAAGCCTGTGCAAAGCTACAACATAAATATAAAAGATTTTCCTATGGTAACTTCCCAATCAATTAAAATATTTTGAATTTTTACTTGCTCTTTGGATCACTACTGTCCCAAGCACATGCTCAGTCTTCCTGTTAAGCTACCTTGGCATACTTGGCAAGGTGGGAAAGGGCAGCTATGGAGATGGTCATTTGAGAGAACGTAGGTGCATGGAGAGGGCAGGGTCCCAGTCCAGTCGGAGGGCAAACAGAGGAAAGAGAAGGCCCGGCATGGCTCTGGAGTGGGTGGGTTTCAAAATGTATAGAACAGGTCCTTGTAGGTCCTGAGCCCTGGGGACTCAGTGTATGATCTGCACACATTCATTTTCTGGCTGGGAGGCTGGAGGCAGACAGACAGCTCATTAGGAAAATAACCGAAGAGCTAAATATAATGGAGGCAGTAGGCAGCAGGTCCCAGACAGATGAGCGTGGCTCACCATCCTTCCTGGGAGAGCAGAGACCATCGTGTCCACCCCTCAAAGGTCGGTCGTTGAGGGCTTTGTCAGACCAGGAAGGGAAAGGAATTTTTTAAAAGGGCCTTTTGTGGAACATACACAGCTCTGGCCCCTGAGAATCAAATCAAGATCTGGAAACCTGTGTAGCAACCGCTTGTATGCGCGATGCTTAGAAACCAGTCCGGGCCCTGCCATCCTTTTTCATTTATTCCCCCCTTTTCTTTTTCTGAGCGCTAAGATCTCCCTGTCATTGGGGAAGAGATCAAGAAAAAAAAAAAAAACCAAAACCAGATTAAAAATCACCCAAAGCTGAAGTTATTCCCTTAGTTTTGAATAAAATCAAAGACTGTCACAATATTTTTGTTAGAGATTTTTTAGAAAACTCTATAGGAAGTATATTTTACAAATTCAAGACATTATTTGTGTCATAGATCAGACAGTTTAGTGGGTAATGCAATATAATGTTTCAGCCTATATATTGAAATAAACCAAACCTAGGAATAGATCAGCAATAAACTTGTTAAAAATTGAAATATAACTTAGAGTCTCGATTGTTTTTGATCTCTAGTTTCTTTTGTTAGATCCTATGTTCCATGTATATTATCGTTTCTTTCTTTTGCTTAGAGTGGTTAAGAATTCTTCTCTGTCCTTTTCTGTCTTCAATGAGCGTTATTTAGGAAGCTTCTTTCTCAAGAAAATCTGATATTTGTGCCTGTATGTAAAGTTATACTCTCCTCCCCCACAGTATCATTTAGTTTTCAACCAGCACACAGTTCTCGTTTGTTTACTTAGTTTTCTTTAATCTGCTCCCTCAAGGACTCTGGGCTCTTCAGATTTTGTGTTGTGAGAAGCCCCCGCCCCAAGGGCAGAAAGCTTAGGTTCTTGTGCTGGCTGGGACCCTGCTTTCTAGTCTGGAGCCTATGGCTGATCCTTCAGATTTTCTGAGATTCAGCTTTTCTGTTTACAGAGTTGTTTTGGACATCAAACAAAATAATGACTATAAAAGCTCTACTCAGATGCAAATTATGTATTGTTATTGGTAAAGTTTCTATTTTATTTCGAGACAGAGGAACTGTGGTAGTCATTCATTTGGTATTTCTTTTATTCCTATCCTTGTTTTACATGTTTTCCTCTTCTATTCCTGTCCCTGGTTCTCTTCAAATTTCATGAGCTGAAAATGATGTCATCATTCTTGAGTCATGATGCTGAGTCAGGCGTTGAGAATATGAATCACCTGAAATTAAGGGAAGAGTCATCTCAAGTCCAGTAGGACCTAACACTATGGAGTCAACTTCTGCTGAAGACAGAGAGCTGTCTTTCCTTGTAAAGTTCTAAGTGGAACCATAAGTCAGAGTAATAAGCTAGAGCTTCTAGGGCAAAGAACTGGGGAACTCAATAGGCGATGAATAAAGAGTCAGAGGAACTTACAAATAGCTGCAGAGGGCAATTTTGAACCTGTAGGCCTAGTAACCTATAATCATCCTTGAAGACAGGAATATCATAGTCTCAGCAAGCTGAATAAAGGCGTCCAACCAGTGAATCAAGGCTGTAGTTACGCAATGGCTTGCCTTGCAGTTCCAAAGCTTGCTGACAGTAGGTTCTCTTTCTCCCCACCCTTACATTGAAGTTTCTTGACCCTAGAGGGTTGAACACCTGGTAGGAGTCCGTGCCTAAATCAGGTTCCTTAAGCCCTGGTTATCATCATCCACCGTGTTTCAGTTGTGATTGATGTATCTATAAGTCAGCAATTGAAGTTTGTCTGTGAAACTCTAGTGCACAGGGTCTCAACCTTTGATTTTAAGCCATGGCCCCTTTGGAAGTCTGCTAGGGCCTCTGGATCACTTCTCAGAATGATTCTTAAAAGTAAAAAATGGAATACAAAGGAAACCAATCATATTGAGGAAGTGGTAAAGTAACATAGATGCTTCTTAGTACATTAAGTAAGACGTATTGGTGGGTTTAGTAAGTGTTGTGCCTTCAAAGTAGTGATGAATGTTAACGATATTTCAAGGTATTGCCAACAATGGTTGGCCAATATTACAAACAATGGTTGTATTACAAACAATGGTTGTAACTCTTATGGTTTGTTACCTATCTTCATAATTGAAAGAAATACTAAATTTCAGTGACAGGTTAGTGAAAATAAATGAGTCTTTGCCCGATCCAAATATATAGATCCCTGGAATACCATATAGATGTCCCATTGGATGTCTGTGGACCCAAGGTAAGCACTCCCACTGGAGTGGGCTCTTTACCTCTGGGCCAAAGGACAGGCTCATGGACTGAGATGCATAGCATTACTTGTATCTTCTTGGTGTATCTGCGTATAAACCCAACTTTCACAGCTCCTCTCCAAATGGCATTCATCTGTTTAATGGCAAGAAGGAAACGTAAAATTCATTTGGGAACTAGAGGCAACGTGTACCTGTTTTGTGCTTTTGCTCAGGTGAGTAGGTATCCTTACAACAGGTAGTCAGGGTTTTAGTGTACTTGTCAAAATAAACTCTGGAATCATCTTGACTTTATGTGAGGGTTTCCAGGGCCTTCAGGGAACCAAGAAGACTTGTACAAAAGTGGGCTAACAGCAAGATCAAGAAAAGCTAAGACCCACGCTGGTGTGATATGAGTGGGAGCAGGAAGAGGCAAGGAATGTTTGGGCTTGGATGTTGGAATACGCCCATGCTGGGCAGAGTTTAGTACAGCTTCACGCCTGGGAGCTGGGGTAGCCGCAGAGTGTGGGCCAAGCAAGGCGTTTTTTTTTTACCAGTTTCACAGTGAACACATTTTTCAGTCACTCCCCAAAGTGAGTAGGAACAAAACCCACTATTTTGGTTTGGGGGAACTAGTTTTATTTTAGAGGCTTAAAGAAGCAAAGAATGTACTAATGTCCACACTTAGGCAACCTTGATATAGAATGTGTGCTCCAGGAAGCGAGAGGATTAAAAGAGCTTAGAAGTAATATGCTTTAACCTTTCAGTGACATAGATCTTTATTTTGGCATCATGTTTTTTTTTTTAAAGGAGAGGATACTGCTATAGTGTTTTCCTTTTAATGTGTACAACTTTTGCTGTAAATTGTATTGGCATGAGCCAGATTTTATACACTTACCTATGTTAGATGTGTATGTGCGTTTGTACGTAGGTAAGTCTAGTTTTATTTTTGTACATGTTGTTGTCTGTTACCTGGATCAAGAAGCATTTGGAAAACAAAGGGAGAGTGAATCAAAGGGCTGATACCTGCATGCTCATTTACTTACTTCTTTGTTCCTGAGTCACAGGCACAGTATTTCCAAACCAATGTCTGAGGGAGCGATGCCTGCCCTGATAAAGGTTGTGTCAAAACTGGATGAGGGAACTGCTACGAATAGGAAAAAGGGACTTCAAGCAGTATGGTCGGTTTTGGAAATGAAGACATGAGGCCATATTCAGAGAACAACAGATTGCCTTAGGAAAATCCCCGCGTTTCTGCAGCGCGTGTTGCCTGTCTGGTGGACAGTCCTCAGGCTGATGGAGGAACTGCCGGTGTGTCTGGCAGACGGACTGGGTGGGCTGAAGGTGGAGATCTGGGGGCAGCCGCTGCTCCGTGTAAGCAGTGGGAACGCTGAGGGGGCAAGGGCAGCTTTCCAGGTCAGCCTTGCCAGGGTCTGCACCCTTTGCTCGCGGGCACATCCTTCGAGGCAGCCTGACGCTGCCCCGGGGCATCCGCAGACTTCGTTTTGGTCTCTGTGTTTTCTGAGCAGCAGCGGCATCTCCCTTTGGCCCCAGCTCAGAGACTCTCCAGCCAGGCTAGTGCCATTCTCTGCGCTCGTGTGTGGTGACCCTGGCCCACGGTGTCCTCTCCATTTTCCATCCCCTTTCTCAGAAGGATGATGGTGAAAGTCCCAGCCAAGGTTCTATCCAGGGATGTGGTCTCAGAATTTAACTATAGGAAAAAGACCACCTTGAATTTGCCCAGAACTCATCTTTGCAGGGTTTTAAATGGAATTGTGAAACACTTGAGGGTCCTTTGCACTCAAGAAAAAAAAAAAGGTATTCCCTGGTTTTCTTTATGGAAGCCATTTCCTTCCTGAAATTTTTTTTTTTTCTTAAACCAAAACAAAACATTGCACATTGCGTTCTGGGAGCTGCAAGAGGATTAAGAGTGACCTTTAGCTGAGGAACCAGGCTGCACAACTACAGAAGATTCTGACCTATTTTCTTTTTATGTGTATAATATTGCACCTCTGTGGAAAACACTGGCAAGGTTCTAAGCCAGCCTCAAGCAGATGCTAAATATTCTCAGAGAGATGACCTTGAATTGGTAGAGAAATTGTCTAAGTACGCACCAGGGTAAACCCAGCTCAAATCTGTTGCAGGCATCTCCCTCCCTCTCAAAGGAGGGGTCAGGATTTCTGTTTAAAAGACAGGATATAAGATAAAGTGTACATTATGGTAATACCGTTTCCTTATACCAGCTTTATATTACTTGACAGCTGGGGGCTCAGACCAGGTAAAGAATCTGCCTGAAATGCAGGAAATTCTGGTTGGATCCCTGGGTCAGGAAGAGTCCCTGGAAAAGGGAATGGCTACCCACTCCAGTATTGTTGCCTGGAGAATTCCTTAGACAGAGGAGCCTGGTGGGCTACAGTCCATTGGGTTGCAAAGAGTGGGACATGACTGAGTGACTAACACTTTTAGAGATAAGGTTCGTAGAGCAGTGATATAGTTGAGTTATGCAATTACATAAGAGCTGTAATAAACACAGGTTGATAACATTCATCTTTAAAACGAAATCTTCCTTTGTGTTAAATAGTTAATATGACAGAATAAATATGGCAATCAAAGGATGAAGCGTGATAAACAAGCAGAGTTAATTCAGAAAGAAAATACACCTTTATGAAATAGTTACTATGAGCCGGGCATTGTGTAGGGACTTTGGCCTGCATTATTCCACTTGATTCTGACAACAGACTGGAAATATTAAGTATTTTAACAAACAGAAAACTGAGGGTCAGGGAGGAGTGATTTCATTGAAGGCATAAAGCAATTGTACCATCAGAGAGATGAGCCCATATCTGTATTGAAAAGCTCACTGTCTTGTCATCCTAACCCCCTACCTTAGGATAAATGTGGTTCATCATTTCTTCTCTTTCCTTTTAACTTTTATCATGCCTCCTAAGGACATGGTCACACTCTCCATAGTGCCTTTAAATATATATATATATTTGGCTGTGCTGGGTCCCAGTTGTAGCATGCAGGATCTGTTTAGTTGTGGTGTGTGAACTCTTAGTTGTGGCATGTGGGACCTAGTTCCCTGACGAGGGATCAAACCCAGGCCCCCTGCATTGGGAGTGTGGAGTCTTAGCCACTGGACCATCAGGGAAGTCCCTCCATGGTGGCTTTTATCATCATTATCACCATCATAATAATGGTGACCATTCACTGACCCCATTTAATGCATTTAATTAATACTGTTGTTGCCTAGAGATATCTCATCTTACCCATGTTATACTATTTGTTTCTTGAAAGTTGATCTGGAGTTTTGCTCATTTTTATATCTTAAGCAGCCTGTTACATTCAGTTCTGCATCTCATATTTACTCAATAAAAACTTTTGAATGAAACTAACGCAAAATGCTCATAATCCAGGAAGACTAAGAGTTCGAAAACATAATATTCTAGCTAAAGAATGGTAATGTTATATATTCTTTACCCCCTTCCATGAAACCTCCAAAAGGGATGAAACGTAAAAGGATGAGATTTTGATAGAAAAAGTCCATTTGCAATGAAACTGGGAAATAGTCCATATCTCAAACTCACATTATCTGCCAAAATTAGTCAATCAGGACTGAGCCAAGGGAGGCTGTAGAGAGCTGAGACGTACCTTCTGGGTTCCAGTTAGGATTCAGATTCCTCTCAAAGCTGGAAGGGAGCCAAGTGCCGCTCTTTTCCTCAGAGCAAGGACTGAAGGTGGGGTTGGGATACAAGAAAAATGTACCTTTTGAGGGGGGGTTGTTATTCACAGTAGAGAAGACAGGATGGTGAGGCAGATGGAAAGATGCTATTGGGCAAGACATATTTATTTCCCCCTCAGTAGAATTCCTATTTAGGAGGCGAAGCAGAGAGGATGAATCAGTGGTAATGGCAGCCAGTTTTGCTGTGGTTGATGAGAGTCAAACAAGGAACTACAAACAGATGTAAACAACCGAGCAAAAGATTCAAGGGCCACAGTCTCTCACCCTCCTTCCTGACATCGGGCTTAGGTGACCCGCTTACGAGGGAGGTCACAGAATACGATGACTGTGGCCAAACTACTCTCGAGTCTGTTGAATCAGACCCAGTTTGAAACCTGCCGCTGCCCTAGCTTACCCACAACTCCTCTCCATATTCACCCTCCTCTCCAGGCCTGACAGCATTCCCTTCAGAGCAAAGTCCGTGTTTCCATGCAGACTAAGGCATACTAGTAAGACCTAGAGAGAATTTAAAAAGAAGTGAAAAAGGAGGAAAGAAACTCAACAATCAGCATGCAGATGCAGGCTGCTGTTCAAAAGAATTATCCCAGCGAACCGCAGAATCTCAGATGCATATTTATCTCTTCTCCCAAAGGAATAAAAGAAAAATAGGTCTTTTAAAAACAATTCGAGAATAAAAAAGAGATCAAAGAAGAATAAGCAGAAGTAAGTTCAGAAAACTAAGATCATGACATCTGGTCCCATCACTTCATGGGAAATAGATGGGAAACAATGGAAACAGTGATAGGCTTTTGGGGGCTCCAAAGTCACTGCAGATGGTGACTGCAGCCATGAAATAAAAAGACACTTACTCCTTGGAAGAAAAGTTATGACCAACCTAGACAGCATATTAAAAAGCAGAGACATTACTTTGCCAACAAAGGTCCATCTAGTCAAGGCTATGGTTTTTCCAGTGGTCAGAAAGCTGAGCACCAAAGAATAGATGCTTTTGAGCTGTGGTGTTGGAGATGACTCTTGAGAGGCCCTTGGACTGCAAGGAGATCCAACCAGTCCATCCTAAAGGAGATCAGTCTTGAATACTCATTGGAAGGACTGATGCTGAAGCTGAAGCTCCAATACTTTGGCCACCTGATGAGAAGAACTGACTCATTGGAAAAGACCCTGATGCTGGGAAAGATTGAAGGCGGGAGGAGAAGGGGACAACAGAGGATGAGATGGATGGCATCACCGACTCAATGGATATGAGTTTGAGTAAACTCTGGGAGTTGGTGATAGACAGAGAGGCCTGGTGTGCTGCAGTCCATGGGGTTGCAAAGAGTCAGACATGACTGAGTGACTGAACTGAAAGTAAGTTAAGAGTTATGAAAGAAATTGAAGATAATAAAAACATCCTAGAAATGAGAACCACATTAGAACATGTTGAAAACATATTCAGCAGTGCAGAGGTCAGACTAGAGAGAATAAAATAGCATTTACAGGATAAAAAAAAAAAACACCCGAATAAATGAAATTAGGTAGAAGGAAGATAGCAGTTATTAAAAACAGCCAACAGCCAGTCAGCATCTGGGGTAGTGGTGTCCCTGAAGAAGAGAACGGAACAAATGAAGCAGGAAATAAAAATGCCCAAAATAAAGAAAACTCCACTGACACAAAGTATGATCTGATTCTGCCGATGAAGAGATTTTAGAGGAAAAAAGCTGACAACAGAATAATCAACACAATGACAGAGTGAGTCAAGCTACTGAAATCTAAGGACGATGTAAGAATTCCTAGGCATCTTAGGCAGAAAAATCAAATTTCCGATAAGGAGAGAAAGAGTAGGCTGACCTCAGATTTCTCCACAGAGATACTCAGTTATAGAGAAAAGTGGACAACGCTTGGTTATCCACAAGATGTATCAAAATTAAGTCTCAGGAAGGTGTAGTGTCAGAGGACTGAGACTGAGTCGTAAATCCATTTAGTAGAGCTAAACCAGATGCATGCAAAATTATGGTTCAAGAACAGAATGTAATAACTATTTTAAATGCTAAACATATAAAATAATGTGGTATATGATGTAATAGCCCAAAATTGTCAGTAGGGAAATTAGCATTTTTCTTCTCTCCTCATTCACAGCATCCAAGGTTGCTGAAATCAAGAAACAAAATATTCTTGATCATTTTTAGAAATTGATGCACAATATTTAAAAGTTTTACATTTGTAAATTATTTCTGAACATCCTGTAAACCGTCTTTGTATTTTACGGCTTTCTCATGCTTTAAAAGGATTTAGTGAGTGGGGCAAGGTCGAGTTTTGTCAGGAGGGATACTGACCAGTTGAAAAGAGAATTTATCTGGCTACTGTTGGTGATGATTTTAGTTTTTAACTATCAGGAATAATCTGAATCTCAACCAGGAGTGATTAAATTATAAAATTATAATAAAACAGTGGAATACCATGCAACTGTTAAAAAGAATGATAGACTTCAGCAGGGACTAACTAACGTGGAATGATGTTCAAGTCATGTTGTTAAGTAAAAACGTGAACTGTTCAGTTGAGTTCAGTCACTCAGTCATGTCTGACTCTTTGCAACCCCATGGACTGCAGCATGCCAAACCTCCCTGTCCATCACCAACTCTCAGAGTCTACTCAAACTCCTGTCCATCACGTTGGTGATGCCATCCAACCATCTCATTCTCTGTCTTCCCCTTCTTCTCCCACCTGCAATCTTTTCCAGCATCAGGGTCTTTTCCAATGAGTCAGCTCTTCTCATCAGGTGGCCAAAGTATTGGAGCTTCAGCTTCAGCATCAGTCCTTCCAATGAGTATTCAAGACCGATCTCCTTTAGGATGGACTGGTTGGATCTCCTTGCAGTCCAAGGGACTCTCAAGAGTCTTCTCCAACACCACAGTTCAAAAGCGTCAATTCCGTGCTCAGCTTTCTTCACCATCCAACTCTTACATCCATACATGACCACTGGAAAAACCATAGCCTTGACTAGATGGACGTTTGTTGGCAAAATAGTGTCTCTGCTTTTTAATATGCTATCTAGGTTGGTCATAACTTTCCTTCCAAGGAGTAAGCATCTTTTAATTTATGGCTGCAGTCACCATCTACAGTGATTTTGGAGGCCAAAAACATAAAGTCAGACACTGTTTCTACTGTTTCCCCATCTATTTCCCATGAAGTGATGGGACCAGATGCTATGATCTTAGTTTTCTGAATGTTGAGCTTTAAGGCAACCTTTTCACTCTCCTCTTTCACTTTCATCAAGAGGCTTTTTAGTTCCTCTTCACTTTCTGCCATAAGGGTGGTGTCATCTATATACAGATGAGGTTAATGATATTTCTCCCAGCCATTTTGATTCCAGCTTGTGCTTCTTCCAGCCCAGCGTTTCTCATGATGTACTCTGCATATAAGTTAAATAAGCAGGGTGACAATATACAGCCTTGACATACTCCTTTTCCTATTGGGAACCAGTCTGTTGTTCCATGTCCAGTTCTAACTGTTGCTTCCTGACCTGCATACAGATTTCTCAAGAGACAGGTCAGGTGGTTTGGTATTCCCATCTTTTTAAGAGTTTTCCAGTTTATAGTGATCCACACAGTCAAAAGCTTTGGCATAGTCAATAAAGCAGAAATAGATGTTTTTCTGGAACTCTCTTGCTTTTTTGACTTAGATATTGGCAAAGATACAGAGAAAAGGGAACCTGGCACACTGTTGGTGAGAATGCAAATTAGTGTCGCCACTATGGAAAACAGTATGGAAGTCCCTTAAAAAATTATAAATAGAACTACCATATGACCCAGCAATCCCAGTTCTGGCTATCTGCCCAAAGGGATGGAAATTTTTAAAAAGTTCTGAGATACCTGCACTCCCATGTTCATTTCAACACATTCATGATAGCTGAGATAGGAAACAACCTAAATGTTCACAGATGAATGAATGGGTAAAGAAAATGTGGTGAATACACACAGTGGAATATTAGTCAGCCTTAATAAAGAAGTCTTTCCATTTGTGAGAACATGCATGGACCTGGAGGATATTTTGCTAAATGAAATCAGTCAGACAGAGGAAGACAGATTCTTTGTTTTTTTCACGCGTATGTGGAATCTACGATAGTCAGACTCATAGAGGCAGAGCAGAATGGTGGTTACCAGGGCCTGGGGATGGCAGTGGTGGAGGTGGAGAGGTGACGATCGGAGGTAACATGGTTTCGGCAGTGCGAGAGATGTTCTGAGATCTGTTACACAGCGTAGTGCCTATAGCCAATGGCACTGTGTGCGTGTTAAGTCACTTCAGTCGTGTCCGACTCTTTGCGACTCCATGGACTGTAGCCCACCAGGTTCCTCTGTCCATGGGATTCTCCAGGTAGGAGTACTGGGGTGAGTTGCCATGCCCTTCTCCAATGGTACTGTAATATATACTTAAAACTTGCTAAGTGGACAGATACTACATTAGGTATTCTTATTCCATGCATGTACACACACAGATGACTATAACAAAGTGGGCAAGAAGAGACTTTGGGAGGTGATGGGCGTGTTTTTGGCCTTGATGGCTTCACCAGTGTACACACTTATCCTCAAGCTCACTGAGTTGTATGCATTCCATGTCATCACACTCCGGTAAAGCTAAAAAGAAAACTTGATTTGTGACTCTGCAAGCCTAGGGGACACAGAGGGGGTTGGAAACTGATTTATGTCTGAAAACTTCCCCAGACCTACAGCAGAGGGGAGCTACGTGTTTGGAAGTCACGGTGCTTGTGAAGGTCGCAGGGCCCGAAGTGCTGATCTCTGTTTGTGGCTGGGGTGGGAGGGTGATGAGGGACGAAAGACAGCGCCTGTAGGTGATACGTAGGTGTGGGTCTTCTGAAAGCGGCTCTAAGCTGCTAGCTTCCTGCCTGAAGGAGTGCGCAGGGGCTGTGCTCCAGGAGGGCTGGCGAAGGAGATGCTCTGAGAGCACCCGGAGAGGCTGGAGGCCAGGCAGGGCGCTGTCCCAGGCCCCTGGGCTCGCCTCTGACGATGCCTAGAGCAAGCCAAGGACAAATAGGTTTCCCCCTTACACCTCCTCCCTGCCCTCTGCTTCTTCAACCCTGTGGAGCGGGGGAAACCGAGAGGTGGGAGGAGGGGGAAGGGTGGCGAGAAGCATTTGGCTTCCCCCCTAAAGCAGGCATAAGCTAGCAGAGGGGAGAAGCGTTCATGTCAAATCCATCGCAGAATGTTGGCTGTGACAGCAGACTGGACTTCCTAGTCACCAACATGAAACCTACACTGAAGGGGACCTCAGGACTTCTCGTCTAAGATGCGCGGTCCTAGAGGAATTAGATCTCCCAGAGCTTTCACCTCTGGGGACAGGGAAACAGCCGTGAACGTGGGTACATGCGACCGGCCCACCAGTCCCTCTGGTTGGAGGCAACAATCTCTTATGTCACCCTGAATACGCCATGGTACATAACCTTATATAACCATCCTTACGTAGCCATTTCAGCCTTACATAACTGAGGTATCTAACCAAGTTAGCTACTGTCCTATCCTAACTTACCGGGGATGACGGAAGAAGATTCAGGACTGTAGGCGAGTTGCCCTGGGCGAGATGGGTAAATCTCAGAAGCAGGACTTGGCCCTGGCAGGTAGGGACTCCATGTGCCACGCTGCTGTCTATACCACAAGGAACTTTAACTTCCAGAGTCTGCGCGTCTTGCTTGTCGGTTTGCAACTTCTATCAGTAAGCTGAGACATCTTTCATCAAAGAGATAGTTCGCTCAGGTTAGCAGAAGGGAGGAGCCATGCTAGATCACTGTGGGGAGGGCAGTGAGTTCAGGGAAGAGCAGGTGGGTGGTGATAATTGGCTACAGGGGCAGGAGGGAAAGGGAAAATGAGGGGAGACAGGAGGCGCTTTGCCAGCAGTCCCCAGTGCCCCTTTACAGCTGTTCTCAGCTGCGGAGTCTGTAGCTCAGGTGGCTGCAAGAGCCCTGGAGACCCTCTTGGCAACCCCTTTGACAAGGCTGCCTTAAACTGAACTCTATTCCTTGAGAGGGGAAGGGCAGGTTTGCAGGTCTGAGAGAGTCATTTTCGCAGGAGGCTTTTCCCCAAAGCCTCGTAACCGAAATGAACCGTGTCAACCCCCTCTGGTAACTAGCTGATGAGAAGCACTTAGACTTGTACACAAGGCTCTTTTTAAAAACTCTCCCCTATGAAAACACGTGGAAAAGAAAATTAATAGAGAGGATGTTAAAAGTGAAGCTTTAGTTTGGAATACGTGCATCCACACAGCCTCTGAGTGACTGGTAGTCGGGATGTGAAGAGAAACTAATGTGGGGCTTGAAAAGGTTCACTGAGAAGGCTTATTTTGCAGGGCACTCAGGAGCAGAGACTGAAACGCTCTAGGTTGTGTTTCTCTACCACAGGGGCTCAGTCACTGTTACGCAAAAATCTAAGAGGGTTTTCAGTTCTGGCTGGCTGCTGGTTTGTCAGGTACATTGCTACAAGGGCCCTCCCACCCCCCGACCCCTTCTCCAGGGGATCTTCTTGACCCAGGGCTCAAACCCACGTCTCTTGCGTCTCCTGCATTGCCAGGCAGGTTCTTTACAGGCTGAGTCACCAGGGAAGCAATTAGAAAATAAACAGAAAAGAAAAAAACCACACACACATAAAACTTGCTAGCTGCCGAGCACAGCTCTACATGTACATTAAACACAACAACCCTCTGAGGCAAGTACTGTTCCACTCAGGGTGGGAAGCTGAGGCCGGACGGCTTTGCAGACTGGTGCCTGCTCTGCAGCTGGACTCCGCGCTCTGGATCGCTGGTTCTGTGGCCTCTTGTTTGGCATTTTCCCCTCCTCCCTGTCTTCCCATCACTTCTCAGCAGTGGATGCTGGGCAGTTCTTGGCTCCTCCCTACGAAGATTGTGAGCTTCCAGGGTCTCCTGCTCTCGTGGCTACCAGTTAAAATCTTCATCATCTACAAAATGAAGATGGTTGTTTGTCCTAGGTGCTATTGATAGGCCTGGCTAGCTCTGTCCTTACAAGAATCCCAAAGTCCTTTGATTATCCTCAAAATGTCTCCTGCTTGGAAAGTTATGTTAGTGCCAGGCATTAAAAAGGCCAATAAAAAGCACATGTCAAATTTCAAGAAACATCAGTCTAGAGATGTTCAGACTGCCGCCCTCTCCCTGAGAAGTGGGAGAAAAGCTATTGAAATTTAGAAGTGAAGCCAGAACCTGCCAGTTATGATAAACAATAAAGGTAACTTTCTAAACCATTTCATGTTCCAAACCAGTATAGGCCATCGAGATATTCATATTCCAGAGATGACCAGAGGTATGAATGCCAGTGTTGGAAACAGCTGTACCCTTTGAAGGCGTCCAGTTCGTTAATCATGGCAAAGGGATTCCCAAAGTAAAATAAGTCTGCCATCAGCAACTCATTCCTAAATCATAACTTTGGGACAATATAGTGGCAAGGCACACAAGCCTGAATGATACAGCAGGCTTTTGTAGTAATCCAAGCCCTCTGGCCATATGAATTTTAAATGATGGATATGAATAGCCTACCTCATTCATTCTTTCAGTAAATTTCTATTAAGCACCTTCTATATGCCAGGCACCAGGCTGGGAGCTGGAGACATACCAGTGAACAAGGCAGTCTCTACTCTCATGGAACTTATTTAATTAGTAACATAGTTTAGTTCAGTTCAGTCTCTCAGTCATTTCTGACTCTTTGCAACCCCATGGACTGCAGCACTCCAGGCCTCCCTGTCCATCACCAACTCCCAGAGCTTACTCAAACTCCTATCATGTTAGTGATACCATCCAACCATCTCATTCTCCGTCATCCCCTTCTCCTCCCACCTTCAATCTTTCCCAGCATCAGGGTCTTTTCCAGTGAGTCAGCTCTTCGCATCAGGTGGCCAAAGTATTGGAGTTTCAGCTTCAGCATCAGTCCTTCCAATGAATATTCAGGACTGATCTCCTTTAGGATGGAGTGGTTGGATCTCCTTGTAGCCCAAGGGACTCTCAAGAGTCTTCTCTAACACCACAGCTCAAAAGCATCTATTATTCTTTGGCGCTCAGCTTTCTTTATAGTCCAGCTCTCACATCCATCCATATATGACTACTGGAAAAACCATAGCTTTGACTAGACGGACCTTTGTTGGCAAAGTAATGTCAGTGCTTTTTAATATGCTGTCTAGGTTGGTCACAGCTTTTCTTCCAAGGATCGTATTTTAATTTCATGGCTGCAGTCACCATCTGCAGTGATTTTTTGAGCCCCCTAAAATCAAGTCTCTCACTGTTTTATAATTGTGATAAATGCAACAAAGGAGAAGTATAAGATTAAAGAGAACATATACCAGGGTGACCCAAGTTAATCTGAGAAGTCAGGGAATGCGTCCTGGAGGAAGTGATGTTTAAGGGGCGACCCATGGACAGAGGAGCCTGGCGAGCTGCAGGCCGTGGGTCTCAGAGTCGGACACGATGGAGCAACTGTGCACACGCACACATACGCATTTAGGGGTGAGGAGGACGAAGCTAAGTGAGGGAGTGGGGGAGGAGGTGGGAGTGCAGAATGGACCCCAGGTACTAAGTAAAGGCTTGGATGGGAGGGGCAGGGGTTCCTGGAGTACAGAAGGCAGGCGGGTGTGCCTGGCATGGAGCAGATGAGACTGCTAGATCATGTGGCCCATTTACACCACAGTGGAATTCTATCAGCTCCCTGGAGTCTGTGAAGTATAGGAAAGTGGTCAGTTTTTTTAGAAGCCCCCAACTTATCCAGTTCAAACCTGGTGACCAATTATGTGGGCTCAATCTTTAGCAAGAACTCTTTTTTATTTCACAGATTAGGTAAGGAATTCTTACCACTCATCTCCAGATGCCCAAATCGCCCCAAGTATCTAATTACAGTAAGACAAACCAGCCTGGCCGCCCCCACGGATTTAACCAGGCAGGAGGTGTCAATATCTCCCCCATCACATGGCAGATTCATCTGACCCCAACTTGAGAATTAGGCAATCACAAAATATCAGAGCCACCTACTGCCACAGCCTGCCTCCCGCCCAGTCTCAGAAAGGTAAAACCAGTGGGGCAGGTCCATGTAGGTGGTCATTTAATAAAACGTCAAATGCTCCACCTTGAAACCTTAAGCTTCTCTCAACCTTTGTCCCCTTTGCAATCAGAACAGACTCACCCTGGTCTAGAAAAATTATACTCAAACAAACTCTCCCCTGTTGCATTCAGCAGATTGCTGGGTTTTGGAACTCCCAAGTGCTTTGCAAACAATAACTGAGCCTCTTCCATACCCTGGTAAGAAGGCATATTTTCACTCTATAGCTGAGGAAAGAAGTTGAACTCAAAGACAAGTATAATGTCTAATGTCCAGTGGGGGAGGGAGGGCTGTTGAAATAATTATAACATTGGGAACCTCATTCCTCCCTGAGGCTCCTCATAAACCAACCAGAATCATGGCTGGCAGGGACCACTCTGGGTGTTAAATACCAGTGCTTAATGGATGCTTGCGTCCCTTCCTCCTCCATTTCCTTCAGAAAACCTGTAGAAACTGCATGTTAAGGATCCAACTAGAAGGTTCTTATGTCTGATTCACACTGGATTCCCCTTAGAGCTGGATCCTGTTATGTTACTGAGACAGCCTTTAAAATGCAAAGAAAAAATGATGTGATTCTAAGATGGTAGCCCTGTTTCTTCTCTCTCCCTGCACTGCCCCCAGTCTCTTTCCAGTGGCCCACCGTGAAGGCAGTGCACACCCGAAAATAAAGAAAACATGTTTTCTCAAAAAAGTATTTTGGCCTTCTTTTAAATTTATCATTTCTGACAGAATTAACTCCCTGAGAATCACCCATCAGGTATCAACCCAACACGCACATTCTAGTCTCCTTTGAATTAAGTCTAGCCTGTGGGGTGTTGCTGAAGTGTCACTTTTGACAGTGACCCTACCCTAAATAGGTATTGACACGGGGGGCAGTATGGCAATACGGTTAAGAACACAGATTCTGGAGTCAGGCAGCCTCCTTTACTAGCTGTGTGTCTTAAGAAACTTGCCTGTAAGTGTCTTAACTTCTCTAAGCCTCAGTTTGTTGTTGTTACTTAGTTGCTCACTCCTGTCTGACTCTTTTGCGACCCCACGGACTATAGCCGGCCAGGCTCCTCTGTCCATGGGATTCTCCAGGCAAGAATACTGGAGTGGGTGGGCTGCCATTTCCTCCTCCAGGGGACCTTACCGACCCAGGGATTGAAGCCCATTGTCTCCTGCATTGCAGGTGGAATTCTTGACTGCTGAGCCACCTGGGAAACCCAAAGCCTCAGTTTACTTGCCTATAAAATAGGGATAGCAGGGTTGTGGTGAAGAGAAATGGGACAGTACATACAAAGTGGATAACCACTGGAAGAACCTCCATAAAGGGTAACTGTTCATATTGTTCCCCTAGGAGATACTGCCTTTGGAGGGCTTGTCCTCCGCTCATAAAATAGGAGGCAGGGGCTCCTGAACTAAATACTCTTGTGTTCCCACTTCCTAGAATCACCAAGTAACATCTCGTCCCAGGAAGATCATTTACATTAGAGCATCAGAGAGAACTATGTTATGGGATTTTTTTTTTTTTTAAGACAGAATTAAGAGCTTTGAAATGAGACAAAGGAAAAATGAGCACCAGAATTGCAAAGTTAACATTTTTATTGAACTGAAATTGGTGTAGAACAACAGGGGCCACGACAGCTGCTGAGCTCAGTAAACAACTGGAGTCCCTGTAACATCTTACCTTCCTAAAACGGTTTGGGTGGAACACCCGAAAACAGCGTAGATATATATGTATATATTTTTAACACTTCAAAATATTTTGAAATGAGCCTCCTATCCTTGTTCAGTTTTCAGGTTACAGAGGACATTGATGACATCTTCTGTTGCCTTCATTTGGTTGTGTCAGTTAATGTCTTTTCCCAAGAGGTTCCTCTCAAAGCTGGCTGTTGATTTTTCCCCATCCGGTACACAAGAGAAGGGTTTAGTAACACTTAGGCAAGTGATACACTGTAAGAACCTTAAAAGTAGTAAAGGCAAAAACCACACATACATGACTCAACACTCACGGGGGCAGCAAGACAAGGAAACTGGCTGAAGAGTTTCAGTCAAGTTCCAGAAGCAAAGAAAGCACTAGTGGAGGGGGCAAGGCAACCAAGCAGAGGGTCCATTTGTGGACAATTGATGGACCTTTTGTGTCTAAACCTTATTTCAACACCTCGCTTCAAACATGAAAATATGCATTTGTTTGACAGAATAAGGTGAAATATTTTAAGGGGAAAGAAAACTCCTATACAGGTTAAAAGATCAGTCAGAGATGAAGGAAGGTTAATACTGGATTTTTATAATCAATGCACGCAGCAATGATATCAACTGATGACATCAATTACCTCTGTGAGAGCAAGTTCTGAATGTTCGTCACTACTAAGAGTTGGAAGTTAACCCCTCTCAAGTATTCCAAGGGAAATAAATAACCAACAAGGCAGGAAGTGAAATCCTCACATAATACAAAAAAACCCACATCTAGCTGATACTATTTTTGGTTTGTATTAAATCAGCTGCTCATTCATTCTGGAGTTAATTTATGGGTATTGGTAAAAATCTTCAAGAGTGCTTCAAATTATTTTAGGTGAAATGTGATGAACAAATAACTCACTGTCTCATCTTGACAATGCTATTTTACACTTAACTATTTCTCTCAAAAAACAGAACAAAACTGAACCAAAACAAAACCTAAATAAACTCTACCAGAGTAACTATGTGGCCACCCATTCCTGCAGCAATTATTTGACAGAATCTAAAAATCTTGCAGTAGGAGATGAAGGATGATTATAAATATAAATATTTTAATAGGCCCAGGCCTATCTTTAAAAGAGATGCAGTCTCAGATAACAGCAGAGTCAGGGATTTACAACTCCCAAATTTGCAACAGACAGACAGATACACGTTTTGCAAGGATCTGCCCAATGTACACAACAAACATCTAAATTAAGGCTTTTATAGGTAGGTGGTCAGGTCTGTGGGCATGCAATCCTGGATTTTCAGAAAGCATCTCCAGCTTCCATTGTTACCCAATTTGTAAACCAGAAGAGGTGCTGATGAAGGTGCTAGGAGCTCCAAGAGCCAACAATTAACTGACTGGAAGGCTTGCCTTATTTGTAAACAAGTTCTAAAGGAAGAGCTGGCAGTGAAACAATTGAGGGTGCCTCAAATGATGTCAAGAGGAAAAGCGATTTGCACCTGCCAAGAGATGGGCTTAAAAAAAACCAAAACCGCTGAATTTCAGTTCAAGATCTTGAGATTTAGAGACTCGAATGTTTAGAGTCACTTCCAAGCCAAAGGTTCTCACACTTTAGCTTGCAGAAGTCACTTGGAGGATACTTATGAAAATGTGGCTATGTGGGCCCCCATCTCCGGAGATTCTAATTTGGGGGATGCAAGTGGCCCGAGCACCTTGCTTTTGAGAAACACCACTCATAGCAAGTAGCAGCACACTGTCTTTGATTAAAAGGCCACGATGTCTAAGAGATGACCCCATGAGGTCATCACCTAGGAAGAATCCCTCAGGAGACTCCACCATGATGATGTGAGGACCAAGCTTATCCCCAGTTAAGTTTCTTTTCCTATTTTTTTTACAACGGAAAGTTTGATATCAATGAACACAATGATTGTACCAATTCTGAGGTAAAAGGAAGAGCACCAGGGATCTGAATGCTTAAAAAAAAAAAAAAGAAAAAAATCAAATTCCCTAGGAGGTCCATGCTATGTAGAATTCAAATTTCTGTGGTAATGTTATAGAGTTATAGTGCACAGGGCCTTGTTTTAGTCTTTGTATAGTGTACTTTTACCATATGATTTACTCTTTCCTGTTTAATATTTTGGAACTCCAAAGACAAAAGTCCATCTACATGCTCTCTCGGATTTTTTGGATACCAGCATTTTCTGGTTTACAACGACACACAACAAAGTTATATATTTATTTTTTTGGATGCTGGAGACAAACATCTTTATTAAAGATACCACCAAAATTTTGGCAAACATTTCAAAACATATTTGTAAACATAATGCTTCCCTTTTAAACTGGCAGCACTTTGAAAAACAATACGATAAGACAACACAACTTGTATCAACATTAGTTCAAAATCCTTATATTTTTGACCACATAACTTATGTTCGCACATGATAAAACAGATGATAGTTTAAATCAACGTCAACAGATAAACTCCATGAAATGAAAGTTTGTGCTGTTTGATGAATCACAGTATGTTATGGTTAAATATATCCGCTCTGTTTTATATTCCTGGCAGCCAGGATGAAAAAAAAAAATCTTTAAATATACATTTCATGTAGGTAATAGCTTCTTTGCATATCTCTCTTCAAAAAATACTTTATAGCAGTATATAAATAGGTTACCTACATGTTTCATGTTATAATTTTGCCCCAAAACTATAGATCTGTTTCATTTTCATATCAATTTTGCCCAACATTAATAAAGCTGACAAACTGTTGAAATGGAAATGCTTTTTGTCTTCCATGATAGAAGTAGCAATTTGACAGGAAAAAAAAAAAACCTACAGTAACACTCGTCAGTTGTTTCACCTGAGCGTTTGGCCTACTGGGAGTAGCAGCTTTTTTCCTCCACGCACGCTCGCATCCACACCACCTCTGCACACATACAGGTCGAGCACACGCTTCCAGACGCTGGTAGGCCACAGTGTGCTTCCCACTGCTCTAGCCAAGTGGGGAGCAGTGTAGCTAATGAGTAACCACACTAGGTACACAACTAGCAAACACCTTAAGGCAACATTGCAATGGGGGGTTAACTTGCAGGGCGAATTTACTGTTCTAGATCAAGTCAGCCTATATATACACGTGTGCATACAGATCTATACACACACTCACAATCTTTCTATTTCTTAACCCTCCAAAACAATGTTTTAACTTTTTTTTTTTGTATTTTGTGCAAATTTCTAAATGTTCTACCATTTAAGGCAAAGAGTTCGCATTAAGAAAGGTCAGAAAATAGGCTTATGTTTATCCAAAAGCATTTCACCTTGCATGTTACTGTTTTTTTGTTTTTTTTTTTAAACATATGTAACTTTGAAGTGTGGACACTGGATCCCCAATATCTTAAAAAAAATCATTTCTAATGACAAACACAGTTTTTAAGGAAAAAAATTGATTTGAAGTACAGACACTGGATCCCCAATATCTAAAAAAAAAAAAAAAATTTCTATTGACAAACACAAGTCTTAAAGGGGAAGAAAGGACCAGAAAAAGCAGCTTCAAAAATGCAAGGCAGCAAAGTAAAATGGGAAAACAAGAAAAAAAAAAAAAAGAAAAAAGGAACTCAAGTTTACTAATACTGAAACTTTCAACAGGCAAAGTTTCATTTTTTTAGAATTTTGAGAGCAACTCATTTGGAATTTTAAATAAATAAGCTTAAGTTTATTCACATCTTCTGGTCCAAGCAGAGCTCTAGTGCCATGACTTTGCTTGCTGTTGGTCAAATTCACCTATTAGTCTCTTGATGTGAGCTAGCTTGTTATGAAGATACTCGCATCTGTATTTTTCTTCGTGGTAATTGGGACTAGACTGTGGATGAAAAAAAAAACAACACAGGAATAAGACTATGGAATTCATAACATTTTCTCAATGAGGTCAGAAAACTAATAGTGATGATACCTACCTGCTTTATCTTCTGATATTCTTGTAAGACTTCTTCATGAACATTCTAGAAAATTAATAATTAGAAATCAGAAGAGAACTTTTTTCTTTTCTTTGTGGTATAAACAGATAACTCACAACTGGCAAGGCTGTGGGAAATGTTAATGATGGAATGTAATTTGGTACAGTCTTAAAGGAAGGCAGTTTAGCAATTGCCATTAAGACTGCAAATGCAAAACTGACTCTGCCCTTATACTTCTTTCAGATTACCTGTACCTGAATGAAATGACACATGTTCAGGGCTACTTGCTGCAGCACTGTTTGTAAAGCAGAAGAAAGTAAACACGGTCTAAACTTCCACTAGTCCATGCAAAGGAATACTAAAAAGCCATTAAAAATGAGGAAAATGCTGTATGTGCTTACATTAAACAAATTCTTTAAGATATATGTTGTTTAGTGAAAAAAGCAAAGTACAAGCAGTTTTATATAGTTTGATATCATTTGTTTATAAGTGAGAAGCAGAATATTATATTCTGAGAGTTTTTAATGAAATTAGATACTGTAATAACATACCAAAACTTACTGGAACATAAGACAATGGTGCATCTTATTGATGATGACATCTTAGGTTCAATTAAATATGGTATATTTGTGAATTTACTTGTGTATATCTTATAATCACACAGCCTTCTGAAAGAAGACACTGGGAACTGGCAATCCTGATTTCCTCTAGGGAGGAGAATTGAGTTGCAAGGGAAGAGCTAACCCTTATGTACCATATGACTTGATATACTGTGCATCTAGGCAGTTTCCAAATGCTTACATTTGTTCTGCACAGCTCTAATCATTTCACTCTATGGATGGGATTTTGAGTATTTTCAGGCAAGTAAGTAACCTGCCCAAGGTCACACAAGTAGAGCAGAGGTAGGAACCAAATGCAAGCCACCTGGCTTCGGAGCCTGCTCCGAACCACTAAGCAAGTCTTAGAATTACATTTTAGTTTAAATATAATTGTGGTACCCTAGTAAATAACTATGGAGAAAAAAACAAAACAAAACTCCTAACCACTGTATCACTAACCTCTTGCACTCCCAACCACCCACTCCTCTGGCAAAGTCTTCTGTAACTTTAGGCAGCCTGTTTAAAAGATGAAGGCCCACTAATAGAAGACATAGTGAATCTCTAGGGCCTCCTTGGTGGCTCAGCTGGCAAAGAATCCGCCTGCAATGCGGGAGACCTAGGTTTGATCGCTGGGTTGGGAAGATCCCCTGGAGAAGGGAAAGGATACCCACTCCAGTATTCTGGCCTGGAGAATTCCTTGGACTGTATAGTCCATGGGGCCGCAAAGAGTTGGACACGACTGAGCGACTTTCCCTTTCAGGGCACAGATGCTTCTTCTCGTGTAGGTTCATGCTGGAACAACAGTGGACTACGATGGAGACACCATTTGTGGCTGTGAAGTGTGACAAAGTTATCTTTCCTACACAAGGAGGGGAATTCCCATTTATACCAGTCCTTTGGCTGTGAGCTCTAAGAGCCTGACTGTGGAGACAGGTCAGGCTTCCCCTGCTCTGTGCAGCTGTAGTAATATTACCACTTAAGGTAGGCAAGTGAGAACGGATTAATACCTGCTAACAAATGTCAGTAGCTGTAATAGCTGGAAGCACCAAGCTTTTCTTCACTTAAAGCCCAAACCTGAGTGGTCCTGCTGCTGCTGCTAAGTTGCTTCAGTAGTGTCTAACTCTGTGCGATCCCATAGATGGCAGCCCACCAGGATCCCCTGTCCCTAGGATTCTCCAGGCAAGAACACTGGAGTGGGTTGTCATTTCCTTCTCCAATGCGTGAAAGTGAAAAGTGAAGTCGCTCAGTCGTGCCCGACTCTTTGCAACCCCATGGACTGCAGCCTACCAGGCTCCTCCGTCCATGGGAGTTTTCAGGCAAGAGGACTGGAGTGGGGTGCCAGTGCCTTCTCTGCGAGTGGTCTTAGGCTCCCTTTAATATTCTATGCAGACTGAAGTGTAAAATAAATAAATTTACTCAAAATAGTAATTTTGGGAAACAGCATCAGATATAAGAACTATAGTCTGAGTTGAGTAGGTAATGCAGTCAAATATTTTGATGAATCCCAAATCCAGCTTTTTGTTTTCTCCTATTTAGTCATCTGTATTTTTCTCAGTACACTACATATTATGTCACAGGAAGTATATAAATATATATTACACATTTTGTACATATTATGTAAAAATAGTGATTTTTTTTTTTTTATGCTGGAGGAAATAGAGGCTCATCGTGTTACTTATTTTTAAGAACTATTTCAAATATTTATTTTCCTGGCTAATTCTAAGTCAAGGCCAAAAGCTGCAGAAAGGCTGGTCTGTGAAAGGACCTGCTCTGAAGGCTAGTAGGATGCCTGGGGCTGGGCAGGGCAGAGAAAGGAAGAAGGTAAAAGATGAAAGTCAGTCCATCAAGGAACACATGTGTTTACCTGATACTCTTTTGAGCCTGGAGAAAGGCGCTTTCGTTGTGCATCCAGTTTGATAAATCTTCTAGCCACAGTCTCCATCCTGGCATGCAAGGCCCTATATTCATCATACTCAGCGTTGAAGTCATCCTTGTAATTCTGGCGTTGCTCATAGGAGACGATGGCAATATATTTTCTAATAAGACAAAAGGTAAATGGAGAGGAGCTGTAGAACAAACATGATGCACAATATTTAAGCCAAATATTTGGAAACTACATCTGTGCGTGTTTCCCTAGGTTGAGTCCCACTCTACCATAGCTTGCGGCCTGCCACTCCTTCAAAGACCTTCCAGGTGAAATTATCCCACAGCAGAGTTTAAAAGCCTCGGTGAAGGAGAATAAATGTGTTGGGGGGTGGAGAAAAGAAAAACCATGGTGGCAATCGAATTAAAGTGCACCTAGAAGACAGCACTTACGCAGAGGTAGTGTCCTAAGCCTTTCTGTACTCGAAACAACTGACTACCATGTTAGTGGCAGAGGCCAGCCTTTTGGTTACGAGTCACAGGGAGAGAGGAGGGCTGGTGGGGTAATGTGAGACAGGAAATGTCACACAGTCACCAAGGCTGAAGGCAGAGCTCTCTTTAGACCTGCTGCTTTGTGAGAGGGAGTCTCTGTCTTTCGGCCTTCCACACCTGCTGCCAGCAAGGTGCCTCAGGCTGTTCCCTCGGTGACTTTCCTCCCATTTCTGAGGAGGCAAACATAAAATACAAAAGGGGGATTGTTTTACCATTAAAAAAAAAATGAGAGACTAGGAAAAATAAAAAGGGGGAGAAAAGGAATAATTCTCTAGTTCTTTTCCAACATTTCTTGTCATACTATGTATAACAGAAAGCCAGTTTTATACTATCAGTTTATTTTCTTAATAGAAAGGCTACAAATGTTTTACTTCAGGGTGTGAGAATGAAGGTCATCTTCCCAGTGTCAGTCTGTTCAGTGGTGGCAAGTAAATCAAACAGAATTTTAATATTAATGTTAATATCATTTGTGGATCTAGGTCTTTGCAGTCTGTGCTCCTGTCACGGGATGCAAAATTCCCTTGATTTTTTGAGATAAAAACTGAAATTTTTGAAGCAATTTCAGCCAAGAGCTTCAAGGGTGCCCTGGGGGTACACATCTATTCTTTATTGATGAAGACTTTGGGTTTTCAGTCCTCTCCAGAATGATTTTAGGCAATCTTACTAGTTTTGTTTAAAATGCAAACTAGCACAGATGTCTATTTGCAAACGTGAGAAAAGTGATGCAGTGAGCAACCTTAATGTCCTCATTAATATTTTTATTCATGCTGAGTTAGACCGTGTGGAGGTTTAATTTTCTAAGTGTAACTGAGACAGTGGCAGTATGCTGACTTAAAGCCGCCCTGCTAGTGTACTTGCTATGAAAGGAGCCTCACCAGCCAAGCAGGGAAGCCCTCCTCTCTACAAAGGTTCCTGGGGATAAGCATTCCTAAGCAAAACGGCTTAGCTGAAACTCAGGTTCCATTTGTTATATAAACATTTATCCCACTTTCATCAAAATCACACCTGAGGCCACACCCTCCTTATTTAATTTAATTACTCCCTCAGGGAGAAAAGTACTGAAGTGGCCAACAGTTGTGTTGCTATTATAGCCGGTTCTTTGGTTATATTGACATTTTAATGAAAAGCAGTTTGATAGTTTTAATAAAAATTGTTATGGATCTGCAGCTGGCTCCTAATGCAGTGATGGAATAAAACATTAAATACTTTGGATAAGTCACAACCACAACCTTATTAAGAAGTGTTCATATTGTTAGGTAGTTAGAATAGGAAACATAAGTCTAAAATGGCGGTGGCTAGACGACAAGGAAGGGAAAAGCCCTCAAAAATAGAACAAGGAAGGTCTGAGGGCCTGAGTGAGAACTTCAGGTAGAACGGCACTCCTAAGCCCAAGTTGCATAGGACAGGCCCAGGGGGCAGAAATAGACATATTCTCTCTCTCCCCACTCCTTCCTCTCCCCCTGCCCCACGTGTGTGCGTTCGCTCTCTCTCTCTCTCCCATGCTTTGAGAATGGATTCTCCTGTTATTATCTTCTAAATAAAATAGAGCTGTAACACTGATTTGTCTAAGAGCTATATCACGGTCTGTTCAAAATCCAAGAGCTGTGACCTGCCGAGGGCTTTCAAGTCTAAATCTCTGTTGTGACAAGAACCGAGGACATACCTCGCATGACATCTACACTTGCGTGACAATATTATAAAAAAATTAGGACTGTGTGGTTCAGTATGAATTACTCAGAGGCTGTCCTTTTGGTTTTCTTAAGAAACAGGTTTCTATATTTTCAGTGATTTTTCTGAAATTTCATGCCTTATCACCATTTTAAGAAAATCTGCAATATTTATATAAGAGAGCTTTGGTTAAAATAAACTGCTTTGCGTAAGTAAATTAAGCAATCATGGAGGTTATGTATTTTCACGATTTTTAAAAGAGCTAGAAAATGACAGACATACAGAAACGCACTGAGGCAGTTGCAGCAACCATCTGTGGATCAGTAAATTAAAAACAAGTTATTAAGTACAGAATTGATTGCTTAAGTTGACAAAACACAGCAACACTCTGAATACATGAGGGAAAGGTTAGAATTACTTTTGAGTCTCCCCACATGATTTGGTCTTATGTAACAAATATACAGCAGTATTACTTTTGTATAAGAGGAATTCAAAATCTGTCAAAAGAGAATGAGAGCACAGTCCTGCAGCTGTTATTTGAGGGGGCCACCTTTCATAAGACTTTAAAGGGAATGCATTTAGAGAGGTGACCCCCACAGCAGTGGAGCAAGGCACTGTCCCCCATCCATCCCTGACCAGGCCAACTCGGTGGCAGCGGCTTTTCCAACCACCCCCCCCCCCCCCCCCCCCCCCCTCTTGCAAACACAGAATTTTAAGATGAGAGAGTACTCAGCACGGTTTCTTGGGTTCCTTTTAGTTAAGAGATGATAACCGGCATTATCATTCCATGCTGTATCATTCCCAAATAAGTACAGCTTTTACCACTACTGTTAAGCAAAGTAACACATTTTTAGTGTAAAATGTTTTCTACTCTGGAAATGAACGTTTCATGGGACACGGAGCACTAAACCGCATAGTTTAACTTTGTACACCATGAGATGCTACTGATAAAGAAAAAATGTTCATACAGCCCAGGTTCCATTTTCCAGTCTACATGTAAGCTATCTGTTCATTTTCTAAGCTACTGGTAGGTAAATATATTTGTTTTTTTCACTCTCCATTTTTCTAGGCTCGTGCAACTTAATTATTTTCTTCTTACAAAAGCCTTTGAGTCTGTAAAAAAAAAAAAGCTAGAATTATGTGTCCAAGTTATAATTTCTGTGATAACCATTTATAAGGAAGTCCCCAGCTGAGCATTTGTTGTCATAACAAGAAAAACATTATAACTAGTATTAGAGCAAAATGATCAAATTTTACTGCTCTCTCCTCATAATTTGATGGCATAGCTTTGTTTAAATCAAAAGCCATCTAGCTCTACTTTGTATTAACTGCAGAGGCTTAAGCACTTTATCAGTAATAGCCTGTCCCTTTGGGGGGCCCAAATGAATGACTGCACTGACAGACTGTCAGCTTTGAAGAGTAAGATCCCTGAATCTTCCATAATCAAATGCTTGGCCTGGCCTCAGAACAAAGGACAGGCTTCCCTATCCTCAAAGGCCACCAAGCAGAGCTCAGGGCAGGGGCAGGCACAACCCGTTGAAGCCGACAGGAGTGGACTGGGGCGAGCAGGCTTAATGGCAGCCTTTCAGCTGCAGGCGTGGCTCCTGGGCTCTATTTCTGGAAGGTCTTACTTTTCTGATTTGCAAATTATGGGAAAAGAATTTGCAAACTTTCTAAAATTAAACAGTTCTCCCCCATCGGCAGACATCTGAACTTACATCAAATAATCTGGGAGTTCAATTGTTGAAGAAGGCTCCGTGGAGGCAGTGCAATCCTCTTTAACTTCTGCAAAAAAAAAAAAAAATTTTTTTTTCAAGCATTCACCAAACAAATGCCTATAATTCTAAAATAGATCAGAAACATCTGGAACACTTTTCCTCAAATTCTATTCTTCCATCTCAATAAGCAACAGTGAGCAAGGAATACAATTGAGCACGAACAATAGAGGCCCTGTGACCCGCGCCAGCAGGACGACGCCAGGCGTTGAAAGCGCCCTGGCTACTGCCGCGTCTGCACAATCAAGGGATCCCATCTCAACCCAAGGTCGCTCTTCTGTTCTTTCAACAACAGTTGTGGCATCTGCCCAGTGATTCAAAGACTGTGGTGGCAGATGCAGCCAGACAATGGGAGATACAAACTTTATATCAACATCCACTTTTCGTAGGATTCAAACAAGGCAGATGAGATAATGAAGTCAGGTAGCAGACTGCTTCAGTCACTGTATTTTCACTGCTATTCTTTTTGTATGCAGACAGCGCAAGTGGGCAGGAAGTCTTCCCATCAGTTTAAAGTAATTTAAAATGTTATTAGTCAACAATTTATACTCCTCTAATCTCTAACCCTCATAGTACTACATGGCTTTTTTCTTAAGAGGCCAAAAAAAATAGATATATAAAGTGCCAGTCACTCAGAACTACGCTGTGAACCCCTCAGTATTCCATTTGTTTGAATGTACCATTTCCAGAGGGTATGTTTAGACTTTTTATTAGGGTAATTTTTTTTATCATTCAAAGTAGAATTAAACTAGTAACTCAAACCCAAGCCCTGCCTGCTAGCAAAACATACATGTTCAATATAAAACAAGAGTGAGCATTTACTAATTTCTTGGTTTAATATTTTAAAGGACAAAGCACACTAAACAAATTATGCAGACTTTGTGGACTTACTGTGTGTACGTATCTGATTCAGGCTTAGATAAAAGCTTGTTTTTACAAGTCTTAAAGGAAAAGGCATTGAGTCTTAAAGGAAAAGGCATTGAGTGCTTGCCACCTGGCTTCTCCTTTGCTACAGACACCAGATAAATTCCAATGGGTGCAGAGCATGTGGGTCTGAATCAGTCTTCAGTTTATGGTAATCTCGACTGGCTAGTTCACCCTCAATGAAGGATTTAGAGACTAGGTCTGCTTCTCTCGGCTTCCAAATGGGAAAACAGTCAAACTCTGCCATAGGACTAGACGTTCTGGGATCCAGTCCTCCCAGCAGAAACCTCTGAGTCAGGTTCTGATGGTGGGAAGTGTGGAGCGAAGCACACCCAGGAATCTGGCTGACTGAGCACAAAGTTTCATTATTCTCACTTATCTTTTCTTGATCTGGCAAATTCATGGATGACAGTGTTTGAGGGAGAAAGCTTACAGCTGACTCTTGGGCTACTATACACTACCAAGCTGATCTAAATATTTCAACAGCTATGCTCTGACAAGCAATAGACTCAGCCCTCGTCGGGAAAGGCACCGAATCATACTACCCCCATAATCAAAGCTTCTCTCCTACCGTTAAGACGGTCAGTTAAATCTAAGTACCACAGGCTTTCAGTACTATGGGCGAATTACATAAAGATAAACTCCTTAAAGTCTCATTGCAGAAGTACATTTTCTAAAGTTGTATTTTCCTGGGCAATTTTTCCTTAGTTATGCCGGGTTTAAAACTGGTAGCAGTCCTAAATGATGAGCATGGATCTTCTCTATGCTGGCGTGTAAGACATTACGTTTTAAATATATGGAGTAAGAGAAATCTAATTGTGTTGTCAAGTTTTAAAGATCACTACACCTTAGGTAAGCAGTCTTTCTACCGACAAGCTATTCTTCAGAGGTAAAGCATTATTTTAGGCTTCTTTAGGTCTCCAGATGTTTTGACTTTTAAAGCTTCCAGAAAATGAAATGGTTAAATTTATTAATAACAACTGATGTTAGTTTACTCAAACAATGTTCTCAAAATTAGAGGGGAAAAAAAAGAAAAGAAATCCAAAATCTATCAAGCTAGTCACCAACAGCCTTGCACAAGACAAACTGCTTTCACTCTGAATGAAGATGATGCTACGGACCTGCATATGCAATTTTACCTCGCCTGTTTTATGAAGAATTTGACATTTCCCCTGTGCTATTATTAATTAAAGCAGGGTTGACCCTGTTTCTTTGGCAAAGAAGGAAATGAGTTTTTATTGCTAATTGTGTGTCTGGTTAAATCAATTCAAGAATGGCATATAATAGGTCACGGTGAGGTTGCCCAACACTGTGACAGCTCTGGAGAAGAGCAACAAAGTCCACCTTCTCAAAGGGGGCCCCTGGAGGACCAAAGGTCATTTTCAGATGTCACCATCTTATTAACAAATACAGAACATCACGGTTAATAGTTGGCTAAGAAGAGACAGAAAAGGACTACTGTAAAGTGGAAGAAAACGAAACTTGCTCAAAAGGACAATACTTAGATTAATAACTAAACAGCAGGTCATTTGATAAAAAAGCATTACTAATTCTAAACAGCACACTCTCACACTCGGCACAGTCCCCTCTTCCTGTTCATTTAACCCAGAGTTGGGTTTTTATAAATGCAAAATACCTTCACTGGAATCTGGATTGGAGTCATTCAGCTTGGCAATTTCCTCTTCTCTTTTAAGGTCCTCTTCCTTTTCCTCAATCATCTCAACGCCATGCTTTTTTATTTGGTCCTTTTCCTTGTGTTTTTTAGACTTCTTCTTGGACTTTTTGTGAGACGAATGGTTCTCTTCCATAGGCTTTGGACACTTGAGTAGAACTGAACCAGGGGGTAAGGTTTCCAGAGAAGTCCTAGAGGTATATTTGTCTTGCTGGTCCTCATAGATACTACCACCTTGACTAAAACTGTCAACAGGTAGGTCTTGAGTCCCCCGGCCTTCTGGAGTGCTAGGGGAGTTGGAGTTAGAATCTACAGTCTGAGGGGGGTTGGAGACAGGCAGGTGGGTTGAAGGCAGCGGTGGAGGCGTGGGGATGGCAGCGGCTGCAGGGGGCGGCGGGGGGCCTGCAGCGGCCTTTTCGCCCGTGGGGTTCAAGTGGCCATTTAGCGTTGGCGGCACTCTGTTTGTCAGGTGAGATATCCGAGCCTTTTTATTCATTAAAGGATCAATGAAGTCTGAATCCAAAAGCCGTTTCTAGTGGCGGTAGCAAGGGGGAGAAGAAAAAAGAAATAAATGAGCCAGTGGGCACTAAAATGTAATACATGTGTCACTTGTTACCATATGCACTGAGTAATTTTATTCATACTAAATTTATAACCAATTTAAATTCATCACCAGCATTGTGTTAACTATTCTCTGAGCTTAAGCCACAATCTACAGTAAGTTTTCATTTCTAGTATTAAAAAAACAGAATCTGGAAAATATGGTTTCTTTGTTTTTAAATTTATTTATCTTTTTGACTGTACTGGGTCTTAGCTGGGACATGTGGGATCTAGTTCCCCGACCAGACATCAAACCTGGGTCCCCTGCATTGGGAGCATGGAGACTTAGCCATTGAACACCAGGGAAGTCCCCCAAACATGGCTCTTGAAGAAATATATCAGATTATACTTTCTGATCATGCAACCCCACCCTCAGTTCCTTGAGAGACTAGGCCAATTTATGTGGATTATATCACTCAGGACGTGTATTGAATAGAGGTGGCCTCCTTCTGCTGGCCATGGCTAACCTAGTTATATTCAGTGAGAACCTCCTCTGAATATAACCAACCATTATTGGTTGTCAGAATCAACAGGGGTAGGAACAGAGCAACAAGCCTACACTTATTTGATCTCTTTGAATGTGCTAAGATGCTGCAGGTACGAGTATTTTGGCTGTTATTATTATTTCCTCTCTCTTAAGATGAGAACAACCAGTACCTCCAAAATAGCTTCTCTACAAATCTCTATCATTGCTGAAATACTATCTACTTCCTCCCTGGCTACCCCTTAAATATATCTCTTCACTGGATTAGAAGATAAGTCTTAACAACTGGTCCATAAAAATAATATGGAATTTCTGCATCAAAAAATTACAAAAAAAAATCATGCTAATATCAGCTGAATCCAGTAACAACAATAATAGTATTTCCAATAAAAAGGGAAGTAGAGAGTTGATCCCCACATGTGTCCCATCTCCCTAAGCCCCGGGAGTGGGTCCCGAGCAGACAGGAGCACTCTGTCTGCATCACTGGGTAGACAGGTTGGTCTCACTGCTAGTCCCAGAGACCTGAGAGGGTTCAAGGCGGTCTGAGAAACAGGTGGGCTTGAACTCTTATGCTGCTCAGGATCTCCACACCTTCTTCCAACTGAATCTTTTGGGGGAAACTCTAAGTTGGAATGGAGTCTAACTGGAATAGTCTGATTGGGATCTACTCAAAAAGTGCTTTGAGAAAACATACATGGAAATGGTAGAACTTTTTATTTTCTTATTTTAAAAACATTTTTCCCCAGGAATATTTTTCTAGAATGTGCTTCAGATAAACTTAAATATATTCAATTTTCTCTATAATCTAAGGCTGGATATGAGAATGAATAAATATTGTCTTCTGGTTAGTGATTAAATGGAAAAGTAGATAATCTCAACAAAATGTAAACTTTAAGAACCGAATAGCAAGGTAGACATTAAGTACCTTAATGACTAGTGCTATGTAGTGGGCAAAGAGTCCTGGGCTGGGAGTTGGGATCTGAATTCTAGAGCGAGTTCTGTCTGAGTTAGTCACAACTAGCTATGTGACTTTGGGTAGGGAGGCTACATAGCTTTTCTGGGTCTCATTTCTCTTATGTATAAATCAGACATTCTGAAAAAAATGGTACCTAAAGTCCATTTCAGGGCTATGATTATATACGTTTATGCAATACCTGAGGAGAAGATGCAGTGTCTCTACTAGAACATACAGGAGATTCTGAACGGCTGGTGCTGGCAGCATTCTGAGATGGGTTTAATTTTCTGTAAAGCACACACATGTCCCAGTTAGGGAGACAGTTTTCAAATGTTCATGATAGAAAGCCTACCCTTGCTTCTTTTTTTCCATCTCAACACTAAACTAACAATGACTAAAATAATCACTTATTTGCATCATTTTTAAAGGCAGAAAAAAAAAAAAAGAACTTACCTTGCGAGCACTGATTCTAACGACCGTCTGTCTATTTCATTGTATCCAGGCCAGTCTCTTTGAAGTTCTTTAAAAACATAATCCTTTAAGGTGTATGAAAGGTCCTTAGGATTCAGATTGGCTACCTGGAACATGGTGTGAAAACAGAATATTAGATCTTTTTGCAATTTCCTAGCCTAAAACAGGCAATCTTTTGGATTTATACTGAAAATAACTATACCAAATGGCTCCAAAGGGACTGCTAACTTTGCATATGACAGATCTCAATAAATACTACTTGACTTCACTTGGGGAATTAAATAAAACTTTATATGCATATTTAAATTTTTTTCCCCCTGGATGGCTGCTGTATTTGTTAAATAGTAATTATGCCATTATGCAAAAGGTGGAGGAAGGTTTAATAATTTTTTTTTCCTAGTCAAAGGAATCTGAAACAGTTTTCTTAACAACTTCATTATTTATTTCTGGCTCCAACTCCATTGGGGCTTTCCAGGTGGCTCAGTGGTAAAGAATCCACCTGCCAATGCAGGAGATTTGGTTCCATCCCTAGGTTGGAAAAATCCCCTGGAGAAGGAAATGGCAACCCACTCCAGAATTCTTGCCTGGAAATCCCATGGACAGAGGAGCCTGGCGGGCTATAGTCTGTGGGGTTGCAAAAGACTTAGGACTTAGCAACTACACAACAACATTAACTCCATTACTTTTGATGGTTGTTTTGGTTTCTGTTTCCGTTTATTGGTTTTGGGGGATTTCAAGGACTTTGAAAAAGTGGTTCTTCAGGAAAACTGGCAGCTATAAAGAGCAGTAATGCACTCATGTCTCACTTGCTCAGGAAGTAAGTACATCTACATTTAAAAATTATGTACACATACATGATCACATGACCACTGACGCACATCAGTAGCAGCCTCTGTGTGAACTGCCTCTGCCATCATTTTGCCCTCTCATCCTCTAACCTAGGAGGTAATTTACAGCCTTTCTGAAAGTTCAGTCACGAATTATTTGGTGACTTATAACCTGAACCTTCCTCCTTCTCTAAATAAAATACTGACCACACGTAACTATACCTTCATCCTCATTCATTCTTTCATCCTGTCTCTTGTGCTCTGAGAACTGCTATGTGACAGATGGATTTAAATTAAATGTTTTCAAAAAGTACTCAAAATGACTTAATAAGATCATTGAGATTGTTCAAGATATCTTGGGGACTGGTTAATCCAGAACTGAAGATTATGATTTTACTCTTTCATGACATTTAGCATCATGACATGAATATAAGAGAAAATAGATGAAAAAATAGACTTAAAAAATGTTATTCCTTGAATAATCCATGGACACCTGAAGGTGTATCTTATTTTTTAAAGATGAAATTTAAGAACTTTGAAAATGTTACTGCTTTAGAAAAAAAGAAAGCAGATTGTGATTTATAGTGGATTTGAATGCTAACCAACATTTATGACCCAAAGTCATTCTGAAAAATATAGGAAGTTACAGCCTGAAGAACTGTTGACTTTAACAAAAGTTATGACCTACATTTATACATAAGCTTGTTATTTTATGGTAACTGATCAGAGCTAATACTTAACACATTCATATCCTTTAATGAAGATAGGTGACTGATTTCAGCATATCCAATGGTAGAAAAAGGCAGGGTATTACAGACAGAAACAGCATGCAGAGTAAGACATTAACAATTATTTAATAAGTAAAAATATTCTAGCTTATACCAACCAAAGACCAATAAAATACACTGTATAACTTCATCTACATAAACCAGTAAAAATTATGGCAATAGTTTAGTACATTCAGTACTAAAAGCAGACAGCAAAACTTATTTTCATTAATGGACTTTTAAGCAAAATTTGTTTAATCCAAATGAAGATAATGACTTGAAGCTTTTTTTCAATCATTCAGAAGCCTCTATCTTATAAAACCTAGTGTAACTTTCCATGTTTCAGTTAGCTTTCCGTTAAATGTTTAAACCAAGATGAATTTAAGTTAATGTTCATATACCATTGATCAAAACGATCCTGAAATTTCTCTAAATAATAATGCCAACAACAACGACAAGCCTTCCTCGGTGGGCAGATGGAGCTCTCCCCAGCTCTCCTCACCTGCTGCAGAACTGCTCCAAGCGAGTTCCTGTCTCTCTGGTTGACACCATCCTTCTGCAGCCGGGCCAGCAGCTCAGGTTTCTTATAGGCCTTCAGTGCCAGCAAGTGAATCACCCTGTCCCGGTACGGCCGCTGAGAGACACTGCTGCCGCCGTGGGTCTTGCGAATCGTATTTGCAGGGTTCATGGGGGTTGACCTTTTCCTCTCAGGCACTGCATCTGAAACAGCTTGAGGAGCTTTCCGAATTTGCACTCTTTTCCCTAAAGTCCAGCAGAAATGACATTGTTAACACATTTGCGGGTAGTAACATCATGAGCATCTCAATTTCCACGACTCTGATTTAGGTTACCTTTTCATTTCTGGAAGGAATAAAGACTTCGTATTTCAGCTTTTATTTTATAGAAAGATATGCAAACTGAAAGCATTCTGAATAAATGGCCTAAAATATGGATTTGGAATTTTTGATAGAATCATTTATTGGAATAAATAAAACTTGTAGAAGCATTTTGGCCACTTAGCTACACATGGATAATAACTAGAGACACACACCATAGCAACACACTGGGCATTTTAAGGCTCGCAGGCATTTGATGTTGGGTGGGAATAATTTCCATGCTCACCTGTGCTGCTTACAGAGCTTAAACCTACATACTGTATGCCGTTTCTCTGACAGATATGAATACAACGAACATGCTAAATGTGGAAAGTATCTGTTGGTCTCACTAACGACACACTCTCAGCTGAGCTCAGTCATTAGCTTAATTTCACAGATTCAGAAGCCACAAAGAGGAGAGGCAGTCATAATTTGGGGTCAACCTTCACCAGGGTATTCACGAGTGATACTGCTTTTCAACAGACCACAACAAACTCTGAGCAAAAAGTAAACAAAACCACCCACCCAACCAACCCAGTCTCTGCAGGCCAGACAATCAGATCCCTCCTCTGCGGTGCTGAGACTACCCAGGTGAGCTAGAGGAGCGGAAGCGGGAAGAGGCGGCCCTCACCCGTTTCTGCACACAATCAACTCACTGTTTGCTTGAACTTGACAGTGACAAGGGTTTGGCAAGCGGCTGCTTCTAGAAAATACTGTGGGCTGTAGTAACCTGGGCTGTAGTAACCTGGATTCTACGTGTGGGTGAAGCCATCAGGCCATGTCTGGTCACGGACAACACCTAGTGACCATTTCTTGCAGAAGAAACAGAAATTAGGATGAAACCAGATTGACCCTCACTTTATGATTTCTGAGGTGAAATCTCAGAGTTCATTACAAAAGCCTCCAACTCTGTGCCCTTGGGTTAAAGAGAAGGAAGAACTGGTAATGACATACAATGCGGAGGAACTGCACTAGGGACAGTACTAGCAACTGGAGATGATGGAGAAGCAAGCAGTTTCTTCCGTGCTGTGATCTGGGGTGAAAGCAGCGTCGTGGGGCAGGGACTTTACTGGATAGCAGTCCTGTCCAGGCTGGGTCCTCAGGGCCTGGCCAGAGGGGCTGTTTATTTGATGTAATCCTAACTAAAGGAGAAAGAATGATCTCACCGGCTCTTACATTTCTTTACAATCTGGACATAACCAGTTGTAAATATCAGATCAAAATACTGAACAACAAAGGAACCAACATTAAAGGGTCACTGTCCAGTGATAAGAAAACCTATTAAATTAAGGTACAATTAGAGTTTTGGAAATGGATTTAGATCTGGTTTCTGTATTTTTCTTCAGAGATCGTTAGATCCGTGTCAGATGTGCAGGGAACTAACACTTATCTTGCACCAATTATGGGATGAGGGTGGGGGCACTGTGCTAAGAACTTTACACATATAATATAGTCTCACAGTTAACCTGATGAGGTAGGCCTTGGTCCCATTTCACGGAAGGGAAAAATATTCAATGGGATAAGCTCAAAGAGTAAACTGCTCATTTAGTATTTGGAAGTTTCTGTGATTAATACTCAAGTTTTCCTACTTGTACTTCTTTTATTGGAAAGGTTTTACGAACAAATGCCCAGTGTCTGCTCTTGACTCATGTTGGGCTGCCAGCTTCCTGTAGACAAAGCTATGGCTGCTTTGTCAATCAGATTTTGATGGCTCACAAAGTGAACTGACCAGAAAAGTATCAAAGTGAATGACAGCAAGAGAACAGCAGATGGCAGAGGAGCAGAATCAAGGGGGCCTGTCCTGTATTTCCCCACATTACCAGGCTGCCAGAGTCTGAAGACACACTGAAATTTCTAATATGGCAACTGCAGACCTTCCAATCTACCACTTCTCAGTTGCAACAGTGTTAGCAAATAGCACTATCCCTTGAAATTTTAATAGGAATTTGGGGAAGGAAAGAATAAAGGTCACAAAAGTTTAGGAAATGATATAAATTCCATACTCCCTTCCGCCTTGAAACCTGTTTAACTTCCAGTTCCCCAAACCAAGCTGACTGTGGATCCCTTTCCCACACTCTCTGGGGAGAGGGAGGGACAGAGAACAGTTTTTAGCTAACTCACACATACCATGACTGGTTATTCGGAATGAATTCCGGCCAGCAAGGAAGGCAAATACAAACAAACACAAAAACGGGACTATCACTGTGTCGCAGGCTGCCCAAGCTCTTCTGTAGGTCTGACCAAACTCTGGCCCCCAGTCTCAGGACAGCCCCCAAGGTCTCCTGAGTTACCCACCCTCCTTGACGTGGATGGAGGGCAGCCAAATAAGGCAAGCTCATTCTGCCCTTAAGAGGGGTCTAAGTATGATGTCTGGCAAGAAATTAGGATCTGGTTAGGCTTACGACTGCCTTGGAGTCGCAGCTGGGATGGAACACTAGACTATCATCAGTCCATGAGTCTCCTACCCGCAGAACACACACTTCACCTTTACCTCATTTTAAATAGCCAGTCTCAGGGTAACCCATTTCTTTCAAATGATGAAAGAAGAATGGAGCCACACTGGGCCACGGAGTTTTACACAAAAATCACTGGATCCCTGCCTCCCTATCAACTTGTGCCAATTCAACCAGGAAGGAGTCCTTTGATTTAAGGGAAGACAGGCTACAGAGGAAGGAAACATCAGTATTGTATGTAAGCAGTTACAGAATTGAGATGCTAAAGTTAAAAAAGAAAAGAAAAAAAATAAAATAGAGCAGGAAAATGTCAGGTTTAAAGTGGGTAGAAGAAAGGCTTTATTTTTATTTTCTTACATTTGCCTCAGAAATCATTTTAATAAAGCCCGTAGGAGAACCTAATTCTCTTCCCAGACCCAAGTGCTAATCAATTCCCTGGGCTCCTTATATAAACAGCAGCAGCAGGTCCGACAGAGTTGGGTAATCTGGGACTAAATCTGAACCGTTTTGTTTCCTAACAAGGAGTCCACTTCCAGCTTCTCCATTTAATACACTGGTGATAGGACTTATCCCTTTAATGACTCTGAGTAAACAATCTGAAAGGAAGGTGTTAAAACAGACCATGGGAAGGAGAACAGGGATGGCAGCTGTCTTCTGCAGTTGCTTTTCTGTTCCGTGGAACCTAACCAGAAACCGTGGCAACACTGACCTGAGGCTTTAATAAAAACACTGGCAGGACCTTGACAGTGGTGTGACACTGTCATGGCTAAATACATAATCTACTGCAGTGGAAACCATTTCTACTCCTTAGTATTTGGGATCACTTCTTCAAAAGGTTTACTATTGAAACATATGTAAACATCAGTCACAGAGTGCTGGAAAGACAAAGGATCTTAGATACTAATCTAAGTTGAAAACCCTTTATTTAGTATTTGAGAAAATTAAGGTCTCCATGTTAAATGATTTTGTCCAAGGTCACTCAAACAGGTATTAACATCAAAAACAAGGAGGATGGGGGCAGAAGTTGGAAAGACTGGAAAAAGGATCCTAGAAATTAGGTTGGTTGGGTTACTTATTATACCTAAATAAACAGCATGCTTACAAATTTATGGTTCAATAAATTTCCAGAATTCAGACAGGAGTCAGCAAGCCGACATAAGATACCGGTAACCTAGAGGTGATAAGTGCTTTGTTTTAAACAAAGGGGAAGGATCATAACAATACAACAGTCCCATCACTGATGCAAATGGCATGACTGGACATATCACTGATGAATGATAACCATGTTCTCTAGGTTAAAGCTTCTCCTGTTTGTTTCTAGGCGAACAGGCTTTTCTTTTTTCCTTTTTTCTCTCCAGCCCACTGGAGGGTTATAGAAGCTCACGTTCCTGGTTGCCTAGGCCAGCTGAACCCTAGGAGCTCAGCCTTCCTTCCCTGAAGCTGGGCTTGTGCCCTAATTCAACTGTCAGAGGACTGGCATGATGCCATCACAACCCACAGTGACGCCAGCGTTATTTCTATTTGTCTTCTGCCCAGCTGACACTATTAAAAGAAACCTTGTTCTACAGGGGCTTCTAAACTGGCAGAGGTCAACTTCTGTTATCAACTCATAAGATAAATTCAATTATGAACTAAAGAGGTACATCCTATTGTCTTATGAAAAAAACCCGCAACTTGTTAACGAGGCCAAACTCCTGGTTTTTGCTATTTGCTGATACCAACAGCTTCGTATGTGAAATGGAGAGGCAATGACTACCTACCTCATAGGGTGACTGTGAGCTTTAGGTGAGCTTTAGATGACTGACTACGTGTACAGTGCTAACCAGTCCCTTGTGCGTCAGAAGCACTTGCTAAGTGCTGAGTAATGTTAGTACTGACAGGTGACGGACAAGCATTTTAAAGAGCTGAGTGAGTCAGTTTTAAGATACTGGAAAAAGCAGGAGGATACAAACCGAGCTGCCTGGAAGGAAAGACATGACATGGTAAGGGCCTGGTACTGATAGAATGAAAAGAAAAAGATGAAAACACGCCTTAATAAAGAAGAGTTTAAAAAAACCAAAAACAAATACAGCACAGCCAAGCTGGAGTCTTTTCTCTACCGTACACAGAACTGATCAGTCCTTTTTTTTTTTTTTTTTTTGATCAGTCTTTTCTTAAGGGTAGTGTGTGCAGTTTTGAGTTCTGAGGTGAAGAACTGGAGGCAGTCCAGAGGAGAGCAATAAGAATAATTAAAGGGTTGGGATGTGGGCCATATTAAGAAAAGTTAAAAGGAGCCGGGCTTATTTGACCTAGAGAATAAAGGGCTGAGGAGGTTAATGACAAGACTGAAGACCAGAGAAGAACACTGTGCTGTCACGGTGTAGCCCAGGGCGCTGAGGAGAAGGCTAACAGAGCACTGCGTTGGCAGAGAGCACCGCCGGGGGGAAGAACGTATGTGTCTTCGTCTTCACAGGGCAGAGAGGTAATCCGGTTCAGAAATTTAGATAACCTCAAATTCTATGTGGTCACTCTAAAAAAAGTATATTAATTATTGGTAGTGCCAATAAGAAACCCTGCAAGTTTCAAAAGTCCCATACCATTAGGGCAAGTATGGTCTGTGTGATTCTGGGTGTTGAAAAGTCTGTTGTAAAAGCTGTGAATGAACTGTACTGACCCTACAAAACAAACAAAAACACATGAGCACAGGGTACACCCAAGGACCTTTCACTGGAAAAGTACAGTGATCACTGCCAATTTTCAAGCTTTAGAGTAAATCAAGGTGGAGGTTTTCAACTGGTTATACTGGGAAGAAAAAATAATCATTTTGATGGCTTGAGTCTTCTATTCCTTTGTCAAACATACCAGTTTGCCTCATGATTTATAAATTGGTGGTGTTGGACAGAGTTAAAAAACACTCTCAAAGCAATAGGGACAGTAAATTCATAGCTTGCACTTAAATTTAAGTGCAGCAGATCTTGTACATTTTAGAAACGATTTGAGATTTATTCTATTAAAGTTAATTAGGTTACTTGTGAGAAGAAAGAAAGGAGGTTGGAAGTTGTTACCTTATCAGGTAGGAAAAAGAAGATGAAAAAATCTCACTGCCTGTAACTTACTGGGCAGGGAACTGGGCCCTGTGGGTACAGATACCTGGGGAAGCCATGAATTGTTGTTAAACCAAACTAAATGTATCTAAGCTAAGCACCAAGTCCCAGGAGCACTGGCTCTGTTCCAAAGAAATACTTATTAAGGATACTAGTGGAGCTTCTCAAAGCTGAATGCATTGTAACTGGGGCAGCGATGGGCAAATACAGAAGCAGAATTATACCAAACCGTGGAAGGATGTTGATTAAGGGATTTAGTTATTCAAGAGACTGTTTGTGAGCATTTGTGTTTTCAAACTAACATCCTTTCATCACTTACTATCCAGTGACTTGTGTTATTGAACTAGCCAAGGCCTCGTGGAGCTTATCCTCACTCCAGGTAATTCTATTACTATTGTTAGTAGTCTCGTAAAGGAGACTCATCTGGCTGGTCTGGTCTTCCCTTTGATCTGAGGGATACTTGAGTGAACTGATGATAAAGATGATGGGAGTGGGGCAGTCTCTTAATTAATGAAGAGAGGAGGATTCATAATTGGGATGACATCACAGCTGAGGTACCAAAGAGGCATTATCCTAACTAATGCTTTGCTATAAGCACATTTTATACTTCTGTAATAAAAACTCCTTCCGCAAAGATCCTTTGACTCTAATAGAAAACTCATAAGTTCTACTAATAGAATTTACTATAAAAAAATAACTCCACACCAAGTCCAAAATAAGAACCATACTGTTCACCACTGAAATTATATCATCCAGTGACAAATACAGCGGTATCACAATCTCACATAATAAAGTAACTTGACCAGATCCCCAGTATTGTAAAGTAGTAATAAATAGTCAATAGAAGATTTGAGATTTATGAAAGAAGTAAAACTTCCATCTATTTCATCAGCAGTATGAAGAGGACAAATGACTTTTGACCATGTTTTTCAAAATATTCTCAGTACTAATTTCTGTGTTTTCATTAAGTTAATATTACCAATATTTACCTATAGTGATCTTGAATTATTCCAATCGATCAGCGAGAAGGAGAAATATATCTATACCAACCTACATATGGTCCACCGGGTTTGATAACTTTTGTGCTTCGGTTGCGGGATTCCTCCTCTGCCTGGGTCATTCTTTCTCGTGTCATCTGATACGAGTCATTTGTTGCACACACTGTAATTTTATCTTGTATAAATCCCAGGCAATTGAGCTGGGAGGCTCCAGAGCTGTCAGGTAAGATGGTGGCTTGTTAGAGATGTCCCACATTTTGCACAATAAAGGCAAGCAGGAATTGTATAATCCTATAATCAGCAGCTTTAACAGTAACTTTAAAATTCAAAATAACTAATATTAATCATTTTAAAATGTAAAGCTTATTTTAAAACTTTTAAGTTTCTTTCCTTCATTTCATATCATGTTTTTTTTTTTTTTCATATTCTGGATAGAATGGGTGAAATGAGCTCTCAGAGACTAAATCTATGAAATTTTGGAAAAAAACAAAACAAAACAAAAGAGTATTTGGAATGAAGACCAGGGTCCTTATGGGCAACGCAGTTCTACTTTCATTTTTACAAGAATTATCTACTACTGATGTGAGAAATGTTAAAAGTTTACTTTTAATGGAACCATAATGTGCATGCTTTAGCACTGACTAGCTGAAACAGATCTACCATAATAATTCCTTTTATTTTTAATAAAGTTAATTTTAAGGCAAAAACACTGCCAAATATCATAGATTGTTACTATTCACCAAAATACCATAAACATTTGTAACTTTATATTTACATTTATTTTTTACATTGTTAAATGTCTATAAGAAAATCTGTTGATATAGCAAATATGAAAAAAATACTAGACAAGAGATTTTTGCAGAAATATTTAAAAAAAAACATTTTGGTTAAACAATCACAAATACTAATGCTGACCAGGAAGACAGCTCTGTATTCAAAGTATCAGGCTGTATTAGGGGATCATGGTAACAGTTATGCTAGTATTTTAAAAAAGAAATTACTATTGCCTTAGACTAGAATATAGAAGTAATGAAAATGTCACTACAGCCTTGATATTCTATTTCTAAACTTAATGGAAGTAGGTTTGTTATGATGCTACAAAATAAGGTAGATTATTTGTAATATTGTAAATTGCTCATAACTGTCTGTACAAATTCTATTTTGTTAAAAAATCAGTTCATTCATCTTATGAATATTGGGCAGAGACTGCACGCTAGGCAGTGTGTGAGGTACACAGGCTGTGACAAAGACTGACAGAAGTGGTCCCTCCTTCGAGGAGTTCTCTAATGAGTGATAAGCACGAACACTGGGAATTATGATGCAGAGTGACAAATGACAGGGGCAGGGACCCCCAGGAAGGTACTTCACATGGACTTGTGCACAAGGCAAAGGTTTCCTAGAGGAAGTGGCACCTAGAGGAAGTGGCACCCAAGCTGATCTAGAGGGATGACTAGAGAGAGGTGGAGGACAGAAGTGTTCTAGGGGGATAACCAACGTGTGCCACCTCTCCCAGTGGGAGCCGGGAGAAAGTTTTCAGTTTGACCAAAGAGAGGTGGCAAGGATAATTAAAGAGATGAAACTGAAAAACATACAAGTACATCACACAGGGCTTTGGAGGTCACAGTAAGGATTTTGGACTTTATCCCAAGAATAACAGAGACTGAAAACAAGGGAGAGAAAACATCTCATTTATACTGTAGAAAAGTCAATCACGATGAAGAACAGATTGAAAGGAAGGGGGCACTCTTGTGAAAGCTGGAGACAGTCAGGAAGCCACTGAAGGATTACAGACAAGAAGTCACGGCTTGAGCCAGGGTAAGGGCAGTGTGAAGGCAGAACAGTAAATAGATTTCAGAGATGGTGAGGAGGCAGCATTGACGGGATTTGGTCAGTGATTAGCCACAGGGGGTGGGGTGGAGCAGGGGTGTTCAAGAATGTGCCCAGGTTACTAGGTGTTACTGGAATACTACAGCTCGGAGAAAGAAAATGAGTTCAGTACTGGACATGGTGACTTTGAAAAAGTAAGGAGCAGTCTCGGACTGTGAATAATGCTAATATTTAAAATAATCAATAGAAAGATGAAAAGAAGACCACGAGAAACTGCAAAGGTATAGGCAGAGAGGTAGAGGGGCATCAGAAGAGCAGTGTGTCATGGAAGTCATGGGAATAAAATGTGTCAAGAATCAGGGTGGTCCACAGGGTGAAGTGCCAGCAACAAGTCCAGAATAATCAGTAAGTAGCCTCTGGGTTCATGGGCAAGGAGGTAAAGGCTCGCATTAGGGAGCACATTCCAGTGGAATGGTGGGGACCAAACTGGACTTTGGGCCCAGAGCTGAGTGCAAGGAAGGTGGTTTTTTGTTTTAATTTTCTTTTTTAATGAGGCCAACTTGAGCTGAAAAACCAATGAAAAGAGGGGAAGGAAGTGGGGAAAAGAGGGAGGATGAGTATGAAGAAAAGACTGCAATAGAGAAAAGACTGCAGTATGAAGGTCTGGTGGCAGGAAGCTTGAATTTCAGCATCTCCCCTTATTAATTACTAAGTAATTTCCACATTGAGAATAAGCTGAACCTATTGCCAATCATGATGAAATTACAGTTTACACCATCCAACGTCAAGAAACAGATGTTCACATGAAAACAGAATAGGGCTGTCAACACTGTGGGCAAGAAGACACTCCCCACATTCTCTACTCATCTCTTTTGAACTCAGTTGCCTTAAAAGTTGAAATACTGTGACATATGTGTACAGATGTTCCTATAGTCTTTCTCTAGCCTAGCTTGCTGTTTTCCACACTTGAATTGCATTACTGATAGAGCTGTATTATATATTTTCACTAGGACTTTGAAATTTTTAAAAGGTAATTTTTGACTGTGAGAGTTCCTGCATTGTACATATAAGAAAAGTGAGGCCCAAGGAGATTTTAAAAGAAAGATAAGAAAGGAGACTAGTTAATACATATTCTTGGAACATATGTTTGTGGAGTCAGCCAACCCTTTCAAGACTGGGAAATGGGTGTAAGAGAACCCCTGCCCTTGAAGAACTTGCACAGCTGTAGGAGAGACAAGATCCATGGAAAACCAAAATCAAATTTGAAGAGAAAATGTGCAGCCAGATTATATAAAGATATTCTTGCCAGGTTGTGAACTGAAAGTTTGAGCGCTTCTGTTTTTATAACGGCAAATTTCAATGTATATTCTTACCACACTTGGCTCATACTAATGGAGCTGTGACAATTTTCTCACAGTAACGGTTTCTTTTCTATTTGGCCCATCACGGATAGTTTTGTAAAGTGACCTTAAATCCTTCTCCAAACAAGCAAGGTATAAATAAACACACAGGGTATTTATGAGGCTAGGGAGAAACCATATTACCTATGATGACAAGCCTGGTTTTGAAGAGGGAATTAAGTTCCTTAGTAAAATTCTAATTTTGGACAGAGTTCAATTTGATGTTGAAATATTCTCTAGAAAAAAATAATTCGCTGAAGACAAGTATTATAGGTGATGGCATAATTAGAAATTGGTGTGCCCTGTGGTCTGTAAAGAACGCCGGGGTGGGAGTTCTCATTCAGTCCGGTCACTAACTACCCAGCTATGTAACACGGATAAGTCACCTGTGAAGTGACAGGGTGGAAGTGCACAGTCACCAAGGACCCTTTTACTTGGGGATGCTACAATCTAACACAACCCTGCCCTGCAGACCTTTCTGCAATTTCAAACATTCTGCATATGTGCTGTCCACCACAAGAGCCAGTAGCCATGTGGTTATTTAGCCTGTCATATGTGATTAGTATGAGTGAAGGACTAACTTTTATTTCACTCTTGTCATCTGAAATGTAAATAGCCACACGTAGCTGGTGGCTACCACAGTAAACCGTGTAGAAAAGTCTATATGACCTGGATCACATGCAACTTATACCAGAAAGTGTAAGTTTGGGGGAAGGCAATTTTTAGAAAGCAAAATTAACATATACTCAGGGAAAATGTCAGGTTAAGATAAAGCAAAAAGTTATTTAGTTGCCTTAAATGGGAGGAGAAATTCCGAGCGCTTTCAGTGCAGTGTCTTTTTTGTATCTCTGCTTCCTGAGCTCACTGGGAACACAGCTCTCTCTTGCTCTCTCCCTCACAGAGCGAGTGCTCAGGGCTTCAAGCGCTACAGGGGAAATACAGGGATGGACAGCCCTGGGGAATTTGGGGCCGATGTCAGTGTTTCTCGGGAGGCTGGGGGCTCTACGGCCTTGTCTTTATCCCCAGAAGAACAAACTCCCCCTACTTAAGGGGCCCATTCTTTAATCAGAAACAACCACAGCTAAGAAGAGTGAAACAAGTAGCTTACTGTTCACTGAGGACCTAAGTGATAAGAGCTCCACCAGTACCCCGGGCTATGGCTGTGTGTTCTCGTCTTCCCCCCTCCTTTATTTTCCCCTTAAAATCAGAAGGGACTGCTCTCCTGGGGTTAATTTCTAGTTTCCATTCTGCTGCAGACTAAAGATTTTTAAAAATCTATCTTATAACACACCTTGCACAGGGAAGGAGGACCGGCATATATAAGACACATGTATTTTCCTCCTTTATCCTTAAGTGTGAGCCTTGGGGTTACCACCACAGTGGTCCCTAACCTTTTTGGCACCAGGGACCAGTTTCGTGGAAGACAGTTTTCCCACAGACCGGGGGTGGGGGTTGGGGTTGGAGGTGGGCGTGGGGATGGCTTTGTGATGATTCAAGCACATTACATTTACTGTGCATTTTATTTCTAATCTAATGCCGCTGGCTTATCTGACCAGAGGTACCTGGTTGTGGCCTGGAGGTTGAGGACCCTTGTAACTATAAAGTACTCTACTTATATTCAGTGATTAAGAACTTAAAACCTCCTGAAACTTGTCTTTAATTAAAATAAACCATGTTATACCTTAAAAATTAAAAAATCTATACCTTAAAAATTCCTTGAGGGCAAGAATCTTTAATTTTTTGTGATTGTATCCCACAGTGACAAATATAATTTCTAGCACATAGTATGTGCTCACTATTTCTCAAATAAATAAGCAAGCTCTGCAATTCAAGTCAATAAATATTTAAGGAATGACTACTCTTGCTTGGAAAATCCCATGAACAGAGGAGCCTGGTAGGCTACAGTTCTTGGGGTCACAAAGAGTCAGACACGACTGAGCAACTTTACTTCACTTTACTATGTGTTTTATTGCTTAATTTAAGAAAAAAAAATCCTCAAAGAAAAATTACTTTCCCTTTAGCATACCTTGAAACACTTACCTGGAGAAAGTTTGCTGGATGCAGTCAAAGCTGCCCTGAGGGTTGTCTTTACCCACATTTGACAAATAGAAGTTAAAGGTATGCACTTCGTTGAGGGGATCATTTTTAGGGATTTTGACAAGCTAAAAGGGGGACAAAGAGAGAAACACCTCAAATTATACATGTGCTATAGAATGATCTGATGACTGACTTTACTGTTTTTCAAATGACATTTTTTACCCAAGCCCTCTTGAGCACTTACATTTATACAATTTAAATGACTGAATCATTCAAGGAATCTGACAAGCATCCCTATAACTTACCACACTCTGATTTCAATTTTCTGCCCTAAACTGTCAGTAATTATGTCGGCTCAGTAATTGGTCTATAAGAGGAATCCTCTTCTTTTCAAAGTAGAAACTGCTTACATCTCACATGCAAGAGTTATCAGTGAACTTGCTGAAAAGCTCTTCCTCTTCTGAGACATACAGGTTCTGCCTGTGGCTTCATGACCCCCTGCTAAGTAGCTTCTAGATATTTAGATGGTCTCTGAGACAGAGTCTATATCCCAATCCTTTGCTGTCTCATTACACACATATTTCATTTTAATTTTTACTTGGAGTATTACTTCTGAAGAGTAACTAGCGGCATAAGGTGAATACCGTAATTACATTCACAGCACAACGCAGCTGGGTGTTTTTCCCTTCTCCTCCTCGTGGTGTTTACAGAACAAGGTCAGCAGACCACAGAGGTGACTCTGCAGGCCCCCCAAGGCCGAGCCCTAGGCAACACTCTGGAACAGGCGGCCCCAGAAGCAAAGGGGCCCTGTACTGGGAGTGTTTTCCTGGCACATAGTGGGGGCTTAATAAATACCTGTGAATACACGTACTGGAGATTTCTGTCTTTCAACTATACCACTCTTCCCAGCTCCCAAGGGCTTTCTTCCGTTGGGTGTGCAGGGGCCACCATGGTGTTAGGTGGTGATTATGAATGGGTTTTGTTGGAAAAAATGTAAAATGTGACTTCCTGCTCTCCAGCTTCCAAATATGTACTCTTGGAAATTTAGTAGACAAGCAAGGAGGGAGAAAGTGTTTTCTAATCCTCTTTCTTCTCCCTCAAATCTTCCTTTTCCATCAAGGGAAGAGTAAGACTCAGAGCTAACTGGCCTATGTATATGTCCTCCTTAAGGTCTAGGACAGCAGGTGGACAGGGATGACTCACTTAACTTCCAGTCACCTTCCCCCTCAACCCTCCCTGCAAATCTGCAGAATCTGGTTGGGGAGATTTTCCACAGCAGTGGCGAACTAATTTCCAGGCCAGGTTCTGGCTTCAGTTTAGGCCTAAGGTCTTCCTTCTTACAAGGTTCAGGTCTGAGACTGCAGAAGTACTTTACCCATCAGAGTATGGAAGACTATCCCTTTTAGGAGATTCTAAATTGCATTTTTTAAAAGTAGAATCATACAGTTTTTTTTTTTCAAGTTTTGCAGGAGTGATTAGAGTTTGTACTCAAATTCTATAAATATTCAGTATTCTTTCACTGAAAACTTTTAATTACTGAAGTCCCTAAGCGAAGACATTTACTAAACAGAGCATGGCTTTTTCTTAAGTAACATTTATACTTCTTAAGGTGAAAAATTATCTTCCTATACATTTTTTTTTCATTATTAAGTACACACATACACAGAAAGTCTCTGTGTACATTTGGAGGGTTTAATAACAGAAATACCTTGAATGAATTAATCACTATGCACACCACTCAAAGCATTAGGGTCTGGCCTGATGGTGGGCATAGAAAGCTTTCTTATTCTTTAAAAGAATATCAAATAGAAAAAAAAAGAAAAAGCTATAGTCATTTTAAAAATATGATAATGAACAGAATAGGAAAGAATCAGGTTAAAAAGAAACAAAGTCAAAAAAATACACAACCCATGCTATGAACCCATCAAAGTGTTAGGAAGCTTGTACTCCACATGGATCAGGAGATCAGTTTTCGCCAAGGGGCAGTTTCGCCCCCGGAGGGGACACTGGGTGAGGGAGGTTGCTACTGGCGTCTATTGGATGCCAGAGACATCGCCCAACACGTTCCAGTGTGCAGGACGGCCCCCACAACGAAGTTACCCAGTCTAATACGTTAGTAAGGCTGAAGTTGAGCAGTTATGGATCAGAGACAGAGGTAGGTTAGTCTCTTAGAAGAAAGGAGAATTCTGACTTCATTGACTTTTGATAATTAATGAAGAATTAGAGGGGAAAATGGTATCTTTAAAGAAATAAAAGTACCCATTAAAAAAAAAAAGGAGCTAGTATCATGGAGAACGACAGCAGGACTTCTCAAAGCTCCCTCCGGCCTGTTGCCCCACCTATGGCAGGTGAGCAGTGTGCACATGGGGGCAGGGGCAGGTGTCAGGTCAGGTATCTGATGGGCATCCTGGGTGCCTATCGTGGTGTTTTTCTCCAGCTGAGGAGCTGGGGTGGAGTTGGAGGTTAAGGAATGATGGGTTGCCACAGAGTTTCCACAACTGCGTTTCTACATCACTTTTCCTTGGTGGCTTTCAGAGCAGAGCAATGCAGATGGCACGTGCATGCTAAGTTGCTCAGTCGTGTCCGACTCTGTGTGACCCCATGAACTGTAGTCCGCCAGGCTCCTCTGTCCACGGGATTCTTCAGGCAAGAACACTCGAGTGGGTTGCCATGCTCTTCTCCAAGGGCATGGCAAGATGGTACAGCCTGACCTAATCTCAGGCTTTTCTTATAAAATATCTGAGAGCAAGATGTCAACCATGCAGTCTTCTTATCTTTAAAATTTCAAAAGTCTACACTGTACAGTCTATAGATTTAGTATATCTTATTTCCTGAAGAAGATGGTACAAATCAGATATAAATTTTATGTGCATCAATATCTGAATATGTTAGGAATGAAATATATGTACAAAGAGAACTTATGTTTATATCTGGTAAATGTGCCTAACAGTTTGGCTCCTTGGGCAAAGGCTTAATGGAAAGAGCAGGTTGTGTATGACAATTAGAGCAGGCAGGAGGGGTGAGGGAGTGGGGGGCGTCAGAACTAAACTATGGGGACCTCTGAGTGGACCAGAACCCGTGGGACTGATGAGGGCCACAGCTAAAATGGGATGGGAGTCCTTGTCGGATCTAGGGCCATTTTAGAGACTAGACTTCAGAGGAACTGGGGGATACTCATCATTTCTCTCTCTAATATACAGGAACCTACTCCACAGCTTGTCTAAATAGTGAAGTAGGAGTCGGTCTTTTCTTCCAGAATGATTATGAAGCATTTTGTTATAAACTGGCCTTTGGATATATGGACTATGACTAGGGGGAGATGAAAATGACTGTTACTGCTGGGCCTAGGATTGGCTTCTAAGACAGGGCTAATCACCATGGGAGAAGAAATTCCAAGGTCTGATTTAGAAACAATTTTGGAAGAGCAACCCTTTGTATGATAGGAACTTCTCAATTTTAATTATATTATTTTGAGGTTTTCCTATAAACCAGTGGGAATACTTTTATAACTTTAGGGACCCATGGTCTACCTGAAATTTTTAGCTAATGCTGTAAGAGTGAAATGTTATTTTAAAAGTATCAAAGACTATGATTCCAAACAGTTTCTTATTCATAATGAAGAATATAAAAATATACTACCATGTTCTGGGCAAGCCGAAAAGAAGATTTTAATTTTAATTTCAAATATGAGAGGCTGAAAATCAAAGGCTTAGGACCACAATCTACAACCCTCCTCCCAAACTCCATGCTGTCTTTGATGAAAAGCTATGAAGACAAAGTTTCAGGAAACTTTCAGACATTTATAATTAACATAAACACGGTATACCAAGATGTGTAAGTCAAAGCTTCTAATTACTCTGAGACACAAGTTCAGGCATGTGGCACTGGAACACTGTCTGAAAGGTCATCTCAACCTCGAGTCACAGACCTCCGTTTTCCATAAGGATATAAGGGCAGAAGCACAGTATGTGTCCTGCTGCAGATTCCTCATCCGGGCATGCTAGTATCTGCTTAAAAGCCACTGGTACTGTTACTGCAGAGGTTCCTTCACTGGCCTGGACTGAGGTACATACTAGATTAAAAACAGAACCAGCAAGATGTTTTTTCCCCCATTTATTTAATACAAATGCTTTGTTCTGTTGTGAGTATTACACATTATTTAGGTTTACATAACTTTTATTTGGCAGAAATTCTATAACTTTATCAGCCTTTTCTGCTAAGGTAACTGCAAATGCTCAGTGAGATGTTCATGACCCAGCAAAACCACAGCTTGGTTATGACAACTCTTGGTCCTTAAAGCAGACCTGCTGGCAGGGCCTTGGAGGTGATTTAGTTAAATGGCTTCATCTTACAGATTTGGAGCAGAGAGGAGCTAAGTGACTTGCTCAAGGTTACATCTCTATTTAAAATTATAACCCCTGTACTCCCGACCTCCTGACCCTGGCTCCATGTTTGTCTAAAGTACTTAGTACCTGCACTTAATTTTGCTTATTGTCTTTCTCCCCTGGATAGGCCTTCTAATCCTTAGAAGACCAGGGACTTTTGTCTGGTTTGTTCCAGGTATTGCCAGCATCTTGAATAGTATGTAGCAAGAAGCAGTCACTCCATATGTATTTGCTAGATGAATAAAAATGGTGGCTGAAGCCTTAACCACGGTGAGAACTGAAGTGTCTGCTTTCTTTCCACCAATATTATAAAGCATGTTGAAATTTCCTTATATTAAAAAGGTTCTATCCTCAAAGAAATTTGGGAAATACCAGCTTAAACAAAATAATTTACTTTAGGTCCTTTCGATCTGAATAGCAATTTCCCAGTTTTTATAATCTCAGAACCCACTTCCCTCCATTCCTATAGTACCTTAGGAGGTCAGCTTGTCTCTTAATATTATTGGACTAAAATAGCTATTATTTTACTATATATAAACTATATATCTTAGTTTGGATATAAAAAACACTACAAACATTTAAACATTAGAATTCTCTTTGGAAAATTCAGTTTAGCTAGAGAAATGTATTTGCATGGTACTGGTAAGGTTCCAGAGTTTAGGGGCAGAATAAACCTAGAATCAGAACAGAAAGTAGAAACCTCAACCTGAAAGCCACGAAGTCCTATTTTTCAAATTAGAGCTGCAGTTATAACTTTAGGCCTAACATTATGGGTTTAGAGAAGGAAAAAAAGCTTCTCAGATCAGTCCAGATGTAGAAACCAATGCTGAGATGGGGGTGGGGGAGTAGGGAGGGGATCTTTCACTGGCAGTAGAAAAAGTTTAAGTATTAGAGAAATCAGTAAGAGATGAATGTTCCCACTGACAAGGAATGACAGGGAGTGGAGTGGATCCCACACATATTATAAACATCTGAAACTTCCACATGATAGAGGCTTTACTGAGAGTAGCACAAAATGCTAAATTTATCTGCACAAAGGGAAGTGTTGGCAGTTATTCAAAAAAAAACTCAGGCCATATACCAATTAATATGAATAATTCAGGATAAAGTAAGTCCATTTATTTCCTTGCATTCTTCCTCTGTAGCAAGATGTATAGTATTAAAGAAAAAGTAAAAGTACACTAGCCTTTTCTATTCTTATTCATATACTTCCTTAAATCCAGTATTAGGACTTAAAAAAAATCTTGATAATAGGGTATAATAGGTCAGTACTAAGTTTCTTAGTTCTGTTACTTCCATAGGATACAGTCTTTAAATAGAAAAACCATTCTTTTGAAACTACATTCTCACCCCTAATATGTTCTTTTAAATTTATGGCTGTTTTTGGGGAAAACATCATTGATGGCAACATATCAAAACTTAATTTCAATTGGTTACAAGTAAGCAATAGCATCTATAAGAGTAAAGTGCTAATTTTTGACAGTCAAATACACCCAAGTTGCTGTATCACTGAAACTGAGAAAAAACTACCTTGAGTAATTTTTGTCTCTCTTAATAAGGTTTCTCTTTAATATGAAACCAGCCTCCAAAATGCTGGTCTATCCAGTAAGATGACAGTGGCTGATCTGTTCCTTTATTTCACTTATTCCACAAATGCTAACGGACGGCCTGCTGTGTTAGGCACTACTCTAGGTTTCTGTGACACATTAATGAATAAAACCACAATGATCCCTGCCATTGTGGCACTTATACACAGAAATTCACAAGAGATAATGAGGACTTCGACCAGGAGATGGGGAGAAGTAGAGGGACGCAGCAGCAGCAGAGGGATTAAAGATATGATTTGTAAGTAGAGAGGGCAGGATTCCTAGACATACTGTGAGGAATAAAAGAAAGAAATATCAAGGTTGATGCCAAGGCATTTTCCCCTCGAAGAATGGAGTTGTTTGAGAGAGTGTGTGGGTGTACACACATATACATGTATGTATATATACACTCATATGGATATGTATATATTTATGTGTGTTTATTTATTCTTGGATATGATGATGAGTACCTTAATGTAAATCTGCTAAGCACATGAAAATACAGTTGACCAATGCTGGTTTCACTGGCTAAAAAGGGACTTCAAAATGGGTTTTGTTATGACTCATTTTGTAGCTTCGTGGCCAAAATTATTGAGAAGGGCCCAGGTGGTTGGGTGTACTTGGTTGGTAGCTGAGTATTTCCAGGAAAAAGGGGGAATGTCAGTTAGTGGCAGGGGTAAGATGCAAATAGCAGATACTAGAGAACCCAGAAAAGTATATAGACGATAGAGTGTGAGGGGACAGAAAATCTGTATTTAAAAATGACTGCAAAATTGAGCTAAATGCCAAAATAGCTTTTAGAAGAAAAGTGACAGAGCCACCAAGAGAATCTGAGAAGTTTGTTCAATATTCATAGCTGGGGTAATCCATATGTCTCTCTTTGGTGGCAAAACCTAAAACTTTGTGTTCAGTTCCATAATCCTTATCCTAAAACTGCTTTTCATTTTATTAACCATTCCCTTCTGAAATTTAAATATATTCCACAGCATCAATGCTATTTCTAAATCTGCCCAGCCTGTCACATAATCTATCTCCTAGTTAACAAACTACTATTCATCTATTTTACTGAGGTTACTGGCATCCTGGGGAGTCAGCCTTGACTCTTCCTTCTCCCATGGCCCCACACACCCCTCAGCATCCAGACACACAAGGCCTACTGCTTTCACTTCCCGAATTCTCTCTCTAAAGCACGGTCTCAAGGCCTCCCTCTGTTCTGGCTCAGGATCACCCACTTGGACATCTTGTGACCTGGCCTCCACTTTGTGTCTTCTCTCGATCCCATCCTCTAATCCTTCAGCTGGCAGAATCAGTTTCATCAAATGCCAGCATGACCATGTCAATCCCAAGCATCGTAATTTCTGTATGATTCCTACTGCTGACCTACTGTAGAATGTAAGCTCCTGAACAGGAAGGACACTTGTGGTTCTTTCCCAACAGACCTGGGCCTCACTCTCCACCTTGATGTGGTGGATGATGTCCCCATTTCTGTCTTGACCTGTGCTAACTTACCCTTTATTTAACCCTCAGCTCAGGAGCCTTTCCTTCCCTTTTCTGTCCCACAGCCCCTTGGGCTCACCTCTCCTGCTGCCCTCACTGTACTGTGTGCTGAGCACTTCTTCATATGTCTTCCTTCCTATTAGACCAAGAGGTTTTTTGGGGGCAAGGACCATGGTCTTACTTTCACACATACTAGAACATAATAGATACCTAATAAATATTTGTTGGACCCATCTGAAGAAACTTGGAACTAGACTAAATGCACTCTGAAGAAGACTTTTGCCAGGAATATTAAAAAAATAGATCTAATTAGATCTAAAAAAGTGATCTGAAATAGATCACTTAAAAGAGTCAGTGGAAAACCAGAGCAGGCAAAAATAAACAGCAAAATGAAAGGAAGAAACAAACAAACAGCAAATAGCAGGCACTGTGTGGAACAAACGTCAGGAGGAAAAAGTTTCTTACCTCCTTGTGCTATGTTTAGCCCCTAAGCCTAGGTCAAGTGGTTGCCTGAGTCTGTGGAACTTAAATTTATAATACACATTTTTCTTTTTTAAAAAAATTATCTTCATCTTTATTAAAATATTCACATGATACTCTGGCCTTACAAAATTCCATTTGAAAATATGATCTAGCATCTTTAAAACCACTTTGCATTTTAAAGGACTTAGGGAAACCACACTTAATAATTCTAAATTTAGCAATTCTCCTGGTCAAGTAGGAAGCAGAATTTTGTTTTTTTCAAAAAACGGCTTGTTTCTCAGAAACAAAGCCCAAACCGGATTTCTACAAGGAAAAACGGTCTTTAATATGAATGTTAGTTTCCAAATTCATTGCTAATCTTCTCTCCTTGTTCTCCTGAAGTCTTGAAGAAAGCTTTCTGTAATATGCCAGGAGGCACTGCTGGTAAAACATGGGTGGAACAGAAGTCATGTACGGCAGTCAGCAATGGTTGTGTAAACCTGGGGGGAGACGGGCACTTGACAGATGTGAACACTCAAGAGTAAAACAAGTTTCTAAAAGTGGCCCAGGCTCTAGATTTTGCAAAACACATGGTTTTTCCAGCTCACTCAATGTTGCTGTAAAAACTTTTCAGTTCAATAACATAAATGGTATTTAAGTCTGAAAAATATTTCCAAAGATTTAAAAAGAAATTCAATTCTTAATTTTCTATTTTCCAACATCAACATATTTAAAAACAAATTTAAGCTACAGAATGCTTTTTTCAAAAAACCCCACCATGTATTACAAATAGAGCCATTCTGGTTGAGGAAAGGGTGATGAGGGGCTAGGACTGCTGAGGCAGCCACGGTAGTAACATCACAGAACTCAGGCAGGCTCTGGGGACCAAGGACACAAATCCAGGCTCTGTGCTGAGGGAAGAGAAACAGCAACAAGATGTGCAATAGTCGGGGGATATTTTATTAATTACACTTTAGTCACATCTGAAATGACAGTTACAAAAGACTGCGTACAAGTATGATCTCTTATGTGCCGTTTCTCGATGGGAATTAGAGGCAAATATTTGAAGGATTCCAAAGGTAAGAAATAGTGTCCTTCTGCCTTATTCTCTTTCCTTTTTTTTTTTTAATTTTTTTATTTATTATTTTTTTTTAATTGTTTTTGCCATACATTGTCATGATATCACCATGGGTTTACATATGCTTCCCCTCCGGAACCCCCCTCCCTCTTCCCTCCCCCCCCCCCCGGGAAATCTCGCTGCACCAGCCCCGAGCATCAGTCCTGGGCTGGCGATTGACTAGACATATGAAAATTAACATGCTTCAATGCCCTTCTCCCATATCATCCCACCCTTACACTCATCCACAAAGTCCACGAGTCTATTCTATACATCTGCGTTCCTTTTGCTGTCTCGTATGTTGGGTTCTCGTTACCGTCTTTCTAAATTCCATATATATGCGTTAATATACTATATTGTTGTTTTTGCTTCTGGCTTACTTCACTGTGGATAATGGGCTCCAGTTTCGTCCATCTGAGTAGAATTGCTTCAAATGAATTTTTTTTTAATGCTGAGTAATATTCCATTGTGTATATGTACCACAGCTTTCTTATCCATTCGTCAGTTGATGGGCATCTAGGTTGTTTCCATGTCCTGGCTATTGTAAACAATGCAGCGATGAACATTGGGGTACACGTGGCTCTTTCAATTCTGGTTTCCTCGGTGTATATGCCCAGCAGTGGGATTGCTGGGTCATATGGCAGGTCTATTTGCAGCTTTTTAAGGAACCTCCACACTGTTTTCCATAGTGGTTGTACTAGTTTGCATTCCCACCAACAGTGTAAGAGGGTTCCCTTTTCTCCACATCCTCTCCAGCATTTATTGCTTGTAGACTTTTGGATGGCAGCCATTCTGACTGGTGTAAAGTGGTACCTCATTGTAGTTTTGATTTGCATTTCTCTGATAATGAGTGATGTTGAGCATCTTTTCATGTGTTTGTTAGCCATTTTTATATCTTCTTTGGAGAAATGTCTGTTAAGTTCTTTGGCCCACTTTTTAATTGGGTTGTTTATTTTTCTAGAATGGAGCTGCAGGAGTTGTTTGTATATTTTTGAGATTAATTGTTTGTCTGTTGTTTCATTGGCTATTATTTTCTCCCATTCTGAAGGCTGTCTTTTCACCTTGCTTATAGTTTCCTTTGTTGTGCAAAAGCTTTTAATTTTAATTAGGTCCCATTTGTTTATTCGTGCAAATAAACTGGACAACCTGGATGAAATGGACAAATTCCTAGAAAAGTACAACTTTCCAAGACTAAACCAGGAAGAGATAGATAATATTAATAGACCCATCACAAGCACGGAAATTGAAACTGTAATCAGAAATCTTCCAAAAAACAAAAGCCCAGGACCAGATGGCTTCACAGCTGAATTCTACCAAAAATTTAGAGAAGAGCTAACACCTATTCTACTCAAACTCTTCCAGAAAATTGCAGAGGAAGGTAAACTTCCAAACTCATTCTATGAGGCCACCATCACCCTAATTCCAAAACCCGACAAAGATGCCACAAAAAAAGAAAACTACAGGCCAATATCACTGATGAACTTAGATGCAAAAATCCTCAACAAAATTCTAGCAAATAGAATCCAACAACACATCAAAAAGATCATACATCATGATCAAGTAGGCTTTATCCCAGGGATGCAAGGTTTCTTCAATATTCGTAAATCAATCAATGTAATACACCACATTAACAAATTGAAAAATAAAAATCACATGATTATCTCAATAGATGCAGAGAAAGCCTTTGACAAAATTCAACATCCATTTATGATAAAAACCCTCCAAAAAGTAGGAATAGAAGGAACATACCTCAACATAATAAAAGCTATATATGACAAACCCACAGCAAACATTATCCTCAATGGTGAAAAGCTGGAAGCATTCCCCCTGAAATCAGGAACAAGACAAGGATGCCCACTCTCACCACTACTTTTCAACATAGTTTTGGAAGTCTTGGCCACAGCAATCAGAGCAGATAAAGAAATCTCTTTCCTTTTTAAAATGCCTTCTTTATTATTGGGTCTCTTTGTATTTCCAGTTCTAAGATGGATAAAATTCAATGGTTTGAGAAGAGGAAACCTGAGCACTTTTCCTTTACACACAGATGACAAGGGAACAGGGCAAGCAGACCACATCTAGTATGCTAGATTCCATCTGCTACAATCTGGAGCAACCATGCCCAGTTTCCAATGTGGCTCTGGAGTCTACCATCTGTGTTACCTTGGGCAAGCAACTTAACCTCATTAATTCTCAGTCTCCTCTGGGTAATGACATTATTCACCTCATAAGAGTGTTGGAGTTTAAAGAGATAACTCATCTAAGTGCTTGGTACAATGTCCAACACACAGCACATGCCCCGGAGTGTTTGCTCTGACGACGTAAAGGCAGTATCGGGGAGTGCGCACTCTGATTTTGGACTGTTCGATTCACGGGCACACACGTCTCCCTCAGCAACAGTGATGTGTTTGATTTTGAAAGTAATTAAAAAATGGTAATGGACTGATACCAGGTACCCTGTGTATAATCAAAAGTTGATAACATTCATTCTCAAGTCTTGGTATTTACAAAAGTAAGGGGCTAGAAACCTTCAAGGTCAAAATTTAAGTGTTCGCTTAAATAAAAGCCAAAGAAGCTATCTGGGAAAACAAACTACCTAAAAGACTAGCAATATTTCTAATTGTTCCAAACTCAACACACACAGAGATAAGGTACAAGAATGAATCAGCCACAACAGGTGTCCATGAAAGGCTGAAAAATTACAAACGCCTGCAATTACTCTAGAAGGGTATTATTCTAGAAGGGTAACAAACACTGCTTCCCAAGTGCCCTATCCATTAAAAAATAAAATAAAACGTTGCCTTCAGAATTCCAGATACTAGCTGCAGTGCACAGAAGAAACAAACAGAATTAAGAGTTTTCATGAGGAGCACAACCTCATGATTTTAAAGCATTCAGTCTTCACAAATGCAAACAACATTTTAAAGTTTGTGGGGTTTTTTTTGGTGTGTCAAAGCTAAATATAGGTAGTCTTGAAAAATGAATAAAACATTTTAATATTTAAAGGTCTCTTTCTAAACATCTACCTTGAAAATATATTCTTAAGGTAGAGTCCATTTCAAAAAATTTATTTCTATTCAGTTTTCATACGTCAAATTCACTTGCTAAAACTTCCTTCAAGCCTTTGAGAGCTAAAACTATTTCTGATTTTACATGTATAAAGCTACTGATACGTACAGTGCATCAAGAACTAAATTAGAAACTACAATTCTGATTTCTAAGAGACTTGGCAGGTCATGTACAGAAGAGGGTCTGTCAAGTCTCTCAGATCAACTGATTTATTATTATAAGAAATACAGGACAAAAATGATTCATTTTTAAGGATGGTATGCCCGGGCCATTGGTTAAGCCATCAAAGCTATCTCTTCACATAAGAAAGATATGTTGGCAAAGAAAGAGCAAAGATATTTTACATATGGACAAGGTAATTACTGTATTTTAGTAATTCATATCATAAAACTGTTGACTATATTCTAGATAGTTATTTGATTCTGTTAGGAGACAGACAACACAGCTTCCTCTAGAATAAAGAAATTATATGAGGTAGCAAAACATTTTATCCTTTTGACAATAATTCATTGCATTGCCCCTTAAAAAAGATAACCTTATCAGTAGGCTTCAGGAGACATTTGGATTCTTATGACTCAGTTGCCTTAAACATTTTTGGAAAAAAATATATATATATTTTTTTTACAGAATCTGAAATTGTAAAGTTTAAGACTTTATCCAAAATTAATCATGGATTCACAATTATCTTATTTTTCAAATTTTCAAAGGAAGGAACAGAATACTATCTTCTTGAAAAAGTAAAACAAAACACCGAGCATCCCTGGTAGAAACTTTTCTTTACAGCCAAATACAAAACATTTAAACAGCCGTGGAAATATGTCAGCATCATCTTATTGTTTGGTGGAAACGGAACACCTCAAGTTCTGTTCCTCCTTCCAAATCTGTGAAAACTGATTTTAATGAATTACCAATACAAACAGATTAAGAGAAAACTAAAAAAGCTTTCTGGCTATTATTAAGGAAGAATTTCTTAGTGTTGATTAGTAGAGTATTACTACATTCATAAATACTGCTATACATTATATTCTCACTCTTCAAGTAAGATAACTTACTTAGTGATTATAAGACATAATTTACTGAGTGATTATTAGACACTGTAAACTTTTTAAGTTCTATAAAAGATTGCCCTTTTCCTATGGCTGCTTAATTAAGTACCAACCCTTTAATCCTGTGAGCCCAATTTAGTTATCTTTAATAGGTTCTCTACTGCATTTTGAGTTTTAGTGCCTGAAGTTCCCTAAGAATTTTATCTTTTGAAATTCACCTGACTACTGCTTTTCATCCCCATAATCTAGTCTTTCTAGACTGGTCCCATTGCCAAGACTTTTCACAACACCACTGTTCCAAAATGTCTGCTGTTAACTCAGAAAGGAGAGGGGCCTCCGTCCCTAGTTCTTGATAACACCAGCCACTCTGCCTTTACCTTCCTTTCCCTGGGGAGAAAGATCACAGAAGGGAGAAAACTTTCTCAACTGATAAATGACAAAGCAACTCATTAAGTAGTTAACTGGAAAGATATTTAGCTGGTGTCTAGGTATAGATAACTTCGAAACCTGTTTTCTCTTTTCCTTGTCAACTTTTTTTTTTAAACCTTGACTATTCAGGCTTTCTCCTAGATTCCTGGCATATTTAAGCTCAGCATCTGTAAACATTTACTTTATGTTTATAGAAAAATTAGGAAATATCGATAAACATGTCTATCTCATCAGAAAAGCAATGAGTAAAGCAATGGCATTTTGGTGTACAGCATTTCATATTTTTTGTAGGTTTATATTTGCATTTGTGTACTTATTTTTAAACCTTCCCAGGTGGCTGAGCAGTAAAGAATCTGCCTGCCAATGCAGGAGAGGCAGGAGACTCAGGGTTCAATCCCTGGGTCAGGGAGATCCTCTGAAGAAGGGAATGGCAACCCACTCCAGTATTCTTGCCTGCAGAATCCCATGGACAGAGGAGCCTACTGGGCTATAGTCCAGGGGGTCACAAAGAGTTGGATACGACTGAGCACACACATAACACATTTATTTTTAAAATTAGTATAATGATATATATGACATCTTATTATTAACTAGGAAAAAGAAATGACAACTTCAAAAGCTTCTAACCTAAACCCATGGACAGTCTTGCCATTTATCAGTTATATATTCTCTTACACCCATCAGGAATTATTACAGCTCTTTAGATAGAATGACATGACTACATTTAACCTTTAACCGTTGGTACTTTACAATTTTTTCTTGCTACCATTAATAAGATCATTTTACTGAAATGCCTAACTGTTAGTGCTTAGAGAGGCTAGTGATTTTTAAAAATTGTATTTATCACTTACTGGACATTTTCCATGTGTCAGAAACTTTGCTAAGTGTGAAAATTATAAGACTTTGACCTACGTATTTTGATTTTAGTTTGGAGACATGGCTAAAGAAATGGTTTAACAAACAATAAGAATTTCAAAATCTGCACATACATACCTTTCCACTAGCTATCATACAAGAGCTTTCTTTGCTCCTATCTAAAACCAATCTCTCCTCTGAGCAACTAGACATCATCTCTCCAACTACTTAAGGGCACTGCTCCATCAAGTCTTCCTCTTTTGTGTATAAACTTTTGCTTTCTATTGGGTGAGGCCCATCAGTTTACAAATGTTTCGCTATTTCTTCCATTTTAAAAGAAACTTCCCTTCATTCCACTCTACTATGTTTAAGCCAGTGGCTTTTAAACAGTTTTTTCTGAATTGACCATGTTACTAAATGAAATCCTGTATAAGTCTTTATAGTTTTTCACTTGGTTTATCTGCAGGTGCAAATTTCTTCCTTCTTATATATTATCCATAGCTTTTAATTAAATAGTTAATTTTCTTTTCCATTATATTAATGAGCATTCTCCAAAATATATTAAGTTCTAGAGATGAGAGTGGCCACGTCTATTTTATTGTTGTTGTTCAGTAACTGGCTACTGACTTGATAGTTTTCATCATGTTAAGAAAGAATTCTTCTATTCCCACTGAAAGTTTTAATCTAGATTTAATATTGAATTCTTATCAAATGCCACCTTGGCATCTACTGAAATATGTCCTGGTTTTTCTCTTTTAATCCATGCAGATAACAGATTATAAATATACAAAGATATGTGTTTATATTACTATATTTAAAGTTAATGATAATGAGAACTTTATGTAACATTTATTTCTACAGAATCAATACAGCTTGATAGTTACGAAGCTTGAGGACACAATAAACCCAATGGATTCACTGCCCAACATAAGAGAACATTAGCAATATATCTCTACCCATGTGTTCCTCTCCTATCCCTTCTGTCTGCCTTTCTCTATCAGAGGTAACAACTATTCTAACTTTTGTGATTACCATTCCTTTATTGCTTTTAATAATTTGATCACATGTGTACTTACACAATAGTTTGACTTTGCCTGTTATTAAACTTTATACAAATGGTGTCATACCATATGTAGTCTTCTGCCCACTTAAAGAATTTTCACTGCCCTACTGCACAGAGCTCCAAGTCACTGCTTTTCACTTGTGTATGCTTCGATAATCAATATGCCATGGTTTATCTCTATTAGCCTGTCATTGTTCTTAACTAGTGTGAATAAAATTTGGCAAAAGGAGCTTCAAATTCCATAAATGTTAAGAATTAAAAGTATCAACACTCGTAAGTGTTCTTAACTAAACCAGTTTGCCTAACAATTGAAAAAGAAGTAACTCTTTTAATAGACCTTAATAACAGAATTCCACCTATTAATACATCTTTTTTCTTCTCACTACTGGACTATCAAGTATAATTAAGCCCTATAAAAATTCTTTTGGAGCTGTTTCTTGAAAAACCCGTTTCTTCCAAGTCCCCTAATACCAATATCTCTTGGACAGATCCATCTTGACAGAACGAGGTACTGAGTTGTTCTCCGAACACCTCATGGACAGCACATCCTGAACCAAACACTCCATGATTCCTGCCTCAGTCTGTTCTTTCATCTATTTTAGATCCTGCATAATAGCCCCATCATTCAAAGAAACGCTCATCATAAATATGACATCATCCTTGACGCCTCCCTTTCCTTCCTTGCCATGTATAAGCAATATAAGTTAAGATAGCTACTGGAGAAACAAACTAGCATATCTGATCACATGACTCCTTGGCTAAAATTTCTAAAATTAAAAAAAAAGGAAATGATAATTTCTTGTAGTGTTTTTTAAACTATAGACTGTGACCCACTGGAAAGCTATGACATTATTTTAGTAAGCTGTGACCAGGATTCTTTTAAATTGAAATAGAATAGAACATGTTAGAATATACTGGTAAAGGATAAATAACGTGCTGTGAAACTTTTTTTAGCTGTTTGAATGTGTACACTTATATCTGTAAAGGGTGACAAAGCAAACTGTTTTTCCTTGCTGTGGCTTGTTACTAAATGTGCTGAAAGCATCCACTATACTAGTTTTCTCCTATTGGGGAGATTGTCATTTCTTTTTAGAAAATGATGAAAGTTATGAACCTTGTCCAAAGAGAAGAATGTATGCATACCTACATATGTGCATATTCTTTTCATATTCTTATCATAGTGAACCTAGCTATTATAAGGAAATCTAGGGGGAAAATTTTTAAAAGCCAAATTTCCAGACCTCATCACTGACCCTCAGAGAGATTTTATAGATAAGAAGCACTGATCTCTAAGGTGAAATTCAAGCTCCTTAAGATGGTGGGAATATTTGCCACATCTCCTTACCTCTATGAGCCCTCCCTGACTCTCTCTCTTCCTGGTTGGGGAGATACTCAACAAATGTTTCTGACTGTGAGAATAAAATGCTCACTGAACATTTATTATAGGCAGGCAAGGCAGTGTAGTGATGCAAACAGGCTCTGGAATCAGATGCTTAGACTGTGTGCAGGTTCCTTCACTCACTAATGGTGTGAGCTCTACCAAGTGGTTTAACTTAAGAGCCAGAGTTAACACCTGCAGGATACAAGCGTGTGCTTCACGGCATCCTAGGGAGGACTAAATGAAAATAACACTTGTAAAAGTGCTTAGAATAGGGTTCGTAGCACATAGTAAACAGTCAATAAATTTTAGTTATAAAACTACTGAAAAAAAAGCCGGAGTCTATAAACAAAATAATGGATGATTATACATTTATGCTAAATACAGTACAAATGATTAGACTAGTTAAGAGATTATGAACATTCCTAGCCTGGTAAGGGCAAATTCATTAGCCTCAAAGCATTTATGTGGGCTTTTTAAGTCTTTAAGTCAGTAAAATTCTTTTCTTCTAAACTTGTTTTCAAAGCAAATTACTTTTATAAGTTAAACATTTTAGCCTAAAAGTAAGTTTGAGAACATTTTAATTTCATACTCTTGCTCCCTCCAGTTTAAATCACAATTCAAGAATGGTTATAAATATTTACCTTCCCTATAAATTCTCCAGATTATCTAACATAAGGAGCTAATAAGCAAACTTGTCAAGGGTGAGGTCAGGAAAGAAAACTTTTGAAAAGATTCTAGTTAGGTAAAATCTTGTTGTAGAATACAACAACTCTAAATACTTCTACTGCATTGCTGCAGTTAATTGAATCTAAGATGCCAGCCCAACTGTACTATCCATGATTTTATGTACCACTACATAATATAAAATACTGACAAACCATGACACACCACTAAGACGCTGTTGATAATGAGATACATTTCTAATTCCAAAGATGTTAAAGGTTAAGAAATGCCTTGCAATCAGTGATACATAGTAATTTTGTTGCTGTGTTAAATATTGTTTGAAATAAGATCTAAGGCTTCCACATATTCTGCTAAATTGTCTTTCCTGCTTTAAATTTTGGCTTTTCTTTTTAATAGAGTAAGTTCTTTTAAGGATAAGGCCTTGCACATGGTAAGAGGTCAAAAGAGATTTAAATACTGCTTGTGGTTCAAATTTAGGGGTGGATTAGCTATAGGAACTGCAGGTGTTACAGGATGGCTAAAGACTACTACTTCTCAAGCTTGAACAGGCGAGTGCTGTTAAGTGACTGTGTCTGTAATACGGGCAACTGCACTTCACAAGTTTCAGTTTTCGGTGGGAAACAAAACAAAAAGGCAAAGCCATCAGTGGCAGATTTTATTGACAAACAGGTGGTGTCAGGAACAATAGCTGGCATTTCAAGGTCCACACTCTGTCTACCGTAGTGCCTGGTACACAGCAAATATTCACAAACGCTTGCTGAATGAAGACTAAGCAACTAACTGCTAAGAATGCCATTTATGGTGCTGGTAGCAAGTTCGGATGTCAATCATAGTTCCAACAGCTGCTTTCCAAAGTGATCGAAATGTGATGAAGGACAGAGCTGGATGATTTAGTCTTCAGCTCCTTTGTGATCTTTGAGAGACACCAAAGTGAAATATTCCTTTCCAATTGGGTAACTTACTATTGTATTGACCCCTTGGTAAATTAACATATGGTTGCAGTGCAGGTGCTCAGTCAGGTCTGGCTCTGCAACCCCAGGGACAGCAGCCCACCAGGCTCCTCTGACCATGGGATTTTCCAGGCAAGAAGACTGGAGTGGGCTGCCATTTCCTGCTCCATTGGATCTTCCAGACCCGGGGACAGAGCCCTAATGTGTCTCCTGCATTAGGATTCTCTACCACTGAGCCACCTGGGAAGCCCAACATGTGGTTAATGAGTTGTAATTCAATATAGGCATCAAAATGTTATCTACACTTGGTAACCACTGTAATATTAAAAAAAAATTAAACCAGAACTGCCATTACAAAAGGATTTAATTTTAATGTTAAAATTAAATCTTTGTAGTATTAATTATATTCAGAGCTGAATGTGTAAGGGTAAGCTGTTAGTCAGCAACCTTTGAGCAGACTGACTAAACACAACTGTTGGCAAAACCCATGGACTAGCCAAACCAAAAACAGCAAGGGAAAGCAGACTGCAGGCATATCATCGAAGAAGGAATGGCAGTGCTGGGGATTTATTTTTATCTTTGCTGCTGTTTCAAGCAGATAGTTATCTTTGCTTCCCAGGTATCAAGTAGATTAGAGAAGGGTAGTCTGCGGGAGGTATTTGCAGGTGGGTTGAAACTGCCTACTAATTTCAAATACTGTATAATTTAGTTTTTCAAAACCAATCTTCTCTCCAGTGCTCCAAAAGGAAAACAAGTGATTAACAAAATATTTCTGAATGCTTTGCTAAGTTTGGAAGAGGAAAAAAAAAATCCAACTCTATTCTTTAGAGTTAATGGCTCTACTGAAAAAATTCTAACACTATTCAAGCCTTTAAAGTTAGCAGTTCAACGCCGGTTTCATCCACAGAAGGTCACTGTGCCTTTTTGGAAGGCATACATTTAAAACCTGTTTGGCTGGCTCTTTGTTGCTCATTCTTGGTAAAGTGTGTATGACTCAGTATTTTATCGGAAACATGACATGGTGGTATGTACAGAAAATATTTTTTTAATTTTCAGTCATCTTAAGGTTAATTTCTAAATTACACATGCAGCTTCTACTTTCTAAAGCCTCTGGGATTGCTGAGTCTGAAGCAAGCAATTAAATTAGAGAGAATTTTGGAACATTCTCATAACAAATACTGAGTTAATACTGACGTCTGGAATCCTATTCACTGTGACAAAGTTAACATTTTCCTTACCGCCCTGGGACAATCGTTCCCTGCCCAGGAGTCCCTGGTGCCACAGGCAAGTCCACTCTGCAAGGCTGCCTCAGGCCAGCAGACGTGGCCATTATTTGCTGTGGAAAACCTTACCATTTCAGATTCTATCTGAATTATAAACATACCTTTTTGCGTATGAGGGTGTACACAGATTTGAATAGACCTTCTGGAATTTTACAAACCTATTTCCAGGATACAGATTTTTTTTTTCTGAAACCTTTGCTTTAAGATGCTGATTCATACCAATCAGAAATACATAAGCCTTGATCCTGAGAGTCCCTTGTTTCTACAGAAGGTCTGAGAGGAGGGTTTGGATTAAGTCCTACATTATTAATTCTTTCCTGAGTATTAGCCTGTATGAGTTTGTCATGTTCTGAGCTCCCTGAGGGCAAAGCCTGTCTTACCCATCCCTGTATCTCTGCACACTAAGCACTTAAGCAAAGGACTTGGCACCACCAAGAACTAAAAGAATGTGTGTGTAATAAATAAGAGACAAATGGAACAATAAAGTTATTAGTACACCCACTGATTAGGCACCTGTTTATAATTTATTGAATAATTATGTTAGTAGATAATTGCATCAGTAACAACTGCCATTACCTGAAAATACTGAGTTAACTTGCTTCCAGCACCTCTCCTTTGAGAGCTGTGCAGTGTGGGCAGAATTCTCCCTGGCAGTGTAAAGACCTAGGCAGTACAGCTGTCTCCTTCAGCTGTGTGTCTTTAGATAAGAAATTTTCAAAAAACATAAAAATACACAGTAATACTGGAACACCCATTTTTGGAAAATTTTCATCTACCACGTTTTCAGTATCTAGTTAAAATATGAGATAGAACTAACCTGATTTGGATAAAGCTTGCTCAACAGTAAGAATGCAGCTTTTGGAAACTGTGTGCATTATACCAATACACCCCTCTGAATGTCGCAACTTGAACACTTCAGTACTGTAGTGAATCTTACCAGCTTCTTTTTCTATCAATTTGAAAAGCTACCTTTTCTATATTTTCTACAAAAATGCATAATTCTATGCATTTACTAGGCAATAGTAAACCTTTAGTTATAAGTATCCTAGGTATGGATTAGAATCGTGAGGATAATTGGTTGAGCCATACTCTTAAAAATCAACAAAGTATTTCAGGCCGATTTATCCAGCTCCTAATATTCATGAGTTTTAAAAATACAGTCAACTGCTCCTAACAGTTATTTTGTCTCTTCAAAATTCATAAAATGCCTTCAATGACCATTCAATTTCCTGAGTACTCTCTTCCACAGAGGGTAAAGGGTGAGAGGAAGTGTGAAAGACACAATTTACATTTTTTATGCTGCCCAACTGTGATGATAAAAATCCAGGTAATCAACGATTCTCAGAATTTTCCTCTTTAGGAGCATATTGTTATACTTTGTTTAATGGTCCAGTCTGTATTTTCTTTCTTTTTTTTTTTAGAAGAAAACTTCACTCTAAGAGAACATGTTCAGGCACAAAAGTAAATATGCTTAAAAGCTAACCTGCCAAGACCCAAATTCTGATTCTCTAAGAGAAGAGGGAAAATCCTGTAATTAGTAACAAGAAACAACATAACCATGCAGTGCTTAGTATCAGGGAAAAAGAAAATAATCTTGACGCTAAATGTTCACTTTTAAAATGATTCATTGACAATATTTCATTTCTATTTCAAATATGTCTACACAGGACACTGTCATGACAGTTAATTTACATTTTCAATCACATTTGATGTAAAGACTGTACATTTGTTAAATTTGCCACATTCTTTCTAAGAAAACGTTCAAAGCATCTGAAACCCTGTATTAGAAGACAACTAAAATTTCTCATTAAGAAAAACTCTTCTGTGGGCAATCTAAACTACAACCTTCCAATTTTGAGTCCTGAACATTTTCCACATAGGAAAACTCTCTAAGGATACCTCTTTAGAGAGTTTTTAAAGCAATCAGCACAGGCGATGTTAAATTACCACGGCTCTCAAGAAAAACAGAGGCACACTGTACAGAAGACCCTCACATTTGTGGCTCTGTGTCCTCCCTGAGGGCTGTGCCAACCCACTCCCTCCCCTGCAATGACTCTTTGTTTTTACCAAGTCCCACAGGGATGGTGAGGGCTCTGCAAAGAGAAGGGGGAGGGGAGGCTGGAATGCAGCTGCAGGCTCTGAAACAATGCTGAGTCCATATATTTTGTTCCCAGTTAGAATAATAAAAAGGGGACTGCGGTGGGGGTTGGGGGATGGAGAAGACAGAACCCAGAATGCACAAGGTAGGACCAAGTGTCCTACAGCTCGCCTTCGGGGCACTCCCTCCCCCAACTCTCCCAGCCTTCCAACTCCATTCATTTGGTTAAAACCTTGACAGTTAAAATTCAAATGCCCATTAAGATTTAAACCCATCAGTTATTTATATCTAAATTACTTTTATCAGTGAACTATCCTCAGACAATAGAGTAGGAAGAGAGAATGGAGCTTGCAAAGATAAACTGGGGAAGCTTGGCAATAGGAAAGTTTGGGGGAGGTGGGTAGCAGATTTCAGAAAAGGAGGGCCAAAGTTTCAAACAGAAACTGCCTGCTTGGTAATGGTGCCTAGGGCCTGGGGGTAACAGGTATGCCACACGAACCATATTCCTTCTGAGACTGCTAAAACCTACATTTCTGAATCAAGAGCTTGGGAGCCTGCACATATTCAGTTCAGTTTAGTTCAGTCGCTCAGTCGTGCATTCAGTCTCACCTAGTCCCTCCTAAGAAAATATCCTTCCCTTATATTTCCCTGGCTTCTACTTTCCAGCTGGGAAAATTATGGGAAGAGGGAAGAAGCAGACACTAAACAAGCTGTCAGCTGCTAGGGAGGGAAAAGAAGTTCAAACTCTCCTCTGCTCCCCTGAGTATTGCCCTCTCTTCCCAGGTAACCCTTCACTGAAATGGGTAGCCCGTTGAGCTCAGGAATCCCTGCCTCTAGCACATCCCTTCAGACATAATTGATGCCACTGAAATCTGTAAGAAAATTCAAGAAGCTGTAAAAATCAACAAGGTATTTTTGATATAAGCATGCAGTAAAGACCATCTAAAAAGCTATAAAACAAAATTCAGAAGAACAATTGTTCCCACCAGGATCCCATCCATGAACACTCAGTTACTGGGGGAGAAAAAAGAGGTCTTCATTATAAAGCTATCATGTAGAAGCAAACCTCTGACACACACACACAAACATCTCCTTCAAGTTAGCATTTCACAAGATTTAGAAGTACTCTTAGTTGGTGTTGAATGATACAATTAATCTCTTGACTCTTGAAATGTTTAAGTTATGAAGTTTAAAAAGGCTGTATTTATTCACATTGGATTTTTTGCATTTTGTGACATAAAAATTCTCAAGCGTACAGATTTATAATAAGTAGGAATATGACCTTCCCCCCTCAGGTTGCTTTTCACTATAGCTCTAAAATCCATTTACAGATAGTCCAAATCTCCATACTACAGACAGTATTAGAGACAAATTTAGAAATGCATATTAATTTAAGTGAAGGAATGATTGATGCTACCATTTTATTAATATTAAATAGTAATAAAAATAATCATGAAATAATATTGACACTACTCCTGTGAAGTTTATCATCTATTACAAATACAAAATTCATAGGTCCATTTTATCAGGGGTTATCACTTATTATACTTTTAAGTGCACCAATAAAATAGACAATACTTTGTTTATTCTATGTACTGTAAAAACTCTATTTTCTATATATACATTTCATTTCTTAGTCTGTACAATCACATAGTCATAACTTACCTAAAATTAATGATTCTTTTCAGTTGCTTAATTGTGGTAAATAAAATATAATCTCTTAACACTATGATGTATGTTACACTTCAAAAAAAGTTAAAAAATCAAGTAGCTATGACTTGGAAATAACTACTCTCAATATCTATATCTGAATTACTTTTTAAATAAATCAAGATAACTCAAGTCTTAAAAGTATCATAAATTTACATTTAGTCACAAAGTTCACAAAATATGATTGACGTTAGTAATATATTAAGAGGCACAGGTGAAAACATATTTTAAGAGTTAAATATAATACTGTGTTAGATTTTTTTTCACTAAATAAGAGTACTCACCCCTTGGAGCCCTTGGAATTGAATTGAAGGTCGAAAAGGAATTAAATTCTATTAAAAGAAACATAAGAAACAAACGGGTCAAATTTGGTTACATGACACAAAACTAAAGGTTTAAACTTTAAATCTATGCATTTGATCAGTGCTATAGTCTGTGAAAACCTTTCCATTACATACTTGGGTTTATATGTCATTATATTAAGATGCCTTGACAAATGACACTGCACTATTATTGACAGTACAACTGAGGTATCTTTTGGCAGGGTAGCTAATCAGGTTTTTGAAAATGACTAACATGATTTGGCAAAAAATGATTAGTATACTAATTCAATTTTCATGAAAAAATATTCTTGCTTAGTTTCTTGATATATTTTTTAAAGAGGTGGAGGAAAGCTAGAAATTAAAGGAAACCTGCGAAACCTTAACAGGATGCTAGTAATATAAAATTGAAATATTTGAGGATGAACTGTGGTTTCCACTTTCCCACATTTTAAAAAAATTAAATTTATTTAAAATTAAAGGATAATTGCTTTACAGTATTGTGTTGGTTTCTGCCAGACATCAGCACGAATCAGCCATAGGCATACCTATGTCCCCTCCCTCTTGAACCTCCCTTCAGGCTCCCTCCCCTTCCCACCCCTCTAGGTTATTCCAGAGCTTTGGTTTGAGTTCTGAGTCATACAGCAAATTCCCATTCTCTATTTTACATATGGTAATGTAGGTTTCTGCATTACTCTGTCCATAAATCCCACCCTCTCTTTCCTTCATTTTCTCACATTTTACCAGAGATGAGTTTTTAGTTGAGGGTCAAACAAGTAACCAGTTCCATCACAAGCTTTTCATCAAGAGAATATAATTTCTAGAACAATGTTTTGTTATGAGCTTAGTCCTATTCCTAACTTTTTATATTTTCTCATAAAGCTATGTATTTAAAAATAAAGCTGTAATTGTAAATATTTACCATAGTCTCAGGCATAATTTCCCATACCCAAAATCACCAGTATGGGACTGGTTCACTACTATGGGAATGCTCTCTCCAACTGGTAACAGAAATTCATGGGGAAATCAGATTTGGATAACATTTTAATAGTTACACATCAGCTATTTTTCATACCCTCATATCCAAATTCAATGCACAAAAACAAAAGCAGTGGTTTCTGGTCTCAACTCTACCTTAAAGCAAAATACAGAGGCACCCACGTGCCCCTCCCTCGCCCATCCACAGTAACTACTGCTATCAGTTACTTCCCCAAATTCTGCAGATTTAAAAGTTTACTAATCAGTATCACAATAAACTGGAGAGAAATAAGGAAAGGATAAGTAAGTAGTTTAAAAGGTAGATCATCTGAACATAAAGTCAAGTGGTAGCATTAACCATCCTATAATTATTTATAAAAAGAGACAAACATCTTCTTGGAGAAAACTTAATAGATACTATCACCATTGTTCTACCACCATAAAAAGATAATTTAACTTTAGACTTATCAGCAGAATCAAAGTACTACTGGCTGAAAAAATTTATTTCTTGGTGTGGGAGATGATTTTTTGTAGTGATTCATTCTAATTCATGGTCTTTTATGAAAATATAAAATACAGATTAATGCTAATTTGAATTTCCTTAGAGAGAGAAAGCCTCACCCAAACATTCCACAGCTAACCCTCTACCAGAAGTAATGGCAGTTTGCCTGCAGAAGCCCTGGGGAGACTCCCTTCACGTGGGGAAGTAGGTGGTCCTCCAGTTTAGGTAACAGAGGTCCCTGTTCTAGATTCCAGAATACTTCAATCAGCCCCACCTCCTGCTCTCTCTTCAAATCACAAACCCTAAACATTTCCTCTGAGGCTGCAGACACTTTCCTCCCTGACTCCTTGAAAGGAGGTTATCTTCAGCTCACCACTGGAATTTGAACTTCTCTATCAAGTTCATCAATTCTTCTTGGTCAAACAAATGCTAACTTTCCTCAGCTTTCAAACTGCTCACTTTTCCACTGGATGTCACAGCTTCCTTACACATTTGAAGGCCCTCCTAGCTCTTTGATCACCCCTTTCATTTCAAAAGCTAGTGCCCTCACTTTCTTCTTGCTACATCTCTCCTGGAGGCTTACCCTGTCTGTTTGGTGATGACTCTGAATCTCTTCAGGATTCCTCAACTTGGCATCTCTCCAAATATTGCAACTTATCACTGCTTAGGATATTTGTATTAGAAACTCTCAGACAGTAAAATTGGCAAACACTAAACTACCCCTAGGGCTTCCCTGGTGGCTCAGTGGTAAAGAATCTGCCTGCCAAGCTCTCCAGGAGACGCTGGTTGGGTCCCTGAGTCAGGAAGATCTCCTGGCAGAGAAAATGGCAACCCACTCCAGTATTCTTGCCTGGGAAATCCCATGGACAGAGGAGCTTGGTGGGCTACAGTCTGTGAGGTCGCAAAAGAGTTGGACAGGACTGAGTGACTAAACTACAACAAACTACCGCTGCCCCTCACCAAACTGGCTCCTCTTTCCTACTTTCTGGTCAGGGTGCTTCTTTTTGGCTCTCCAGACTCACACTGTAAATTTAACTTAAGAGTCTCTTCTCCTTCTCCTCTTACCATATTCAGTTAGGCAATCACACACTACTAGAATCCCAGAATTCCAAATCCAGAGATAATCCAGTTGCTGCCCACCTACCTCCCGCTACATAACCACAACGGGCCATGTGTCCCGTTAATAACTAAGCTGGGACTGTAATCTAGGACTCAATCTTCCTGTTTTGCCATGTTATTTTTTTCCTACTATCCTGGGTTCCACACACATATGCTATGGCAGATCCAAAAGTCTGGGGGCTTGCTCCTTTATGCACAGAGTTCACTTTTTAGTTGGAGAACATTTGAAAAGAATTAAATATTAGGTTAAGTACTGCTGGGAGGTGCAGTAAGGATTCTAAAAAAGGAGAAAAGTATGGGTAGAAGAGATACTAGAAAAGAGAAAAGGCTCATGGAAAAGATGGCTCTCTTTTTTTTTTTAGCAATTCTGAAAAGACAAACTCCAAGGAAAAGGAGTGCCCTAAGCAAAAACCCCAGGAGACAGGAATGGGTGGTCTATGGAGGGAGGGAAGGTCTTTGGATGTGGGCAGTGTCCTTTCACATGTGAAACAGAACAGGATGATAATTGGACCTGGTGATCCCTGGCTAATCTCTTCTTGACCTCAAAATGTGTCTTCAGTTTTAACTTCTATCCACCACTGCATAAATAGGACAGTAATTTAAGTTTCCGAACCCAGAATTTCAAAGGTTTATCACCCTGTGAACTAGCCCTACCCTAAGCCCCTCCATTACTCCTTTAGGGATGGCCTTTAAGTCTTGCCTTTTGGCTCAGACGGTAAAGCGTCTGCCTAAAACGCAGGAGACCTGGGTTCAATCCCTGGGTTGGGAAGATCTCCTGGAGAAGGAAATGACAATCCACTCCAGTATTCTTGCCTGGAAAATTACATGAATGGAAGAGCCTGTTAGACTACAGTCCATGGGGTCACAAAGAGTCAGACACGACTGACTGATTTCATTTTTGACAGGATAAACGATCCTGATCAGCACTTCTCATTTTTGGAATAAGAAAGTGAGCTCCTAAAAGAAACTGCTTCAGGGAAAGCAGCTCTTTCAGTCACATGTAAGAAAGATAGACAGGGGTGAATCAGGGCTAGGGAAAAGGATTAGGGGATGTTTTATTTAGGAACACTCTGGTGACAAGGCTTAAATTAGTATGACTTCATTTGGAGCAAACAGGAGATGGTGAATGAGCAGACATTCCCAAGAAAGAATAAAATGTGCTGAGGGTCTGAATATCATACACACACACACACACACACACACACACACACACACACACACGAAGCAAAGATGGCTCAGGGCTCTCATTCTTTGGGGCCAACCTGCTCTAGACTCTGGAGGAAATGACAACCCACTCCAGTATTCTTGCCTGAAGAATCCCATGGACAGAGAAGCCTGGAAGGCAGTAGTCTGTGGGGTGGCAAAGAGTCAGACATGACTGAGCGACTCAGCATGGATACACACGCACACCCCAGACACCCTCAAATTAAGCTCAGTTTCTACTTTCGAAGTTCCTAGCCTGCTTCCAGGCCCCTATTACCAAGCACCTAAACAAAGGCCTTCCACCCCTCCTTCAGTCAGTTCAGTTCAGTCGATTCTTTGCAACCCCATGGACTGCAGCACGCCAGGCCTCCCTGTCCATCACCAACTCCCGGAGTTTACTCAAATTCATGTCCAAGTCGGTGATGCCATCCAACCATCTCATCCTCTGTCGTCCCCTTCTCCTCCTGCCTTCGACCTTTCCCAGGATCAGGGTCTTTTCCAATCAGTCAGTTCTTCCCATCAGGTGGCCAAAGTGTGGGAGTTTCAGCTTCAGCATCAGTCCTTCCAATGAACATTCAGGACTGATCTCCTTTAGGATGGACTGGTTGGATCTCCTTGCAGTCAAGGGACTCTCAGGAGTCTTCTCCAACACCACAGTTCAAAAGCATCAATTCTTCTCTTCCTTCAGTTCCTTCCAAATGCTCCTCATTCATATAGCTAGCAGAAGCTCTCTCAGATACCACTTTGCAGTGGTTCTATCAAAGCAAAAGGAACTCCTCACATAGAAAGCAGATGCTCCAACTACAGGACCAACCAGTCTCATCTTTCACTTCCCAACTGTGGCTCAGCACTGTTAACCTTTTCCAGTCTGTTTTGTAAACAATTTCCTCTCTATTTCTACTTCTTACCTGTTCCTTCAACCTGGCATAACTTCCCTAACACTATGTTACCAATCCACAGTAATCACTTAACATTCAAGTTTAAAATTAATTTCCTCAGCTAGGCCTTCCTTTGGATGAATCAGGAATCAAAGACTTAGGTAAGGGACTGGGTATAAAGCAACAAGGAGTGGTGAGTACCTGGGCGATGAATGCCCAACCGAGAAAGGACTCCATTTTAAAATGTTAAACATTTCCTCACCAAACAAAATACTACTGCCACCACTTTACTCACGCTGAACTAGGCCCACTTTAACTACCATTTGCTATTGTTTTTCCAGATGCTTGTGTCTATGGGACCACTACAATGGGGTCTATTTTTGCATAAGTTGTCATGTTACAGAAGAGTCTAAAACATATTTACACATATAAATATTTAACACATATTTACAAGTACTTATATACGTAATGCTAAAAAACATAAAATCATGTTGGCTATGGTCTTTTTATATATGTGGTATCCAACTATACACATTATATACTTTACTATTTGGGGTTGTATAGAAAAAATAATACCACTAGGCTGTACATCAACTCTGGAACTCTCAAGAGTAATTTTGACATTATCCAACCTTTTACCTCATGACTTGCATTTAGAAGCTTACCTTCTGATATGCTTAGATTTCTAGCTGTATTACTTGATTCCTCAACAAAAATGATAACTTGTTCTTGTTTACATAGTTTTGTAATACAAAGAGCATTTTTATACCCAGAGCTTCAAGTGAGGCCTTCTAAAACCAGCTGTGGGTGGGAGGAAGGCATCATGACCTCCTATTTCAGAGGGAGATAAATAAGTCTCCAACAGGCACAGTTCATTGGTTGAGATCACCCAGCTAGTGGTTAGCAGAGCCGGGCCTCAAATCCCGCTTTCTGAATCTCAAATACAGAACCCTTTCCTTCTCTTGCCTCTGTAACAGGTTATCTCTCTATGCTGAACATGTAAAAGCACTTAAATGCTCATTCAGTTCTTCTGGCACTTTGTTTCCAAGAAAAATGAATTTCATTAAATCACTGTAATTTTCAAGATTCAGCTTCTGACTAAATAAAAGCTTTAACAAAAAATATTTTTCTTTTTTTCCCCCTGTAAGGACTGTGTATAGTAAAGGAACATATATAAATATTGTGTTAACATTTTTCATTAAAAAAATAAAACCCTCATCCATGGAGTAGTTGTGGGTGTTTACCTAAATACAATAAACTGGAATTACTGTTACTGATAAGCTCCTTTAAGATACCTAACAAACAAAAAGAGAAAAATACATAAGAGCCTTAAATCCATTATCAATTTTAACCCCTATTTTAGACAAGAAGATGTTAGGTACTACAGTTTTTGAATTTTTTCTTTTTTTAAAGCAACAAGAGAGACAGCTAGAATGCTGTACCACTTTTTATACCTCTGACTACCGTGTTAATAGGAAAGGGACCAGGAATAAGTTCTAAAAGTCAATACCATTATGTCTCAAGCACGTTCCTTGTTCATCTAAATCTTTTTAGCCTAATTTTAACTGCACAAACATAACCTCAACTCACTGTATATTTTAAAATGCAATCTAGTTTTTAAATATAAAGTAATTACAGGTGGCCAAATATGATATGGCATGTTTTATAGTAATGTTTAACTTACTAAGTACATTTCCATTACAAATGGAATTTCAGCAGGACTTCAACTTTTGATTTTTAGCTTTAATTAAATATTTGCAGCAAGTAGCTCTCAAGTAACTCTAGGGTTTAACTGAATAGTAGTTGAGTTATAAATAAGATAGTGATCTGGTCTCTTCGTTCAGCCAAGAAACACAATGCAGACTGGTACAGACTAGGGTAACCCCTTTTGAAAAATGCTTCAACAACCTGATAAAAGTGATTCTTTGCAGTCAAAAGATTCTGTTCAACTCTTATTTGGTTCACTGCTTTTAGAGTTCCTTATATTAACCCTCTTATTTATTTCTCAGGGAATGTAGGGCATTCTTAACCTTAGAATAATAAAGTGTAGACAATACTAAAATGTTCAAAAGTTATGTTTTTGAAAACTGCCATTATAATAAGCCAACTACTGCAATAAAAACTGCTCCATGGCCAAAGAAATCTATGTTCCCTTATTCCCAGGGACTATTCCTTGCAGTATATCAGGACTGTAAAAACAATACATAATTTACTAAGTAATTTTACTATGCGATCTTAATTGTACTGAGTCATTTTAATTTCTTCTTTAAAAGTTTATTTCTGGCTATGTCGGGTCTTCATTGTCGCATACAGGCTGTGGTGAGTCGGGGCGCTTCTCTAGATGCAGCGAGAGGCCCTAGGTCCTCTGAGCCGGTAGGATCTTCCCAGACCAGGGGTTGAACCCATGTCCCTTGTATCGGCAGGTGGATCTTAGTCACTGGACCACCAGGGCAGTCCCAGTAATTTAAGTTCCTGAAAGGATTCTTTTAGGGGAGGAGAGAAAGGGCAAGGCTCTGGTTTCTTTGGGGATTAAATAAAAAAAGGGTAGGGAATCCCTAGTGGCACAGGGGTAAGGAATCCACCTGAGATGCAGGAGACATGGGTTCGATCCCTGGGTCCGGAAGATCCCCTGGAGAAGAAAACGGCCCTATTCCAGTATTTTTGTCTGAGAAATCCCAGGGACAGAAGAGTCTGGTGGGCTACAGTCCAGGGGGTCTCAAGAGTCAGACCAACTTAGTGACTAAACCACCACCACAAGAAGAGAGTTATCCTATAAAAGTTGTTATAAACATCTCTTGATTATTTACATATTGCTCATCCCTCACGACAAATTAAATCCATGGTTACTTTTACTTTATCAACCACTACTGGTTTTGTCAACATTACAACCATAAGAAATAGACTTCTGGCCTAGAAAAGAGTGATTTCTCTAAGAAACACATTACAGAGGTCTAACCTTTATTCTATAAGGTTAGAGATAGACTTGAAATACCTTCAGTTTCCCTTCTGCATCCATCATGGAGCTTTGAATCAAGTTACTTCTTGAATTACTCAAAATTAACCAATAGGTATTTATTAAATGCTTTGCTTTTTTATCTGAGTACCTAAGCTGCAGTGTAAGTCATGATAGAGACAGTGCAAAAAGAAAAAATTCCAAAGTCAAATATAATTTTGGAACTTTGTCAAAACCAGAAAACTTTCTATAAATGGTCATGTACTAGGTGACTGCCTTAAGTGAGATTGTTTCAGGAAATGATTATAGCTACCTAGTTACTATTTATTGAGTGCTTAAAATGTGTCAGGCCAATGTAATCATTTTTACTATCATCTCTGGGAGTTCTCAGAATACCCTTGTTGGGTAGATACTATTATTGGCACTTCTCAAGAAAATCCTGTGAAATCACATAAGGTTGCACAGCTTTAAAAAGTGACTTGGAGCTCAAACTCTGGCCTGGGCCACTTTAAGAACTGTGCTCTTGCCCACTACTCTAGACAAGTTAGATTCTCCTACTTCTCCTTAACAACAGTTAACATATTTGATAAAATTTAACACATTTTATAATGTGAAATATCTGAAAGCTAGAGAATTAAGAACTGAATTTGGCACCTGAATTTGTTTTCACTTACACAAGTAAATGGTAAAAAGTGTTTATGACTTATCCTGGGATATGATTTGTTTAAGATACATCTTTCTTTCTTTCCTAAAGAGGTACTATACTATTTTAAGAACTTGTGGTTACAATCCTTTAAGAAGTCATTTAATTCTGCTCTTCAAAACGTCACCTGATAGAATAACCAAAGACTATCCAATAATTATATTTTTAACTGTGGTAATAAAAAAGAAAAAAATCTAGGCAGGGAAAGAAGAGGAAGGGAAAAAAAAAAAATGATGGCGTTAAAGCAGAAAATCCCTGGAGAGGAAAATGTCAACCCACTCCAGTACTCTTGCCTGGAAAAGTTCCATGGACAGAGGAGGCTGGTAGGCTGCAGTACATGGGGTTGCAAAAAGTCGGACACGACTTAGTGACTAAACAAAAGCAGAATATAGCACAGGAAACCAGACAGCTAATCCTGAAATCAAATATACTCAGCTCTTGTCAAGGGTGACAATATGTTTAGAATGATAGTGTGAATGTGAAATTTCGGGGTAACCCAAAGCTATCTTTTACTAAACGCCCCCCACCCCCCGCACACAAAGAGAAAGAGAATCATAGTTTCACAAAATCTGGTATTTCGCTTTGTCAGTCAGTTCAACTTTACACACAGGAGAAACTCGTTCTCTGCAGTTTTAGAAGAACCATATTAAAGTGCGTATGGAATAAAGAATAATTTTTTTCTAGCCATTACAGCATAAAGAATGAAATATAAAGGAGAGTATCAAAAGGGCAGTGAGAAGTAAAAAAATCTGATCTATTTAACATAATCCTTGTTTTTAAAGAGTTTCTGGAAAACTAGCTATCTGATGTAGGCCAAAGTGAAAAAAAAATGTCTAAAACGTTACTATTTCATACAACTATTTAAAGGAACATGGAAGGCAAAAATCCAAACTGACTGCCTGAAAAGTTAGTTACTGTGAACCAGACCTTGTAACAATATTCGAAACATAATATCCCATCTTTTTTTCAAAGGGAGAACTTAATGTAGACTTTATAACTGTGTAAATAAGCTTACACATTGAATCTGACTATAAATACAAATGAAGATTTGTTCCTTATGATCCTGATCTCTAGTAAGGTATAAGGAGCAGTAAAACAAACTTGGATTAGAAGATGGGTATTATTTTTTAAATACTAGAAATTTATAAAATGAAGCATCTAGAACAAAGGGAGCTCTTAGAAGCCTTGAAACTTGGAGATGACATGATCACACTTAAATGTTTTAAAAAGGTCATCCCGGCTGCTGCCTGGACTACAGGAGGAAGAGTGGAAGCTTGGAGGCTAGCTGGAAGTCCATGGTAGTGGTCCTCAAGAGAGAAGATGTTGGCTGGATCTGGCGTGGTGGTGATGGATGAGATTAGATTTCAGACATTTGAAGAAGGACAGAACTTACTGTAAGGATCAACTAAATCAAGAAAAGAGGAGATAAATGAAGGTAAACCAGTCAATTACTAGCCAGCTGGTAACAAGTGCTGCCATGTACTGAAATGGGGAATACTCACAAAGATGTACATCTGAGGAGTGAAATCAAGAACTGTGTTTGGGGCTGTTAAGTTTGAGACAACCTCTTACATTTTGATAAAGAGATGCGATGTTGAAAATTGGTGCCTGGAAATGGAGGGAGGTTGGAGCTGGAGATAAACATTTGGAGGTCATTAACATACAGGTGACATTTAAATCCAGAGGACTAGATGAGCTCCTCTTGGGAAGTGAATAGAGAGGAAGGAACTGGGATCTCCAACTTCCACAGGTCAGTCAAGCAGAGGATAATCAGCAGAGGAGACTAAGAATGGGCAGGGCAGTGGGAGGAAAATCAGGAAAGTGTTTCTAACAGGAAAGAGTAGTCAGCTGGACTCGAGACACTGAGGTCAGGTAAGACAGGAACAGAGATCTGACACTGGATCTGACAACAAGGACCTAGTCAGGTGCAGTCTCAGGGATGTGATGGACACAACACAACCGGAGTGGGCTGGGCAGGGGACAGGAGGTGAAGAAGCCAACACTACTTCTCAGATCCATTCACAGCTAACCCTTCTCCCTTTAGATGTCCCCTTGCACACAGCCTTTATTGCACTTATTTAATTTTAATGTCTGCTTGTGACTACTAAGACATAAGTACTTTCTGAAGACAGGGACCATCACTGACTTATCCAGTGCCTAGTCCTATGCCTGCACATATTAGAAGATAAACATTGGCTAAATGCATATTTGATAGTTCTAGAAATAATTCCTATTTCTACCTCTTAGTCTTTTATTAAAGAAAAACATCTTTCAACTGAGTTTTAACCACATGGATGTGTTTTCTGGTTATATGAGGCATCATAGTTTCAACAATGAAAACCAAAAGCCATGATACTAAGTAAATGTCTTTTTTAAAAAATATGCTAATACTTGTCTACAGGTAAGCATATTTAGATCCTAAAGTATCTCAGAGAATTTTATTAGAAAGTTCAAGCCTAGTTTCTTCCTTGTACCAGCTCACTGTTCATGAGAAAATCTTCTAGCCAAGGTTATCTCTATGGACCACAAACCAAGTGATCATTACTAGTCTATGACAATGTATATGTATAACAAAAGCTTCATGTACTCATGATTATTTTTTAATTTGTTTTTCACAAACTGTCAAACAAACGAAGAGAATCAAAACACTGAAACAGAAATGAAAGTAACCTGGAAGTGAAAACACTGACCCTTTCAAGGCCTTTAGGATATCATTTTAAAATGATGCTTGAAATGTGAATCCAGGAACATTATAGAGAGTTACTTAATGTTTCAATAATTACTTGGGACAGAAACCATGGAAGGTCTGATCTTCACGTAAAAATCAAATTCAATTTTCATATTATCTGTAAGCCATGACAGTCTTAAGTGAAATTTATAGAGAAGGTTATTGAATAAAGGGAGCCTAGAAAAATACAAACAAAATTTTAAAATACCTGTTCAAAACCAGAATTTCTTCTAGTAATTTCAATTTCCCCCAAAATATCACCAATCTCCAAAATTTCTACCAAATGGAAAAGTTTGAAACATGTAGATAGTATGGCATTGTTCTAGTCTAGACTTAGACCCAAACATACTTCTCAGATATAGAACAGCTAATCAAACCTAAGTCTCCTCACCACAAGCAAAGGACTGAGTGAAGAATATGTACTTTATCTCCCCCATGCTATCCTACCCGCTCAACTGCTTCCAATTTCTCTCTACTATGGGGACCCTTCTAGTGCTGATGGCTAGAAATTTCAATTCAACCCTGTTCTTATAAAACCTGGTGTCATATTCCATAGATTCTATTCATCTATAGTATCTTGTCTCCCATTGTATTCCTAGTTTACATTCCACTCGTCTCAGATCTTGACCATGTATTTCTTCCTAACTTGTCTACTTCCTTCCAGATGCATCTTAACATTCACCATGTGCATAGAGTCCAGAATAATCCTAAAGCATTAGCTCAATTACCTCAACTTTCTAATCAGTGTCTCCCCAGTTTTGACAGAATAAACTCTAATCTGCTCCAGTCTCCCTTTCCTCTCTTAAATCCAATTATATTTTCTCCCACACTTGAGGGTAAGAGGAACAGGGTCTTCCTTGCAATTCTCAAAGTCTGATTTAACTTTTCTACTTTTGCCCTTTCCTTGCCTGTGCCACTCCTTCTCCTGAAGACGTGATTCCTCCATCTAGTCTCTGCCTATTAAATACCTTTAAGATCCAAAGCTACTGTTGAGACCAATAACATATAGGAACCCCAACAAGAAAGAAACTTATGTTGTCTAACAACCTAGTTATTAAACTAGCAGCCAAATGCTGACTATTGAATTCCATTCAAGGTACTAATTTGATTCATGAATCTTTAAGGAGCATATGCGTGTGTGCTAAGGTGCTTCAGTTGTGTCCAACTCTGCGACCCTATGGATTGTAGCCCACCAGGCTCCTCTGTCCATGGGATTCTCCAGGCAACAATACTGGAGTGTACTGCCATGCCTTGCTCCAGGGGATCTTCCTGACCCAGGGATCTAACGTGCATCTATTATGTCTCTTGCAATGGCAGGCGGGTTCTTTATCACTAGCACCACCTGGGAAGCCCTTAAGGGGCATACAATTACATAATTAATATGATTCCCTCTTCTTATATCCTATATTAAACTGCTAGCTGTGAAATTCCAGGTTTGGCCTTTGCAGGCAAAATATTAATGAGGCCCTTAAACCAGTTCTTCCTAAAGATTTAACATGGCTATCAAAAGCCATAATGCCACAACCAAAATTGTAGATAGGTAGATAAACTGAAAAGAGGGGAGAGAGGTAAATAAAGCAGTTTTCATGGTAAATCTGACCTGATTTATGCCATGTTTTTCCAGCTTAAATTTGGCTGTAGAGACAGTTTTTAATTTACTGTATCCTACTCCAGACCTGCTTTTCTAGATTTCTGCATTAAGTCATGGGAAATGTCCTATGGAGCTGAGATATGCAGGCAAGTCAAATGTGCTGCGGGCATACACTTGCTGTCTTCTTTATTCTAAAACTCTGCTCATCTTACACAAAGAAACGCCCATTTCATCACATTTTAGGGACATCTTCTTAAATACTCCAAATACATTTGACCCGAACTGGCAAATAATTGGGCTGAACTCTGGTGCCACGCTCCTGGGCCTCTCTGTAGTCACTGCAAATCATTAAAAATGACCCAGCACAGCTTCCATAGCCTTTTTTCTTTTTATTTTTTAAACAAGTGCAAATAGAAAGGTTGGATCTGGTGCTTGTCCTTGATAAGCTTTCCTGTAAATCATTCCAAGAATTTTACACCCCTTTCCTTTTAAATTCTCCTCTTGAACACGTTCCAACCCTTCACATATGTTCTTTCTTTCTCCTCTCAATTCTGGTGCCAAGGTTCCTTGTCTATCCCTTCAGGCAATCTGGCCACTGCTTTTCACTAGGAGGAACACCTAATCATCTGAATAATCTTTTCACTTATTGCAAAATGGGGCAGATTTGACTTTACTTGATACAAAGCTTTTTCAGATTAAGTTCAGCCTCAAGATGGGTTTAAGTTAAAGTCAGTAAGATTAACTTATTTAAATTAAAACTGGCTATATGAAAAAACTGCAACAGAAGGAAGGCAAACCTCATTGTTTCACTTAGTAAACATGTCAGGAGCAGTGGCAGCTGTGCTGGCAGGTTTGGATGCTTGAGTGGTGCCCTTAAGAACAGGTCCTCCTGTATTTATAACAGCAGATTATTGAACATACACATACACATTCAAAATTGTTTGAGGTCAGGCACAAAAAAGGAAGAGACAGGAAAAAGTAAGCCATGTGTCTTTTTGTGCCTTAAACCACGATGAATCAAACGCTGATACCTTTACTTGGTAAAAAGAAAGGAGAGGAGAGGATATCTCCTATCCCATGACCTGTGGGATGAGTGATTTCATAAGATCACGGAACACATTAAAGGGAGCTATGATGAAGGACAGTAACTTCAGAGGTTTAAATAATACTTTATACTTTGACTGGAAATAACAGAATCTGGTAGTACTGAACAAGACTGAATTTCTCATACAAAATTAAATGTAAGTGTATTTGCACACATTTTCGAAACACTATCATTTTCCTAGAAGACACTCATCAAAGCAGGAAAATTTATTTAAAGCCAATAACTGGAGTTGACAAGAGAATGCGTTAACAGAACCCTTAAAGCATCTCCTTTCTCATGCTCAGGCATAGAAAATGAAGGCTCCTGCCTACAGATGCATCTATGCAAGACTTTTACGTAATAGCTGGACAAACATGATAGTATTATTTGAGCCACCACCTTTGAAACTTTGAGTAAACATTAAAAAAAAAATCAACAGGCTCAGTAATGGCAGATTCTGAAAACAATATTTTTGATAAGCTTTTTGTTACTGCAAAATTATTTACTCAAATGTCAAAATAAAGCCACCTACACATTACTGAAGGAATTGGCTAAAATAAGTTTTAGAATTTTGAGGTTCGATTTAAAACACTTTCAGGATATATCTGGGAGAAATATGTAATTATAGTAACATAAAATGTATTTAAATATATAGGGATTTAAAGTAAAATTAAATCATTTAAAATGTATAGGGATTATGTAGACCATAAATTCAGACATGAATTTAGAATAACTATAAAGTTGTAATATGTGATTTTATTTAGTAACTTGTAACTTCATTCAAAATAAACTATGGGGGGATAAAAGTAGCTTTGCAATGTACATTAAATATCTGTATCAGTATTCTGACTTCATTCTGCAAACCACGAAAATAACTTTCCAATTAATACTTTTTTTGTATACAATCAACTGGAAACTGTTTCTGTATTCAAACTGAGTGAAAAACAACTTTTAGGAGACAGTTACTCTAACTATAATTCCCATTCCTGAACTTACAATGTCTCTATCACCCACCCTAATCTCTGTTTAAAAGGTACCCAAATAGCATTCTTCATTTCTCTAAAAATAGAAAACTTGAGTAATGAAGGTCAATTAGGTTTGTTTGTCTTGAAACAGTGAGGAATTGTTTCCAATTAAAGATTCTGTTTCCATGGACTCTAATAATTTCGGATACTTGCCCAATTACATCTAGAGAACTTCTGTATTTAGCCTAAGTCATAGTTTCCTAAAATTCCTAAATGCACCTCGCTCAAGTCTTAGGTCAAGTAGGTTAAGTTAGGAAAATCCAATGGACAAAATAATCTGGATAAAAATAACTCTCTGATGCTTAATTTAGGAAATTAACCTCTTGAAGTTTCTGGGTCTTAGAAAATCATCACAAGAGGAGGAATAGCAGTCATAACCTTGCATAGGACAACACTCGGGAGGCCACTCGTGAAGCATCAGGCACCTTCTTATCAAGTACAGGAATGGTAGGGAAAGTTTCACATGAGAGGTTAAAGCTATCCTGCCCCTTCTCTCCAGGAGAGAACAGAATTCCAAATGCAGCTACAATTTAAAGTTAGGAGCCCTACTTTGATAAGGGTGGAAAGTGAACAGACCAAGTATGTATTGTTCTCACTGGGCCATCTGCCCACTGCTGGCAACTTTACTGTGATGGGGGAGCCCTGGTGAGTCAGGAGGAGCGGCCCTGAGGATACCTCTGTGGAAGGTTTGGCTGAACACACCATTTTTCAGCTGTCAGAAGTTCCCAGTCTCACCCCAATTCCTGCTTTTCCAAGTCCCTTAAAAAGGGTCTCTATGGCCAAAGCGACAGTGAGGCCTGGGGACAGAACTGGTGAAGTCAGAAGCAAGGCTGGGACCAACTGCAACCACCAAGTCAGCTGATTTCTTCCTCTTCTCCCTACCTACTACCACTTCTACTACCAGCCTTCTAGAAGAAAAGGCATCCAAGGACTACACTCAGAAAGGTAGAGGGGCTTGGAAATGTCTTCTCCCGTTCCCTTCTCTGCCTCTGGACAGACAGACCAGGACTCTTAATTTGCGTACACAGAGATGGAAACAGAGAGTAAGGATATTAATAGGCAATAGAAGTAGTCAGGAGTAAGGAAAGCCATTGACTTTGGTACCTTTATAAGGTGAAAATAATCAAGAACTAAGAATTGTTGATCTGCTATTTCTTAAGACAATGGCATATAAATGTGGGGGCTTTTAGACTCAAAGCATTTTAAACTTTGGTGTAGGAGGCAGAAACCAAGGGAGGAAAACAAATATCACTCTCTTCTTGGGCCCCAGCAGCCATGCAGGTCAGGGAGTACTGGGGGCTCCTCTGTCACCTCACTCTCCCTGAGGAGCACCCCTTCCCTGGGTGGGCCTCCTCACCCACCTCTTTCTTCCCTCTGATCCAGGGTCTGTCAATCTTGCTGTAATCAACTGTACAGTTTGCCAGGTGTCCCGCAAGATGGCTGGCTGAACTACTGCCCCCAGAGATGCCTCTCCCCACCCCTGTGTGTCAGTCTTTATCTGCTCCCTGGGTCTGTTTCTGACTGCAGGTTGGCCTCCTCCGGCTGACTCCTTCCTCTCCAGTTACTGAGCTTTTTTTTCTCTTTACGTACCCTGACCTACCTTCTTCTCACTGTCATTCCTTCCACACCCTCCCCTAGGAACAGAGACACGCTTATCTCTCCATCTTGCAGGGCTGAGTTTCTCTCCACTGTCTGCCCGGCCGGCCCGGCCCGTGGCCTGCCTATCTGGCTTACCACACATGGGGCTTCGCACTCCATGCTGGGGCTGCTCTCTCTCCTGCAGATGCACCTGTCTGGGAGTAGCTACTGACACAAGCAGTTTTTCTTAATTTCCTCGCCTTCCTACTGCTGAGTGTACAGTGACTTCTCAGTCATACTTGAGACCTTTCCTCTCCTGAGATTTCACAGGTGTGTGCAAGGCTTCTCTTTGTGCACGCCCTTCTCCCTCCACTCCTGGGTCCAAGGGTTTTTCACCTGTACACTCTCTGGTGGGTAACACATATGCCCTGGAATGTACATCCATGCGCCCACTCAATCTGTGAGTGCCATCTGCGGGCATGTCCCTGAGTCTCTGCTGCTGCTTACCCGTATACTATTAGGTGAATTCAGGCACTTCTCAAGCTGTGCGCAGCCGCCTGCCTCCCCCTGCGAGCATCCTTAGGTATGGGGGCGCCTCTGAAGGTTGTCTCCCCTGGCCCAGGTTCACACCTCTCCTGCCGTTTTGCCTAGGGCTCTGTACCTTCCTTCGAAGCATTTAAAGTGCCTGGCGCTAGTGGGAGCTCAACAGATGTTAATTCCTTTCTCTACTTTTATCTTAACAACTCTGTGTGTCCGGGTGTCCTCCTGGCCTCTGCGCCTGCTTTATGAGATCAGTTAATCGGTGCGTGTTTCCTTGGCATGGGCTCGGCTCTTTGTCGGGATGCCCTGCGGGTTCTCTCCTCCACGGATGTCTGTCTTGGATGTCTGTCTTCTCGGAGCGACTGTTAACCGGTCTCTCAGATGATCTATGCCTTCCCCTTCGCGATGCGTCCACTCTGCCTCCCTCACCCCTACACGGTACTGCATGGCCATAAACGGCGTCCCCAGGCACTCCACTCGCTGCGTCCCTTCGCAGTGCCTTCCAACCTCTCTCACTTTTTTTTTTTAAAACCTGCAAATGCGTTCCTTGGTTTGTCCTCCAATCGCCGAGTCTGTGAGCCTTCGCTGTGCTCGGGTTGTGTGTGTGTGTGTGTGTGTCCACGGGTCTCTCTCCGGAAGGCGGAGCGGGGTGCGACACCCGAGTCTGCCCAGAATGCAGTGTAACCACCTCCCCCCATCCCCCGCACCCCGACACCCCGATCCCGGTCTGTCTCTAGGTCAGTGAGTCCGCCCCAGCCGCGAGCGACGCGTCTTTGGGGGATAAGGAGCCACCGAGAATCCTTCTCTCTCGGGGACCGAAGTCCTTGCTCCCGGGTGAGCGCTGGGTGTGTGTGTGTGTGTGTGAGACTCCTCGCTTCTCTGGGAACGGGAAGCGCCCGTGCCCCCGAGTCCCTCGAAGTGTAAGGTGTGCCCCCCTCCGCCCGCGTACGCGGAGCGCCCGTATCAGCCTCTGCGAGTACACGGGGGGCACCCACCCCATCCACCGCTCCACACCCCGTACGCGACCGCCCGTGTGTCCCCAAGTCCCTGCGGGTAACGGTGTGTGTCCCACCCCCACACGCGAGCGCCTGGGTCCCGGTCTCTCCGCGGCTCTACGGTTGGGACTCCCTCCCCCCAAAGCGGACGGCTAGTGCCAGCCGGTCCTCTCGGGTCGGTATCTGGACGCTGCCCTACCCCCATCCACCCCCAAACGTCGTGGGGGCAGAGGGGCCATTTCACTCGTCTTTTCCCTGGTTGCCGCTCCCCCTCAGCGGGACCGAAAAGGCTAGAAAAGCCCCGCGGGCGCCGTCGGAAAGTCCCCGCAGCGCAGGGGCTGCGGCGGCCTCGGCCCCGCCGCCAGGGGCCGCCCGCCCGCCCGCTCGCCTCCCGCAGCCACACGCCCCGGCGCCCGGCCGGCCCGGGACGGCGGCGGCCGTCAGCCACCTTCGCCCGGCCCTGCCCGGCCCCGCCGCGGCGCGCGGACGGCAGGCGAGGCGAGTCACCGCTCAGCCGGCCGCGAGCCAGGTGCCGCGGGGCCGGACAGGGGGCGGCGCGGCGGGGCGGCCGGGGACGCCCTCTCCCCGCTGCCCGAGTCCCGGGCCGGCTGCCCGGCCTCACCTTGTGGCTCTGGTAGGTCTCGAGCGCGCGGATCGCCGTCTCGGTGAGCTTCACATGCAGTACGGTGATGTGGTCCTGTCCCAGCCGCCCGCACGACAGCCCGTAGCGCTGCTCCTCCCGCAGGCCCGCCGCCGCCGCCGCCGCCGCCCCCCCCGCCGCCATCTTAAACTCCCCGGGGTGCCGCCGCCGACGCCGCTCGGGCTCCAGCCTCCACTGCGGCCGCGGCTGCTCGGGCGTCTGCAGCCGCCGCCACAGCTACGGCCATCCCGCTGCTGACGTACTGTCATATACTGCGCGCAGGCCAGACCTCCGGCGGCCACCGCCGCCGCCCGCCCCGCCCTCCGGCCTCGCGCCCCGCCCCGGGCTCGTTTCATTGGCCCCCGGGGCTCCTCAGGACCGCCCTTATTGGCCACCTCCCACTCTTACGGGGGCGGAGCCCAAAGTCGCCGGAGTTTTGCTCCCGGGACGGGACGTCCGAGAGGTGAGAGGCTGACGTCGAGGTGACGAGCCAACTTAATCACGCCTGACGTCACGCCTGGTCGGCTTGCCTCACTGGCTGCCATTGGCCAGGCTGGTTTGGGGGGTGTGTGTGGGGGAATCTCCTGCTAACTTAGGGTGTCCAGGTTGCCTGATCTGATTCCCTGGATTCCGAGCCCCGCCCCTTGAGGGGTCCAGAGAGCTGGGAGTGTAGCGGGGGAGACTCTCTGCCTGCGCTGGGGGTCCTTGGAGAGGGAGATTCCCTACCCCACATTGGTGGCCGAGTAAGGACTTCGTTCCCCGACGGCTGCTCTAGCCTGTGGAGTAGGATGTGTGCGTGTGAGGGAAGGTCGCAGTCACTTGTGGAGAGTCACTCCTCAGAACTCATCGCTCTGATGAGCGGCTGGAACTGGGGAGGAGGACGCTCTTCTTCGTCGTCATTTCGCCCGAAATTTGAAATTACCTAGTCGGCCCCCGGCTTTGAAGAATTCTAGACTGTGTGAAGCCTCTTAACGAGCGTGCTTAGGCACCGGTGCCCGACGCTTTGGTGCGGTGGGCACAGCAGAAAACGGACATTGATGGGATTTCCCACGCCGTGCCCGGTTGCCATCCCGGAGAAATGTATTCCGTTCCTTTGGAGTTCTCTGAAGTAGGAGCAGGGTTAGGTATAAATTATGCATGCACGCATGGGACTTGGGGCGGCACTTAGGGTTTTCCTTTCGGAGGGCAGTAGGCGAGTTTAAGGGGCCTTCACTTATATTCAGAGACACAGCGACTTCACGCCCCGGGTTCGTCTGGGTTTCGTCCGTTTCGTTTGACAGGGAGGTGTCTGAGCCGTTGCTGTTAAGTGGAGGAGATGGGCGTGTCGGGGGCGTGAGGAGGCTGGGCTCACTTTCCGTTCCTCGCGACGCTCCGTGTGTGGGCGTGGCTAAAGGAAGACGCCTCTTCCCGAGCGCTCTTCGGCTCTGCGTGTGGATCGACTGGACAGGCTTCCTGTCAGACGATGAGTTAATCGGGCATCAGACGCCAGACATTAAAAAAGCGAACTATTCAAAGGGTTGAAACTACTGTAAGGCCGTTTTTTTTTTTTAATTACTTAAAAAATAATTTGAGACGCTTTTTTGTTTCCCTCAGATTATAAAACCCTGTGGCGTTTGACAAGGATGTCCCCAGAAAAAATGTATAGTCATTTAATCAATGTTTCCCATACTTTTAAATTGGATAGTGCCATTATTTTTTTCCAGACAGGTCCAAGTGGAAGTTTTCCGTGATTCACCTCCCGCTTTTAATCAGTCCTCTACCCTTCGTGTACACTACCTCTTGATTCAGACCCTTGAGCCTTAGAGATTACAGAACAGATTACAGATTCGTTCTGTAAACAAATTACTGAACGAACCCTCCTTCCATAGAATATGGGTTAAGTGGAAACGCCTGTATTAAGTGTTGTTATGCCACAGGAAAGCATTTTTGAAATGGACTTAATTTCAATCCACTAGATTCTGCTAGCTGTTAAGACATGATTAACACTTGTTAATTTAGTTTACTGGAGTGCTTAATTATCTTAAATGCATTAAATAAGCCAGGCAATCACAAAATAATTTAAAAAGTAATTTTATCCTTGAATTATTCTTTTCTCCTGTTGTCTTTACTTTAATAGGGAAGGTCTGAACACATATACAAAGCTTTAATTATTTGGGGCTGGGGGTGGGGGAGACTGACCAGAACAAGTAAAACCTGTATACCATTCCTTTTTTGGTGAAGGTGGGTAAATCCCCGCCCACATGGCATCTTAACTTGGCCTCCTCTTACTCAGAACTTCTGATGACAGCCACAGGGTGGGGAAGGAGCTAGGGTGGTTTTCATTATAGTTTTTAAATGTCTGCTCTGCAGGCACTTAATATAAATTGATTTTTTTTTTCTTAGTTGTGATAAGAAAAAATTTTTCATGCTGTATTTTTAGTGAGTAACCTAATCTTTTCAGCAAATACTACAGTATTTTATTGTAGTGAGTTAATATTTGTATTTTCTCCCTTTGGAGCATTTCAACTATGGAAGGAAGCAATGACCATGTATTAATACAAAGTTATAGGGTAATCTAGTTGTGTGTTTCTTCACTGCAAAGTACACATTATGCCTGCCTGAATCAATTGGGCAAGTTGTGATGTTGATAAGGGTAATTCATTCTCAGGGGGGCTGATGAAAGTTGCTCTTTGGGAAGTTTGCCATTTTATAGTTATTTTCAGTTTTTAGTTATTATTCAGGTTCATTAACAAACAATTACTGAATGCTAAATAAATGTGAAATGCTGTGGAAGATTTAAAAATTAAACAGCATAGTCTCTTATTTAAAGGGATTTTCTGTTTGAATATTCGGGGAAGAAACCAACAAACTCAAAGCAAAGAGATTAGAGAATTAGTAAGTGCTAAATTTGGATGGTAGAGTTTATGAGCTTAAAGCTTCAAAGGAAGAGTCTGGAGAAGTTTTGTGGAGGTGTAGACCTTGAACATTTTTTGAGGTTTTAGTAGATTCCAGATAAGTAGAGCTGGTAAAGATGGGGAGGGGCCAGCTAAAAGTGATCTTAATGATGATTCTAGCTAAACTCATTCAGTTTATAAATGAGGAGGCTGCCAGTCAGTTAGTTAGTTCAGTCTCTCAGTCGTGTCCGACTCTTTGCGACCCCATGAACTGCAGCACACCAGGCCTCCCTGTCCATCACCAACTCCCAGAGTCCACCCAAACTCATGTCCATCGAGTCAGTGATGCCATCCAGCCGTCTCATCCTCTGTCGTCCCCTTCTCCTCCTGCCCCCAATCCTTCCCAGCATCAGGGTCTTTTCCAATGAGTCAACTCTTTGCATGAGGTGGCCAAAGTATTGGAGTTTCAGCTTCAACATCAGTCCTTCCAATGAACACCCAGGACTGATCTCCTTTAGGATGGACTGGTTGGATCTCCTTGCAGTCAGAGGGACTCTAGAGTCTTTTCCAACACCACAGTTCAAAAGCATCAATTCTTCAGCGCTCAGCCTTTTTCACTGTCCAACTCTCACATCCATACACGACTACTGGAAAAACCATAGCCTTGACTAGATGAACCTTTGTTGGCAAAGTAATGTCTCTGCTTTTCAATGTGCTATCCAGGTTGGCCATAACTTTCCTTCCAAGGAGTAGGCATCTTTTGATTTCATAGCTGCGATCACCATCTGCAGTGATTTTGGAGCCCCCCCAAAATAAAGTCTGACACTGTTTCCACTGTTTCCCCATCTATTTACCATGAAGTGATGGGACCAGATGCCATGATCTTAGTTTTCTGAATGTTGAGCCTTAAGCCAAATTTTTCACTCTCCTCTTTAACTTTCATCAAGAGGTTCTTTAGTTCCTCTTCACTTTCTGCCATAAGGGTGGTGTCATCTGCATATCTGAGGTTATTGATATTTCTCCCAGCCATCTTGATTCTAGCTTGTGCTTCTTCCAGCCCAGTGTTTCTCATGATGTACTCTGCATATAAGTTAAATAAGCAGGGTGACAATATATAGCCTTGATGTACTCCTTTTACTATTTGGAACCAGTCTGTTGTTCCGTGTCCAGTTCTAACTGTTGCTTCCTGACCTGCATATAGGTTTCTCAAGAGACAGGTCAGATGGTCTGGTATTCCCATCTCTTTCAGAATTTTCCACAATTTATTGTGATCCACACAGTCAAAGGCTTTGACATAGTCAATAAAGCAGAAGCAGATATTTTCTGGAACTCTCTTGCTTTTTCGATAATCTAGCGGATGTTGGCAATTTGATCTCTGGTTCGTCTGCCTTCTCTAAAACCAGCTTGAACATCTGGAAGTTCACGGTTCATGTATTGCTGAACACCATTAATTTAAAAGCAAGCTACCTAATCTATTACAACTAGGAGAGGCAGTCTTCATCAACTCTTTGAGTGTTGTTCTAGTCACTATTTACACTGAGGTAGCTATTGTTTAGACTTAATAACTGAGAAGAAGAAGCTATTGTTTAGACTTAATAACTGAATTATATGATAATTCAGTGCAGAAAAAAGACTAAAAGGAAGTAACCTGATTCAGGACCTGCTCTATTTCTCATGTCTAGTGTGCAGTGCAGACAGAGGTTTTGTGAACATCAAAGCCATCACTGGCTTTCAAGTGCTGGGTCACTCCTCTTTGTGAATTGCCATGTATTTATTTAATGACAATTTCTCACTTCTCCTTTGAAACTGAGATCACCGATTCAGGTGCCTTCAGGGACCATTAGGTACCCAAATAAGCCAGACAGTATGCCATAGGTACTAAAGGTGCTGGACTGTGTTGAGTTATGGGTGATTAAAAGGCTCAGTGGCTTTCTGGTCTAGCTGTTTGCTGCTAGGGGCATGCAGGGGCCCAATGTTGTCTGATGTTGTAATTTTTCAAGAAAAGCTATAAATCAAAAAATTTTACATGAGCTTTCTAAGTTTACTTATTGGTACCTAACTAAAAATTTTAATAAATACTTTGTGGACATTAAAGAAGTCTCTTGACCTGAGTTAGCTCATAACTTCCTAGTTTTCAATCTCTGCTGTAATGCTTTTCAGTGGGGAAGGCTTTTTTGTCTTATATTGATACATGTCTTAGTACTTTTGTGAGTTATTTCTTAAAGCCACTTATAGAATAGTCCTACTAATGTGTTAATCCAGTTTTAAGACATTATTAGGAACTATTCTATAAGTGGCTTTAAGAAATGGAAACAGTGACAGACTATTTTCTTGGGCTCCTTAATCACTGCAGATGGTGACTGCAGCCATGAAATTAAAAGACACTTGCCCCTTGGAAGAAAAACTGTGACTAACCTAGATTGCATGTTAAAAAGCAGAGACATTGCCGACAAAGGTCGTCTAGTCAAAGCTATGGTTTTTCCAGTAGTCCAGTATGGATGTGAGAGTTGGACCATAAAGAAGGCTGAGGGCCAAAGAATTGATGCTTTTGAGCTGCGGTGTTGGGGAAGGCTCTTGAGAGTCCCTTGGACTGCAAGGAGATCCAACCAGTCAATCCTAAAGGAAATCAATCCTGAATATTCATTGGAAGGACTGATGCTGAAACTGAAGCTCCAATACTTTGGTCACCTGATGTGAAGAGCCAGCTCATTAGAAACCTTGGTGCTGGGAAGGATTGAAGGCAGGAGGAGAAGGGGACGACAGAGGATGAGATGGTTGGATGACATTACTGACTTAATGAACGTGAGTTTCAGCAAGCTCTGGGAGATGGTGAAGGACAGGGAAGTCTGGCATGCTGTAGTCCATGGGGTCAAAAAGAGTTGGGCATTACTGAGTGGCTGAACAACAACAATATCTTAATACAAAACAGTAATTTCTGTTAGGAAAAGGGAACACAGAACCTTACAGAGTTATAGCTGAGCTCTCTGGAAGAGTAGCCAGGGGGGAATTCTTTCCCCTTGGAATTCTCTCTTCCTATGCCTCTTCACCTCCCATTGTGTTTGATCCCACAACATTGCAGTGCTCTTCCTTCAAGACTCTACCCAGTCCTGTGCAAAAATCTCCTTTCCTTGGACACAACTGAAGTAGTAGTTTTATGGTATTACAGGAGCTTCACCACATGTTTGTAGAGAATAAGGGTGCAGTACCTACAGGAGGCACATGAATATTTGTTGCCTAAACACAGATTTTAAGCTTAAGCTCAATGAATGATTGGTTGTGTGTGATTATTTTTTACTCCATCCCATTCAAGTGTACCTGGAGAAGGAAATGGCAACCCACTCCAGAATTGTTGCCTGGAGAATTCCATGGACAGATGCTACAGTATAGGGGATTGCAAAGAGTCAGACACAACTGAGCGACTAACACTTATTCAAGTATAAGAAATATCACGAGGTATTATTTATCATCATCATCATTATTATAAGCTAAATCTGGCTCTGAGCGCTGCACCCCCCGTCTCACCATGTGATAGAACAATAAATCTACAGGTCTTTCACAGGCCCCAGAGTATATGGGGACGCCTCTTTGGTCTCTGTCCATTGATGCTGGTATAATACATTAGAAGCTTAAAAATTTCCCTTTAGGATGAATTTGAGTTTGGGTACAATCTGGATGGGAGGAACCAGGGGACACAAATTAAAACTGGGTTTACATAGCAAGCATACTGGTTTTACTTTAGATTGTGTTTTATATGGCTGTTTGCATTGAGGGTAGCATTGATGGGAAGCTATCCCAGCTCTGGGGCTCCCCTGGTGGCTCAGCAGTAAAGAATCCACCTGCAGATGCAGGAGATGTGGGTTCCATCCCTGGGTCAGGAAGAACTCTAGAGAAGGAAATGGCAACTCACTCCAGTATTCTTGCTTGGGAAATTCTATGGACAGAGGAGCCTGGTAGGCTATAGTCCATGGGGTTGCAGAAGACTTGGCAGGACTGAAGGACTAAACAACAAAGCAAATCCCAGCTCTAGACTACTATCAATATAGTCTCTTAGTCTCCAAAGTTCTTTCCTCCTCCTCGGACCCTCTGGTTCTTTTCAAAAATTGTAATCTGGGAGTAAGAAAAGTGTACCCCTCTCCCTAACCCTTCCAACCTACTTCCCTCCAGTTCAGATACTTTCTCTCAATGGTGCTGTGTAGAAGGTGAGGTGGGTGGGCACTCTCTCTCATTCTCTCAGGTACCAGGGAGACACTCCTCTAGCTTCCTAAGACAGGGATACCAGTCCTGATGGACACCTTTCTGGGCTCTCTCCCTCTTTGTCCCTTGCCATTCCTCACTTGAAAAGCGGTCTCTAGGAAGTTGTATGTACTTTGAAAGCAAAATGGTTTAATTCTCCTGCACACGAAAAAGACCTTTTCCTTCTGTACTGACTGAAAGAAATGTCCTGTCCACAGAATTGCACAATATAGTGACCACATGATAGTTGGTTCTGTGGCTTTTCAGCATAGTGCAAAGTGTCCTGAAAGGTGTCAGATAAGCTCTGAGAATGAAAAGGGTGGTGAAGATTGACCTCACAACTCTGACTGTTTCCTTGTTATTTTGTACTGGAAAGGAGCACATGTATTTCTGAAGACACAGGAAGACTAGAGGGGGCAAAATGCCAGTTCAGCTTTTTAATTTAAAACATGGTAATAGTGGACCAAATGCCATCAACATCAAGAACAGTATTGATACAATAGCTAAATTCCTGATGGGACTTTGCATTTTAAAAACAGTTAAGTTCTGTTATCTCTTTGAATTTTCTCTCTGTACTCTTTGAGGTAGTCATTGTTTTATATGCATTTTACCTTTAAGTGATACAGAGAGGCTGTGTGTTACCCAGTTGGTAAGTGATGGAGCTTGACCAGAACCTAAGATTTCCTTTGACACATCTAGCACTTCTTTGAACATGGCTATAAAGTCTAAGGAATTATACTGAATGTGTCAGGTTATCACAGTAAACTAATAAAAATGAAATGGTTGGTTCTAGTTTGGAGGGCAGCTTGGGAGTTGGTTTTGTTGTTGGTCTTGGAAGAAAGACTTAAGTCATTTGAGTCACCTCTTCCACACAAACACCAAATAGTCTATTAAATAGTTAGAAGATAAATAAAATGATCCACTCAGCTTTGGTTTATTATAGCTAGCATATTGACTTTAGTGAGATTTATGAAAGCTAGTAATAATTGTATTTTTTTATGTATGGCATAATTTGTGATATATTAGAACTCTTGGTATAACAAATATGTGCCCAGGTGCCCATATGAAGGTGCTCATCTTGGGAGTTCCCTGATGGTCCAGTTGTTAGGACTCTGGGCTTTCACTGCCAAGGGTGTAGGTTCAGTCCCTGGTCAGGGAACGAATAAGATCCTGCAAGCCATACAACAAGGCGAAAAAGGAAAAAAAAAGGAAAGAAGAAAATGCTCACCTCATACTTTCAATTTATAAGGATTTACAGTTATTATATCTTTGCTTTTATTGCATGTTGTTCATATCCAACTGGAGAAGGCAATGGCACCCCACTCTAGTGTTCTTGCCTGGAGAATCCCAGGGACGGCGGAGCCTTGTGGGCTGCCGTCTATGGGGTCGCACAGAGTCGGACACGACTGATGCGACTTAGCAGCAGCAGCAGCATATCCAATATGTAATAAATGATTTATTTGATAAGTGATTTATTTATTTATTAATTTGAGTCTCTGGTCAAAAGCACGATCCCCAAAGGTAAAATACCACTCCCTTTATAACATGGTTTCCAGAACATATTATGGCAAAAAATAGAAAAAATATGTATCACACAAATGAACATAGGAGCTTTTCTGTTTCTACTTAGAGAATTAGAATTGTAATTGCCCTGATCCCATTTTTTTTCAGTTATTAATTTATTCAAGTATCATGTTTATCATATTTTGATCTGTTACGGCCTACTATGTGGGAGCTTTTGCTGTTGCTTTGGATTTTGGAAACTTAAGAACCAACATGACCCTTACAGGGTAGAATCTTTATAGAATTAGGAACAGTGCAATATAGTTGAATAAGATGTAAGATATGTGGATAAGGGATCTTAGATGAGAACCACTGTTCAGGCACTAATTCAGTGGTGTAGGAGTTGTAGATTGTTGGAACATATTCAGCTCAGGGTGTTGGGAAAAGCTTCATGGAAAAGTTAGCATTGAAACATCAAAGGCTTGGAGCTGTGATAATGGGCATATTGAAATATTCTAAATCTAGGGGTCTTATAAGCAACGGTTTGCTATCACAGTGTGTTTGAGGGAAAAGACAGTAGTCTGGTTTAACTACTATATGAGACACATGAAGGTGGTTGTGACAGAGCCAGAAAGATAAGCTGGGGACAGATTATTAAGAGCTTTCAATAATGGGTTAAGGAGTTTGGACTTTTATCTGTGAGCAATAGGGAACCTTTGGAGGCTTCTGACCAGGAAGTGGCATAATCAAATCACACGTTAGGACTCTTCAGGTGATAGCAGTATGAGTAATGAATTGGAGTGGAGGGATACTGGAAGGAGGAGGTTGAATTAAGAGACAAAAATAATAAGCCTGGGGCAGTGGGGTGAATTGGGAGATTGAGACTGACATATATACACTACTCTGTATAAAATAGGTAACTAAAGAGAACCTAACATATAGCTCAGAGAAACCTACTCAGTGCTCTGTGATGACCTAAAGGGGAAGGAAGCCTAAGAAAGGGGGATGTATGTGTCTGCATAACTGATTCATTTTCACTGTACAGTGGAAACTAACTTGTAAAGAAACTGTACCTTAATAAAAATTAATTAAAATAAATAAATAAAAATTAAGGCCTGTGTTAGGGTATTGATAATGTGGATAGAGAAAAGGAGGAGGCTATGAAAGGCTCTGCAAGGTAGAGTTGACTGATATAACAGTTTTATTTGGCTAGGAGAGGTGAGTGAGCATGAGGAGCCACAGATAACTACTAGCTTCAAGTTTGGTTTACTATGTGGTAGTACTGATATGAAAATAAATAAGAAAATCAGAAGAAGCTGGTTTAGGTTAAAAATAGTGGTAGGATATGTGTGTGTGAATGTTTTGCCAGTAATTTGAAAATGTGGGTTTTAGGCCTCATTTGGGTGGTTCAGATGGTAAAGCATCTGCCTACAATGCAGAAGACGCAGGTTCAATCCCTGGGTCGGGAAGATCTCCTGGAGAAGGAAATGGAAAGCCACTCCAGTATTCTTGCCTGGAAAATCCCGTAGATGGTGGAGCCTGGTAGGCTACAGTCCATGGGGTCGCAAAGAGTCGGACACGACTGAGAGACTTCACTTTCATGGGATTGGATGAGTTTTGTGAGAGGGGTTATGAGGAAAGAGGAGGAGAAAGGAAAGATCAGGAAATATTCCCAAACCACGCCCCACTGTAAGGGCTGCAAGCCTCCTTCATTTAGAAGCATGGCAATGGTGGGTCACACTATTGACAGGAGTATCTTACGTCTGAGGTGTGTGTGTGTATCCTTCTGTATGTTTCCAAGATTTTCCAAAGAGTAACATCATGCTCAGTCAATTGCATACAAATATCAGTTTTGAAATGCAGAAAAAAAGGGTAGAATTAACAGCTGCCTCTTGGGCATTGCACTTATTCAGTGTACACCTCATCCACTGGGTATGTTATGACAGAAAGTAGGTACTAAAGGCCATAATGGGGGAGCCTGTAGGCACTTTGGTCAGAAGTGAAGAGGGAACAAGAGATTACTGGGGAGAAAGGAAGCAGGAAGACCAAGGATCAAAGGAGGCTCTATATAATATGGGAGTTCAGAACAGGGCACAGTCAGTGTCAGTGGCAGGCCTCCCTGGTGGGGGCTCCGTGGTCAAGAATCTGCCTGTTAATGCAGGAGACGCAGGTTCCATCCCTGGGATTCTTGCCTGGGAAATCCCATGGACAGAGGAGCCCGGTGGGCTACAGTCCATGGGGTCTCAAAAGGGTTGAACACAACTTAGTGACTAAACAACAATCTGTGGCAATAATAAATACTGCATATAGAAAATATATATTTATTAATAACTTTAAACTGTTAAACTAGTTTCCAAAGTAGCTATCTCATTTCTATTTCTCTTTTTTGAGAGCTTGGGTTTCTCTGTGTACTTACCAACACTTTGTATTGTCAACTTTGTTTTTTGTTTTTCATTTTAGTCATTCTAGAGGGTGAATAGTAGTGTCTCTTTAGGGTTTTAATTTGAATTTCCTGAATGACTAATGATGTAGGGTGCCTTTTCATATTTGACATTCTCATATCTTCTCCTTTGAAGGATCTTTTCAGATCATTTTTCAGTTTTTAAAATTGGATTGTTTGTCTTCATATTTTTGAGATTTGAAAAGTCTTTATGTAATCTGGGTACAAGTTCTTTGTCAGGTATGTGATTTGCAAATATTTTTCCCTAGTCTCTAGCTTGTTTTTTAATTCTCTTAAAGTATCTTTTGCAGAGCAAAAAGTATTACTTTGTAGAGCAAAAAAGGTTTTTAATTTTGATAAAGTCCAATTTATCAATTTTTAAAAAAGATATAGTGATTTTGGTGTTAAATCTAAGAACTCTGTCAATCTCAAAGTCACAAAAATTCTCCATATGTTTCCCCTGCTTTTGAGTCTGTGGCCCATTTTGACTTAATTTTTGTAAAAGATGTAAGATAAGTGTCTCGGTTCATTTTTTTCCACGGAATATACCATTTGTTAAAAAGATGGTCTTTTCTCCACTGCATTGCCTTTGCACCTATGTCAGAAATCAGTTGGCCACAGTATTTATGTGAGTCTATTTCTGGACTCTTCTTTACTGATCTAGGTGTCTATAACACCATACATTTTTATGATTATTGTAGGTTTATAGAATTAACTTTAGACATCTCTGCTAGGAGGAAACAAATTCTCTATAGCATTCTGGTTAATTTCCTTTAAAATCTTAATATTTAAGCAAACAGATTATTTCTCTACAATTTCAATGTCTTCTGTCTTTATTCAGTTTATATATTGATATAAATTCAGAACAGGCTGTAGCCATACTTCTTATATCCCTTACCTGGATAGAAAAAGATACCCATGGACTATGATATTTAACTCAAGTTTTCTCTGCATCACAATTGTTAGTTGCTCAGTCATGTCTGACTCTTTGCGACCCCATGGCCTATATCCCACCAGGGTCCTCTGTCTGTGGGATTCTCCAGGCAGGAATACTGGAGTGGGTTGCCATGCCCTCCTCCAGGGGATCTTTTCGACCTAGGGAATCAAACCCCTCTCTCCCATATTGCAGGCAGATTTTTTACCCTCTGAGCCAAAAGGGAAGATCTCTGCATCACAGTCTAAATGCAAAAATTTGCAAAACAAGCAAACAAAAAAACCCATTACTAAGTTACTACCTGCAAAAGTTCCCTAGATGGGCTTCCCCTCCTCTCACAGGCCCCACCACCACCCAGGCTGAGTTGCCTGGACAGTGACACCCTACCTCCCGTTGATAACCAGCTTCCTGTCTGGTGGAGTGAAAGCCAGCTGTTATGATTCATACCATTTAAGATCTCTGCCTTTTGCGAAGTGATGCTGATAGAGCCATGCTGAATGGTGTCTGATTGGGAGAATTTTCTTTATGAAGGGGGTTTGATTTCTAGTGCCTAAGCAGTGGAACTTTTTATTTTTATTTTTTGGACAGGTACATTTCAATTTCTAGTTTCCGTGTGAGCTCAGATAGATTAATCTGTGTTTGTACTTGCTGTTATTTCTCCCTGAAAAACAAACACGCATGGAATATTCTGTAAAAAAGGTTCTTTCCTGTTACTGAGTCTTTAATAGTTGTATAAGTTTTCAGGTTTCTGGTATTTTCCGAAAGGCAAAAATTTCTCTGCCTATGATAGGATTACATTTTGCATTTGGTGAAATAATTCTCTTGTGCCTGAGGGGATAGTGTCATGTATCTTGAAGTCACAGTCTTTCTCTTAGGCTCCTGAAGCCAATTTCTTCCTGAGTTTCTTGGTTCCTTTGTTTAAATTTTTGTCATTTTGTTAGCTCAGTTAGACTGATTAATGGGGCTTCCCAGGTGGCGCTAGTGGTAAAGAACCCACCTGCCAATGCAGGTCAGATGTAAGACATGTCGGTTTGATCCCTGGGGCAGGAAGATCACCTGGAGAAGGGAATGGCTAGCCACTCCAGTATCCTTGTATGGAGAAATCCCACGGACCAAGCAGCCTGGTGGGCCACAGTTCATAGGGTTGCACAGAGTCGGACACGACTTAGTGACTTAGCACGGCAGCAGACATATTTCAGTTCAGTTCAGTTCAGTCGCTCAATCATGTCTGATTCTGTGACCCCAGGGACTGCAGCACGCCAGGCCTCCCTGTCCATCACCAACTCCGAGTTTACTCAAACTCATGTCCATTGAGCCGATGATGCCACCCAACCATCTCATCCTCTGTCATTCCCTTCTCCCTCCTTCAATCTTTCCCAGCATCAGGGTCTTTTCCAATGAGTCAGTGCTTTGCATCAGGTGGCCAAAGTATTGGAGTTTTAGCTTCAGCATCAGCCCTTCTAAAGAATATTCAGGACTTATTAATATTACTTAAAAGCAGAATATTTGTTGGGAGGTCGAAGAGTTTTACCAACATACGGACAAAATTTTGTGCTATTCAGTCAGTAAATACACTAAAAAGAACAATACAATAAACAAATTCAAAATATCATCAAGGGACAATTGCACAGGTTTTTATACAACAGCTCAAATTAACACATCCTTACTTTAGAGAAACGGAGAGAGTATGATGATGAAGGAGAAAGACTGATGCAGTTTGGGTCATTCCAATCATGGTACAAGTCTAGAGGTGGGGAGGGAGCCTGTCTGTCTGCAGCAGTCTTTCACAGGATGGGCCAGATTCCTATAGATATGCTGGTAGCATCTCAGCCACATGCTGAATCATGCCTCTAAATATGAGAAAGTCAAATTGTGACTGGAATTTTTCTAACACTAGGAATGCTGATTTCCTGTAGCTTAGTAAAGCTGTGCTAAACATTCAACGTTTTATAACATTTGGTAGTAACAAGTGATACCCTAAGGCAAAGTTCTCAAACTTTGAGGTATATAAGGATCCCCTGGGGAGCTTGTTAAACTATAGGTCCCTAGACTCCAGCCCTGAAGGGTTGAATTTAGTAGGCTTGGGGAGTGGCCAAGAATCTGCATTTTAACCACAGCCTTACTTTGTTTGGCACTCTGAGTCATCTCTCAAGAAGTTACAAAATTCTCCTAACAAAAACTACTGTCCCTCAACTGAATTTTTAAAATACTATTTCACTTAGAACAGATAGGTGTTATGAAACCTAATGATTGAGCTTTAGCGTTCCAAAGCTGTTAACGATAGCTAGTTTAGATTCCCTACGTGTGAACTAAGATATAACATGTCATGAGCAGCATACAGAAGCTTAAGTTAGATTTCTTTCAATTAGAAGTTATTAGTTACACAATTTCCATTTCCAGGTCATCTGTGCATCCACAAATGGTATTAGATAAGAGAGATAGAACAGGCATAGATACCTAGGGAATTTCACTAGGTTCTTTATAATCATTTATTGCCTACTGTGCCCTTAATGATGTTGCTCAGGATCCCATTAAGTTAGCTGCGAATGTAGTAATTGGTCCCTGGGGACCAATAGCCAGGGTGTTGAATCCATCCTTTTTTGGTCATGTTGGAGACAAGATAGTAATTGTTGCCTATAATCCTTTCTGGGGACAAGGCTGCCTGTGCTCCACAGATTTCTTAAAACATACCAGGAGTCCCTAGAGAGTCTTCCTTTAAATTCAGGCTTATGACCTACTTTTAAAAGTAATTTGAAAATCCCATCAAACACAAGCAATCAAAATCTAGATTCTCCAACAGGTATTCTGTAGACCTAGCACTGCCTCCTTTATCCATCTGCTTACACCAACAGCCTGAATATATTTTGTTTAGAGTTTTCCCCTCTCTTTATTGACATTTAGGTAATGTGGAGAATTTGTAGTTTCTGGATCCAAAGCAACTGCACAAATGAATGTGATGTGATGTAAGTTGATTCTTCCCATATGTAACAAAGAGAAAGGAATCAGATTGGCTGATTCAGTGTTCAAACTCAGACAAAGCTCTGAATTAGAATTAGAACACCCAAGCCAGAGGTTCCTTCTCCTTCCTTGGAAACTGTGCTTGTGGTTTATGTAGTACCTAATGAAATTTTTCTAACTTTGGCAAACAAAACTTTGATAAGGGGAAGGGATGCATAGAATCTTCCAGATTTGAAAGATTTTAAAGAACATCCAATCCCATCTCTAATATTTGACTCTCATCTTGCTTCTACTTTAACTCTCCCGCTTTACTGGCAGTTTCTTAAGGGAGAAGTTTATATTTTGTTGTTGTTCAGTTGCTCAGTCGTGTCCAACTGTTTGCAACCCCATGGACTGCAGCATGCCAGGACTCCTTGTCCTTCACTATCTCCCAGAGCTTGCTGAAACTCATGTCCATTGAGCTGGTGATGCCATCCAACCATCTTGTGCTCTATCGTCCCCTTCTCCTGCTTTCAATCTTTCCCAGCATCAGGGTTGTTACCAAGGAGTCAGCTCTTTGCATGAGGTGGCTGAAGGATTGGAGCTTCAGCCTCAGAATCAGTCCTTCCAGTGAATATTCAGGACTGATTTCCTTTCAAATTGACTGGTTTGATTTCCTTGCAGTCCAAAGGACTCTCAAGAGTCTTCTCCAGCACCACAGTTCAAAAGCATCAGTTCTTTGGCCCTCAGCCTGCTTTGTGGTCCAATTCTCACATCCATACTGGACTACTGGAAAACCATAGCTTTGACTAGACAGACCTTTGTTGACAAAGTAATCTCTCTGCTTTTTAATATACTGTCTAGGTTGGCCAGCCTTTCTTCCAAGGAGCAAGTGTCTTTTAATTTTGTGGCTGCAGTCATCATCTGCAGTGATTTTTGGAGCCCAAGAAAAGAAAGTCTGTCACTGTTTCCATTGTTTCCTCATCTATTTGCCATGAAGTAATGGGACTGGATGCCATGATCTTAGTTTTTTATTCACTATGAGATTATATGAATAATCAAGTTTAGCTTCTTGAAGAAGAAGGCTTCATTTTGCACAGTTGGCGTCAATAAATATTTGTGAGTTTGATCACTAAGTTGGCTTGTTTTTCTCATTCCTTGTTTTCCAGTTGCATAGATTTGACTGCTACATTTCTTCAGTGCAGATCCCTGTCCTGTCATTAGTTGTTTGATCCTGGGCAAGTTACTTAACCTCTCTCTGCCTCAATTTTCTTTTCTCTAAAATTGTGTTCAATAAATGATAGCATTATCCTGGTCACCACCAGCCAGACTAGCTCCCTTAATTTTTTTTGTTTTAGGGTGTCTTTTATGGGATTTCTGTCATCACCTTTATTTTACTGGTTCTTTTAACTTTCCCTCAAATCAGTCTGCATTTTCTACACTTATTCATTTCTGACTGTATCTTCTGGGTATATATATATTCTGGGCAATAATGACATGGCAGTCCTCCAGTCTCTGGAAGATAGCTTGAAGGGTTGTGAAACTGCATAGCACAAGGCATGCTGTGGTGTGGTCTGCCAATGTCCTAGATGCTTACTTCAGTTTACCTCATTAAACCTCAATTCCTCAGAAGTAAAATGAAGATGATGAGAAACAGTACCTATGTTATGAGGTATAGTGTTAAATGGTTATGTAAAAGCACTCAGAATGGTGATTAGTATATAGATCACCATGGCTAAGCGCCACTCCAAGAGTCTGATTTAATTGATCTGAGTTTGGATTCAGGCGTCTGTATATTTAAAAAAACTCTAGGTGACTCTAAATGAGTACTGAGAACCACTGAATTGGATTTTTCTCAAAGTCTTCATTAGCAGTGTTACCACCTTAAATGCTTATGCTTCTCCTCCTTCCATTTTATTAAGTCCTATCTAGAAAATACTGTGGGAAGACAAGTTATTTGAAAGCTGTTGAAAGTAGGACAAATTAACAGTTACAATGATTTAGTATGCACATACTGAATTGTGGTATGTTCCCCATAATTCTAAGACAAGCAGTTTTTCAACTGAAAATATAATAAGGAATTTTCAGGCTGCCTCAACTCACTGTCCTCCAATATAATATGGAAATCACTGGTTTAAAAAAACAAGCTTGATGATTCAGTTAACAAAGTCAGGATATGTATGCTCATGTAGAGTAGAGGAGTTAATTAATTGAGTGTTTGGAGTCTGATAAACTGTAATGAATTAGGTTATCAGGTGGTGACTTAATTGGGCTGTTGAATGAATTAGCACCCCTTAAATGTGAGAAGTTCACACTTAGCTTTATCACTCCTGTTAGGGAACTGGTGGCTCTATCCAAAAGACCAAAGTACCTCTCTGAAAAAAAATCCAAGTTGTTCCTATCAAAGAATAATGAGTATCAGAGGCATTGGGGCCCTACCATGTGATGTTGCCAATGTCCCTTATAATATTCATTGCAGACAAACTGGGGAAATACAGAGGAAACAGTAAGAAGAAAACTAAAATCACCTGTTTTTCATACCTTAAAACAACCATTTCTAAGAACTTGCTACAAGACAATGAAGAATGAATGTGTGTTATTTTTGAATATCACTCTTTTATTCATAAATATTAATAGAGTATGGGTAAGAGTTGAAAAAGGCGAGGACTTAAGTTTATTTTTAGTGAAAGCTCTGCTGGTCTGGGACTGGCATGCCTGCCACACGCCTCGCCCTGAGATGTCTCAGGAGCTATGCAAGCCTTCCATCTGTGTTTGGACCCCTGCAGGGTGAGTCCTGGGGAGTCAGGGTGAGGGCTCCTGAAGTGCCAGGGCAGCTGAGACCCTGTCCCAGTGAGGCAGGGCAGTGGGCTCATTGGTAAGCTGAGGCTCCAAGCTCCTAGTGTATGTGCTGTGGGCTCACAGGACTTCACGAACAAAAGGCAAAGGCAAAGATAGAATTATTAAGAATTTCAAGGCAGAGTATTACGTCTCATGGGGGCAGAAGGATCTTAAGCTGGCTGCACACCAGTGAAGCAGACCCAGGCCTCTGAAATAACCTATCTGACACTGAAGGGAAGAAGCTTTTTTGAAAGAGTGAGAAATACTTGAATATTACTTTTGTTTCTTGTACAGCAGTACTTTTAAACTTTAGTGTGCAAAGAAGTCATCTGAGTTTCTTGTTAAAATGCAGATTCTAATTTAGTAGGTCTAGGGTAGGGCCTGAGATGCTGTATTTCTACCAAGATCCCAGCTGATGCCAAAGCTGGTCTGGGAACCACTGTTCCACCCTCCCCACGCCTACCATTAAAATAGTTTATCTAAAAAAAACTATAGACTCACAAGAAGTTGCAAAAATCGTCCATAGGCTCCTATGTAACCTTCACTCAACTTCCAATGATGACATCTTGGATGTGATACAATAGGTAATAAGATTGTAATATGTCAAAACCAGGAAATTGATATTGTATAATAATGTTCACTATACTACAGACTTGATTCCATTTTCATCATTTTTTATTTGCATACATTTGAGAGTGGGTGTGCATGTGTGTATGGGATGCAGTTTCATTCCATGCATATGTTTGTATACCTGCCACTGTAATCAAGATATGGAACTGTTCTCTCAAGAGAGAGAAACTTCTTCATGCTATCCCTTTAATTCATGCCCCCAAAGATGGGTACAGTACATTGGAGATTCTCAATAATTCATATAATGATGATGCCTATTCTTTTCTTATGGTGAGAATTGTCTCTAGAATGCAGCAGACCATGAGGTGGCAGTTCCAAGTGCACTGAAGCAATGAGGTAAGATGAAACTAAGGGTGCAAACATAACACTGGCCGTTGGAGAGAACCACAGCATTCCTTGTGCTAGTGTTAATGTTATCCACTCAATCTGGACCAAAGTCAAATGCAAATTTGGGAGAATTGTTTTACTTAAAGGAGCGATGAAGTAAGATGTTTGTCATCATCATGTTCAGTGGACTTGCTAATTGCCTTATCTGTGTGTCAGACAACTTCCGACTTCACACAACAGGTAAAGCTTGTCACCCAAGAAATATGCTGTAAAAAGGCAGTATATGTCAGAACTTTGGTAAGTATGACTCATAATTATCAGCCGCCCCAAGAGACTATGCCTGCTTCTCTTTGTGTGTTAGTGGTATAGGCTAGTGGTCAAGCATATTAGTCTTGCCAGCTGTGTGACCTTGGCTAATTGATGTAACATTTGTGTGCCCCAGTTTCCTTGTCTGTAAACTGAAGAAGACTGATTAGTGGGCCTCACTCAGGGTTGCTGCGAGGGTGAAGCCCTTAGAACAGTGCCTTACAGAGTGCAAATGCTCCGTGTCAGTTGATACTCTATCATTCTTATTAGGACTGGACTAACTTTGAGTGGCATCTCCCAGTAGTTGCTCCTAAATTTTGCTTCTTTATATAAAAACTCTTAATATCAGTCACTTTTATATTGAACATACATAGACTTTTTTAAGGACAGATATTCTTTTACATGTAACCCTTCCCTGTGCAGACTAAGGTTAAGCACATAGGCTCTGGGTTCAAGATCCAACCCTTACTAATTACAGACTAATTGTACACCTTGGGCAAAGAACTTCCCTAAGTCATAGTTTCCTTATCTGTAGTCAGGGGTTAATAAATAATACCTTAAACTTGTTATAATGATTACATGAAATAATTCATGTAAGGTTCTTGGCACATAATTAGCACTTTATTGATATTAGCTGATTTTGTTGCTGTTCAGTCGCTCAGTCATGTCCAACTCTTTGTGACCCCTTGGACCGCAGCATGCCAGGCTTCCCTGTCCTTCACCATCTCCTGGAGCTTGCTCAAACTCATGTTCATTGAGTTGATGATGCCATCCAATCATCTCATCCTCTGTCGTCCCCTTCTCCTCCTGCCTTCAATCTTTCCCAGCATCAGGGTCTTTTCCAATGAGTTGGCTGTTCGAATCAGGTGGCCAAAGAATTGGAGCTTCATCTTCAGCATTAGTCAGTAAGTATAGGTAGCTCATGAAGTTCCAGGGGTACTTGGGAGAAGGGACATTGAACCAAGTATAAAAGAGCACTTCTCCAGCCCAGTGACCGGTCACACTCGAGGACAGAGGACTTGGAGCAAGCACCTAACGATGTAGATTCCCAGGTGATGCAGAAACTACTAATTGCCACTCCCCCGCATCTCCATCCTTTTCTTCCTGTTAGTAATTGAACCCTGCCACTTGCCAGTGAAGAGGACACATGGCCAGGAGAACAAAAGCCACATATTTCCAGCATGTCTTGTAACTAGCTGTGACCATGTTTTTTCTGGCAATGGAATGTGCATAACTTGTGCACTTCCTGACAAATGGCTTTCCCTCTACTTGTTTCTCCCTTCCCTTCGCTGAAAACGTGATAGTCCATGGACATGGTCAGGGACCAGCTTCTACCATGCCTCGTGGATTAGCAGAGCAATAAGACAGCATTGATTTGTTTTGGAGTGGAGCTGTCTTCTCTATGTTGTCCAGCCCATGCTGTTCCGAACTGTTAAATGACAAGGAAGTAAATGCCTATCTTGTTGGTGCCACTGTATTTTGTAGTCTTGGTTACAGTAGTTTAGACTGTATCCTAATTAATTTATCAAGACCATCTCCAAAGACGCTGAATGCTAGGAAATGTGCATTTTAATAAGATCCTCCAGTAACTGTGATGCTAGCAATTTAGGACTATACTTTGAAAAACACTACACCAGTGTGCTCGAAAGATGTCTCTTTGCCTCTAAGCAAAATGTAAGTTTTGGGAGGCAGTCTAGGATTTAGAAGATAGCATAATCCTGTGTTAAAATTTTATTGTATTGCAACTGAATTTGTTCAAGAATTCTGAAATAACTAACATGGCACTTCATTTCATTTTACATTAACAGTATGATTACTTTTGGAGTGAAAGTAATTGATTTATGAAAATGAATGCCCAAGATGTTCTTTATAATGTTATTCATAATGGCCAAAAAGAATGAAAATAATTTGATATTAGGCCATTTGTTCTAATCTATATCATGGAATTAAAAGGATGAGGTAATTCTCTATATTGACCAAGATTCCCAAAATATTAAACTAAAAAGAAATAAATATTACAAATTAAAGAAGACAGAAAAGAATACATATGGTGTGACTTCATTTGCTTAAATATCTAAAAATAGGAAAAGTTATAGTTCCTTAATGATGTGTGCTTAGGTGGTAAAATGAAAAAGAAAAGCAAGGAATTGATTATTCTAAAAGTCTGGATAGTGGACGGCTTTGAAATGGATGGTCAGAGAGAGTAGTGATTAGGAGTTAGTAAAGAGGGTTTCTAAGAGGCTGGCAATGTTTTACTTTTCAGTCTGGGTGGTAATCTCAAGGAGATTCCCTCTGTCATTTTGGATACTTATCTATATATACATTGATTTCACAAAGAAGTGCCATATTATATATGTATATATTTTAACACATTAAGCATATGTATTTTCTATATACAGTCATATGAATGTTGGGCATATGTATGTATGTGTATATGTACGTGTGTTCTTGTGTAGTCATAGAAAATTTCACAGAGCGCACACACAAAAAGAACTGAGGGCACGTTTTATCACCTTTGGGGAGAGGGAATGTGGGATAGGGAAAATTTCACTTTGTATTTTAGAGTTTGCTTTTTACCATAATTTGCATTTTCTCCAGATTCATGTGTTACTTTAAGATCCTCCCTCAAATATTCTATGTGAATATGATTATTCCATTTTTATATGCTTCTGTGTTATTTGAATTTCCTCATAATCATGTGTTAATTTGAAATACTTTCTCATAATTTGCAAATGTGAATACATTTGTGTATATGTATTTATATATGCTTGGAGAATTCTGGCATAAAATTCTGTAAGTGGTCACCTCTGAGTGGTCCACCTGGGAATAATACATTAAGATAGAGTAGAACTTTCGTTTTTTACTTTCTATACTTCTGACTTGTTTGAATATCTTCTTTTACAATGAATATGTACTATTTTTAAGTTTATAGTACACACTCAAAGTCATAATATAATGTATTTCAGCATATTTTGTTTCATAGGCAGAATAGACTTGGAGAGATAAGGATTCTGTTTAAAAATATGTCTGATTTGGGGGTGGGGTGGGAGTGGGAAAAAGCTTGTCTGTAGGAAAAGATACCCAGGGATACAAAATTATACCCTTACTCCAATACATAAATTCCAAAGCCTCTAATAATGGGTTACTCTGATGAAATCTTTGAAATTAAACCACCAAGATAGGAATCCTCAAAACCAAGCACAGATCTTGGCCTATGAAAGGTAATCAAGAGCTATTTGTTGAGTTTATTAAAAAACAGTACAATGATTAAGTGATATTTCACTTACTAAACTTTCATTGCTTGGGAATGTTATATGCTTTGTAATATGTTAGATTTTTTTTTTTTTAGTGAGAGGATTGAGAGGTGGAGAACTTTACTGATAGGATAAAAGTGAGTGATTTAATCTGCTTTTAAAAGCTTGGAATACTTTTCAAATGGTTAGTTAACAATGATACTATATCCTAATCATTCTGGGTAGCTTGGGATAAATGATCTAAAATTCAGTAGGAGTGACTCAGCCAGACAAGAAAAATTCACTTGAAGACTAAATGTGTTATAGGAAAACAGCACTGATATTAATCAAAACTTTGATATTGAAACTCTATGAGTAGTCTAAATAGATTCAGCACTTAGTTGTTGATAATTAGATATTGCTAACAAATGATAATCAATAATAATGTTTTGTTGACAATAGAGTCAATCAAGTATAGAGATGCAGAAGTGAGCTACACACTGAAATAGAGCTTTTCTTCAGATAATGTCTGGCACTGATAGAAAACTCTGCTGCTTAAAACACTAGCAATTATTCACATGTGGCTCCTGAACACTTAAAATGTATCTGATATGAATGAAGGTATTTTTTTTTTGTGAAATACACACTAGATTTTGAAGACTTAGTTTGAAAAATAGAATATGAACTATTAATGTTGAATTTTAATGTTTTAATGTTGATTACAGGAAGCGTGGTAGCTTAGTGGTAAAGAATCCTCCTGCCAGTGCAAGAGACCTGGGTTCAGTCCCTGGGTCTGGAAGATCACCTGGAGAAGGAAATGGCAACCCACTCCAGTATTCTTTCCTGAAAAATCCCATGCACATAGGAGCCTGGCAAGTTAAAGTCGGGGTCACAAAAGAGTGGGACGTGACTTAGTGACTAAACAACAAACAACAGCAAAACAAATGTTGATTGCATGTTGAGATGATAATATTTTGACTATGTTGGGATGAAAATATTATAATTGCCTTCACATTTTTTATTTTTTAAATATGGTTATTAAAAAATTTAAAATTATGAATGTGGCTCACATTTGTAGCTCAGTTTTGTTTCTATTAGACAGTGCTAGTACAGGAAGATTTGAATTCAGAGTGAACCAAGAACCAGCATTCTTACCTTCCTTACTTTTCAGACAAGGGAAAACTTTGTTGAAAGGCACAAAAATGGTTGGGAAGAAGTGAGCCTCAGAGCTTCCATCTTTTGATTCTCTGTCTCTTGTTTTCTAGCTTATGCAACCAGCCTCTAATAGCAAATATGAGGCCAGGGAAGCAAAGTTATGCACACTGGATACAGTGTTTCTTTAATGTTTTAAGAACTAGACAATGATTTTTTTTTTTAAATTTTAGGAATTTTTAATGCTTCCTTGGTGGCTCAGCTGGTAAAGAATCTGCTTGCAATGTGGCAGACCTGGGTTCAATCTCTGGGTTGGTAAAAATCCACTGGAGAAGGGAATGGCTACCCATTCCAGTATTCTTTTTTTTTTTTTTTAATTAGTTTTGCCATACAATGACATGATATCACCATGGGTTTACATATGCTCCCCCTCCAGAACCCCCCTCCCTCCTCCCTCCCTCCCTCCTCCCTTCCCCCGGGAAATCTCGATGCACCAGCCCCGAGCATCAATCCTGGGCTGGCTCCTGGGCTGGCGATTGATTACACATATGATAATTAACATGTTTCAATGTCATTCTCCCATATCATCCCACCCTTGCCCTCATCCACAGAGTCCACGAGTCTGTTCTATACATCTGCGTTCCTTTTGCTGTCTCGCATGCTGGGTTCTCGTTACCATCTTTCTAAATTCCATATATATGCATTAGTATACTGTATTGTTGTTTTTCTTTCTGGCTTACTTCACTCTGGATAATAGGCTCCAGTTCCATCCACCTGAGTAGAACTGATTCAAATGAATTTTTTTTTTAATGTTGAGTAATATTCCATTGTGTATATGTACCACAGCTTTCTTATCCATTCGTCAGTTGATGGGCATCTAGGTTGCTTCCATGTCCTACTTAGGAGTATTTCTACCTAAAGAAACAAAAGACTTGTATATAGAAAGCTATAAAACACTGACAAAAGAAATCAAAGAGGACACAAACAGATGGAGAAATGTGCCGTGTTCGTGGATTGGAAGAATCAATATAGTGAAAATGAGTATACTACCCAAAGCAATCTATAGATTCAATGCAATTCCTATCAAGCTACCAGAGGTCTTTTTCAGAGAATTAGAACAAATAATTTCACAATTTGTATGGAAATACAAAAAACCTCGTATAGCCAAGAAAGAAGAATGGAACTGGAGGAATCAACCTACCTGACTTTAGGCTATACTACAAATCCACAGTCATTAAGACAGTATGGTACTGGCACAAAGACAGAAATATAGATCAATGGAACAAAATAGAAAGCCCAGAGATAAATCCACACATCTATGGACACCTTATCTTTGACAAAGGAGGCAAGAATATACAATGGAGAAAAGACAACCTCTTTAACAAGTGGTGCTGGGAAAACTGGACAGCCACTTGTAAAAGAATGAAACTAGAACACTTTCTAACACCATTCCAGTATTCTGACCTGGAGAATTCCATGGACTGTATATCCATGGGGTTGCAAAGAGCACTTTCAGGGATTTTTAATAGGATTATGAGCATAAAAAGGTTAGAAGATTTTAACATTTTGTTTTACATGCCTCTGTGTTCTTTTAAAGCCTTGGGCATATATTACTATTATAAGAAAGGGTGGGCAGGGGCGGGGGTGGGAGTGGTGGGGAAGGCCTGGGGTGAGGACAGGGAGTGAAGGAGACAGATAAGACTCAAAAGAAACCTGGGCTTGTAATTACAGTCTGGAGATGTTTGAAATGACTTTTTCCTATCATTATCTTCTTTCACATCTCTAACATCCTTAGCTAATTCTTTCTGCTCTCTTTGGGGTGTTTTGCTTTTTACGTTACTAAAGCAAAATCTACTGGTCCTAATTTCTGAAACTGCAGCTGTAGCTCAAAAAACCCTGTTTTCTTTACTTTTGTAAGCAGCAGGCCACAAGAATGATTGGTAATTTTGCTTCAAGAGAATTCAAGTCCTGCCTTCTAAAAGGCACTTGCCAACAGTCTAGCTGTTTCTATTTGAAGCCATTTGCTACAATAATCCTTGAGATTTTTTGCTCCTGACTTTCAGAGCTGTTACTTCTAAAGGCAGATTCTTAGAACACAAGTTCATTTAGCTGCAGAATATACCCAACCTTCTTATTCACACAGCTGTGCTGAGTTCCTAAATAGAGAGATGATTTCCATAGTGCACTTTGTAGAACATACCATTGCTGAGGATAATCTAAATCACAAATTATTTTTATTGGTATTTCTTTATTGTAAGAGAGAGAGGCATACTTTGCTAGCCTGTAAGGTAATGTTGACAGCAGCATTTTCTAATTTTGTGGCAATTTCCTTCTCATTGTTGACTTTCTTTTCAACCCCCAGAGCTTGATTTAGTTAGTGGTCTCCTAACCTAGGATAAGGATAAATAAATACAGGTTTCCAGTGCTTATCTGGACTCTTGGAATATATGAGTATGTTATAAATTCCTCTGCTTAACTTTTGGTCAGTATTATTTTTTCTTCTTACCTTTACAACCCCTGAAACAAAAAAATACAGGTTTGTTTCCAGATGACCACAATGAGAGGCTTCCCACTGGCCCTAGTGGTGAAGAACTGGCCTGCCAGTGCAGGAGACATAAGAGTTGTGAGTTCGATCCCTGGGTGGGAAAGATCCCCTGGTGGAGGGCATGGCCACCCACCCCAGTTTTCTTGCCTGGAGAATCCCACAGAAAGAGGAGCCTGGCAGGCTACAGTCCATAGGGCTGCAAAGAGACATGACTAAAGTGACTTAGCATGCACGCATGACCACAATGCAATAGAGGGAGTCGCATGAATTGTTTGGCTTCCCAGAGCATATAAACACTGTGTTTACACTATATTGTAGGTTAGGACTGTATGTGACCTTATGCACTGTAGCCCACCAGGCTCCTCTGTCCATGGTATTCTCCAGGCAAGAGTACTAGAGTAGGTTGCCACTTCCTTCTCCAGGAGATCTTCCCAATCCAGGGATCAAACCCGCGTCTCATGGGTCTCCTTCATTAGCAGGCGTATTCTTTACCTCTGAGCCACCTGGAAAGAAGATGCCGGTCTTAAGACAGTGATGAAGTTTGCCATATCAATTGACCCTTCCTTTCATGAATGAGTTCTCTGTAGCATGTAATGCCGTTTGATATCATTTTTCCCTTTGAAAAAGTAGAACTTTTTCAAAATTGAAGTCAATCCTCTCAAACCATGCCTATTTATTATGAACTAAGTTTATGTAACATTCTAAATTCTTTGCTGTCCTTTCAACAGTTTTCACAGCATCTTATTCTACCAGGACTTACTTCTACCAAAGAATTTACCTTTATCAGAGTAGAATCCACCTCAAGAAGCCACTTTCTTGGGGAAGTTCCCTGGTGGCCTACTGGTTAGGATTCAGCGCTTGAACTACAGCAGCCTCATCTGATCCCTGGTGGGGGAACCATCCCATGTGCTGCACAGCGTGGCCAAAGTACAGAGAAGAAAGAGAGAAAGAAACCACTTTCCTTGCTCATCCTGAAAAAGCAACTTCTCATTTGTTCAAGTTTTCTTTCATGAGTTTGCAACAATTCAGTCATATATTCAGTCTCCAGTTCTAATCTTAGTTTCTTACTATTTTCACCATCTCTACAGTTACTTTCTACACTGAAGTCTTGAACCCCTCAAAATCATGTATGGAGGACATTGGAATCAACTTCTTACAAATTCCAGTTAAGTTGATATTTTGACTTTACCTATGAGTTACAAATGTTCTTAATGGTATCTAGAATGGTGACTCCATTAATGTTTTTAGCTAGTTTTTCTGGATAATTTGCTATAGCATCTGCATTAGCACTTGTTTCACCTTGCACTTTGATGTCATGGAGATGGCTTCTCTTCTTTTAAACCTCATGAACCAACCTCTGTTAGCTTGAAACTTTTCTTCAACAGCTTCCTCACCTCTCATAGCCTTCACAGAATTGGAGAGAGTTAGGGCTTTGCTGTGGATTAGAGTTTGACTTAAGGGAATGCTGTGTCTGGTTTGATCTTCTATCCAGACCACTAAAGCTGTCTCCATATCAGTAATAAGTCTGTTTTGCTCTCTTATCACTTGTGTGTTCATTGGAGTAGCATTTTTAATTTCCTTCAAGAACTTTTCCTTTTCATTTACAGGTTGGCTGACTGTTTTATGCAAGAGGCCTAACTTTCAGCCTGTCACAGCTTTCAACACGCCTCCTTCACTGAGCTTAATCATTTCTAGCTTTTGATTTAAAGTGAGAAATATTCATCTCTTCTTTTCCTTTGAACACTTAGAAGCCATTGTATGCTGATTAATCAGCCTCATTTCAATATTGTTGTGTCTCAGGAAGTTGAGAGTCTTGAGGACAGGGAGAGAGGTTGGGGAACTTTGGGTCAATGGAGAAGTCAGAAGACACACAGCATTATCAGGTAGGTTTGCCTTTTTGAATAGGCATGGTTATCTGCATAGTACAGTAGGAGGAGATATGCCTGTAACCCTGCCCTGGAGACTGACGTCATCTTCTCTACCTACTTTTGTGAGTCACGTGTAAAGGTTCTAAAGGGACTTTTTAATTTTCTTTTAAAAAAAGTTGTTTACCAAACACATATTCAGATATCTGAACCCATCCAGAACCTGAGTAATCTATCTCTCAGATTGTAAAACCTGCTTCATTCATTTCACAGTCAAAATTTTAAGCATGTACTGTGGGCAAATGTAAAATAATGTCTGTTAAGTATAATGTTGACAGTTCATCACATGGTGAGAAAAAAAAACTTTTGTAGCTATTAATATGTTTGGTGGTCATTTTGTAATACATGCAAATAGTGAATCACATTGTATACCTGAAACTAACATAATATTCTTTGTCAATTTTGTCTCAATACAATAACAAAAAAAGTATCCGAGAAAGTGACAAATACTGCATAAAAGCCCGTTGACCGCTCCTGAGGACTTTGGAGCAGTGGAAAGAGGGGATAGAGAAACTGAAGCTGACAAATCTGGAAGAGCCAGACATTCCCATTGCTAGAATAGTCAAATGTCACACACTCCTAGTCTTTGCTGCCTTTGGGCTTCTCAGTTTGCTGCTTAGGATTTTAAATCCCTTAGTTGAGCTTTCCTGTCCTTTGCTTATTTCCTGTCCCCAGGGTACCAAAAGTGGCAGCATTTATATATAAACTCATACTTGGGTCCTCATCTCAGCTCCATCAAAACATCAGCTATGTGACCTCACCCTAGTTCAGAGTAACTGCTCTTAGTCATTTACTTTGACCTGCAAAAGGAAGGAGTGGGACTCTTTTAGCATCAAACTGTTGACCATGTTTAAGAGAAGAGAGAGAAGTAGAATTTCATCACAGCTTGCTTTTGGAAATGGTTGTCTCCTGCTAGGAGGCCTTGGTCACACTGGTGGTGTTGCATAGTGGAAATGTCAGAGGTATGCTCGTGGCTGAACCTTGCCTCTAATTAAATAACAATTACTGGGTTATGGAACTTCAGTTCAGTCAGTTCAGTTGCTCAGTCATGTCCAACTCTTTGCAGCCCCACGGGCTGCAGCACGCCAGGCTTCCCTGTCCATTACCAACTCCTGGAGTCTCCTCAAATTCATGTCCATCAAGTCGGTGATGCCATCCAACCATCTCATCTTCTGTTGTCCCCTTCTCCTCCCGCCTTCAATCTTTCCCAGCATCAGGGTCTTTTTCAATGAGTTGGTTCTTCTCATGAGGAGGCCAAAGCATTGGAGCTTCAGCTTCATCATCAGTCCTTTCAGTGAATATTCAGGACTAATTTCCTTTAGGATTGACTGGTTGGATCTCCTTGCAGTCCAAGGGACAGCAAGAGTCTTCTCCAACACTACAGTTCAAAAGCATCAATTCTTCAGTGCTCAGCTTTCTTTATGGTCCAGCTCTCACATCCATACATGACCACTGGAAAAAACATAGCTTTGACTAGACAGACCTTTGTTGACAAAGTAATGTCTCTGCTTTTTAAAATGCTGTCTAGGTTGGAGAAGACTCTTGAGAGTCCCTTGGACTGCAAGGAGATCCAACCAGTCCATCCTAAAGGAGATCAGTCCTGGGTGTTCATTGGATGGACTGATGTTGAAGCTGAAATTCCAGTACATTGGCCACCTGATGTGAAGAACTGACTCATTGGAAAAGACCCTGATGCTGGGAAAGATTGAGGGCAGGAGGAGAAGGGGGAGACAGAGGATGAGATGGCTGGATGGCATCATCAACTCGATGGCCATGGGTTTGGGTGGACTCCAGGAGTTGGTGATGGACAGGGAGGCTTGATGTGCTGTGGTTCATGGGGTCGCAGAGTCGGACATGACCGAGCGACTGAACTGAACTGAGGTTGGTCATAGCTTTTCTTTAATTTCATGGCTACAGTCACCATCTGCAGTGATTTTGGAACCCAAGAAAAGAAACTCTCTCACTGTTTCCATTGTTTCCTCATCTATTTGCCATGAAGTGATAGGACCAGATGCCATGATCCTAGTTTTTTGAATATTGAGTTTTAAGCCAGCTTTTTCACTGTCCTCTTTCATCTTCATCAGGAGGCTCCTCAGTTCCTCTTCTCTTTCTGCCATAAGGGTGCTGTCATGGAACTTGGGGGTGAGTATTTCTGAAAAACACACCAGCTGATATGTAGCCAGTGTTGGGAACCATTGGTAGCGAAAGCATCAGGCATTGAGAGGGACAGACATGGGTATAAAATCTAGAATTTACCACTTACTAGTTGTAATACCATGGGCAAGTCATTTTTTCTCTCTTAGCTTCAATTTCCTTTCTGAAAAATGGGGACAAAACTGGACCTTCCTCAAATGTAGTTTTGTAGCACGTAGTAGATACTCAGAGAATGGTAGCTAGTGAGATGAGTCTAGAGCTATTCTGTCTAAATGATAGTCATTAGCTATATGTGATGGTTTAAAATGAGAAAGTTAAAAAGTTGTTCCCAAGTCACACTAGCCACCTTTCAAGTGCTCAGCAGTTACCTGTGGCTAGTGGTTGCTGTATCAGACTAGATGTTTAACGTCCTATCCTTCATCACTGAAAGTCCCTTAGATTGGAAAATGATAGCCTACAGGGTCTGCTTCACTAAGAGCTAAGTTTACTTGAGAGAATTCATTTTTAATTCTGTTCTGGAAAGCCCACTAACATTTGTTTCTGTTGGGTAAGCAGTAGGCCTTTTGGCTTGAGCAGAGATGTGAGAGAAATCCATGAACCAGCTCTTCTATGGAGACTTTTTCTCTTATTCCTATATACCTGTAAATAAGTTTACCTAGAAGTAAACAAACAAGTGGGAGAAGATCTAATCAATTGTCAAATAAGAATCTCTCTTTCCTCCCAAAGGCTCTGAGGCCGCACTTAGCATTTAGTCCATTTTTTGAATTAGAATATTACCTTTTCCTCCCCTATTTTTAAGTACCATAGATACTATTAGTGAAGCTGTGTGTGTGTGTGTGTGTGTGCGTGTGTGTGCGTGTGTGTATGCGTGCGTGCATGCGTGCGGATGCATACATGTGTGTTATGGAAGAGAAAGGGGCCAAGGGGGAAGAGTTAGCACTGGTAAGAGACGTCACTAAGTATCAGTCAGTGGGAAAAGAAAGATCATAGATGGGATGTGTTTTATGATTTTATTATCAGTCATGTTTATTTCGGGCTTCCCTCATAGCTCAGTGGTGAAGAATCTGCCTGCCAATTCAGGAGACACAGGTTGGATCCCTGGGTAGGGAAGATCCCCTGGAGAAGGATATGGCAACCCACTCCAGTACCGTTGCCTGGAAAAATCCCACAGACAGAAGGAACCAGGAGGGCTACAGTCCATGGTGTGGCAAGAGTTTGACCTGACTTAGCAACTAAATAACAACAATGTTTATTTTAGGTATTTTGTTATCTCTTCTATTCTAAAAGTTCTTTGGTGTCATTTTGATTTGCCCACAATGGGTAAGAGCCACAGACTCAAGGCAGTCCCCATTAGTCCAAACCATGCTCTAATATTTAATTGTTGAATGAGCTCGAGTCTCAGTTTTTCCATTTACAAAATGAATATAAATTCATCTACACTTCATAGATTATTTCAAGGATTAAAGGAAAGCGTGTAAAATTCTTAGTACAGTGTCTAATACTGGATAGATGCTAAGTGCATTAAAATAGTTATTTAGAGAAAAGGATATTTTATTGTCAGTAAACAAATGATATGATGCTTTTAACTTCAACAAGTTTAAGATGTATCTTCCTCAAGAGGAGTTTTAAAAGGTAATGCTCTTAGCCCTTAGTCTTATCTTCTAGAATGAGTAGGCCTCTTTGTTTCTCAAAGAACATTTATAGTTTCTGTGTTACATAAAAGTTCTACTTGTTCTACTGTACTTGTTTGGTTAAGCACAGGCCTAGCAGCTTGGGAAGTGTCAAAGTCTGAAGAGCAAATGAGTTGTTGATTTGAGCTACTGTGTGTTAAATTTCCTAATAAAACCAAGCAGTTGTACAAACAAGGGAAGTAGTGGTTCTTGAAGAAAAAGGGACCACAATCTATCTCTTAAATTCACTTTGTATTTGTTTTGTCTTCCCGCAATGATGTTTTTGTTGGCAAAGTTACTTTATTATTTTTTTAAATCTGAAAACATGGCATGTCTTTTGTGTTTTTTATTATTTAGATATTTCACACTCTTTGGTTTTGTTATACAGTGTGACATACTTTAAAAACTAACTCCCCAGGGAGTGGAAAGTGTTATAATTTATTTTTAGTAAGGAAGCTGTATTGGTTCATATAGCTACTTTCCCAGCTGAAATAATATTGCAGATTGGTGCTGTTTGAATACTGTTAATTGCTTAAAGTTCTTAAACCAAACCTGATTAGCTAGAATCCAAACAGTAACCCAAAGAGACCAGACTTTTGATAAGATAAACACTATACTAAAATAAACACTCTACTAACTTTATACATTCCCTTTGGATTATCTTCCAATGGTATGAAATGTTACACTAAAAATGTCTTTTTTTTGGGGGGGGGGAGTTTACCCACCTTTATTGAACTATAACACATACATGTTGTGCTTACTCCCATTTCAGACGTTTTCCTTTTTAAAGGAAAAAGTCAAGACAAAACATAAACTGAACACTTAAACTTAATATCTCTTTCCTTAAAAAAAATTAACCAAATATATTCTTTTTTAAAAAAACAGATACATTTTAATCTGCTTACTATATCTCAGTGAATAAGCACTTCCATATAATTCAAATATTTAAAGGTACATTTTTTTCTAAGTAGTCCCAAAACAACTTAATATGAGTAGATTCGAGTGATTTTCAAATATCAGAATCCAGATGTTTACACACAGCTTCCTGGAAATTTTTGGTAATTTTTAAATATTTATTATTGTTGCTTAGTTGCTACATCATATCCAACTCTTTTGCCATCCCATGGACTTCAGCCTGCCAGCTCCTATGTCCATGAGATTGTCCAGGCAAGAATACTGGAGTGGGTTGCCATTTCCTTCTCCATAAAAATGTCTTTTATATTTAGAAAGACTTTAGGAAAAATTATTTGGGGTATTTGAAACCAAGTTAAAGGTTGTTATGTCCAATATATGATTAATAGATAATTACCAGTAATTTTGGCCTTATATCATTTAGTTTATGAGAGTTTAACAGTAAAAGTGAATCAGTTCATAACAGAAAATCCTCATTTATAAAATCACATTGTACCCTGTTGTTTCTGTTTGAGCAACTACAAACAAGCAGGAGTGACTCGAACAAGGGAATAATGAGCTTTTAATAAATAAAATGTAATGCATGTTCTTTGTTAGGCATCTTAAATCTCAAAACTAAAAAGCTTTCCAGGGTAAAACTCCACTTTTACTCAGCATTTGATATAATCATTGGAAAAAACAAGACTAAAATTTCTTCCATTTCCCAGATTCTAGGGCATCTATATTAAAATTAACCTTGCTTGAGGTGTTTTATTTAATAAATTTAAACTGTTTTAAGGAGAAGGCAATGGCAAACCACTCCAGTACTCTTGCCTGGAAAATCCCATGGACGGAGGAGCCTGGTGGGCTGCGGTCCATGGGGTCGCGAAGAGTCAGACATGACTGAGCGACTTCACTTTCACTTTTCACTTTCATGCATTGGAGAAGGAAATGGCAACCCACCCCAGTGTTCTTTCCTGGAGAATCCCAGGGACAGGGGAGCCTGGTGGGCTGCCGGCTATGGGGCTGCACAGAGTCAGACATGACTGAAGTGACTTAGCAGCAGCAGCAGCAGCAAACTGTTTTAATTAAGTATTGTTCATGTGAAGTATGCCATCCCCTTAACCATAGAAATGGAGTCTTGGACACAACAAAAATGACCAGAATGTAGTATCATATCCAACGAGTCAGAATACAATCTCACTATACAATAGAGTACTAACAACAGACTTTGTGTACGTAGACAAATATTTTAACTCTCTGTGATGTCTCTTGATAAGGAAATTTTCTTATCAGTGAAGTACAGGGAGTCAGCTAGTTTTCTAAAATTTTTTCCAGCTCAGAAATTTAATAATAAGGTAAATTTTTATAAAATTAAAATGCTTTTATTGTTTTCTTGCCTCACTATTAAAAAATAGCAAGTAGGAAAATGAAGAAGTAAACAACTCCAGTCTCACTAGCTGCCAATAAGATTATGACATTAACTTCTAGTCTTCTCTACTTAAGAAATAAAGTTGAACTCATACAGCATATACAAATACTTAATATTATAATAGGGCTTCTCAGGTGGCTCAGTGGTAAAGAATCCACCTGCCAGTGCAGGAGACGCAGAAGACATCAGGTTTGATTCGTGGTGGGGAAGATCCCCTGGATAAGAAAATGGCAACCCACTCCAGTATTCATGCCTGGAAAACTCCATAGACAGAGGAACTTGGCAGACTACAGTCCATGGGGTTAAGAAGAGTCGGACACGACTTAGCGATTAAACAACCCCACCACCAACAGCAATATTATAATACTAAAAGCTTTTCATAAAATCATTTTTATTTATTTAATTAATATACTTATTTTTGAAGTATAGTTGATTTGTTGTTGTTGTTTAGTTGCTAAATCCTACTCTTCTGTGACCGCATGGACTGTAGCCTGCCAGACTCCTCTGTCCATGGGATTTCCCAGGCAAGAGTACTGGAATGGGTTACCATTTCCTTCTCCAGGTGATATTCTGGACCCAGGAATTGAATGCATATCTTCTGGATTGCAGGTGGATTCTTTACCACTGAACCACCAGGGAAGCCTGATAGTTGATTTACAATATTGTATTAATGTCAGGTGTACAGCATAGTAATTCAGTATTTTTTTACAGATTATACTCCATTAAACATTATTACAAGATAATGGTTATAATTCCCTGTGCTATATAGTATATCCTGTTTTTAATCTATTTTATACATATTAATTTTTATATTTTAATTCCATACCCCTAATTTGCACCAGCCCCTTTCTCTTGCTACTGTAGCCACTTATTTGTTCTCCATACCTGTTACTCTGGTTTTGTTCTGCATATACATTCATTATCATTTAGATTCCACATGTAAGTGATATTATATACTGTCTGTCTTTCTCTGTCTGACTTATTTCATTAAGCATAGTATTCTCTAGGTCCATCCACACTGAGACAAATGGCAAAATTTCATTCTTTTTTATGACTAATATTCCATTGTTTGTTTATGTCTCACATCTTTTCTCTGTTGTATATTTTTGCCTCCTTTGTTGTAGAATAATTGCATAAACATCCTTTTTAAATGGCTGTGTGAATAGAGTTATTCCTTTTCCTTTTGGGCATTTAAGTAGTATTTTCTTTACATTATAAAAAAGCTGCTGTAGTAAAAATATTTGATTAAAGGGTAATTCTTCCCTCTGATTCTACTTAGCATTGTTTTCATTGGACAGAGTGTCAGAAGTGGAATTAACAGGTCAAGATAATAATTTTAATGCTCTTGTGCATTTGTGTTCCAAAAGTGTTAACAGAATGTATTCCCATTTAAAATCTATTACTCCACAGAGTTATGCCCATTTTACCACAATGTGGCAACACTGAACAATTTTGTCAAGATTTAAATATAATTCTCCCATGTTTGATCTTTTAGGACTTGAAATTTTAACCATATATAAAGTCATCAATTTCATGTAGTCAAATTCACTGACTCACAGAAAAAGTCTGTTTCTGTTCAAACTGTGTATTCATTGTTGATGAATTTTAAGATTGCAGGTTGGCTCAGCACAGATAGTGGTTATGATTCTATTTTAAGGGTATTTTAGGGATAATAATATAAATTTGTCTGTCTACTTTTCCCTGTCCACCTTTAAAAATATTGAGGCAGTGTTAGGTTCTGTTTTAAGTAATGGCTGAGTTAGATCTTACTGAAGTGACCTTATCCAGATAACAACTGTACACTCTGTAACATGTGAATAATAATAATAACAATAATAATGTCACTCCTTGAAGGTACAGGGCAGTGAACTGAAATACATGCTTAGAGGAGGTGATAGAAATTAAAGAAGACCTAAATAAGCAAAGAGATAAACAATGTTTATGGGTTGAAAAATGCCATGTTATTAAGATCGCAGTTTTCCCCATATTGACATGTGGAATCATTGCACTCCCTATCAGTGTCAAACAGGCTTTTGAAGAGAAATTTGACTTAAAGGTTACTATCATTAATGATGCCATGTATAGTAGGTCTCCCCTGATATTATGTGATGAGAAGTGTGATGCCAGGCATTAGTCTGGCATGATCCCAGCCTAATCATGAGAAAGACATTAAATAAACCAAATTTGGGGGACATTTTACAGAATACCTGACCAGTACTCCTCAAGACTGTTAAGATCATATGTAAAAGTCAAAGAAAGTCTGGGAAGAGAGGGGAAACATGATGACTAAAAGCAATGTGGTATTTTAGATTGGATCCTGAGACACAAAGAGGATATACATAAAAAAAAAAAAACAATGAAATTAAAATAAAGTCTTTAGTTAATAGCTCTGTATCAGTGTTGGTGTTTTAGCTTTAACAGACATACCGCAATCAGCCCTGAATGTTCATTGGAAGGACTGATGCTGAAGCTCCAATACTTTGGTCACCTGATGTGAAGAGCCACCTCACTGGAAAAGACCCTGATGCTGGGAAAGATTGAGGGCAAGAGGAGAAGTGGGCAACAGAGGATGAGATAGTTGGATGGCATCATTGACCTAATGGACATGAGTTTGAGAAAGTTCTGGGAGGTGGTGAAGTTGGCATGCTGCAGTCCATGGGGTGGCAAAGAGTCAGACATGACTGAGTGACTGAACAACAACATCTGGAAACAGAAACTGGGTGAGGGGTAAATGGAAGCACTCCATAATATCTTTGCAACTTTTTGCAAATCTGAAATTATTCAAAAACAGAAAGTCTATTAAAGAAAAAAAGAAATGGACAAGCTTGTTCTAAGATGTGTGGAAAGTCAAAGGACCTAGATTAGCTGAAACAATTTTGAAAAAGAAGAATGAGGTAATTAGACTACCTGATTTTGTGATTTATTATAAAACTACAGTACTCAAGACTGTGTGTTATTGGCATGAGGCTAGAAATATGGAAATGGAATGTAATAGAGAGTTCAGTAACAGATCTCCATTTATAAGATCAAATAATTTTTGAATAATGTCCCAAAATAGTGCAATGGGTTAAGGATAGTCTTTCTAACAAATGGTGCTAAAACAATGGGGCTTCCCAGGTAGCACCGGTGGTAAAGAATCTGCCTGCAAATGCAGGAGACACAAGAGAAAGGTTCAATCCCTGGGTTGGGAAGGTCCCCTAGAGGAGGCTTGGCAACCTTATGGCTAGAACAATTGAATATCTGTCTGGAAAAAATGAATTTTGATTCTTACATCAACCTTACACAGGAATTGACATGAATTGTAAACCTAAATGTAGGAGCTAAAGCCGTAAGACTTCTGAAAAAAAAAAATAGTTGTGACATTGGGTTAAGCCAGTGGTTCTCAACCAGGGGCAACTTCTCCTTCAAGGGACATTTGGCAAAGTCTAGAGACATTTTTGATTGTCACAATTGGTGAGGGGATCGTGCTATTGGTATTTAATGAGTAGAGGTCAGACCTGTTAATAAATGTCCTATGATGTACAAGACCATCTATGTAACAAAGAATTATCTGGTCCAAAATATCAGTAGTACAGAGATTGAAAAAGCTTGGATTAATCAAGGAGATCGCAAATAAGTCACAAAAAAATCTGAATCATGAGATGAAGCATTTTACAAAGTTGACTTTGTGAAAATTGAAGATTTTTGTTCCATGAATGACACAGTTAAGAAAATGAAAATCAAAAGGCATCACAGACTGGTTGGAGATATTTGCAAAACATATATCTGACAAAATGCTTGAGTTTAGAAGATATAAACTCATAATCAATAATAAGAAAACAAGCAACTTAATAAAAATAGGCAAAGGATTTGAATAGATACTTCAAAAAAAGAATTTAAGAATATGACCAATAAGCACCTGAAAAGATATTCAGCATCACTGGTCAGCAGGGAAATGCATATTACTACAGACTTGGTGGAATGGCTAAAATTTAAAAGCCTGCCAACATCAAGTGTTGATAAAGATGTGGAGTAACTGGAACTCTTACATATATTGCTGGTGGGATTGCAAAATGGCTCAGCTACTTTGGAAAAGAACTTGACATTGTCTTATACAATACATGTAAACTTACCATAGGACTCAGCAGTCCTACTTCCTAAGTATTTAGCCATGAGAAATGAAAACATATGTCCATACAAAAACTTGTATGTGAATGTTTATAACCACAGTATTCATAATAGTCTCAAATGGAACAATCCACTTGTCCATCAACTGGTTAAAGGATAAACAAGTTGTGGTATAACCATACCGTGACATTCTATTTGGTAATTAAAAATGTAATGAAATGTTGATACTCGACAACATGAATGCATTTCAAAAATCTTCTGCTAAGTAAAAGAAGTCACATAATTACATTCTGTGTGATCCCACTCATTTGAAATTCTAGAAGGGATAAAACTATAATGACAGAAAGTAGATCAGTAGCTGCATGAAGCTTGATGTCAAGGGAAGCGATCAACTGCAGAGAGGAAATTTTTTAGGGTGCTGGAAATGCGACAGGTTGGGCCTGGAACCTGGGACTTCTTGCTGCAGTGCTTGCACCTGGATAGATGCCTGCTGGAGCAACAAAATACAAAGAAAGTATAAGGAACTAAAAAAGAAAACAACAAAAAACAAAATGAAAACTGTGCATATGGATTTGGGATCAATTATGGATAACGATACAAAAAGACCAAAACAATCCAAATGCCACTTCTGAAAAGTCAGTAGCAAAACCAGACTGTCAAGAGCAAAAACACATGTCGTCTGTGCTCGACACCAGCAAAGGGGTGGGTAAACCATCTAAGCCACCCCTCTAGCTAAGCACCGGGACACACCCCACATAAGGAATCAGCTTGCACACACCTCAGGAAACAAACAAGGGAAACTATCACTTGTTTTCACTCCCCATTGCAACAGTAGGGGCCCAAATAAAGCCTTTCCTGAATTTCTTGTCTGGCCTCTTAGCAATTTCTATTGAATGGGGAAGGCCAATAACCCTGATCAATATCAGAAATATTCTGTAATTTGTTTGTGGTGACAGTCCATAACTGATTATATACAGTTGTGAAAACTCATCAAACTGTACATTTAAAGGGACTGAATTTTATATTAAATTTAACCTATGGAAATATAAATTGAAAAAAATAACTTGAGACTGTAGACAATAACACTATTAAGAGACTATCAACTAAATAATAAAGGAAAAATTTAATTATATCAAAAAAACAGCTAAAGGTAATTATTGCAGTTGAGCAGTAAATTTAGCTTCAAGGTTCCTGGTAGATAATAAAAAAATAAAAACTGCATGTGTTATGTACTTTTCATTATGTCATAAATGGAAGCCTGTCAGAAGACTACACATTTTTACAAGTAGGAGAGTAATTTTCTGTGAGAATCTTCACTTAAGAAGGTTAAGGACTACAATGGGTAATATTTTCTAAAGGACTTAAAAAAGTTAGAAATATTCTTCATGTGGTTAACTTTTATAATGACCATGAAGAAACCTTTTTTTTTTTTTCTTTCTTTTTCTGGAAACAGAAGTAAAGTACATAGCTGCCCATTGTTCTACCCCTCGGAGCAGCTTTCTGGTTGTCAGTAACCTGACCAAGACAATTGAGATGAGCTCAAAACCAAAGGAGGTGTGGTTTAAGTGCATGGAAAAGGAGTGAGATAGAAGCTAAAAATGAAGCCTTGTAGGTGTTGATGATTTTTTAAGAATAGAACACCCACCCCGGTGGAACTCATCCCATCCCACATAGGTTTTTATATGCTTAAATGTTTGGACAAGCATTGTGTTGAATTCCTTAAATTTTATATCACAAGCAGAAAAAAACAAGTTCCATTGATAAGTATCAGTAGTTACCAGCTGCTTCTATAGAACTGTAATATGAATCATGTACAATGTTTTAATTTGAGCTGGTCTGCAGCCTGATCAGCCTACCAAGTTATCTTTAAGATGTAACCTCAGATGATTACATTGGTTGACTTGTTGAATGATTTAGTATTTTCCATCTGAGTGCTGCTAAAATTTGTAAGTGGAAAATGAATGTTTGGGTCTTGGCATGTATATTGGATTATTAATTTCTGAAGCAACTGATCAGCAGACTCAGTTATTTCTTGTGATCTTAGGCTGTTAACAGAGGGGAAGATTTTTGCATTACTTTTTACTGTGCCAGTTCAGTTGGCTTAGGTATAATTAAGGGAGAAGGAGCTTTGGCAATAGCTATGTTAAGTCCATTTTGGGGTTAGACTATCTGCTGTGAAGTGCTCATCCCTTCCTACTGCAAACACTTCTACAGTGGACTGAATGTTTATGTCTCTCCAAAATTCATATGTTGAAATGCTAATCCCCAAGGTGATAGTATTGCCAGGTGAGGCCTCTGGCAGGTGATGAGGGCGGAGTCTACTTGAATGGGATCGGTGCCATTATGACAGAGACCACAGAGAGATCCCTCAGCTGTGTGAGGACGCAGGGAAAAGACAATCTAGGAACCAAAAAGTGGGCCCTCACTAGTTGCCATATCCGCTGGGGCCTTCATGTTGGACACAGCATCCATCCAGAGCTGTGAAAACTATAGTATATCTGTTGTTAGTAAATCACCCAGTTTATATTTTCATTATAGCAATCAGAACAGATGAAGACAACCTCTTACATTCTATGCAGGACTCAGAACTGGACAATAAGAGCATGGCATACCCCTGGTGACAGTAAGAAACAGTATAGCAGAGTGGCTAAAACCTTAGGTTCTGGAGTTAGGCATATGACATTGATAGCAGCTTAAAATCTCTTCACCATCCATCCACTCCATGTTTTGATAGTCCCTTCATTATGAATTTCACTTTCCCAAGGTAGCATAAAAACAAAACCATAAAGCTACATTTCCTCTTCTCCCCTGTAGCTAGTGTCTAGATACATGGTTTGAATGATACCAGTTTGAGGCATCAAGGAAGACCTTGACTCAGAATTGAGCTAAGGGAGGATACAGGCTGGTTCCAAAGTATCTTTCTGCCGGTTCCACAGTGAATGACAGAAGTCAACCATTTTTAGGATCAGCAGTGGCAACAACAGCTTGATTTGTCCACTTCTTGAGTGTGATGCTTAGAAAATCATGACTCAGACAAAGATTCAAAACTGCTGACCCAGCTTAAAGGTCTGGCTGTAAGACCTAACTCAGGTGTTTCCTCTATGATACCTTTCGTGACTCTGGTAGATCAATTTCATCCTCTTTTGTGTCCTCCTTTAACAGTGATCATTATTTTCATATTAATTATTTTATACTGATTTCTTTGGAGACAGTTTATTCTAGAAGCTTATGTGTACATATTATCAGCACTGAGAATATTATATACAAGGGGACTCTGACACATAATTGCCAATAAATCTAATGGAGACATCTTTTATTCTGCTATGTTATATTTCTTTATGATGCAGAGTTTTCTAGGAGCACAAACTTCAATGTATGTAAAAATTCCTTGTAGAACGTTAACAAGTTATATTCTTTAACAAGTTATATATATATAGTGTATATTCCTGGGCTCTGCTCACAGAGATTCTGATTCATATTGGCTGAGGGGAGTCCAGGAATCTGCATTTAGGCTATTCTGAATGCAAGTGGTCTACTGGCCATACTTTAATAAACACTGAATTAGACATGAATTCCTTACACATCTTTCATCCTTATTCATTTCATTCATCATTGTTAGCCCAGTGCCTGGTATATGGTATGTACTACATTTTCATTGTTCAGTTGCTAAGTCATATCTGAGTCTTTGTAACCCCACAGACTACAGCACACCAGGCTTCCCTGACCTTCGCTGTCTGCCGGAGTTTGCTCAGATTCATGTGCCTTGAGTCGATGATGCTATCTAACCACCTCATGCTCTGCCAGCCTCTTTTCCTTTTGCCTTCAATCTTTCACATCATCATGGTCTTTGCCGATGAGTTGGCTCTTTGCATCAGGTGGCCAGAGTGTTGGAGCTTCAGCTTCAGCATCAGTCCTTCCAGTGAATATTCAGTGTTGACTTCCTTTAGGATTGACTGGTTTGATCTCCTTGCTGTCCAGGGGACTCTCAAGAATTGTCTCCAGCATCACAATTCAAAAGCATCAGTTCTTTGGTGCTTGCCTTTCTTTATTGTCCAACTCTCACATTCGTACATGACTACTGGAAAAACCATAGCTTTGACTATATGAACCTTTGTTGGCAAAGCAGTGTCATTGCTTTTGAAGATGCTGTCTAGGTTTGTCATAGTTTTCCTTCCAAGAAGTAAGCATCTTTAAATTTCATGGCTGCAGTCAACGTTCACAGTGATTTTGGAGCCCAAGAAAATAAACTCTGTCACTAATTATACTTTTTCCCCTTTTTGCCATGAAATGATAGAACCAGATGCCATGACCTTAGTTTCTTGACTGTTGAGTTTTAAGCCAGCTTTTCACTCTCTTCTTTTACCTTCATCAAGAAGCTCTTTGATGAAGCTCTTCATTTTCTGCCATTAAAGGGGTATTATATGCATATCTGAGGCTGTTGATATTTCTCCTGGGAATCTTGATTCCAGGTTGTGATTCATCCAGCCTGGCATTTTGCATGATATATTCTGTATATAAGTTAAATAAACAGGTTGACAATATACAGCTTTGATGTACTCCTTTCCCAATTTTGAACTGGTCCGTTGTTACATGTAAGGTCCTAACTGTTGCTTCTTGACCTGCATACAGATTTCTCAGGAGACAGGTAAGGTGGTCTGGTATTCCCGGCTCTTTAAGAATTTTCCACAGTTTGTTGTAATTCACACAATCAAAGGCTTTTGTGTAGTCAATGGAGCAAAAGTAGATGTTTTTCTGGAATTTTCTTGCTTTCTTTATGACCCAATAAATGTTGGCAATTTGATCTCTGATTCCTCTGCCTTTTCTATATCCAGCTTGTACATCTGGAAGCTCTCAGTTCACATACTGCTGAAGCATATCTTGAAGGATTTTGAACATAACTTTACTAGTATGCAAAATGAGTGTAATTGTGTGGTAGTGTCAACATTCTTTGGTGTTGCCCTTTTTTGGGATTGGAATGAAAACTGACCTTTTCCAGTCCTGTGGCCACTGCTGAGTTTTCCAAATTTGCTGCCATAGTGAGTGCAGCACTTTCACAGCATCATCTTTCAGGATTTGAAATAGGTCAGCTGGAATTCCATCACCTCCACTAACTTTGTAGTAATGCTTCCTAAGCCCCACTTGACTTCACATGCTGGGATGTCTGCTCTAAGTGAGTGACCACACCATCATGGTTATTTGGGTCATGAAGACCTTATTTGTATAGTTCAATGTATTTGTGCCACCTCTTCTTAATCTCTTCTGCCTCTAATTAGGTCCATACCATTTCTGTCCTTCATTGTGTTCATCTTTGCACAGAAATGTTCCCTTGATATCTCCAATATCAAGGTATGTATTATAAGTATGTACTGTAAGTATTTGCTTAATGACTGAATTTGTTCATTGCACAATAAATGGTAAAGGACAGAAATATTGAAAACAGTGACACTTTTAACTATTTTCTTCAAAAAGCTGAGAATTCTTTGAAACTAAAGAAGCAAATAATATTCTTCCATGCAGTGGTTCAGCAGATCCTCCAAGGGTCAAACTTCTGTTTCAGTGGGTTTCCTACCAAAGTTAGGATTCATTTTCCGTGCATGGTCAAACATGAGATACTACATACTGACTTTTGATTCACATTTATTGTGGGAAAATGTACCCTTCTGGCATGTTTATCACTAATGAGGTTTTTTTTTCCAGAGCGTTAGTGCTTGTCTTCTGGCAGGACTTCCGCTTCTAGCCTTCCCCTCTCTGACACTGTCTCTTGGTGACAGGAGCTTAAGTTTGCGAAAAACATTTTTTTTTTTCTTAAATAGTACCTTCTAAGACACAATTATGTATTGAGGATGTGGAGATAACAACCACAGGGCTCAAATGAAAGCTCAATTACTTGCTTTTTGCCTGAGTTTGAGTAGTTAGTGTGATAACAGAGCCAACAGCAAGTGAACATGGTTTGCAAGAAAACAGAAGGATCAGCAACAAAGATCTGTTGCTCACAGCACTCAGAGTAGATGTGCAGAGCCACTGGGCTGGCCAAGGAGGTCTTGTACTGATCACTTCCAGGTGTGTGGGTTCTGACTTTCATGTAGTGTCTTGTTTTGATGACATCTCTTGCAGAAAGATTTTCTCAGTTTTCTCCCATCTGCATCCAGAAGGATCTTGCCATCCTCAGAACCTCTGTCTCATGGTTGTTGTGTGAATCTTGTTTTCTTTTTTTCTGTAGAACTGTTAGCATTCTGAGGGCCAGGGACCTGTACTGAGTAAGGGCTCTATAAAAGTGGGAATGAGCCATTGTCAAAGGGTACATGTTTCTCAGTGAATAGAAGGACTGGGACAAGTGTGTTAAAAGTGTACTAAGAGGTTTTGGGAGAGTGTTGGTGGGGCTTGGGGAAGGGTCAGAATCTTAAAGATAAGGAGAATAGACAGCTTCCAGTAATTGGTGCTGTATCCATTCAGTTCAGTTCAGTTCAGTTGCTCAGTCATGTCCGACACTTTGTGACCCCATGAATCGCAGGACGCCAGGCCTCCCTGTCCATTACCAACTCCTGGAGTCCACTCAAACCCATGTTCATTGAGTCGGTGATGCCATCCAGCCATCTCATCCTCTGCCGTCCCCTTCTCCTCTTGCCCTCAATCTTTCCCAGCATCAGGGTCTTTTCCAACGAATCAACTCTTCACATGAGGTGGCCAAAGTATTGGAGTTTCAGCTTCAACATCAGTGCTTCCAATGAACACCCAGGACTGATCTCTAGGATGGACTGTTTGGATCTCCTTGCAGTCCAAGGGACTCTCAAGAATCTTCTCCAACACCACAGTTCAAAAGCATCAACTCTTTGGCACTCAGCTTTCTTCACCATCCAACTCTCACATCCATACATGACCACTGGAAAAACCATAGCCTTGACTAGACGGACGTTTGCTGGCAAAGTAATGTCTCTGCTTTTCCATATGCTATCTAGGTTGCTCATAACTTTCCTTCCAAGGAATAAGCGTCTTTTAATTTCATGGCTGAAATCACCATCTGCAGTGATTTTGGAGCCCAGAAAATAGTCACCCACTGTTTCCATTGCTTCCCCATCTATCTGTCATGAACTGATGGGACCAGATGCCATGATCTTAGTTTTCTGAATATTGAACTTTAAGCCAACTTTTTCATTCTCCTCTTTCACTTTCATCAAGAGGCTCTTTAGTTCTTCTTCACTTTCTGCCATAAGGGTGGTGTCATCTGCATATCTGAGGTTATTGATATTTCTCCTGATAGTCTTGATTCCAGCTTGTGCTTCTTCCAGTCCAGCGTTTCTCATGATGTACTCTGCATATAAGTTAAATAAGCAGGGTGACAATATACAGCCTTGATATACTCCTTTTCCTATTTGGAACCAGTCTGTTGTTCCATGTCCAGTTCTAACTGTTGCTTCCTGACCTGCATACAGGTTTCTCAAGAAGCAGGTCAGGTGGTCTGGTATTCTCATCTCTTTCAGAATTTTCCACAGTATATTGTGATCCACACAGTCAAAGGCTTTGGCATAGTCAATAAAGCAGAAATAGACATTTTTCTGGAACTCTCTTGCTTTTTCAATAATCTAGCGGATGTTGGCAATTTGATCTCTGGTTCCTCTCCCTTTTCTAAAACCAGCTTGAACATCTGGAAGTTCACAGTTCACATGTTGCTGAAGCCTGGCTTGGAGAATTTTGCTAGTGTGTGAAATGAGTGCAATTGTGTGGTAGTTTGAGCATTCTTTGGCATTGCCTTTCTTTGGGATTCGAATGAAAACTGACCTTTTCCAGTCCTGTGGCCACTGCTGAGTTTTCCATATTTGCGGGTATATTGAGTGCAGCACTTTCACAGTGTCATCTTTCAGGATTTGAAATAGCTCAACTGGAATTCCATCACCTCCACTAGCTTTGTTCATAGTGATTTGGTGACTTCAAGAATAATAACTCTGAAGTAAAATCAAGTGGGTGGTTTTGATATCCTCAGGGAAAAGACCCGTACTTATTACTCTAGTCTAGTGTAATGGTTTCAGTTTGTTTGGTGTCTTAACATGCTTATTTGTCACCATGTGTTTTTTTTTTTAATTTTATTTACTTTATTGTGTTGGTTTTGCCATACATTGACATGAATCCGCCATGGGTATACATATGTTCCCCCTCCAGAATCCCCCTCCCTCCTCCCTCCCGATTCCCACCCCCTGGGTCATCTCGGTGCACCAGCCCTGAGCATCCACCCTGGGCTGGCGATTGATTTCACATATAATAATTAACATGTTTCAGTGCCATTCTCCCATATCATCCCACCCTTGCCCTCTTCCACGTACCCTAATGTTCATCGCCGCATTGTTTACAATAGCCAGGACATGGAAGCAACCTAGATGCCCATCAACTGACGAATGGATAAGAAAGCTGTGGTACATATACACAATGGAGTACTACTCAGCATTAAAAAAAAAATTCATTTGAATCAGTTCTACTCAGGTGGACAGAACTGGAGCCTATTATCCAGAGTGAAGTAAGCCAGAAGGAAAAACAAAAATACAGTATACTAATGCATATATATGGAATTTAGAAAGATGGTAACAAGAACCCTGCATGCGAGACAGCAAAAGAAATGCAGATGTATAGAACAGTCACCATGTGTTTTAAGGTGTATATCTAAAATCTTATAATTAATAAAAATTCACATACTGATGTTTGCTAATGATCATTTAAGCAAAACAAAACAAAACGCTTGACATGCTAGAGTGGGGGCTATAGTGACATCTTAGAGTTGACCACACATCAGTCTATGCCCTGAGAACATCTATCCTAGGTGCACATTATTTAAGAATAGCTGAAAACTCTCTTTTAGTGGATGAACATTATTGATCAAGAAACTTATTCCTGGGGTTCCCATTATTGGCTTTGTGTTCCTGGAACAGTGCTTAACATCCCAGACCCTCAATTCTTCTTCCATTATAAGACAGCAGCTCATTTCTAGCATCTTTTCCTGGGAATGCTATACTTGTTCATTCAGTCAGCACTTATTGAAGACCCACCCTGTGCTAGACTCTGTGAGGCCATATCCCGCAAAGGTAAGACAAACATGTCAGATGGACAGGGATGTGAGAACAAGTCATTAAATGATTATGGTGCACATTTATTGCTAGTTCTATAATTCCCTGGGTCTAGAACTGCATGCCTCTTTTGACTGAGGGATTAACTGAGGAGAATGAAGCAAGAGAGAAAATGATCCAAGGATCAGCTTACAGAATGTGCTCTGCAGGAGAGAATTCACACATCAGACCAGTGACAGGAATTCCTGCCTACACAGTTGCAACCAAACTTTGGACAATGACTTTTTCTTTTCACATTGTGAGAAAAAGGTAGATTGTCTTTCAGATTCTGAGTCACATACTCTAATACATTTTATGGACTTTCTTTTTTAATGCAGCACTTTCAGACTTTAACCTAATGGTCTTTCATGTAGCGTACAGACACCAAGCCTATGACTTGTGAAGCTTTTCAGACTGGGCGAGTCTGTGCTTCTTTGTTTTGAGTTCTCCCTCTGATTTCCCCCTTTTTATCGCCATACACTTCATTTTCTCTTCTTGAAAACAGATGGTATGGGGCTGCTTATATGTGAGTAGTGGAAATTTTTGCAAAGTTATAAGAAAATTAAGCTAACGTTACATTCATGTAACTTTATAATCTTTATTTGGCAGATGTGCCATTTAGGAGCAAGTGTTGTTCAAGTGTACTTGTATATACCTTTATTAGGTTGCTTTGTTATGAGTGACAGAAATCCAACTCAAATGAACTCAAGCAAAAACAGAATTTATTGCCTCTTTTAACAAGAAGGGGCTTTGCAGGTGGTGCTAATGGTAGAGAACTCACCTGCCAATGCAGGAGACACAAGAGAAGTGGGTTCAGTTCCTGAGTTGGGAAGATCCTGTGAAGGAGGAAATGGCAACCCACTCCAGTATTCTTGCCTGGAAGATTCCATGGACAGAGGAGCCTGGCGGGCTTCTCCATGGGACCTCAAAGAGCTGGACATGACTGAGCAACTCCAGCACTTTAACCAGAAAGTCCAGGTGTAGAACTGACCGCTGTACAGCTCTATGTGAGGACTCAGCAGAATTCCCGGTTTTCTTGCCTCTGTCACTCAGTTCAGCAATCCTCTGGAGACCGGCATTAGTCTCAAACAGATTCTATGTGTGCAGTAGTTAAAGACGGCCATTGGCACCTCCAGACTTACTTGGTCTGTGTTAAGTTGAGATCAGAGGGAGAGCGATCCCATGTACTGGGATTTATTTCATAAGGGGATCTGGCTCCTCCTGTTTGAGTCCTGTGTTCTGCGAATAGCAGAAGACGATTTAAAGATTTCTTGGACCAGGAGCTGTCCCAGCTCAGGAAGCCAGAGCCCAGTAAGACCCTCTGACAAACTCTCCAGATCCACATGGGGTAAAAGAGGTGGAGCAAGTGCCTAATGGATGCCAGGCAGACACAAACAACAGATGTCCATGGCATTTGGTAAGGTGTTATTAAACACTTTTAAGTGAAAGGAGCACTGGGTTTTATTTGCCACAAAAATGCAAAGCTGCTATTAATAATATTGCTGCATTTATTTATCTTTAAAAGCATCTCAGATATTCTAGAGATCTATTTAACTTATTCTTTCTTTATCTTTCTTATGGTAATGTAATAGCTTTTCCCTGAATTAACATTCAGTGTCAATTCTCAATATCACTTTTTGAATTTTATCAAGTTTTTATAAATATTCTCATTGTGATTGCTTGCACAGACTGTTTATTTCACAATAAGAATGACAAGTGTCCTAGTTAAGAGAGAGTGTTTAAAAAAGTAGTTCCTCTTTGATAACTTTAGTGTGTTGATGGTGTTTATTTATATAGAGTTATACTTTTTTTTTTGATGAAATTTGTGTCGAATTCTTGCTGAAGACTAGAAGACAGTTTTTAAATGATCACAGTTTTAACCTTCAGGTAAACCATATTTTCCTTGTATAGAACATTCTCAATTCTCAGATCTGGATCTTAATAGACTTTCTGATAGGGGAAAATTCCAAAACACGTATGAAGAAGAGAATTACATTCAGTCGTTTTAAATAGCAAGTCCAAATACAGTAATTTTTTTTCATACTTGTAAATTAGGACAGCTCCAGCTTTTAAAATAGAGTAAAAAGAAAGGGTGGCATATGCACAGAACAAACCACCATTTAAATATAGCACATTTAAAATTCTTTGCATATCAAAGACAAGTAATGAAATGTAAGTTGGTTTTGGCTTTAAAAAACATGATGGATGTTGGCTGATTATGCCAAGTTGCTGTCTTCTAGAGCTTGGCATGGGGTCTGTGTCATAGGAAGAAAGAAGTGAGATCATTACAAAAAGGCCCTGCTATATTGTTATCATTAAATTTCGTTGGGCTATTTCCAGTGTAGATGCATTATATACAGGATTCCTATGCACGTGGTTAATTTTAGCAAGAGCATATCTTGTTCCCTCAATCTACTGGTCATAAAATTAGAAGCATTATGTGATAGAGGGACTTGTTCTTAGGAAATACATGCTAAAATATTTAGTGGTGAAGGGCATGATGTCCACAACTTGCTCTCAAATGGTTTACAAAAATAATAACATGATGTTCTACTAGCTAAATGTTTAATAATTTATTTAATCAATCCTTGTTGTTGTTCAGTCTCTAAGTCATGTCCGACTCTTTGCAACCCCATGGACTGCAGCATGCCAGGCTTCCTTATTCTTTAGTATCTCCCAGAGTTTGGTCAAACTCATGTCCATTGAGTCGGTGACGCCATCCAACCATCTCATCCTCTGTCTCTCCCTTTTCCTCCTGCCCTCAATCTTTCCCAGTGTCAGGGTCTTTTCCAATGAGTCAGCTCTTCGCATCAGGTGGCCAAAGTATTGGTGCTTCAGCTTTAGCATCAGTCCTTCCAATGAATATTCAGGACTGATTTTCTGTAGAATTGACTGGTTTGATCTCCTTGCTGTCCAAGGGACTCTCAAGAGTCTTCCCCAGCACCACAGTTTAAAAGCATCAATTTTTTGTTGCTCAGCCTTCTTTATGGTCCAACTCTCACTTCTGTACATGATTACTGGAAAAACCATAACTTCCTCTATATGTACCTTTGTCAGCAAAGTGATGCATCTGCTTTTTAATATGCTGTCTAGAAACCTGTATGCAGGTCCGGAAGCAACAGTTAGAACTGGACATGGAACAACAGACTGGTTCTAAATAGGAAAAGGAGTATGTCAAGGCTGTATATTGTCACCCTGCTTGTTTAACTTATATGCAGAGTACATCATGAGAAACGCTGTGCTGGAAGAAGCACAAACTGGAATTAAGATTGCTGGGAGAAATATCAATAACCTCAGATATGCAGATGATACCACCCTTATGGCAGAAAGTGAAGAGGAACTAAAAAGCCTCTTGATGAAAGTGAAAAAGGAGAGTGAAAAAGTTGGCTTAAAGCTCAACATTCAGAAAATTAAGATCATGGCATCTGGTCCCATCACTTCATGGGAAATAGATGGGGAAACAATGGAAACAGTGTCAGACTTTATTGTTTTGGGCTCCAAAATCACTGCAAATGGTGATTGCAGCCATGAAATTAAAGACACTTACTCCTTGGAAGGAAAGTTATGACAAGTCTAGATAGCCTATTGGAAAGCAGAGACATTACTTTGACAACAAAGGTCCGTCTAGTCAAGGCTATTGCTTTTCCAGTAGTCATGTATGGATGTGAGAGTTGGACAGTGAAGAAAGCTGAGTGCCAAAGAGTTGATGCTTTTGAACTGTGGTGTTGGAGAAGAGTCTTGAGAGTCCCTTGGACTGCAAGGAGATCCAACAAGTCCATCCTAAAGGAGGTCAGTCCTGGGTGTTCATTGGAAGGACTGGTGTTGAGGTGAAACTCCAGTACTTTGGCCGCCTCATGTGAAGAGTTGACTCATTGGAAAAGACCCTAATGCTGGGAAGGATTGGGGGCAGGAGGAGAAGGGGACAACAGAGGATGAGGTGGCTGAATGGCATCACTGACTCGATGGAGATGGGTTTGGGTGGACTCTGGGAGTTGGTGATGGACAGGGAGGCCTGGTGTGCTGTGATTCATGGGGTCACAAAGTGTCAGACATGACTGAGCGACTGAACTGAACTGAACTAGGTTTGTCATCACTTTTCTTTCAAGGAGCAAACATCTTTTAATTTTGTGGCTGCAGTCACCTTCTGCAGTGATTTTGAAGCCCAAGAAATTAAAATCTGTCATTCTTTCCACTTTTTCCCATTTATTTGCCCTGAAGTGATGGGGTCAGATGCCATGATCTTAGTTTCTTGAATGTTGAGTTTTAAGCCAGCTTTTTCACTCTCCTCTTTCATCCTCATCAAGAGGCTCTTTATTTCCTCTTCACTTTCTGCCATTAGATTGGTATCATCTGCATATCTGAGATTATTGATATTTCTCCTGGCAATCTTGACTCCAGCTTGTGATTCATCCAGTCCAGCATTTTTCATGATATACTCTGCATAAAAGTTAAATAAAAATAAGCACGGTGACAATATACAGCCTTGACATACTCCTTTTCCAATTTTGAACTAGTCCATTGTTCCATGTCCAGTTGTAACTGTTGCTTCTTAATTTGCATATATGTTTCTCAGGAGACAGGTAAGGTGGTCTGGTATTCCCATCTCTTTCAGAGTTTTCCATAGTTTGTTGTGATTCATGTAGTCAAAGGCTTTAGCATAGTCAAGATGTTTTTCTGGAATTCCCTTGCTTTCTCTATGTTGTTGGCAGTTTGATCTCTGGTTCCTCTGCCTTTTCTCAATCCAGCTTGTACATTTGCAAGTTCTTGGTTCACGTACTGCTGGAGCCTAGCTTGAAGAATTTTGAGCATTACTTTGCTAGTATGTGAAATGAGTGAACATTCTTTGGTATTGCTTTCCCTCAGGATTGGAATAAAAACTGACCTTTTCCAGTTCTGTGACCACTGCTGAGTTTTCCAAATTTTCTCTCATATTGAGTTTAGCACTTTAACAGCATTGTCTTTTAGGATTTGAAATAGATCAGCCGGAATTCCATCACCTCCACTAACTTTGTTTATGGTAATGCTTCCTAAGCCCCACTTGACTTCACAGTCCTGGGTGTCTGGGTCTAGGTGAATGACAGCATCATTGTGGTTATCCCAATCATTAATACCTTATTTATATAGTTCTTCTGTGTGTTCTTCCCACTGCTTCTTAATCTCTTCTGCTTCTGTTACGTTCTTGCTGTTTCTGTCCTTTATTGTACCCATTCTTGCATGAAATGTTCCCTTGTTTTCTCCAATTTTCTTGAGGAGATCTCTAGTCTTTCCCATTCTATGGCTAATTACATGTGAAGGTGAATGAGAAAGCTGGATAACTTCAACTCCAGTGACTGGGTTTTCTTCAAATAGCTTTGCTATTTGTGTTGAAATACTATAAATTCCGAAAGTTTAGACCACATTCCAAAGACAATATACATGCTATTAGAGTGAATAATTGATTTGACTATACACTTAAAATACTACCTCAAATGACTTCTGATAAAATATGGGGATGTGTCATTAACAGAAAAGAGATTTCAACACAATTTTATAAGATAGAAAGCAGAGATTAAGATGCTGGAATATGAACCTTCCATTTGAAAAGGTCCACTGGGTGCCTCGCACAGTGAATGAAAATAGACCCTTATAAAGAAAGTCCTCATAAAATTTTAGCACCCTGGGATTAAAGAGAAAATTCTGGAAGGCCACAGCATGTATTATAGAAAATAAATGGCACAGTACATCTTAGCAAAAATTTTGGAAGATAGAAAACATGTCACCAGAAGTCTGAGAATTGGTTTCCACCTTAGAATTCTATGCTCAGGTAAGCAATCAGTTATGAGAGTAAAGACAATTTTAGGTAAGTTAAAAAAAAAAAAAGCTCCCTTGAACCTTTTCTTAGGAAGATCTATTCCAGCAAAAATAAGCACACAACCTAAGAAAGATAAAGTCTCAATGTCCAAGGAACAGGGCATTCCTTTACAGGAGATTGGTGAAGGAAGTCTCAGCTTTGGCATCAGACCTAGAGTCACCAGTTGCAGACTGGAGCAAGAAGGTAGGAGTTCCTTAATGGAAATGAGGAAGAAATGAAATGGATGGATTATCTGGTAACCCTAGACTGCTCAGAAAATAATGTTGTTAGGTCTATGATAAATCTGATGAAGCATTTGGAAAAAAATATCAGAATTTCTAATATTGATGAACTAAGGAATTTTAGTATGAATAGGTTACTTAGAAGCTCAAAGGTTAAAAAATGAGAAGAAATAGCTATATAGATGAAAGTATTATTCATGGGGAAGAATAGAGTAAGTGCTAATAAATTTAATTATCAGCTTTTTAGTACCATTTGATTATATTATCATGTATATCAGTTATATTGATTAAGAAGCAAGTGGAAATAAAAGTAGTTCAAACTAAAATAAACCATTGAAAGGTGTTAATAGTGGAAACTGGGTATAGGGTATATGGGAACTCTATCTTCACATTTTTTCTATCTCAATCTAGTTTGAAAAATAAAGACTCTTAATAAATTTAATTGGAGAAACAATAAAGACAAAACAAAGAAAAGAGTTCAATATGATACGTGCTATGTCACATATTATATATAGTGTAATAGAATTAATGAGCATCCAGGTATACAGAAAGTAAAATTAATTTTATGATTGATTTTTCAGAATAAGCAATTGAGATAAAATATTGCATTATTTTTAATAAATATTGCTTGTATATGAATGTCTTATATTTTGAATTATCCAATATTTCCAGTCTGTTCTTCTACATGGAAACATATTTTAAATAATGAATGAATATCTATGTTTAGATTAAGTGACTTGCATTTTTACATCAGTGGATTACTCTAGATTTGGATTACGATTATTTAAGTTCACTTCTCTCCTATTTAATCATCCTAAATCACTAAGATCAGACCACTTTGGAGATTGTGTAGGACTAGCTGGGGGTGGAGTGGTCAGTGAGCATATGTGGCTAGACCACGTCTTCAGAATATTGCACTTTTGCTGAGTATTTTGCTCCCCTGTTCATTTCCATCTTTTTGGCCAAATGGTTAACTGATTCTATAGAAATGAAGCAATTTATTTGCTGATCTACCGGTAGAATGGGGATAGAAGTCAAGCCTTCTGATGCCAGGAGCAGGAGTGTCCCGGGGCAGCAAAGGTACACGGTGCTCACTGTTGCTGTCATCAAGACAGGCACTATGCTTGGAGGCCTGAACTCTAGGACAGGGAGACTGACTCTGCAGCAAAACCGTGGTGAGTGTTCAGTGCTGGGACTGAGCCTTCGAGCAAGTTTTAAGACAGGTTTACTTTTTCTTTATTATAATTTTCTATACTTTTAAAATCCCTTTTTATATGTTGAGAACTTGACATTGCAGGAAACTCGTCTCATATATTGTTTTCTCTCTGTAGATCTAGCAAATGAGAATGACAGCCCTGAAATAGCTAAATATCTAAGCTTTAAAAACATTTTAAAAGCCCTAATTGGCATAATAACCTGTAATTTTCTTCTCTGTTTTGGCATTACCCATTTTATATCTTGTACTTCCAGTTTCCCTCAATCACATAATTATCAGATATTCTTGTGGATTGTAAAAGGTGGTTTTGGTGTCATATTCTTCAATTAATTGACCAGTTTGCTTCCATTTTCTGTAATATGTTGTTACTTCGGCTTCCTGCCTGTGGGACATAGTTTATTTAGTTAGTTCCCTTTCAGACTTTTTTCCTTGATTTGTTTACTTGTATACTAGTTCCTGGTCCATGTGAGAAGTCTTAGGGGTGCTACAGAGAATGTTTTTCTCATTGTATATGCACATTAAGCTTCCTTAAGAATAATGCTATCTCTGGGTGCAAGACTGAATCGACCGTTTGTTCTGTTGATTTTTATTGTGTGACTAGTAACTATATTTCATCCTGTTGGTCATTCCTTGACTTTTGAACTTGGTTACAGTTCTTTTGCTGCTTTATATACACTGAATATGTGTGTTCCCTCAATTTGTGTGTTGGAGCCATACCCCACAATGTGATAGTATTTGGAGGTAGGGCTTGAAGAAATATTTAGGTTTAGATCAAGTCATAATGGCAGTGCCCCTGTGGTGGAACTAATACCCTTACCAGAAGAGACACAAGAGCTGTCTACTAGCACATACAGGAGAAAGACCATCAGGGCACACAGGGAGCAGGCAGCTGTCTGCAAGCCAGGATTCCTCTCACCGAGAACTAAGTCTGCCAGCACCTGAATCTTGAACTCCTAGCTTCCAGAGCTGTGAAGTAAATGTTTGCTGTTTAGGCCACAGATCAGCCTATGGTATTTTGTTATAGCAGTCCAGATGTCTAATGCACAGGCTTCTCCAACTTCTCCGGTTTGGGAATTCATAGAGAGAATAAGGCAGTTAAATCTTAGCCAGTGTTTACCATGTGGAGGTGATATTCTGCTTCCTTTAGACATAGTACTAGTTCATTCATTTTTTCCTGGGATCATACTCTAAAACCACATATAAAAGTAAATTATCTTTAGAGACAATATCTTTATGTTTCTAAGTGCCTTTGATTTGACCATGCTGAGTATATTTTGTCAACAACCTAAATGACTGCTACAGTGTAAGTATCTCATTTTAACTTTGTCTGGTGTCCATTCCCCTACAACCTGGTTACAATGCTTTGTTTTCTTTGGGAAATTATGTTTCCCTCTTCTTACTCCCTAGTCCTTGTGGTTAGATGGAGGCCAATCTCATTCATGGCTCCAGACATGAGTATGTTATTCAGACAGGGACATTCAGAGAAACACATTCTCCTAACTCCACTGATTGGTTCTGAAAAGAACACATGACTTATTTCAGGCAGAGGGCAATGAAAGATAGGTCCAAGTCTTTCTCTAAAATCAGTGGGTCAGAGGTTCAAGCCCATACAGAGAATAACAATGCTCAGAGGTAGGCAGAGGGAGAGCCCTCAGATGGTAATTGTTTATTTACTTGGATTCCAGGTATTAACTGAATCTATGCTGGACTTTTTGATCATGTGAGCCAGTACATTTTCTCTCTTGTCTTAGATCTGTTTTAACTGGCTCTTTATTAATTATAACTGAAAGAGTGCTAAGTAGCATGATTACTAAGTCCACAAACAGTAAGAAGCATGAAGAAATAGAGATAGAGACTCTATTAGATGACAGAGTCAAAATCCAGAAAGATCTTGGCTAAAAGGAAGAGTAACAACTAATAAAACTAAAGTGTAATAGTGATAAATGTAAAGTCCCATACTTCAGCTCATCAACTGGGCAAAACAAGGCTGAGGCTGACATGGATATAGTTAACCTTTATAAAAATATTATTGATTTTAGTGCACTCTCAGGTCAATCACAGTTATCAGTGTGATGAATCCAAGAACATGTTGCCTTCTCTTCCATTAACCTATTTGTCTATCCTTGGGTTCATGCTGTGCTGTACCACACTGTCTTGATTACCCTAGCTATATGGTGAGTTTCAAAAATCAGATGTATCTCTCCCAACTTTATTCTTCTAAATAGTTGGCTATTCTATGTCCTTTGCATGCGTGTGTGTGTGCTCAGTTGCTTCAGTTGTGTCTGACTCTTTGCAACCCTATGGACTATAGCGACTCTGTGGACTGTAGCCTGCTAGGCTCCTCTGTCCATGGGATTATTCAGGCAAAAACACTGGAGTGGGTTGCCATGCCCTCCTCGAGGGGATCTTCCCGACCTGGAGATCAATCCCACGTCTCCTGTGTTGCGGGCAGATTCTTTATCCTCTGAGTCACCTGGGAAGCACATGTCTTTTGCATTTTGATATAAATGAAATAGTGAGTTTCCTTAACTTAAAATTAATTGTATGAGTTGCATAAGTTTTCAAGCTGATGGGTGTTGAAATTATAAATTGTTTTTTAGATGCCATTTGACACTTTAGTGGGTTAAAAAAAGAAATCAGTTATTTTTTAACAGTGCTATGGGAAAATAAGTATTGAAATAGTCCAGGTCTTTATCTCTATAAACCTAGAATGCATGTTATATTTGTGGAGTAACATAAGATACTGCTAACAGCGTTTTGCTCTGGTGCAGGGGGAGGGTAGAATTGGTGTCTGGTAAAAAAAAAAAAAGGCATCTTTTGTATACCCTTGAAATCTTTTAAATTAAAAAAATCTAATAACAAATTTCAAAATAAATATATGATATGCATTATTACTCATGTATGTTTGAGATTTATCTCTAAGTCAGAATTCCTTCGTATGCATGAAATCTGTCCGTATTTGTGACTGTGGGTGCTGTTTGTAGATAATGTCCTTGGTGTTTTCCCTCTTTATTCCCTCAGTCAGCCAGTCATCTCGACTTTAAGGAAACTTGACTCAATTAATCTCTTGTGCATCTTTGATGTACCTCCTAAGCTTATTATGACTGTTCTTTATTCCCAATAAACAGTTATGCTTTAGGGCTTACAGGTCTTTTTAGGTACTTCCTGTTGCTGTTCAGCTTGTTTTACAGTCTATTGTGTTTTCTAACTTTATTTATCCTGGCATCAGTTGCCTCATCCGTGAAAAGTGTTGGGTGAAGTGTGGTCCAAAGTTCCTTTTCTTCCTGTGAGTTCCTAAGTCTGCCTTCCGTTTCATTCCATTCCATTTATGATCCAGATAGACAGTGATGGCAGAATCTTCAAGACAAAATGTCACTGAAGTTCATAGAGTTCAAACTTGAAAGAAGTTATGACACTCTTCCCTGATCCTTAGGCCTGTGTTTCACAGCTGTAGCTTTAGAATGATCAGGGTGTTCCTAGTTAGCAGCAGGGGTGATACATTGTTCCCTTGGCCCCTCCCTGCAGCCACACTCCTGTCTGACTTTGCTGTGGTTGGAGTGCGCTTCCTCAGCACTTGGCTTGCTTGTCTAATGGCATGTGCTCAGCAGTTGTGCCATTTTTCAGCGTTGGACTTAAGAGGTCTTTCACACTTCCAGCAGTCATCTTATGCTTCTATTTCTGCTGGTTCAAGGAAAATGAGAGTCACGGGGAGCAGACTCACAGGTCCGAGTGAGAAGCAGGGCTACCCTAGGCACTGAAGCCTCAAGAAGAATCTCTCAGTTGAGCCTAGATTGGATCAGCTGAATCCCAGCTGACCTGTAAATCTCCAAGAGTAAAAAACTATTATGTCTTGGCATGGTCTGTGACAGCATTTTTTGTGACAACTAACTGATACAACAGGCAACATTGAATTACTTCTATAAACATGTATTTTTAAAATTTGATTGATTAGTTTATCTACTTTTAGCTGTGCTGGTTCTCCTGTGCCAGCTTTCTCTATTTGCAGCAAGCGGGGACGACTCTCTGGTTGTGGTGTGCAGGCTTCTCGTTGCAGTCGCTCCTCTTGTTGTGGAGCCCGAGCCCTGGGGCTCAAACGCTTCCATAGCTGCAGCATACAGGCTGAGCTTCCCCATAGTATATGGAACCTTCCCAGACCAGGGATCAAATTTGTGTCCACTTCTTTGGCAGGTGGATTCCCAACCACTGGATCATGAGGGAAGTTCCAAAATGTATTTTTAAAATAGGAAACACATCCTCACAATTCAAAAGTAAAAATATAAAAAGGTGCACAGTAAAATGTTTGCTACAAGTCCTGTTCTCCATTCCCCTGGGTCCCATCAATGTGCTGTCACTGCAAATTGCCCATTTGTTTCTTTTGTATCCTTCCAAAGTTTCTTTATCTAAATACAAATAGACATGAATTTGTAGTCTTGGCCGCCATCCTCATCTTTTTTATACTGTTTTATGCTTTTCTTTTTTCATTTAATATACTTCCAATGTATTTGCATATCAATATACAGAGAGCTTCCATATTTCTTTCTATAGCTACATTGTACATACCTTGAACATAGTGTATGTTTAGTTCCAGACCACTGCAATAAATCAGATATTGCAATAAAGTGAATCACGTGAACTTCCTGGTTCCCAGAACATTTAAAATTTCTGTTTACACTGTATTGTAGTCTATTAACTGTTCCATGTCTAACAAAACAAGTCATATACCTTAATTTAAAAATACTATATTGCTAAAAAAAAAAATGCTAACCAGAATCTGAGCCTTTAGTAAGTTGTAATGTTTTTGCTGGTGGAGTCTTCCTTGGATATTGATGATTGCTAACTGATCAGGGTAGTGATTGCAGAAGGTTGGAGTGTCTGTGACGATTTCTTAAAACAAGACTACAGAGAAGCTTACCACATTGATTGAGGCTGTTTCATGAGCAATTTATCTGTAGTATGCATTGCTGTTTGATAGCATTTTACCCACAGTAGAACTTTTTCCAAATTAGAATCAGTCTTCTCAAACTCTGCTGCTCCTTTATCAACAAAGTTCATGTAATTTTCCAAAACCTTTGTTGTGTTTGCAACAATTTTCACAACATCTTCTTCTACCAGGAGTAGAATCCATCTCAAGAAACCACTGTCTTTGCTCCTTAGTAAGAATCAACTCCTCAATTGTTGGAAGGCAATGGCAACCCACTCCAGTACTCTTGCCTGGAAAATCCCATGGACCAAGGAGCCTGGGAGGCTGCAGTCCACGGGGTCGCTAAGAGTTGGACACAACGGAGCGACTTCACTTTCACTTTTCACTTTTATGCATTGGAGAAGGCAATAGCAACCCACTCCAGTGTTCTTGCCTAGAGAATCCCAGGGACGGGGGCACCTGGTGGGCTGCCAGCTATGGGGTTGCACAGAGTCGGACACGACAGAAGGGACTTAGCAGCAGCAACAGCAGCCTCGTTTGTTTGTTTTTCTCATGAAGTTGTCAGTCACATCCTTAGGATCTACTCCTCATCCTAGTTTTTGTATTATTTTCACCACATCTGTAGTTACTTCCTCCACTGAAGACTTGAGCTCCTCAAAATCATTCATGGACTCAATCAATCAATCCACTCTTCCAAACTCCTATGAGTGATGATGTTTTGACTTTTCCCATTAATTACAAGTGTTCTTAATGGCATCTAGAATGGCAAATGCTTTCCATAAGGGTTTCAGTTTACTCTGCCCAGATTCATCAGAGGAATCACTATCTATGGTAACTGAAGCTTTATAAAATGCTCTTAAAAATAAAACTTGAAAGTCAAAATGACTTCTTGACCTAGGTGCTACAGAATGGATGTTGTATTAGCAGGCATGAAGACAACATGAATTTCATTGTACATCTCCATCAGAGTTCTTGTATGACCAGATGTCAATGAGCAGTGATATTTTGAAAGAGATTTTTTTTTTTTCTGAGTAGTAGTTCTCAGCAGTAGGCATAAAATATTCAGTAAAACATGTTGTCAACAGATGTACTTTCATCCAGGCTTTATTGTTCCATTTATAGAAAGCAGATTTAGCGTAATTCCTAAAGGCCCTAGAATTTTTGGAAAGGTCAGTGACTACTGGCTTCAACTTCAAGTCACCAGCTGCCTTAGCCACTAGCAAGAAACCTTAAAGCCAGGCTTTGACTTTTCCTCTCTATGAAAGTCCCATCGGACATCTTTTTCCAATAGAAGGGTGTTTTGTCAATGCTGAAAATCTGCTGTATAGTGTAGCCACCATCCTTAATGTTCTTAGCTAAATATTCTGGATAACTTGCTGCAACTTCTACATCAGCACTGGCTGCTTCACCTTACTTTGATGTTATGGAGAGAGCTTCTTTTTTTAAACCTCCTGAGCCAGCCTCTGCTAGCTTGAAACTTTTCTTCAGCAGCTTCCTCACCTCTTGTAGCCTTCATAGAATTGAAGCGAGTAAAGGCCTCGCTTTGAATTATGGCTTGGCTCAAGTGAATGTTGTGGCCGGTTTGATCTTCTATCCCAACCACTAAAGCTGTCTCCATATCAGCGATAAGTCTGCTTTGCTCTCTCATCGTTGGTGTGTTCACTGAGGTTGCACTTGTCATTTCCTTCAAGACCTTTTCCTTTGCATTCACAGCTTAGTCCTTTGGTACAGCAGGTCTAGATTTCAGCTTATCTCAGCTTTCAACATGCTTAATCATTTCTAGCTTTTGATTTAAAGTCAGGCTCTAGTGTGACTCTTCCTTTCCCTTGAACACTTGGAGGCCATTGTATGGTTATTAATTGGCCTAATTTCAGTATCATTGTGTCTCGGGGAATAAGGAGGCCAGAGGAGAGTGAGGCCTGCCGGTTGGTGGAACAATCAGAGCACACACATTTGTCCATTAAGTTTGCTGTCTTACATGGGTGTTGTTTGTGGCACCCTTCCCCTCTCCCCAATTTACAGAAGTAACATCAAACATCACTGATCACAAATCACCATAAATAATAAAACAATAATTTAGAAGTTTGGAATATTGCAAAAATTACTAAAATGTGACACTGAAACATGAATAAACAAATGCTTGTTGGAAAAATGATGCCAATAGACTTGCCTTACACGAGGTTGCCACAAACCTTCAATTTTTAAAAAATGCAAAACCTATGAAAAACAGTACAAAGAGATGTGCCTTATATATAGGATGGATAAACAGGAAGGTTCTACTGTCTAACACAGGGAACTATATTCTGTATCCCATTATAAACTATAATGGAAAAGAATATATATATATAACTAAGTTACTTTGTTGCACTTAGAAATTAAATACAACATTGTAAATCAACTATACTTCATTAAAATAAAAAATGGGAGAGGTGTGCCTGTATATGGAGATGGCAGTGGCACCCCACTCCAGTCCTCTTGCCTGGAAAATCCCATGGGCCGAGGAGCCTGGTGGGCTGCCGTCCATGGGGTCGCTAAAAGTCGGACACGACTGAGTGACTTCTCTTTCACTTTTCACTCTCATGCATTGAAGAAGGAAATGGCAACCCACTCCAGCGTTCTTGCCTGGAGCATCCCAGGGACGGGGGAGCCTGGTGGGCTGCCGTCCATGGGGTCGCACAGTCGGACACGGCTGAAGCGACTCAGCAGCAGCGGCAGTGCCTGTATACCATAGTAAAGAGAACCCTCTTGTTGGTCATTTGGTTTGTTTTCTGTCCTCCACTGCACTGCAAGTATATGTGTAGTATAAATTCTCGGGAAAAAAGATATATGCAAATAGAATTTTGACAGTTACTACCAATTGTCCTTCATAGTGGAACAAATAAAATTTCATTTGTAAGAGACATTGTAAATAGATATCTATTTATGTAAATATATATCTATTTAGATATCTATTTTAAAAATAGATGGGTATCAAAAAATAGCCTTTTTATTTAACCTGGAGAAAGAATATAATATTTCATACAGGAAACCATCCCACTGACTTTCCAAGAGGACATGAAATGATCTTTTCAGAGAGCTGACACCAAATACCAGAAAGTTCTCAGCACTGTACAGGTATCAGGTTTTTAAATCCTCAAAACATCCTCTGAAAGAGGTACTGTTACTCCCCTCATCTTAAAGATGAGGAGATTTCTGTGGAAGGAAGCTGAGTGACCTGCTTGAGTTCACTCAGTTAGAAAGCAATAAAGCTGGGATTCTAACTTAAGTAGACTTACTCTAGGGTAAGACAACTAAGCCATAAATTCTCTAAAATTACTTTTAAGATAAAAGCATAAGTAAACTAATATTACTGTAATATCCTAAAATATTTTTTCTCACGTGTCCTGTTTTACTAATAGCTTTCAAAAAGTGATCCATAAGTTGTGTGTGTGTATGAATTTGGATGTTATTTGACTGTATCTATAGGACTCTGGGGGAAATTCCACTTGTAAAACTGAAGGTATATTAAGATATATTAGAAGCTGTTATGAGCTGGCCTAATTTTTAAAAGTCTGTGAATGTAATTATTGGTGCTGAAATGTTTTGGAAAATGAGTGTAAGTTTCTACAATTTGCTAAGTAGCTAACTTGCCTTTGGCACAGTTTAAAAAAAAATCACCTATAAATTTGTTTAATATTCATATCACTTCTGTGAATTGTAAGTGTTAATATTCTGATTGTACAGATGAGAAAATTGAATCTCAGAGACAAGGGTTGATTTGCCCAGTAAATGAGATGCTAATGATGCTGGATAATGTTTACTGAGTATCTACTCTGTGCCAATCACATTGCTAGGTCCAGTTTACAGGAGCTATTTAATCTTCACAACAATTTCAAGAGTAGTTATTCTTACTCCTTTCATTTTACAGATGATAAGATAAGGATTTAAAGAAATTTAGAAGCTTCCTCAAGGCCACGTAGCTAGGACATGGTAGTTAGGCACTTAATCTAGGTTTGTTTTGATGGTCCTTTTAGCTGGGCTATGGTCCCCACAGTAATAGTCAGTTAAACACCAGTCTAGGTATTGCTATGAAGAGTAGAGGTGATTAAAGTCGATCATCATGTGACTTTAGGTAAGGGAGATCCTAGATAATCTGTGTGGGTCTGACTCAACCAGTTGAAAGGTCTAACGAGCAGAGCTGAAGCTTTCCCAAATAAGACATTCTGCCTGTGGACTGCAGCTTCAGCTGTCTGCGAGTCCAGACTGCCCCTCCTAATGCTTTGCCCTATGGACCTCAGACTTGCCTAGCCAGTCCCCAGTTCTTTGCAATAAATCCTGTAATATAAATCTCCTCCTGGATCTGTTTCTCTGGTTGAATCCTGACTGGTCCAAATCCAAAGCTCAAGCACTAACCAGAATGCTAGTGATCCCAGGTCCCAAGCTTGTGCTGCTATGCATCTGAACCACACATTACACTTAGCACACCCTACCCCATACTGTTAGCATTTACATTTTATACCCTCAGTCATGGGGTCTATGAGGTCTCAAAGAGGTGAACACGATTGAGTGACTAAACAACACCAGTACCCACGATCGTGATAAGCATCTTGAATGAAGGCAGACACTAGATTTTACTTATCACCTTGCACACGAGACCCACGGCTCTACTGTCAAAATGATTTCTGTCATGTCTGCACATAGCCGTTTGTCATTTGCCTTCTTGCTTTTGTCCGCTCTCAAATTTGGAGGCCAGTGATATTTTCCCTTTTCTATCTTTTCTTTCACTTTTCTCTTTTAATTCTTAGCTTATCAGCTTTTAGTCAATATTGCTGTACCCTGTCTTATCAATTATTAGATAATATAAAACTTTAAGGGAGCAAGAGGTGATATTCTCTGAGAGTTGGGTGATGACGATTTAGCTGTTTAAACCTGTGCTACACTTTCTCCTGGGCCAGACTTCTGACAGATATTGATGAGTCAAATTCAAAACTTCATTCCTTAATGAATTTAGTTGGATGGGAGGAATATGTTCCTCACTATAGATAAGCACTAATTCCATGATCAAAGTATTATCAAAGAGCAGATCCTAAGGGCTGGTTAAATGATAGGTCGCAAAAGACAACACTTTTCTGTTTTTCTTCTTCTCTATTTGTATTTTATTTAAGTAACATGGAACTCTCATCAATGTTATGTGGCAGCCTGGATGGGAGGGGAGTTTAGGGGGAGAATGGATATATATATATCCATATATATATTCAGTCATATATATATATGACTGAATTTCTTGGCTGTTCACCTGAAACTATCACAATATTGTGAATTGGCTATAACCCAGTACAAAATAAAAAGTTAAAAAAAAATCCTTCTTTAACATTTTCTCATCTCCTGTTGGTTAGGCTCAAAGTAAATCCTTTGCTAAGAGTATTAAGAGGTCTTCCTCAGACTTTCTAATAACTTAGCCAGCCTGTTTTCAGTGGTAATAAGTTCCTTAACTTTTATGTATTATGGTCACATTTTTCATAGTTCTTAAAGATATTGCTGATATTAAAATTGATAATTTGAAGTTATATACAGTTGGTGTTTTTATCATGAATCAATTTTTCAGGACTCCAGAAAAAAAGATCTGTGTTTGTTACTATTGTAAAGATGAAAAAAACAAGATATAAAAATAGTATGTCCCCTCTTAGCATTTCCTTCAGTCATAATAGGATTAAGACTAGAGCTTAAATTTTTGACTCTGATTAGAAATTGTCATTAATTTTATTCATTTAGATGGATCATAGGTTGTAAGCTGAGCCATAAAATGTGGAATGTGTCTCACTTTCCTACGTTTACAGAAATTTATATTAAATTTTATTTAGGATACATTTCTATTTTATATAAAAAGTAAAACCATATACATGTTGTTTTGAAAAATCCTAAAGTTGGTATGAAAACCAAGGTAATTATTTAAGTTTACTCCAGGTAATTTAGTTGCTGTTATTGTGTGGCATTCTTTATGTTGCCCTATGGAAAAAGTAGGTCTCTCTGCACTTAGACCTCTTACTAATCTTGCTTTTCTTCTGAAAGAATTTTGTAAGGAACATTTCCCTGCGTTGGAGTCATGCAGAAGATATGTAAACATCCAACACATTTCTACAAATCTGTGAGGTATAAAGTTGGGAATGTTCCACTCCTCTCTGTAGAAGCTACCAAGGAAAACGCGCAGAAAAAAGTATTTTGAAATCTAAACCAATAAGATGCAATGCAAACTATCTAAAGAACCAGGAAGGAATCAAACCTCATTTGTTTACTTTCAAGCAATTTAGGGCTTCCTAGGTGGTGCAGTGGTATAGAATCTGCCTACCAATTCAGGAGACTCAGGAGGTGAGGGTTTGATCCCTGAGTTGGGAAGATCCCCTGGAGAAGGAAAATTCTCAGTACTCCTGCTTGAAAAATTCCATGGACAAAGGAGCCTGGTGGGCTACAGTCTATGGGGTCACAAATAGTTGGACATGACTGAGTGATAGAGCATGCACACATTGCTTAATAAGGAAGCTTGTTCAAATTAAATAAGCCTAGACATGTGCTAAGGATGTCAGTGATTGTTATTGTTGAGCATCCAAGGTTATAGAACACTTCATTAATACTAAAGCCAATTCTTTTCTTAAAGAGATTCCATTTGTGTTATTCCTAGACAATGCAGAAGGCCATAGAAAATAAAATGATTATTCTGTGTTGTTTCAATTGGTATTAAATGTAACTGCTAACCCCATGACTTGGACAAAGGGCAGGACTGCCTTCAAAGTTTATAATTTCTCCAGCATGATAGCATTTAAGCAAGACCTGGTAAAGAAAACATTTGCAAGCAGAAAATGGGAACTTTCTAAAGGATGTGGCCCACTTCTGTGTCCCCTTACTCATTCTCCATGGTAGGCACACAAAACTTAAGAGATTTCCATAGTCCTTACTCTAAACTCATATTTTTAGGATGCCCGAGTTTGAATCCTGTCCCCAAATTTCTAGTTGTGTGTTTGTGGCAAACAGTCATTAGAGCAATTCTCTAATATTCTGATCTCCTCCTTTGGACACATGGTAGGTTAGTACTTCTGCTCATTGAAATAGGTCATGGCCACATGGAAGGAGTCAGGGCGTAAGTCACCACCTTTTTCTTCTCCCGGCACGGCAACCAGCTTTGTTACAGACAGCAGATACTCCATCATTCTACAAAGAGCAGAGCCCTTGCCAAGGCACATGGATAGGTATCATCAAAGAAAAATAAAGCTATTGTCTTAAACCACTGAGATGTTAGAGTTGTTTGTTGTTGTAATCTCATTTACCTATCCTTACTAAGAAAGTGACTTCACAGAGCTACCTAACCTCTGTTAGTTTTCTTGTCTGTAAGGAAATGACAGTAGTACCTACCCTGGGTTTTGGCATGAGGATTAAATGAAATTATCTAGTTAAAAGACTTACCATGGTGTCTGGCAAGTGATAAATCCCCTATCAGTGTTGGCTGCTATTGTTATTATCATCACCCAGAATCATTACCCAGGGCAAGATTATTATTGTCATTGTTGTTCAGTTGCTCAGTCGTGTCCAACTCTTTGTGACCCAATGGACTGCGGCACTCCAGGTTTCCCTGTCTTTCACTGTCTCCCAGAGCTTGCTCAAACTCATGTCCATTGAGTTGGTGATGCCATCCAACCATATCATCCTCTGTCCCCTTCTCCTCCTGCCTTCAATCTTTCCCGGCATCTGGGTCTTTTCCAATGAGTCAGCTCTTCGCATTAGGTGGCCAAAGTATTGGAGCTTCAATTTCAGCATCAGTCCTTCCAATGAATATTCAGGGTTGATTTCCTATAGGATTGACTGGTTTGATCTCCTTACAGTCCAAGGGAATGTCAAGAGTCTTCTCCAGCACCACAGTTTGAAAACATCAGTTCTTTAGTGTTAAGCCTTCTTTATGGTGAAAGTCTTACATCTGTACATGACTACTGGAAAGATCATTGCTTTAACTATATGGACCTTTGTCAGCAAAGTGATGTCTCTGTTTTTAAAACATTGTCTAGGTTTGTCGTAGCTTTTTTCCAATGAGCAAGTGTCTTTTAATTTCGTAGCTTCAATCACCGTCTGCAGTGATTTTGGAGCCCAAGAAAATAAAAATCTGTCACTATTTCCATTTTCTTCCCCATCTATTTGCCATAAAGTGATGGGACTGGATGCCATGATCTTAGATATTATTATTACATATTTATAATTTAAATATATAAATAAATAAAGTATATTTAAACATTTAAATAAAATATTTATTTAAATATATTTATAAATATATATTATATATTTATTCCCAAAGTTTACCTTCTTTGAATGCAGCCTCTTTTTAAGAATTACTCTATTTACATACATTTCTAAAAAATATTAGTCTTTTCTACCTTAAATAGAATTCTTAAGGACTTAGGTTCATCATTGTTGTTCAGTTGCTAAGTTGCGTTGACTCTTTTATGACCCCATGAACTGTAGCCTGCTAGGCTGCTCTGTCTATGGGATTTTCTAGCCAAGTTTACCGGAATGGGTTGCATTTCCTTCTCCAGGGGATCTTCCTGACCCAGGGATTGAACCCCTATTTCCTGCATTAGTAAGTGGGTTCTTTCACTGAGTCACCAGGGAAGCCCAGGTTCATTGTCATGAATGCCAATTATCATAACAATGTGATATAAATAGACCACCCAAGGTCTTAGGGTCACCAGTATAAATGTTAGCTATTATGCTGTAATATGATATAGTTCAGAACACTTTGAGGTGTGTAGGGCATCTGCTGTGGTGTTTTGGGTTTTTTGTGTATTTTCATAGCAGTTTTTCTTCTCTGTCACCTATTGGCTATTCTCAGCATACTTTTGATAAAATCTTTTTTCTAGTCCTATTGACCTCTTAATGTACAGCTTTCAATCTGCTGCAAAATTTGGAAGGAATTAATCAGTTTTGTTAGGATTATATGTAACTTAAAGAAATTAGCCTGAAGGAAGTGACCACTTGTTGAGCATGTTACTGTAAGTCTTTGCAGTGGCTCACTGATAATTTTTTTTTAAAAGAAAGAATCCTATCTAATTTTCTGCTACTATTGGGAAGGTTTCTACTTTACTATAGTTGGGAAACTAAACAGAATCTAAATTGGATAGTGTTCACATTATATCAGGGGCTTCCCTGGTAGCTCAGCGGTAAAGAATCCGCCTGCAATGCAGGAGCCACAGGAGACATGGGTTTGATCCCTGGTTGGGGAAGATCCCCTGGAGGAGGGCATGACAGCCCACTTGAGTATTCTTTCCTGGAGAATCCCATGGACAGAGGAGCCTGGTGGGCTACAGTCCATAGGGTCCAAAGAATGGTTCATAACTGAAGCAACTTGGCATGCAAAGATGCATATATGATACCAGTTTCACCATCTATCAGAGGTATGAGATTAGCATCACTAGAAGACCTCCAGTGTAAACAAATAAGCTTGACTGTTTGTGGAGGTTCAAGGAACTGCCATTATTTCCTGCCTCTCAAGCCCATCCAAACTGAAATTTATAACTGGGAGATAGTACCACCATTCCTGCCACTTTTAGAAGCCAGGGTGGCAAAGGCCAGTAAAGAGGAGAAAAGAGGGTGGGTACCACCCTTATGGCAGAAAAAGTAGAGGAACTAAAGAGACTCTTCATGAAGGTGAAAGAGGAGAGTGAAAATGCTGGCTTAAGATCCAACGTTCAAAAATTAAGATCATGGCATCCAGTCCCATCATTTCATGGCAAATAGATAGGGAAAAAGTGGAAATAGTGACGGACTTTATTTTCTTAGGCCCCAAAATGCTGTGTACAGTGACTGCAGCTATGAAATTAAACGATGCTTGCTCCATGGAAGAAATGTCATGATCAACCTAGATAGCATATTAAAAAGCAGAGATATCACTTTGCTGACAAAGGCCCATCTAGTAAAAACTATGGTTTTTCCAGTAGTCATGTGTGGATTTGAGAGTTGGACCATGAAGAAAGCTGAGCACTGAAGAATTGATGCTTTTGAACTGTGATGCTGGGGAAGACTTTTGAGAGTCCCTTGGACTGCAAGGAGATCCAAGCAGTCCATCCTAAAGGCACTCAGTCCTGAATATTCATTGGGAGGGCTGATGCTGAAGCTGAAACGCCAATACTTGGGCCATCCGATGTGAAGAACTAACTCATTGGAAAAGACCCTGATGCTGGGAAAGATTGAAGGTGGGAAGAGAAGGGGGTGACAGAGGATGAGATGGTTGGATGGCATCATCGACTTGATGAAGATGAATTTGAGTAAGCTCTGGGAGTTGATGATGGACGGGGAAGCCTGGTGTACTGCAGTCCATGAGGTTGCAAAGAGTCAGACACAACTGAGCGACTGAACTGAACTGCACTGAGGGTGAACAGGTTTTCCCAGTGTACTCTTAATGAACAAGTGGGAATGAAAGTCTGTCATTACCCCTTCTGGGTGGTAACAGCTTATTTGCAAATATTGCACAGTCACCCAGAATCCTAGGTTCTCTACTCTTACTGTTAGTGTATTGTGTATATTGAGCTTTAAAGAAATTGCATAGTTTCTGACCCTTATTTTCTATCTAATACATGTGATTATTGTGAATTATCAGGGCATATGATTTCTGAAAAACAGTAAAAGGCACAACTTTTATACATAAAGGGCGTTTGTTTTCTCATTTTCACCCCTTTCTCCTTTGTGTATAACAGCTCTTGGACTTTGTGGGGGACAAAGCAAACATGACTGGAAGTTCTACTTTCCTTCAGCCAGTCTAGACTGCTTAGATGTTATCTCTTGGAATTTGAAACATGAGTGACAAAATGACTGAAACAATTGGAATGGAATCAGCAAAATCCTGAAGAAGAAAAGGCAAGTCTGTCTAGACCTCTAGAACTGCCTGACTCCTGATCTTTCCTATGGCTTCTGGGGGTATCACACCTTTCCAGAAGTTCATTTTCCATTTTAGTCCATTTCTGTTGCTTATAACAAGTTTTGTGTTTTATGTTTCACAGTGGTGATTAGCCTAAACAGACATTTTATATATTATTTGTTTTTAAAATATATTGAACAAGAAGATCTATTTTCTTAGAATAGAAGTTTAATGACTTGGGGTAAAGACAATTTCTAAATTAGGAGGGTATCTACCATTTATTGAGAATACAATATTTGCCAAAACTGTGCTCAATGCTTTATGTATATAATAGGTATATGTGCATAGTTGCTTGTTTAAATATATGTATATGTATAAAGCTTTATTTGCCATTACAGTGACTCAGTGAGTAGGATATTACTTTCCCCAGTTTACATATGGAGGAGCTGAAGCCTGGAGAGGTTAATTTGGCAAAGTCACACAGCTGGAAAGTGATGGAGCTAGATCTGGTTGCCTTAACCACCATGATATATTGCCTCTGATATCAGAAATAGTGTGATTTTTTGAATTCAATTATAAGCCAATAACTGCTCAGAAAAGAGATATATCTTCTTTCTCTTTTTAAAACAGGGCTCTGAGAGCAAAGAAGACTGAATGCTAATAAAAAACAAGCAGCAGATTTATAACACATCTTAAAAGTTAAAATGGTTGTAGATAGATCAGTCCTCTAGTCTTGTATGTTACTACATTTGCTTCACATTTTGTTTTCAAAAGAAAGATGCTTAATTCAATTACCCTAGATGATTCTAAGATTAATCAGAACTTTATATTTAAAATTTTCTTTATATTTTAATTGAATTAGAATTTCACTTCTTTTTTTGTTAGGGTCTGGCATTTTTTCCTGTTTCTTTATAAACGATTGCAAATCTAGAATGTGCATAATGCAATAGAAAGCAGGGAAGCAAGTGAGATTGTTCAGCTAAGAATCATTAATAACTTCAGTATCATGGAATCAATGGAGAGAATTCTGTCAGTAAAACAGTACTTTCTGAAGTTCCCAAACATTTTATCTTGGAAAATTAGTAGACATGACATTTTTCACACAAGAGAATAATTTAAGATTATAGCTGCCTCTGTGTAGTTAGGGTTCTAGAAGCATGCCACAGAAAACCAGCTTTATGCATAAAAGTCCAATTTTTCAGCTGTTTAAATCTAGTATTATTTAAAAGATCCCTGTTGATTAGTATTTTCTACTTTTACAATTCAGTTAGTTTTTGAAGTTTGTTCATAATTTTCTAGGAAACATCTTTGCATATTAAAAGAATGGCTGATTTTCAGTTAACTTGAATGATCTAATTCAATATAATTATATGAAATACACCTATACCCAAACACTATTAAAATGAAATACTTACATGCTAAAATATATGTCATACTGTCGAGAATTATGGGTTTATATAACAAAAATATCTAATTTGTATTATAAATATTTGTCCAAAAATTGAGGCATATTTATGAGACCTTGCCAGTAGTGCAAATACAATTACATATTTAAAACAAGGCAAAGAAAGGCATAGGAAAAGCATCCAACTAATGCAGTAATGTTCCACGTATACATAGTCAAAAATGGGATAAATCTGTGTTCTGGTTTCCTTCAGGAATCCTCCCAAGTATTAAGCATAGTTCTTAGAACTGTAGTTATTCACCCTGAATATGCTTTTCTGTTCATGACTCCTCTTGACTCACAATATACAACTCAATAAGGAAGGAGCAGGAATGAAATAAGGTTCTATGCCAGTCAGGGTTCTTCAGAGAAGCAGAACCAATCTGTCTGTTTTACATGTGGGTGTGTGGTGGGCAAAAGGGCCTTCCCTGGTTGCTCAGTGATAAAGAATCCACCTGCAATGCAGGAAACTTGAGTTTGATCCCTGATCCCCAGGGTCAGGAAGATCCCCTGGAGAAATAAACAGCTGCTGCTGCTGCTAAATTGCATCAGTTGTGTCTGACTCTGTGCGACCCCATAGACGGTAGCCCACCTGGCTCCTCATCCATGGGATTTCCCAGGCATGAATACTGGAGTGGGTTTTCATTGCCTTCTCCAAACAGCAACCCCCCTCTAATATTCTTGCTTGGGAAATCCACAGAAAAGCCTGTGGGCTATAGTCCTTGAAATCTCAAAGAGTCAGACATGGCTTAGCGACTGAATGTGAACATTGTGTGTGTGTGTGTGTGTGTTTATATATAGGCCAGTTGGAAACTCAGAAGTCGATAGTTCAGTCTTCTTTCTTCTGGAAACTTCAGTTTTTGCTCTTAGGCTTTCTGACTGATTGACAAGACACACTCACATTATTGAAGATAATCTCCTTTACTTAAAGTCAACTGATTGTAGATGTTAACCAGGTTTACAAAAATACTTTTACAGCAACACCTAGATTAGCATTTGATTAGATAACTTTGAACTAACTACAGCATAGCTAGTTGACAGGTAAATCAACCATCACCCAGTCTCTATGTGGCAATTGTGATGGTGGAAGGAAGTCTCTGGAAATTTTTCAGATGTAGCCCAACCTGTTCAAGGGTAGCTGGGGAAAGGAGGGAGAACAGGTGTCGTGTCTTGTCCATTCTTCCCTCCAGGCATTCCTCACACTACTTCCCTAGTGACTGTGTGGTCATGAAGGTAAGCAAAGGGGAGGATGTGCTTTAAATATACTAGGAAATGACGTTTTAGTCACTTTTGTGAAACCTAGGTGTACTGGGTCAGTATCTAGATGATTTTATGATGGCTCTTGACAAATAGCTCTTGTGGGATCAGGATGAAGGGCATTATTTTTTTGGTGAAAATGATGTCCTTGGTTTCATTTTACTGATGAGAGTCTAAATAAGTTTTTATCTTGAAATGCAACTTGTGGAAGCTGTTTGGGACTCCCTTCTCACCTTGCCCCAGTAATAAATTAATTTGTTGTTCAGTTGCTAAGTCATGTCTAACTGCAATCTCATGAACTGCAGCATGCCAGTCTCTTTTGTCCTCCACTATCTGCTGGAGTTTGCTTAAATTCATGTCCATTGAGTCGGTGATGTTATCTAACCATCTCATCCTCTGTTGCCCCCTTCTCCTTTTGCTTTCAATCTTTCTCAGCATTAGGGTCTTTTCCAGTGAGTTGGCTCTGCATCAGGTGGCCAAAATATTGGAGCTTCAGCTTTGACATCAGTCCTCCCAATGAATATTCAGGGTTTATTTCCTTTAGGATTGACTGGTTTGATCTCCTTTCAGTCCAAGGGACTCTCAAAAGTTTTCTCCAGCACCACAATTTGAAAGCATCAATTTTTTGGTACTCAGCCTTTTTTATGATCCAACTCTCACATATGTACATGACTACTGGAAAAATCATAGCTATAACTATACAGACCATTGTCAACAAAGTGATGTCTTGCCTTTTTAGTATGCTGTCTAGGTTTGTCATAGCTTTCCTCCCTAGCAGCAAGTGTCTTTTAATTTTGTGGCTGCAGTCAGTCACCTTCCATGGTGATTTTGGAGCCCAAGAAAATAAAGTCTGTCACTGCTTCTCCTTTTCCCTTCTATTTGCCATGAAACGATGGGACTGGATGCTACAATCTCAATTTTTATAATGTTGAATTTCAAGCCAGCTATTTCACTCTCCTCTTTCACCCTCTTCAAGAGACTCTTTAGTAACTCTTCACTTTCTGCCATTAGAGTGGTATCATCTGCATATCTGAGGTTAAGCTCAAGACTAGTGGGGTGATTTGAGGTTTCCAAATCTCTCTTGCTTTCAGAACCTCTGAAATGTGTTTTTTTTTTTTCCTTTGGGCTGAATTATGCTAAAAACCTGTGAACTGGGACACAGAAAATAGGAACAGTAATGGAAAGATTGGGTCCCGAATAAGCATAAAATTATTCTCTATTTAAAAGTCTTGAAGGTATAATCCAAAATATGGGTCATGGAAATTTTTAAGGACATAGCAATGTTATGAGACAATCTTACAACCCTATTATGTATAACAGGCCAGTTAAATAATGAAAGGTAGGAAGAAAAAATAAGACTTATGCAACATGATAAGGAGAAGAAATTTTTCTTCCAACTTTATCTTCAGAAACATGGATATTTAATAAAATCCCTTGGAAGTTACTTTCCTGGCTCCCTCTAATAAAACTGACCAATGAGAAAATGCAATATATAACTCACTAATGAAATAGTTACAAAATAAACACAGACTTTCCTTTATTTCAGGGTAATTTCAGCCAAGAAATGAAATGGCTAACAAAACCCACAGAATTATTATCACCCATTGGAGGCAAAGTATATACTAAAACCATAATCCCTAAAGTTAACACTAACTGAAAATACTGCAGAAAGATTGTCCGGTATTTGCCCCAAGTGACTTTTTAGCACTCTATACCTCTAGAATACAATCAAAGTTTATTTTATTATTTTACAGGAAAGGATTTCAATTTGCTACTCATATCAGAACCAGCACTTAACAAGTTCAGTCATTTCTTTATTTACCCATGGTTAAAAAGTAACTGAAAAAACAATCCAAAGAAGAGGTGGGGGTGTGGAAAGGAAGGAAAAGCATATTTACATGATGCTTTTGAAAAGGCAAAAAGTTAAGACATTTCTGAACTTGAAAATGATTAAAACATTTTACTAATCTTTCATTTCCCAGTCGAAGCCAGATGGGAAACAATATGGCAGTCCTAGTTGGAATTCCTGGGAACTGGACAAGGCTTCAATAGGATGTCTTCCTTGGCTTGTCTCAACCAGAGAGAAGAGTGCTTTGTTTGGTCTAAAGAGAACTTAGAATCTCAGGAGAAACATCTGCTGTTTTACAGCAGATGAAACTACTGAGGTGTGTCTCTTACAGATGGAGGAAAGGTAATAGTCAGTTACTAGTACCCCTATTCCCATTGTACTACCTGATGAAACAGTTGAACTAGACTCTCTACTTCTAACATATTATTTGACTCAGAAAATGTTAATGCTATTTCTCATGAAGTAAAGACTTCAAAGCAATTTTGATCTTAATTTTGTATGAGTAAAAGAAAAAAAAAGTGTAGATTTTTCCCTTCTGTTTCTAAAGCCACACAGTTAGAGTGTGCAACCATGCTTTCTCAGAACTCGATGGTACACAGTTTTTGCCAGAATAAGTCCATTGATTACAAATGGAGGTCAGGCCTTCTGGCATGAGATATTTTTGCTAATTTATTTCTTAACACATTAACACATTTCTTTGCTCCTGAGTCTCATTTAGTAAAGCTTCTGATTGAGCCAACGAACCAGAGCTTGCTCATTTGAGTTTGGGCAGAGTTTGATGCTTTCCCATATTTCCGTCAACTAAATTTAATAAAATCCTTCTTTGCCCTTTAGCCCCTTTGGGTAGAAAGCTCAGTTGTTTGAGACAAACTGGTCTGTCCCCCCAGGCCACATGGAGACTCAGTAACTCATGAGAATGAGGTACCCCATTTGACTGGGTCCATCTTGACATTTCCATTATGCTATTGCTTAAAATAGATGAAGACTTAAAGGGAGAAAAAAAAATCCATCTACTAAAAAACTTTCACTGCTGATTCAACTCAACAATGGTTATTTTGTGGATTGTGATGTCAGTGTCCAATTATTATAGTCCAGTTTTGCTGTCTTTCTTTATTTTTAGTGCAAGGAAAATTGTGTAAAGAGACAGGGACCAAACATCCTACAGACGTGTATCAGAAAGCAGAAGAGGTAGGAATCTACATTAAAGTTTGGTCTGTATTCACTAAATAGTAGGAGTAGTGAGAAAATGGAGAAAGACAATTTACCATCATTCTTGGTTTGTCTAGTTTTTCAAGTTCTCAGCAGAACCAGAATGAAAGTCATTCTGTAATAAACAAATGATTTCATGGTAATGAAGTTAAATTTTGCAAAAAAAAAAAGAGTCAAGAATCTTTCTGGAAATATTTGTGTTTCCCTTACTGCTTGGTGTCCAGGTAAAAAAAGAAATGCTGAGGATAAATCCTAAGCTATCTAAAGAAATGTGATCATATTAGAAAATGTATTTTCTAGTTCTCATGTCAGTCAGTGTTCGAAATAACTTGATTTAGGGAAAATATACCTATGGCTAAAATTAGCCATGCTCTGTGTCCAAACTGAAGATTTGCTAGACCAGGGAAAATATTCCTGAGATTGTTGTAGTGCAGTCTGCTCAGCACAAAGCCAGTCTTTTTAGTGCAGTATTTTTTCACAGCTTTGGGGAGAGCAGCACAGGTGCTAAGGTGTAAACACATGATGTGAAATCATGGCGGGAGGCCGACTGGCGTTTACACTTTTTCTCCAACATAAAAAAAAAAACAAACATGGATATTGAAGTAGTGTGGGAAAGCTTTCCTGACATGATATTACTAAGCCGAGATCTAAAAGGCAAATAGATTTTTTTTTTTTAGCCACGTGACTGACCAGCGTCTAAAGGCAAGAAAGAAAACAGAATGTAAGATACAGCTGAATGGCTCCCAGTTAATTAAATCTTGAGTGTCTTCTATGTGTGCAACATGGGCGAAGCTCTGGGGATGTGATAGTGTGCTGAAACACACTCAGGCACGGTCCTTGTGTCAGTTCTCTTCTACAGAGGAGACAAACCTCAAATTATGAAATGAATATAAAATCCTCACTCGGTTAAATAGAACTAGATGCTAGAGGGACATAGCCAAAGGGGATCTGAACTAATAGGGGCTACCAAGGAAGGCTTTTCTGCGGAAGTTGCAACTGAGCTGAGATCTAAGTGAGTCTGAGAAGAGGAGAGCACAGTGTTTCAGACACGGGAACAGCATGTACAAAAGTGTGACGGCCCGTCCTCACCAGAGGGACTTGAGCTCTTCTCACAAAGAATGTTGTAGAACTTGTGAGAGTCTGAAGAACTTGTTCAGCTCAAATTCTCAATACATCATGGAGTAGCCGAAAGAGTAAATTAATAAGTCAAGGCCTTAGCTGAGCTGAGGGGTGGGAGCCCTGATTTTGAGGTGCACTAAGGCAATGGACTAAGAAAGAAGGAGAGGAAACATGGAAAGATGAGCTCAGTATCCTGCTTAGATCTGGGAAAATGAGGCTCTGGGCTCGGTGCAGCAGAGGACCCTCAAATCATGAATATATACGATACTTTACAAGTTTTTAAGTGCCAGCAGGCCCTTCTGGGACTCATTAGTGATTGCATCCAAATGCTATGAAGTTTTATTGGTTATGCTACCCTCAACATAAGCAAAGGAGAAAGCTTCAGCCGTCTAAGAGAGAGTTTTAACAGCAGAAAACTTAAAAAAGAGAAAAGATAAATTAATTAACTTGTCAAATCCTTTTCATAGCATGAATATAATGGGTACTTGCACTATGAAGTTTCATTTCCCACTAGTGCTGAGCATCCATTTTCTTCTCTCCATATAAGAGCAATTCATGGTTCTGGACTTACTCCATATTTGTTTAGTTTTTGCAGTTATTGCACATGATGGCTGAGGAATGTTTTACAGTATTAAGCAATCCATATTACTCATAAATTTGTATGCATCTGTGTCTAAACATAATATAAAGAATGGTACTAGTCCTTAACATTGGCAACTAGATGGACATTGAATGTGAGAGATGCAAATAGTTTTATTTTTATAAAAATGTTTAATAAGATTAATTGAAATTTCAATTATTAAAATAAAAATTCCAGGATTATTTAATTTCATTTTATAATTTGATATTCATTATAGTTTGTATTTTACCTTCTAAGTTTAATTCTTGTATATATTTTAAAAGAAAAATAACTGTTAACACATGAAAAGTTTTCATTTTTCTACATTTTAAATTTACTTTAAAAAATTTTGTTTTTTAAAAATATTTATTTATTTTTGACTGTACTGGGTCTTTGTTACTGTGCATGGGCTTTCTCTCTTTTTGGCATGCAGGGATTACTCTCTGGTTGTGATGCGAGGGCTTCTCATTGCGGTGGCCTCTCTTGCCGCAGAACGCACACTCTTGAGTACTTGGATTTCAGTAGGTCTGGCATGTGGGTTTGGGAGCTGTGGCTCTCAGGATCCAGAACGTGGGCTCGTTAGTTGTGGCACATAGGCTCAGCTGGCACACAGCGTGTGGGGTCTTCCTGGACTAGGGGTAGAACCAGTGTCCTTGCATTGCAAGGCAGATTCTTAACCTGGACCACCAGGGAAGCCCTACAGTTTTGATTAAAATAATCCAAATTTTATACCATTTAAATGTTAACATTTACTTTTAAATCTTTTAGATCATTGACAATGAGGGCAGGTAAAGAATAATTATGATAGAAATAAAGCTGGGGCGTGTGAAATCAATCACCAGCCCAGGTTTGATGGTCGGGGCTGGTGAACCGGGATGACCCAGGGGGAGGGAATTGGGAGGGAGGAGGGAGGGGGGTTCTGGAGGGGGAACATATGTATACCCATGGCGGATTCATGTCAATGTATGGCAAAACCAACACAATAAAGAAAAGAAAATTAAAGAAAAAAAAAAGCTGGGGAGAAAAAAGAAATAGAAAAATTTCAAAGAAGAATCCTGGGAAGTGAAAGTGTTAGTTGCTCAGTTGTGTCCGACTCTTTGTGACCCCCTGGACTATAGCCCATTAGGCTCCTCTGTTCATGGAATTCTTTAAGCAAGAATACTGGAGTGGGTTGCCATTCCCTTCTCCAGGGGATCTTCCTGACCCAGGGATTGAACCTTGGTTTCCTGTAGTGCAGGCAGATTCTTTACCGTCTGAGACAACAGGGAAGCCCAAGAAGAGTATACTTAATTTAAAATAAAAATATTGGAACAAAGGAAGTGAGCAGACTTCTGTTGAGTATGACCCTGACAGAATTTGCAAATAAGAGATTACAAGTTCTTATTCAATGAGGATTTAACTACTAGTCAAAACAATGCAAATTAACAAGACCATTATTCTCATCAAATCTACAACTTAAGTGGGTCAGATAAAAAAAAAACCTTGCAATTTTATATACTCTATTAAATGAAGATTTAGTGACTAATTAAAACAATAAGAATGAAAAAGAATCAATTTTATATCCCTTCATAGCTCAGAAACAACAAACGTGACTGGCCTATCCTTTAGAAGACAGAGAAACAAACTGTCTTAAAGTCAGCAAATGCAGGAAGAAATCCAGTTTGACTGGATGTTCTTGGAAATGGTGACACCATGTCCTGACAGTCTGAATGTTGCTAGTAAAGCACATTTAGTTTCAAATTGATGATTATGATTTTCCATTGCACGAACATGGCAGAATTTTTGTATTTCATTTTATTCTAAATTTCTTTCAAATAGAAGGTGATTTTAGAAACTGGCTTTTATATTCTTTCTTTAAAAACTATTTTGCTATCACTGTTAACATATTTCAGAATCAATCTTTATGATAGATTTCAGCCAAGGAACATATTTGTAATAAGAAGCACTTAAATTCTCAATTAAAATGCTATGAAATGTCTTTTGCACACAAAAAATACAGATGTAATTATTAGGATTGAAAAAGGAGACAAGCAAATAGCAGACTAATGATATTTCACAAATAAAAGTAAATGTCAACTAGTACATGGGCATAATCTTTAAAGAATAATTGTGTGTCTAACATTCAGCCAAGGTTAGTGATGCCTTTCATGGCAGAACAGCAAAGTATTGATAGAATGTAATGGTAAGTGTTTAGGATTTGTAGAAGTGGTTTTGAAATTTGGTGAAAGAATGACCAAAAACTTAAAATGAGTAAAAAATAATGAAACAAATGGTAATTCTCTAGTAAGGAGAAATAAAAGTGAAATTATTAATTTAAGAGAGATTAAAATGAGATAAAAAATCATCTCCCGAATTTGAAAAAGGAAAGAGTATTCAGTTCAACTTAGTTGTACCAGTATCGAAGTCTAAGTGCCATGTGCTCAGTCATTAACTCATGTCCAACTCTTTGTGACTCCATGGACTGTAGCCCCCCAGGCTCCTCTGTCATTGGGATTATCCTGGCAAGAATACTGGAGTGGGTTGCCATTTCCTACTCCAGGGGATCTTTCCAATCCAGGGAGCGAGCCCATGTCTCCTGTGTCACCTGCATTGCAGGTGTATTCTTTACCTGCTGGGCCATTGGGAAGCCCCAGAATCCAAAGTATAAGTATTGCTACATAAATAACATTTATTTATTTATACATTGGTGACCAGAAGAATTAAGGAAGGAAGTTTAAATTAACGAATCTCTCATTGTTTCTAAACTGTTGTAAAAGTACAACTTTTTGACTGAGGAAAGAGTCAAAAAAAACAACTTCAGTTTTAGACTCTAATTTAAAAGATTGTTGAGAGCAAAACTGTGTTACTAATAGTAACATGGTTGATAACAACAGAGGTGATTTTGGTGTAAAGTCCAGAAGGACTTTTCATGCCATTTACACTTCATGGTTTGAATTTTCTACAAAGAGACATAGTCCCGATACCTCTGATATTTTTGACATTCCTTGAAACAGTTTAAACATTATATATAGTATTTTCAGGGTCTGTCCAAAGGTGGAACATACAGAGAAAAACAGAATTTGACCTAATAAATACTCACAGATAAATAATGGGAGTGCTGATCAAATGCTGCTAAAGCAGTTAGATTTAAACAAGACTCTAAATGTATTAGGGCAGTCAAGTAAAATAACAGAAAATTTCTCAAATAGTAAATTGTGATTTTTGGCAGAAAATGAAATTAATTTTAAGTATGTCTAGTCACATATTTATTTTCTATTAATAATATTAGCAAAAGCTTAGGGAAAAAAATCTAAATTTGGCTACTTTTAAAAGGATTGAAAAAACTCTTAGAATTTAAAGAAGTGGTTTTTATAAATAGAAAGAAACTACATGTGCAATAAGAAACAAATATGACAATCCAAAAAAGTTAGAAAATTTAAATGAGGAAATAAAAATGCTCATATGACTCCAAAAGAGAAAATTCACATACAAATAAGCAAACACCCAAACCCACTTCTATAAGGGCTATTTTCTGACCATTAGAAACCAAATAAAGATTTGAACAAATGAAGAGCACTGCAATTTTAAATTTTTTATAATATTCTGAAATTGAAAAATGTGAAAACCAGAATTGAGAATTATTGTATGAATCTGAATATTGTCTTAAGAGATCCTGAAGAATCACATTGTGATAGCAACCTATGTGATGAAATTAAAATACTTTATAATATCTTTTTAGATGATAATTTATCACATGCAAACCCTTTACAGTGTTTGAGTCTGAAATGTGACATGAATGTTCACTTCTGAACTGAATGTTGTTTTGGAAATTTTATCAACAGTTCCATTTGCTACTATCTCAGCAGAGCTAAGTTTTCCAAATGAAATAATTTCAATCCAAGAAAGGTCATCTATTTGGCATTTGCTGTCAGAATTCAAATTACGTGAAAAGTTTTTTTTTTGGCTATGCCACATAGCTAGCCGAATCTTAGCTCCCGGACCAGGGATTGACCCTGGTCCCTCGGCAATGAAAGCGTGAAGTCCTAGCCACTGGACTATCAGGGAATTCCCTGAAAATCTTGATTTAACAACATAATTAATAACTTTGCTGAGCCAAAGGCAAGAAAAATGTATTTTATAGAATAAATGTATACTATATAAATTATAGATGTCTTTATTACTCATCCAAATATCACTGACAGGTGCAATTATTCCTGCTAGTAGTCTTTGTTATGCTGATTTTCAGTCATATAAAACCCAAAGCTTCTGCACATATTTGAAAAAATCTTTGTTGTTATGAGAATGTCGAGGTAGGACACTAAGACATATTAGCTAACAATCTTGTTAGCCTGATGTGTAGCCTTTAAATATGGATCTCCATTTGTGTTCCTGCTCCAGTCCTACAGAGGTTAGAGGCAGACCTGGGTAAACTGCTTCTCTCATGGGCCCGAGACTGACTCGATAGAGGGCAATGGACTTGGCTGTTAACCGTAACCTGGAGGCCCATGCTGGGTCAGCCTCATTTAGGTTAATGATTGGTAGGGTGGCATTGTGAACAGATTGGATTTAGGTCATAAGGATATACAGCAAGCAGGGGTATTTGCAGTCCCTTGACAGATTTAGAGCAGGATGGAGAGATCTTATGAATACCAGAGGCCTGGGGATGAGGGTACGGGGGAAGAGGTTACTTTTACGTGGCTTGTTTCCCCACCTCTTCTCCCCTTCATCTCCCACCCCCATTCTGGGACTTGCCGTATGAAAGACAAGTGCCCACGAGCTAGATAACATTACCCAGGTTTAGTTCTGAATGTTTACAGAAACCACTTTTGTACTTATCTACCCTATCTGAGTTCCCTCATTTAGAAATTGAGGGTTGGAGTATTAACCTATTATACCATATTGCTTTGATGGGTAAGAGGTAAAAATAATGAAAAACATACTTGGCAAAAAGAAGGCCCAAATGAATGTGCTGTGGTAATACTGCTATTCCTATAGTACAGTGACAATGTTCATGTCGTTGTGACCTGTTAGCTATATTTCCCTAGGTATTCATTCCTTTCTTGGAAATATTTTTACATGGGTGATTAAGAAATGATCAAAGATTTAAATGAACTTTCTTTAGACCTAATTATAGGCTTCTTTCCCCAGAACATGACAGAAAGAAAAAAAAAGGAAAAGAAAAAGAAATTTTCCTCAGTTCCACCTTGAACTGAGGAAAATTCAGTTCCATTTATTTTTCTCTCTCTGGGTCTTCTGGTGGTAATTAACAGAATTACTTTGTTTTCTAGTTGATAAACCAATGAGCAAACATGTGCTTCAGCTTTAGCCTGAAGACATAGTTTGTCATCAGAGGCCATATGTCAGTTTGGCACAGCACTGAGCTGGGTTTACAAAACCACTTTTCCTGCCCACTTGGTAGGTTATTTTATTTTTCAGTCATACTGGTTCAGACATTAGATGTAGATATTTACCCTCACTATTTAGTTGAAGTGACCTTGCGCTGCTGCTTTTGTTCTGTTTTCCATACCAGTCCTTGATAAAACAAAACAAAAAGTTAACAGTGTTTGGAAAGTGTAACAGAAGTCTTTTGAAAAAATACTTCATTTATTTATTTATTTTCAGGAAAAAAAACTTACTTTTTTTTTCTTATCTCAAATGACTATGGAATATATCACTGTAATAGAGTCAAATACCTACTGTGTTTTGTTCTTCAATCCATGTATTAGAAACCTGTACTAGTTACATATTGTTGTATAACAAATTACTACAACAGTTAGAGGCATAAAACAATACATTTGTTATTGTCTTACAGTTTCTGTGAGTCAGGAATCTGGGAGCAGATTTGCTGGGGTCTCTGACTCGGGATGGGTTATGAAGCTGCAACTAAGAGATCAGCTGGGACTGCAGTCATCTGAATACTTGACTGGTGCCCAAGGAACTGCTTCCAAGATGGTGCATTCCCAAGTCTGTTGGCACTCCCTCCCTCTGTGGGCCTCTCTGTGAGACTGCTCGAGTCTCCTCACCTCATGGGAGCTAGACTCTCCCAAACCTACCTTGAAAGTGACATACCAGTGTGTCTTCTGTATTTTATTGTTTATACAGACCAATCCTGATACAATTTTGGAGGAGGAATATCAGAGCATGAATACCAAGAGGCAAGGTCACTGGGTTCAGCTTGGAGACTAGTGACCACAAAGAGAATTGTGTTCTGGCTTCAGCAACTGGAGTTAAAGACAAAATACATCCAGGAGAAGTTGTGTCATTTGAGTTTTTCTTGAACATTTCCTAATCTTTGAGCTATGTATTGGTTACCATTTGAGGCAATGCTAAAAAAATTTTGGACATAGGAGCCAGAAATGTCAGTTCAAATTCTAGTCTTTGACTCAATCTTTGGAAGAGGTTTGATCTAAAACCAACTCTCTTAGTTTTTCTTTAAAATGGAGGAAGTAATACACATTTGTCTATTCTTGGTAGATTGTAGGCAAGATAAAGCCTTAAAATATAGCACCACACATACAAGAGCTAAACAAATGCCACTTTCTTTTCTCCTTCTCTCCAAGGTATTCTAAGGCAGAATTTCCCAACCATTGTACTATGAAATACCACTTTTCATATTGCCATTCATCTAAAACTCCTAGATCTGTTGCTTCTGGCTGACAGTGGCCTCCTCCAGTGTGCCAAATAAGTATTAACTTTTAATATATTTATCATCATGAAAAACTTTGGGAAGCTCTTCTCTAAAAGATTCCTTTAAAATAGCCATGAGAAAAAACATCTAGTAAGATATGCAGAATCTAGTTATAATGACTAGTCCCTCAGAGAATTGTTTCAACATAGGCATGAGAATTTATTTAGCATCTTAAAGCATTTTTCCCTAAAAGCAAAGATTTAAATCTAGATAAGAATATCCAAGGGATGGAGGTGGGAATCTGAAGTTTTCACAAGACTCCTAAAATTCTTAAGTCTAGGAAATTGCTTCTGTTTAGTTGCTAAGTCATGTCTGACTCTTTTGTGACCCCTTGGAGTGTAGGTCATCAGACTTCTCTGTCCATTGAGTTTCCCAGACAAGAATACTGGAATGGGTTGCCATCTAGGAAACACTACACCTGATAAATTCACCTCTGGGAAGTGTAATGTGGAGAGCTGGCATAGAGGGACTGGGCACTTAAAGAGAAAAAGTGTCAAAATTTTCTTACTTAAGAATTCTAGCATGGTTACTGATTTAGTGTTTCCATGTCTCTGTGTGTATGTGTGTGTGTGTGTAAACGGTGGGGGAGAGAGGGAAGTGGGGCAGCTAATAATCTGTGGATGGTGTATTTGCAATTCGTTAATTGCAACTCATGTGTAGGATGATGACTTCTGATGTTTAAGACATCTTACTATGTAATGACCTCCCCCCCGCTGCTTAGCTACTCTGATGTGATAAATTGGGCACAATAAGTCTCCACTCCCACTCTGCCTTTGATAGTATTACTCTCACTGTAACTCAAATGGGCTTCTCGGGTGGCGCTAGTGGTAAGGAACCTGCCTGCTAATGCAGAATGACAGATACGGCTTTGATCCCTGGGACTGTAAGATCCCTTGGAGGCTGGTATGGCAACCCACTCTAGTATCCTTGTCTGTAGAATCCCATGGTCAGAGGGGACTGGGGGGCCATGGTCCATAGGGTCACAAAAGAATTGGACACAACTGAAGCAACTTAGCAAGTACACTTAACTCATACCTACCATGGCTGGGAGTGAAATGTAGTGAATGAAATTTCCTCATTTAGCATGACAGATAAAAAGATTTTTAAGTCTAAACTCAGTGGGAAAAGCAAGATAAAAAGCAACATGTATAAAAGTCTGTTGTTGTTCAGCTGCCAAGTCATGTCTGACTCTTTGTGACCTCATGGACTGCAGCATGCCAGGCTTCCCTGTCCCTTACCATCTTCCGGAGGTTTCCCAAGTTCATGTCCATTGAATCTGTGATGCTATCCAACTATCTCATCCTCTGTCACCCCCTTCTCCTCCCTTCAATCTTTCCCAGCATCAGGATCTTCTCCAAGTAGTCAGCTCTTTGCATCAGGTGGCCAGAGTATTGGAGCTTCAGATTCAGCATCATTCCTTCCAGTGAATATTCAGGACGGATTTTCTTTAGGGTTGATTGATTTGATCTCTTTGCTGTCCAAGGGACTTTCAAGAGTGTTCTCCAGCACCATAGTTTGAAAGCATCAATTCTTCGGTGCCCAGCTTTCTTTATGGTCCAACTCTCACATCCATACATGACCACTGGAAAGACTGTAGCCTTGACTAGATGGACCTTTGTTGGCAAAATGATGTCTTTGCTTTTTAATACACTGTCTAGGGAACCTTCTTTCTCTAGACTCTAGGTTCCCTTTCTTAGTGACTATTTAAAAAGAGGTATCTTTTTATTGTTTTGGCAACTTTAATTAATGTGTGTTGTTGTTGCTGCTGTTGTTTTGTCACTAAGTTGTATCTGACTCTTGTGACCCCATGGACTGTAGCATGCCAGGCTCCTCTGTCCATGGAATTCTCCAGGCAAGAATACTGGAGTGGATTGCCATTTTCTTTTCCAGGGCATCTTCCCGACCCAGGAATTGAATCCACATATCCTACGTTGGCAGGTGGATTCTTTACCACTGAGCCACCAGGGAAGCTTGCAGATTAGCAATGTATATTTATAGACACAGTTAATATTTAAGACCCAAAATATTCTGATCTTAACTATTTAAAATAAATTCTTCTTAGCCTTGTTTATTCTATTAATTTGTTAGACAAATACTTTGTTCGTTATCTCAAGATAAACTTAAACCCAAGCCAAGTCAAATTATTTCAAATTTAGATAAAATAAGTACATAGTAATGAAACTTAAGTGTATTTGTAAATAAAACGAGAGCAAATTGTTCTCAATGAAAGATAGGAAATAAGAGTAAAGAGAGGAGGGGAACCAGGAATAAAATAGAAATCCAAATTATCTTCTCTTTAAGAAAAGAAAAATAGATGTCACAGCTTTCTTGAATCTGGTAATCTAATCTGGACACTTATCTCTTCTGGAAGTGTATTTTGGCTTCTTTCCTCACTATGCCCTCATCTCCCTCAGCCCCAGCCCCTGTAACTCCCAGAAATGTATAGTTCAAGTAGAAAGACAACAGTTTCCACCCCCTGGTAGAATGGAGACTTGCGTTCCCCACGTCTCCGTAAAAGTGCCAGTAGAAGTTTAGATCGTCTCAAATGTAGAAATATATTTCCCACCATGACACTAGGAAACATTTCAGGTTTCTGAATTCTTAAAGATTCTGCCTCCTGATAATTCTACTCCAAAGTCTACTTTGCCATGAGTCATTGTTAGGCAGACAACAGAGTTATTCAAGACAAATACTGCTGGGTTTGAACTGAGACTATTATTTTGAGAAAGCTCACTGTCTCTATGGAGCAATGTTTCTGATCAAAATGTTACCTCAAGAGCCCCAGAAGTTAAATAACTTTATTGGGGAAGAAAAAGATTCATTAACAGTTTTGTCACATATGTCTAGATAAATGATTTCTTCTGAGTGACAAAACAAGAAAATCATTACCATATGCTGTTTACTAAAACTTGTTCTAATCTGAGAGTTAATGCTGCAGCTGGTAGATTTTTGCATCTGTTCCAGTTATCTTTCACTGCTTCACACCCCCTGGCCCCAAATTTAGTGACTTAAAATAGCAGTTCATTGTTACCATAGACGGTTCTGTAGATTGCCTGGACTCTGCTGAACTTGGAATTCTTGCTTGGAGCCTCTCATATAGTTGCATTTGGTTGGTGACACAGCTAGAGTAATCTGAAGCCTTGAGTGGGTTAGACATCTAAGATGGCTTCTTGAGTCACATATTTGTCTCCTTAGCTAGAATGGTTGGAAGAGCTATAATGTGGTATATCTCTCTTTCTGTTAACACATGACCTCTTCATATGGCTAGTTTGGGATTCCTCGCAGTATTACAGTCTCATTGCAGTTAGAATTTTTACATGGTGGCTGTTTCTCCCAGAATGAAGTTTCAAGAGACTCTTGCAGAAGCTACAAAGCTTTTGTTGATGTAGCTACATGCTGCTACAAAGCTACATCATTTGTTTTATTCAATTAGTAGAAAGCTGGGGACTTCCCCTGTGGTGCAATGGTAAAGAATCTGACTGCCAGTGCAGGTTAGATCCCTGGGTTGGAATGATCCCCTGGTGGAGGAAATGGCAACCCACTCGTTGCCTTTCCTCTTGCCTAGAAATTTCCATGGACAGAGGAGCCTGGCAGGCTATAGTCTGTGGGGTTGCAAAGAGTCAAATACAACTGAGCGACTGAGCATGCAAGTCATGCACAGGTGCCAACCCATAGAACTCCCAACAGCCAAAGCAAAAATGATTTGATCAATAAGACAAATATGTAATATTGGATTATCACTGAAGCATAAGATAGGGACCCAGTGGATCCATACTGATAGAAATAAATGATTGAATTAATAAATGTGAGAGAAGAGACAAATCTCCCTTGAAGAAGAACTCCAGATAATGTATGTGTGTAGATTTTTCACTGCAAGAAGGGAAAGCATGAATCCCTAATTTGTTCACTTTGACTTCCTTCCAAATAGCACAGAATAGAACAGGGTAAAGAAAGAATATCTCAGCCGTAAGATCAAGGTCAATATCAACAGTGATAAGTCATGTTAACAATATTTATCCTTGATATGTTGTGATAAAAATGGCACTTCTGTGCTGTTCCTTCCAAAACCCATGAAAATGAAAGTGTTAGGAGTCAGTCATGTCCAATTCTGTGCGACCCCATGGACTGTAGCCCACCAGGCTCCTCTGTCCATGGGATTCTCCAGGCAATAATACAGGAGTGCCAGGAATCAAACCTGCGTCTCTTACATTTGCTACATTGGCAGGTGGGTTTTTTGCCACTAGCGTCACCAAAAACCCATAACCCCGGTCTAATTATGAGAAAAACATCAGATAAGTTCTAATAGAAGGAAATCCCACAAAATACTTGATCTATATTCCTAAAACTATTAAGGTCATCAAAAGCAAATTTTGAAAAGCTGTTAGAACCAAGATGAATTAAAGGAGAAAATGACAAGTAAATGTAATGTGGTATTCTGGATTAGACCCTGGAGGAGAAAAAGATGTTAGGTGGAAACTAAGGAACTCTGGATAAATTACTATGGGCTTTAGTTAATAATGTGTTAATAAATTTTCATTAACTATAACAAACATACCATGCAAATATAAGCTGTTATTATTAATAGGAGAAATTCAGTGAGGCAGAATGTGAGAACTGTGTGTACTATGGCCTCATTTTGCCTATAGATCTAAAACCTTTCTTAAAAATTGTTATTGTCATTCAGTCACTAAGTTGCGTCCAATTTTTTGTAACTGCATGGACTGCAGCACATCAGGCCCTTCTGTCCTCCACTATGTCCCAGAGTTTACTCAAATTCATGTCCATTGAGTTGGTGATGCCATCCAACCATCTCATCCTCTTTTGCTTATTTCTCCTCCTTCTCTTAATCTTTCTCAGCATCAGAATCTTTTCCATTGAGTCAGCTCTTCACATCAGGTGGCCAAAGTTTTGGAGCTTCAGCTTCAGCATCAGCCCTTCTAGTGAATATTCAGAGTTGATTTCCTTTAGGATTGACTGGTTTGATCTCCATGCTGTCTCTCCAGTGCCACAGTTTGAAAGCATTGGTTCTTTGTCTCTCAGTTTTCTTTATGGTCTAACTCTCACATCTGTCCATGACTACTGGAAAAACCATGGCTTTGACTATACAGACCTTTGTTGGCAAAGTGATGTCAGTGCTTTTTAATATGCTATCTAGGTTTGTCATAGCTTTTCTTCCAAGGAGCAAATGTCTTTTAATTTCATGACTGGAGTCACCACCCACAATGATTTTGGAGCCCAAGAAAATAAAGCATGTTATTACTTCTACTTTTTCCCTTTTTATTTGCCATGGAGTGATGGGACTGGATGCTGTGAAGTGTTGAGTTTTAAGCCAGCTTTTCTACTTCCCTCTTTCACCCTCATCAAGAAGCTATTTAGCCCCTCTTCATTTTCTGCCATTAGAGTGGTATCATCTGCTTGTCTAAGGTTGTTGATATTTTTCATGGCAATCCACTCCAGCTTGTGATTCATCCAGCCCAGCATTTTACATGATGTGTTCTGCATATAAGTTAAATAAGCAGGGTGACAATATACAAAGGTCTGTTTAAAAAAAAAAAAAAAAAAACTAGCCAGAGGCCCAAAATTTGAAGGGAGGGGGCTAAAAAAGGTGTGAAAAGCAGGAGGTGTGGTTCATTGGCACTCGCATTCATTGCACTGATTTTCTTCTGAGGACCCATCTCTCTACATATAATTTCAGTTCACATGGCTGAAGCCTCACTCTGGTGCTAAAGGTCGAGCCAGCGACTGTGGCCTAAGGCAACCAGTGAGTTTTATCTTCCTCACCAGAATCTCCTTGCTGTGCTGTGCTGTGCTTAATTGCTCAATTGTATCTTACTCTTTGCGACCCCATGGGATTCTCCAGGCAACAATACTGGAGTGGGTTTCCAATTCCTTCCCCAAGGAATATGCCCAACCCAGAGATCAAGCCTGGGTCTCCCATATTGCAGTCAGAGTCTTTACTGTCTGAGTCACCAGAGGAGCCCAGTGTTCTGTGAATCCACTTTAATATAAAATAGCTTTTAAAGAACAAGCCAATACTAATGTTTTAATTGTAATAGGATCATTTTGCTTGCAAGTAAGAAAATCTAATTAAAATAGTTTTCTCATCTAACAGGTCTGGAGGTAGGTAGCTCCTGGCTTAGTGCTATAATGATAGACTCAGTTTTTTTTCATTTTTCATCCAGCTCCCTTCATGGTCAGGAGATGGCTTCAGCAGTTCTGGCTAACATGGTCTCACACAAGAGGCCAGGTAAGAAAAGAGGACATCTTCCATGTGTTTCTTGGAAGACTTTAGTAAGAAAGCTTGTCAGAAGAAGCACCTTTCCACTGTTCCAGCCTGCACAGACTTCTCTTCAAGTCTCATTGGCCAGAACAGAGTCACAAGGGAAATAAAAGTACAAGATTTGTTTGGGTGACCTAAGAGTCACCTCTGTGGACTGGGGTTGGAGCACTTGTTCATGTAGAGGAGCACAGTTAGTTGCCAGGATGGAAGAAGAGCAGAATGTCATCTGCTGTCATCCCCTTCTCCTCCTGCCTTCAGTCTTTCCCAGCATCAAATGAGGTCTTTTCAAATGAGTCAGCTCTTCTTGGGTAGCAATAACTGCAACTGAGTAAAAGCAAACACAGAGGTGGAAGGTGATAAGAAGAAATTGCTATTTAAAATAGGAGGGCTAGGGAAAATTTTCTTCCTCATGCTTGTCCAAAACAAAGTGATGTTTAGACAAAGACATGAAGGAAATGAGTGAGTCAAATGGACATGTGAGCAATGAGAGTGTCAGGCAGAAAAAAACAGCAAGACCAGGTGCCCTGAGGTGTGCATAGTAAGTTCAAGAACTGGCTAGGAGGCCAGAGTGGCTAAAGCAGAGTGAGATAGGGGAGAGGAAGAGATAAAGTCAGAGCTAGCAGACAGCAGATCGTGGGTTCCTTTTGGGCCAATGTTTGTACTTGTAAGGAGACATATAGCTGATCATTTACATAGTAAACATATTAGAGTGAGTGCCTTTGGGAGAGGAGTGGCTGAAGGAATCTTGACCAAAAGAAATAGATACAAGGGAGGGACATAGCACCAATCTGTTAGACCAGAGTATCATGAGTATTATTAACTCAATTCTACACCTGAGTTGTGAGGCAGAGGTGTAGCTTGTTGTAGATTTAAACCAGAAAGAACTCTATATTCCATCTCTGCATTACCATAAATTATCCAAAAATTAAAATGCTGGCACCGAACCTCTACTTCAGAGAAGAGAGATATGCCCTCAGTGTGTTAAGACTTTTTCATTTTTGATGATTCATCTCCATACAGCGGCAGTATTTATAATGGACGATACTGCCTTTGGCCTGCAATGTGCAAAATACCACTTTTTCCTTTTGACAAAGCATCTTACCAAAAAAGTAATAAGACATAGTTTCTACAAACATATTAACATTAATCTTTTTAAAACGATATGATTTAATGGCTTAATTTTTTCCTGGAAATGTCAGGTATATCGATAAACTACATGAATTGATGCCTAAAACATTATGATTTCTTCAAAACAAATATCCTGCATGCATACCAGAAAACCCCAAGAAGGATCAAGCCTCATTATTTGTATTTAAGCTTAAATAGGTTATTTTTTGTCCAGAAAAAAAGTTTATACTTTTATTGGTAATATGAAAAATCTTGCTTTAAATTAGAGAGATTTTAATCAGGTAAATTATTGCAAATTCTGCCTCCCTCTTTATTTTGGGGATCTCAAAACCCAGAAGAGTATTTTTTAAAAAAGGACAATTGTCCTGTAACTATTCAGATGAAGTAATATTTAAAAACATTGCATCCTGGCAGTTCAGAAGTTGATGTTTTGACTTTTCCAAGGACTTCCAAAGCAAAAAGGGTAGAAAGAGACCCATCTTCTGTGATTTGACTCTCAAATGAGCTTCTAGACTTCTTAGCTATATTATAATCTAATTGTAAGAGGGGTAGGGAGTCTGCATGTTAATTTATAATATGTTAATTAATCTGTTCACTATTTATTGAATTTCTCCTGAATATCAAACACTGTGCTAAGTACCTGGGGTATATTGATGAGGGAAAACAGACACAGGGCTGCGTTCATAGTGCTAAAGGCTAGTAGGACAGCAGACATTGGTTACACAAGCACATATAAAACTGCAAGTGTGACGTGCATGGTGGAGAGGAAGCTCATGATGCAATGAAAGCCTGTACAGAGGATTCTGGACTAGTCAGGTTGGTTAGAGAAGGCTGCTCTGGAGACATGATGGTTACATTCTGATCTGAAGGGAGAGGGTAGGAATTTTAACCTGGAGACAGAGGAAAGGAAGAGAGTGAAAAATAGAGGGAAAACCCTAGTGATTAGAGGGGAATAGAGCTGAAAGTCATTTCTGGAATTCTTAATTGGAGAAAGGGAGAGTATAGATGAAGGTTATACTCATTCATTCATTTAATTAAACTGTATTGAGTAACTACTGTGTGCCAAATCTTGTTCTACAGGTTGGAAATGTTAAAGAGCTTTTAATTTGTCATATAAGGAAAGATAAGACATTAAAAAGTTTTAATTATGCAGGGATGGAGGTGGAGTGGTTATGTGATCATATTTGTGTTTTGCAAAGTTAACTAGCTCCAAAATGGAGAATGCATGAGAAGAGGCCATAGAGTGTTCTAAGAGGCTCTCCCAGAACTCCAGGGTAGCTTGCATGAGGAAAGTGATGCTGGAGATGACCGGCATCACTGGGTGTGGACACTTTCAAAGTGTAGTTTAGGAAGCAAGATAGCACATTGTGATGGACTGAGGCAGGCAGGGAGGGAAATGTCAAGGCTATGTCTGCGGGTTCTACTTGTATAGCTAGATGGGTTGCATAAGATAGTGGCAGTAACAATAATCAGCATCACTAACCTCTTTGATCTTTGTTTTGGGATGGTGAGGGGCTGTGGGTGAAAATTACTGAGGTGCAGTCTTTAGTCAAATGGAGTCCTTTCTCCAACTCACCATCAGTTACCAATAGCAATTGCCTCAAATCTCCACTTTCTCTTTTTCTGGGCAGAGTAGACATGTTCTAAGTATGTTAGGACTTCACGGGTAATCCATGTGAACAGCGGAGTCTCTCATGAGCTGCACTGCTTTGGCCATGCAGTGTTGCCAAGAGTCCTTTTCTCTTGAGACACAGAATCTTCTGAAAAGAGCAGTGAGATATGATTTCCCAAAAGCAAAGAAAGTATCCAATGGAGAGGTAAAGAAACGAGTGGAGAAGAACACACCCCGGATTGTCAATTGGGAGCCAAGTTAGCTCAAAGCCCAGAGCGTGGAGATACGGTCTATACAGCGGGAGCCTAGGGCAAGACATGTGGCAGGAGATGAGCCAGAAGTGCAGGCCGAGGTGGCATTCTAGAAGACCTTCTGCACTTTACTGAGGTTTGACTACCCGAAGGGCAGCGGGGAGACTTTGAAAAGGTTAGGAAAATGTCAGGAGTAAGATTAGATTTGCATTTTAGAAAGATGACTTTATAATAATTTAAGCTGTCCTTATTTTATGAACTTTTTCTGATTATGTGTTATTTTCACAATAAAAAATGATTTTATAAAAAGGAGAGCTGATTTTTGTCTGCTATATAGACTGGATTAGACTCGGAATGTGAGACAAGATAGAAGGAAGCCTGTTAGAAAGCTATCGCAATAGGAGGTTGCTAAAGTGGAGCAGAGGCCGTGAACTCTGGAGCCAGAAAGACTTGCATTTGGATAGACTATGCCTCTGCCACTTCTCTGGAGAAGGCGATGGCACCCCACTCCAGTACTCTTGCCTAGAAAATCCCATGGATGGAGGAGCCTGGTGGGCTGCAGTCCACGGGGTTGTGAAGAGTCAGACATGACTGAGTGACTTCACTTTCCCTTTTCACTCTCATGCATTGGAGAAGGAAATGGCAACCCACTGCAGTGTTCTTGCCTGGAGAATCCCAGGGACAGGGAAGCCTGGTGGGCTGCCGTCAATGGGGTTACACAGAGTTGGACACGACTGAAGTTATCTTAGCAGCAGCAGCAGCAGCTGCCACTTCTCAACTGTGTGAGCTTGGGGAGCTGGTTTTCTTCTCTGGGTCTCAATTTTTTTCATCTGTAAAAATATTGTTAACAGTACATCTATACCTTATTTTCCATTTTGGGAATTATGTATATTAACTTCTCAGTATCTAGTATTCTCTGTAAACATAGTTCTTATTTTAGTGATGAAAAGAGTCTGAATTAAGGCAGAAGCAATGGAAATGGAGAAGGGGGGGAGAGATGACAATGGTATTAGGGAAGTCTATTGTATAAGCTTCAGGGACTGATTGAATGATGGGGAACTGCCATCACACTCCCAGGGATCCCACTTGGGTAGAATTAGGCAAATGGTGATTCTAGTCTCTTTGAAAGAGAAATCAGGAGGGCGAGGTTATTGGTTTTGGTGGGGATAGGTTGGGAATGAGGGGGATTATGAGCACAGTGTGAGCCTTGGTACACTTGAGATGCCCTGAAGACAGTTGGCTGTGTGGGTCTATTCCTCTATGAGGAGGTGGGGCTTCAGAATGGATATTAGGGATGTGGAACTTTCTAAGGAAAATATGCTCAGAGTGATGAGTAGGCCAAGGTTAGGGTCATGGGGAGCATGAGCATTTTAAGAGGACAGCAGCAGGACAGGAGACAGAAAATAGGGGGATGAGAAAAGGCAAAATGTCAGAGATATGAAGGGGAGGAACAAGAATTATAAGTCAAGAGAGAAGAAAATTTCAGGAGGAAGGGAGTGGTTAATACTGCCAACTGCCACAAATAGGTCAGCTAAGGTTTTCATGGAAAGGAAAAAAAAAAAAAGCATTTGATTTAACAACTTGGGGGTGGAGTGTGAGGGTGGTATTCAGTTTTGCCAGAGCCCCTTGAGTAGAGTGTTAGGGTTGGAATCCAGACTGCAGTCTCTGGAAGAGCAGACAGCAGGTAAGAACTGGATATGGGCTGGAATTGTCCTCTGTTCTTTTTGTAAGGGGAAAGAGAAAAATAGGGATGGTAGAGTTTTGTTTGTTGGTTTTAAGAATGAACACTGGGGTGTGCAGGGCAGTAGCCCAACTAGGGAGAGAAAGAATAAGGGTGATTCTGCACTATGTGGGAGGGGTGGACTTTGCCGGCACAGGTGAAGGAATTATCGAGAAACCAAAAAAGGGAGATCACTTCCTCTGGAATGAGAGGAGAGCTGACATGACAGGATACAGACAAAAAGAGATAAAAACATGGGCTGGAGAGGTGTGAGATGTTGAGGAAGTTCATGCTGATGATCTCAGTGGTCTTTGTGAAGAGAATGGTATTGCCCACAGGGCAAAAAAGGGTAGGATCTTGGTTCTACTGAGCTGTTTGTGGGGCCATGAGCAGTTGGTTGCTCAGCGGTAAAGAATTTGCCTGCAATAGAGGAGATGCAGGAAATGCAGGTTCAATCCCTGGTTTGGAAAGATCCCTTGGAATAGGAAATGGCAATGCAGTCCAGAATTTTTGCCAGGAGAATTCCGTGGACTGAGGAGCCTGGCGGGCTACACTTCCTCGGGGTCTCAAATAGTCAGATGGTACTGAGCAACTGAGCATGAACACCGCTTCTGTCCGGCTGTGGCTCTGTAGAGCTCCAGAAGGCACCATTGAGTAGCACTGCAGTTTCTGCTGGCTGGGTGTCCTCTACCAATGTTCCTCATCGCAGCCATGAGGAAACGGGTTTCGGAAACAAAGGGGCTAAGCAGCGGGGATGGGAGGGCAAGGCTGAGTGAGTGCATGCAAGAGCTCCTGGATCCAGAGAATGTGGACCATGGTGGAGGGTGGTGAGGACTGGGGAGTGTGTGTTTAGGAATTTGAGGCCATGGTTTTAGCAAAACAAATACCCTAAACACTTAACACCTGTAAACTGAACAGAAGGGTAAAGGATGGGGCGGGGGGCTTGTAGTTATCTACATGGCTGGTTTTAGTTAGATGGTCCCTAGCTGGCGGTCCCGTTTTTCTCTTTCCTGAGTGGAGGCAGCAACTTAAAAAAAACGAATTAAAAAGAAATGATTTCTGTAATTTGAGGTCTTTGGACAATGTTAACACCAGAAAAGATTGTAAAATACTGATGAGACCAAAGCAGTATTTATACAGGCACTACAAACAGCTTGCACTGTATTCCAAATTAAATTAAAAAAAATCATTACAAGACAATGCATAGGTTATTCTTTCTTCTTTCCCTGAAAGTGAAGTCGCTCAGTCATGTCCAACTCTTTGGGACCCTGTGGACTGTAGCCCACCAGACTCCTCTGCCCATGGGGATTCTCCAGGCAAGAAGAGAATACTGGAGTGGGTTACCATTTCCTTCTCCAGGGGATCTTCCTAACCCAGGGATTGAACCCAGAACTCCCACATTGCAGGCAGACTCTTTACCCTCTGAGCCACCAGGGAATCCTATTTCTCCTAGGGAAAGAAAGCTCTTCTTTCTCTAAATTGCTTTAAATCTTTTATGTCATATCTTAGTGAGAGGAAATAAAATGGGTTACATGTAGCTGCTGAAACTGGATTTTTTATTCAGGCTACTGTGTGTGTATGTGTGTGTTTACCCATCGAGGAGTCCATCTGTGCATTTTTGGGGCACTCAATGTCAAATATGAGTGCTAAACAAGAGTATCTATTGGAGTTAATATCAGTAAGCTAAAACTCTCTTTGCAGTTTACTTTTTAAAATAATAGGAATAAAGTATTGAAATCAAACTGTCCAGGAATTTACCTTTCAAATAAAAATATCTTTAAAATTCTGGCAGGTGGGCAAAGTAAGCAGCCAACCTGAGGTTGGAGGTAGCAGAATAGCTCTGGAAGGGGCCAGTTACAGCAATAAGTGTTTGCTGCCCAGAGCTGTCTTTTAAAAGGAGTGCTTTCCCCTTTCATGAGTTCCCTCCCTTGAACTAGTCTGGTTTCAGGAGGGAGTGGGGAGAGAAATTAAACCTTTTAGGGGAGCCCATCAGTGATTCTTGTGGGTGATGGGGTTAGTGTGATGGCAGGCAGATTTCCTGCCAGAAGTCAACTTGGTGCTATAAAATATTAGGAAGAGTGTGCATAGTACCACTGTTCTCAGTAGCCCAAAATGGAAACACGAAAATGCCGACTGCAGGAGAATAGATAAATGCGTTATAATTAATCCTCACAATGGAATATTCACTTGCCATGAAAGAAAGTACAGATAGATGATGAATCTATCACAACATGCTGGTGAAAAAAGAAAATCCCCCAAAACTATTTATAGTACAATACTACTTTTGTAACATTTAAAAACAAGCAAAGGAATAAATAAACACACAGCTCAGGACAGTGTTTACCCCTGAAGTGGTGAGGGTGGAGGACACACAGAGGATGGCATGGGGAGAGCATATAAACAGAAATTAGTTGTTGTTAGTATCACCGCGTTAGATGGTGTATGCGTGTTTATGCATTATCTAAAATAAATAAAAGAAAGAGAAACATGAATGGATCAATGGAGGAAGTGCATCACAAACCAAAGAATTGTATGTATCCAGCAGAATGACATTGTGGGCAGCAAGTATGACCATAACTTGGGCCATGTTGACAAGCCCAGCCCTTCTCACTGGTGAACAAGACTGAAGAGCCTCTTCCCAAAGGGCTTTACTTTCTAGTACGAAGATAGTCTGCAAACAAAGAATTTGAGAAAGCAATAAGTTCTTTGAGAGAAAAATAAAACCAAAAAGATAATAATATCTCTTTGTGTAGGTATGTGTGGGTATGTCTCTAGGTTAGGCGCCCAGAAATGGACTAGTTGGATGGAAGAGTATGTGCATTTAAATTTTTGATAAATACTGTCAAATTGCTCTCCAAAAAAGGTTGTACTAATTTATATTTCTACAACCTTCTTTTTCCATATTCTTGCCAACACTGGTGATTATCGATGATTATCAGTCTTTTAGTTTAGCCAACTGGCAAGATATGGCACCTTATTTTTGCTTCAAACAACCAATTTTTAGATGAGCTTTTGGCAGGGGAGTCATTAGTGAATTGAAGACTCTGCATATTTCTTTTCCATTATTGGTGAAAGAATGCCTGTTGTTGTCAGTTCAGTTCCATCACTCAGTTGTGATGGACTGCAGCACGCCAGGTTTCCTTGTCTGTCACCAGTTCCCGAAGCCTACTCAAACTCATGTCTGTTGAGTCGGTGATGCCATTCAACCATCTTATCCTATGTTGTCCCCTTCTCCTGCCTTCGATCTTTTCCAGCATCAGGGTCTTTTCAAATGAGTCAGTTCTTTGCATCAGGTGGCCAAAGTATTGGAGTTTCAGCTTCAGTATGAGTTCTTCCATGAATATTCAGGACTGATTTCCTTTAGGATGGACTGGTTGGACCTCCTTGCAGTCCGAGGGCTGTAGTTGTATTTGCTTAAAATTTTTTTGGAAACAGTTGTGCCCTGTGTTTAGAGCTATTACTCTCTAATCCATTTGGTCAGAAGTCATGTTTCCCTAAAACTCTTGGAGGGATGGAAGGGGAGACAAGGGAGATTTATTCAGTGCTTTTATGTGGCATTTTTATGTGGCATTAATGCTTTTAGGTGTTTTGACATGTTCTCTCTTTTAGTTTCTGCTTCATGGCAGCCCTTTGAGGAAGTTGGGAGACTCAGAATTAGGAAGTGTTTCAGCTAGCTCTCACTTCATTGCACATACTCCCCACTCCACCCCACCCCACTTAAACCTTACAGAAGATAGCCTTATTCTAAGGATTTAGTCCTTTAATGTTTCTATTCCAGTTGTTTCCAACCTTGGCTATATATAGAAATCTCCTGGGGAACCTGAGAAAATACTCACACCTGTGTTCTACTCCCAAAGATTCTGAGGTACTTCATCTGAGGTGTACCCTGGATATTACAATTAAAAAAAAAATGATTGTTCAGCCAAGGTTGAAAGCCACTGGTCTAATTCTATGATCTCTTTTTAGACTTGTATACATTACCTGTAATGCAATTTTGTGATACTCTTGTGCCACCTTATTTCCTAAAAGTTTTTCAAGTTTTTTTTTTTTTTGGCTTGAGGCTTTTGGAAAAATTCCATAATAGGCTTTGGAATAACTGCAGATATCCTGTTGTGAGATGGGTAGAAAGACTGCATTACTAAATTGGGGTTAGGAATTGCTGAACAAATTATTTCTCAGGTCTTTATTTTGCAGTTTTTAAAAATCAGCAAACCAACTGCAGCATGACATAAGCAGTCTCATCTTGAAGAAGAGTATCAGCAAAATATTAGTATCACAGCTTTTTCATGAATACATTTTCATCTGTTACTGAAGATAAAATAGCACAGAACAGAGCTCAAGAAAGCAAATATGTCAGCTACAATAAATGAAATCTCATTAAAATATTACTTAGTTTTTCTGGGAATATTTACCCACTGCCCTGTGAAAGCAAAACACCTACTGATTGTCTATCTCATATATGATGAGTTTAGAAGTAAAATCATTTCTCCCATCTGTGGTATCAAGATGCTCCCACCTCCCTGTAGTACAACTTTAGAAAAACTAGACATAATTATTTTGCCAGCTTAAATGGGAATAATCTTGCCTCTTACCTATTCAGTTGTGTGGTTTATCTTTAATATATGTTGATCTTTGATACTGATTTTCTTGGTGGTGTGGGCTACAGTTATAGGAGGACTGTGTGGAGACTTTAGCAGAGACCTTGTTTTTTTCCTTTCCAAAGCACTTATTATGGTTGTTGCTATTAATATATTAACTTGTAGGTTTTTTCATGTAACTCTGACTGTGGAATCCTATTTGATTTCTGCCTGTCCTGCAATTTTTTTTTTTTCCTTCTCCTCTGGTCTTCTTTTCTGTAAGTCTCACTCATCATGACCTTGTCTTGAAATCAGCTTTGCAAAGACCACACACCAGGAAAAGGGACCCAGCATGGTAACATAGGCCAAGCCAGACTTGGTGGACTTTGCTTTTAGTTCCACATCAGGGATTTCCTACAGAACTTTAAGTTATGCTATGTCATAATTTCCTAAATCTATAAATGGAAATAACAGTTCCTGAGAAGTAAATAATAGACTGTATGTGAAAGCACTTTATGAGATAGTTCAGTACTATTTATTTTTTAACTAGTCCATTTTCCTTCTAATATCTGTAAAATAAGCTGTTCTTGAAGTGGCTCTCTGGTGTGTGATGAGTGTGTAAAACTGGAGTTAAAAGACCTGGTGTGAATCAGGGCAAGTCATTTAATCTCAGCCTTAGTTTCTATCTTTAAGGTGAGAACAGTAGATAGATGCTTTCTCAGGTGGTAGATGGATCAAATACTACCATCAGGATGAAAGTCCTTTGTCAAGGGCAAAGCACTTCACAAACATCAGCTAATTCCTCATTTAAATTTGGGTGCATGACCCATCCTTCAAGTCATGTGTCTTTTTCCTTGGCACCAAGGCCCAGAATCTCAGTGCTACCTCCAGAGTTCCCATTTCTCTCCCACCTTACTGCTGCTTCACTAGGTCCTTCCATCAGGGCACCTCCACCTTTTGCCCTTTGCTTCCTTCACCTTCGTTACTCCCATCCCTCTCCCACATTATATTGGCATTTTCTTTGCCTAGATTTAATTTTCTTCATTATAAAATTACACTTCTGTTAATATAGATTAAGATTACACTTACTTTTTGGCAGTTGATTTACTGCTGCTTGTGGCTAGCATTTTAGGTGACTGATCTGTTGATTATCCCAAAATAAGTGTCACTAAATTGTGTTGTTCTTTCAGAGAGTATACTGTATTTTAGCAGTGACCAGAGTATCAGAACCTACAGTAATGACAAATATAAATATTTCAGATCAGTGTTAGATCTAGGAATGTGCCTTTTTGTTACCATCCAAGGTGCTCCTTATAGTCAATGCTCTAACTAGTGTGCTGCTCTGAGATGGAAAAAAATATCCAGCCCCCGCTACACCCCTGCCTTTTTTTTTTTTTTTTTGCCTCACCGAGCTGCTTGTAGAATCTTAGTTCCCCAACTAGGGATCAAACCCAGGCCTTAGGCAGTGAAAGCGCAGAGTCCTAACCACTGGATCTCCAGGGAATTGCCTTTTTTCCTTTTTTGGATTCAGATGAAAAGTTATTTAATAATATTTTGGTTATATTTTAAATAATTTTAACAACATCATATAATAATATATATTTTAATTCTTTTGTTGAACTTTGATTCAAATGGATGATAAGCTTTTAAAATATACAAATCCCCTGAAACACATGTGTAACATAACATACCCGTCCTTAAAGAAAAGTTACAGTCAGTTCTTTTAATAACATTTGTATTCTACAATGTTTCCACCACCCCCAGAGTTTCCCAATGTCTCCCTTTTCTTAAAAAAGTCATCATTTTTAGGTGGATTTTCTTTTTTTAAGCACAGAGTTCATAAAGTCAGCTGACTTCCCTTAGTCAAGTATACCTAATGCAGAGCAATTCATTTTTGAAACTTTGCTGTGAACTCACAGGAAAAGGAAAAAATGAGTAAAATCCAAGCCAAACACTCTAATTACTCTAGAGATTTTTCTTCTTGGGAGTTCTTTATCTTTTGCTTTCTTCTAGGTGTTTTACTAAGTCACAAATTTTAACAACAAACAAATCTTCTACAACTACTTTGTATAGCCACATAAACACACACACAAATTTGCTTCTAGATAACTAATAAATTTTAAGTCATTCTTGATAAAGAACAGTGCCTTTTGGGCTGAAAAAGATTCAGCGATTATTTAGCCCCAACTCCTGTATTTATTACCAGAAGGGGAACTGAGCTCTAAGAAGGTTTACTTGAGTTCACATGATGACTCATTTTATTGGGGAATTCTTAAGAAAGAGTATGGATAGGCATATCTGTATAAGAGATAAAAAAGCATCTGAGTTGTATTGGTTTGCTCATGAGCTGTTGGCCATTTCATCTTTCAGATGTTATTTAGCCATTCTTCTGTTCTCTTGGTAAAGGGAATAGCAGAGGCAGGGTTCTTACCCTATGACTGAACTTGGAAGTTATAGGTAGGTAGGTAGATAGATAAATAGATGGATGTTCAAGGAGGAGTGAAGGAAAATTAGCCTCTTTTTTTGAAATTTACTTCTCTGGCCTTGTATGTTCTTTGTTAATTCCCAACCTTAGAAAAATGAGATTTTAAAGGGTATATCTGGGGAGGAGGACCCCAGCATCTCTGAGAGGAGCCTTGGTTGAGTCACTTTCAGGGCAGGGCCATTCTCGCTCTGTTGTCGAACAGCTCTAATTGTTTGAAAATTTTTCATTATATTGTGTTGAAATAGTCCCTGTAATTTCTACCCACAAATCCTAGTCCTTTCTGGAGAAACTAGACCCAATATATTCAGTTGACTTCCTTCCTCCTCATGGAGGCCTCTTGTCTCTGGAGTAACCACTCCCACACCCTTCAGCTTTTCTCCATAGGGCATTATTTTCAGACCTCTGATTGCTATTCTTAGGGCTCAGTCTGGTTTTGAATTGTGTCTTTTAAAATGTGAGGTTGAGAACTGAGTACCTCTCCAGATGTGGTTGTCTCTCCATTATGGAATGTATGGCAGAACCATAACATCTGCTAGCAACTACGTTTCTATTAATAGAGACTAGTGCATTTGTTTTCTTGGTAGTTGCCTGTATACTCTTGACACATATTAAGCTTGGAAACAACTAACTCCCCTGGATATTTTCTGCATGAAATGTTATCATATCAGTTCTCTTCTAGTCTATGTTTGTGCAGTTAAATATTTTGAACTGACGTTTATCTATGTTAGAGGTTATGTTATGGTTTCTTTGGGGCAAGAACATCTCAATTCTTGACCTTGTCCTTGATTTAAATTATTTGTGTACTTTCTTGGTAGTAAAAGAATAGTTTTCAGCATTTTGAAGGGAGGGGTGCTTGTTTTTCTTAGACATACCTATCGAAAGAAGCATCGTTACTTGACCTTAACATTTAAAAAAAAAGGTGTGTATGTATAGTATAGGGTTTATACTACATAGTGAATACTGTGGTGTCCTATCCAGACTTCCCCTTCAGAACCAAGTCACTAGTAACTGGGAAAGGGCCCTGAGATAAGTCCCTCTCTGGACGTTGCCCTCAGGCAAAGGTTTATCTCAGATAAATCATGCCACCTTCCTAGGAGCTGCCTACTTACAGTGACTGATCAGGCATGAGAATAAAGACTCAGTTTCTTTGCTTTGAGGAAGAGCCATCCTAGCTCCAGAGATTCCCAGTGTGACAGCTGAATCCTTTATTGTGAAGGCACTGAAGTTCAACCCTTTCTCTGTTCACACCTACTTCTTTGACTCCCTCAAAGGTGTGAATCCCAAATATACTGCAATAGTCAGCCCTGTTGAGTGGTCTTAGTTGTGGGCTGTAGCAGGCACTTATGTGCCTTATTTTATTTAATCCTTCTATTTAATATAACCTTGAGAGGTAGCTACATGTCACTCCCAAGTTACACAGGACAAACGGACACAAGAGAAAGTGAGGTGTGTTGTTGAATTCGTATACATATTAGCACTGACGTTGGGATTGGAGGTTTATCATTCGGCCTCTTCCTATACTATGCTGTCACCAGGACTTTTAGAACACAACATGTGCATGTTTTACTGGAGGCTTCTAATCCACCCTTCGTTTGAACTGATTATGTGAGACTGTGGAGAAGGTCTCCCAAGAAGTACATGATCGGTCCACAAGTTTACCTATAGGAAAGCTAGTCTAGTGATCATTGTGGTTTGTTTTCTGATGGAGAGAAGGGAGTAATTTAACTTGGTAACTTCTTCAGAGTGGATACCTAGATTTGTTCTATAGGCCATGAGAATGAAAAAGAAAATAGCAGCCAAGGAACAATAGTTTTTTATGCTTTGACCCTGGTGTTTCTTGATACTGTCAACCAGGTAGTAATTGGAAGCCAGGCTTGGTGTTCTGTTGCCATGAACAACAGTGAATGCTGAATAGAGATTATGTCAGAGAGTGCAGAAAGTTACAGACCCTCATAAACCCAGGGAGTATCTCAAGCTTGTATCTAAGTTTTTTTCTTATTCAAAGCTAATTTTGGTTATATTATGTTACAAATAAAGTTTGCATTAGAGTACTGCAGACAGCTGTTGAGTTGTGGGCCAAAGAATGTAATTGCAGCTCTTATAAAGATTTATAAATCTTATGAAGATTTCAGTCTTGTACTTTCAGTAAGTTGATAATGATTAAATTGAAAAATTGCTCCTTGGAAGAAAAGCTATGACCAAACTAGACAATGTATTAAAAAGCAGAGACATTACTTTGCCAACAAAGGTCTGTCTAGTCAAAGCCATGTTTTTTCCAGTAATCGTGTATGGATGTGAGAGTTAGACTATAAAGAAAGCTGAGCGCTGAATCGATGCTTTTGAACTGTGGTGTTGGACTCTTGAGAGTCCCTTGGACTGCAAGGAGATCCAACCAATTGATCCTAGAGGAAATCAGTCCTGGATATTCATTGAAAGGACTGATGCTGAAGCTGAAACTCCAATCCTTTGGCCACCTGATGAGAAGAACTGACTCATTTGAAAGAACCCTGATGCTGGGAAAGATTGAGGACAGGAGGAGAAGGGGACAACAGAGGATAAGATGGTCGGATGGCATGACCGACTCAATGGACATAAGTAAGCTCTGGGAGTTGGTGATGGACAGGGAGGCCTGGCATGCTGCAGTTCATGGGATCACAGAGTCAGATACGACTGAGTTTACTGAACTAAACTTTTACTAATTGCAGAATGTACTTCAAGCACTGACCATGGGGGTAGATATTATGGTGAAGTCTCTCTGTGCTGTCTGCCTATAACTTATTGCATTTGTGAAACTTCTCTTCATTTTGCCTGATTTTCATCAGTGATATTTCTTGACTGTGGTTTGTGTTATGTGGCCTAGGGGAAAAAAGCCACCTGCTTGACTATTTAAATAGTCGTAAGTCTATAGTTTCCTGAAATCACCCAGTCTAACTTTCTTAGAAAGCTGTGAAATTCCCTTTTCTGGGAATTGTTTTTTGCTTCTGATTCTTGCCCTCAGTGACATCTATACTGCTACTTTATTTCCATGCTAAGTAAGTTAAAGTTAAAGCATGAAAATTAACAAAAGACTCCACAAAAATATAGCCAAGGGACTTCCCTGGAGGTCCAGTGGATGACTCTGTGCGCTTCCACTGCAGGGGGCACAGGTTCGATCCCTGGTCAGGGTGCTAAGATCCCTCATGCTGGTCAAAAAAATATATATATATATGTATATATATATTCAGAACAGATGACTCCTTTGCTCAACCCCGTTTGTCGTCTTTGCACTGACCACACATGTTGGTAATGGCTGTATATTGGGGTATATTTCTGACTTAAATTTTTAAAAGGTGGATAATTGCCTCCTGGTACTTGTTATTTCTATTGTCAATATTTCTTAGATATGATATTTTTCTAAAAATATGTTTTTTAATCCCTAATGAGTGCATTAAAAAAGCTGGGGTTTGATGTGAGGGACAGAACAATTTTTCCTGGTGTAAATATTTTTGCTCTTTTCCATCACTGTTTCTTGGAACTTTGAAAGCACATCAGTGAATCAGCTTTCCCAAATGTCAGTGGATTGAACATAGCTGAGTGTTATTGTTTCTAACTTTAATTTTTATTAAAAAAAAAAAACAGTCAGTGGAATGAAGAAAAAAAATATTGAGAGGAGGAGCACAGGAGAGTTTTTTGGGCTTAAAATGCTATATATCCTGATTGTAAGTGGTGGTTACATTCACTGAGCCTTGTGCATGAGAGCTGGGCTCTAACTTGTATATATATATTATACTTAAATAAAGCAAACTGATATTTCCTATTTTTGAATATTCTTTTATTTGAAAGCATTTAAAACATGAAATAAAGTAAGGGAAAGAAAAATTTAAAGTATAAAACACTGTGGAACTATAAAATACCATGCTCTAGAAATATAACTAGCAATATTTGTTATGCAGAGTGGGTAGCCCTCTACCTTCCAGCCCTAGATCTTTGTATTTTTGTTGTTGTTGTTGAACTATAGTTGATTTACAGTGTTGTGTAGTTTCATGTGTATGGCAAAGTAATACACATACATACATGCTACCCTGATATCTTAGCGGTAAAGAAGCCTCCTGCCAAAGCAGGAGACACGGATTTAATCCCTGGGTCAGGAAGATTCCCTGTAGAAGGAAGTGGCAACCCACCTCAGTATTCTTGCTTGGAGAATCCCATGACCAGAGGAGCCTGGTGAGCTACAGTCCATAGGGTCACAGAAGAGTTGGACATGACCTAGAGACTAAACAGCAACAACAAATATATATATAGATATATGCACACATACCCATGCCCTGAAGCTTTTAGACTGTCTCAGCCCCTTGGACTGGTGCCAGAGAGGGAGTTCTCTTTGTGCCAGATGGTTCTTACATCTGCCCCCTGCTGTGGGATTTAAAGGGTTAATTCTAGGGCAATTAACCTGCAGCTCTTTCTCCGTGTCTGTGACCTTACTACAATGTAATGAAGGAGCATGTATTGTCCCTGGGATTGTCATGCACAAAGTTTCCAACAGTCGGAGGAGGATTCAGTGCAGTCGGGGGCGGCATTAAGGATATCTGTTACAGAGACAGGAAGTGTCATGAGTGTAATGAGGATGAGAACAGGCTGGAACACTTCCATTCCTGTTAAGACTTTATTAAGCATTTGTGGCAGAAAACTGCTAGTGCTGGCAGAATCAGGAAGAGAGAAGGAGGAAAATGGTTCTGTGAGTTCCAGGCTAGGTCCATCATTAAAAGACGTTTGAATGTCACTGGGACACTGTGGAGTTTGCGCACCCTCTGAGCGTGAATCCTGCGGAGAGAAGGGACCTCAGCAACAGGGCCTGAGAGCCTGGTTGTGTTAGGCTATTCTGGACCTTCTCTTAGGATTTGGGACTCTGTTTTCCTCTCTGACTCTATAGTATTCTCTTCCTTCCCAGAGCTTACTATGTGATCATAGTGTCTCTCCTGACATCTGTTTCTCTTTTTATACGTCACTTTCCACCTTTTCCCTTCTATTTTTGAGTCCCATCCTGGACATTTTTAAAAGCAGCTTGGGTACAAATTCTTGGTTCAGCAGCCAGCTCAAGTTTCATTTCTCTCACCACTTCAGCTATTATTGGTTTCCCTTTTCTTGCTTTGCTTACTATCTGTTGTTTTTTTTTTTTTTTTTTCATGTGGCACACTGTAATTTCTGACCTTATTTCACAAGTGGTTCATATGATTTATGAAGAAGAATGACTTACTTCTTCAACTTCCTTGGAGGGAAAACATCACCTTTATTTTTTATCCACTCCAGGGATACACATTACTTTAGAAGTATTAAGTAATTGAGATATATCTGTTGTTGTTCAGTTGCTAAGTCATGTCTGAGTCGTTGCAACCCCATGGACTCCAGCAGACCAGGCTTCCTTGTCCTTAACTATCTATTGGAGTTTGCTAAAACTCATGTCCATTGAATCAGTGATGCCATCCAAACATCTCATCCCCTGTCATCCCCTTCTCCTCCTGCCCTCAATGTTTCCCAGCATCAGGGTCTTTTCCAATGAGGTGGCTCTTTGCATCAGGTGGCCAGAGTATTGGAGCTTCAGCTTAAGCATCAGTCCTTCCAATGAATATTCAGGGTTGAATACCTTTATGATTGACTGGTTTGATCTCCTTTCAGTCCAAGGGACTCTCAGGGGTCTTATCCAGCACCACAGTTTGAAAGTACCAGTTCTTTCAAACTCAGCCTTCTTTATGGTCTAACTCTCACACCCTTACATGACTACTGGAAAAATAGTAGCTTTGACAATACAGACTTGTGTCAGCAGTGATGTCTCTGCTTTTTAATATGCTGTCTAGGTTTGTCATGGCTTTTCCTCCAAGAAGCAAGCATCTTTTAATTTCATGGCTGTAGTCACCATCTACTATGATTTTGGAGCTCAAGAAAATAAGATCTGTCAGTGCTTTGTCTTTTTCCCCATCTGTTTCAGTTCAGTTCAGTCACTCAGTCATGTCTGACTCTTTGTGACCCCATGAACTGCAGCATGCTAGGCTTCCCTGTCCATCATCCACTCCTGGAGCTTACTCAAACTCATGTCCATCAAGTAGGTGATGCCATCCAACCATCTCATCCTATGTTGTCCCCTTCTCCCGCCTTCAATCTTTTCCAGCATCAGGGTCTTTTCAAATGAGTCAGTTCTTCTCATCAGGTGGCCAAAGGATTGGAGCTTCAGCTTTAGCATCATTCCTTCCAATGAATATTCAGGACTGATTTCATTTAAGATGGACTGGTTGGATCTGCTTGCAGTCCAAGGGATTCTCAAAAGTCTTCTCCAACACCACAGTTCAAAAGCATCAATTCTTTGGCACTTAGCTTTCTGTGTGGTCTAACTCTCACACCCTTACATGACTACCGGAAAAACCATAGCTTTGACTATACAGACCTTTGTCGGCAAAGTAACATCTCTGCTTGTTAATATGTTGTCTAGGTTGGTCATAGCTTTTCTTCCAAGAAGCAAGTGACTTTTAATTTCATGGCTGCAGTCACCATCTGCAGTTGATTTGGGAGCCCAAAAAGATAAAGCCTGTCACTATTTCCATTGTTTCCCCATCTACCCCATCTGTTTACCTTGAAGTGATGGAACCAGATGCCATGACCTTTGTATTTTTAAAGTTGAATTTTAAGCCAGCTTTTTCACTTTTCTCTTTCACCCTTATCAAGAGGCTTTTATTTCCTCTTTGCTTTCTACTGTTAGAGTGGTGTCATCTGCATATCTGAGGCTATTAATATTCCTCCCAGAAATCTTGATTTCAGCTTGTGATCTACCCAGATCAACATTTCACATGATGTACTCTACACAAAAGTGAAGTAAGCAGGATGACAGTATGCAGTTTTGATGTACTCCTTTCCCAATTTTGAATCAGTCCATTGTTCCATGTCTGCTTCTAACTGTTGCTTCTTGACCTGCATATAGGTTTCTCAGGAGACAGGTAAGGTGGTCTGGTATTCCCATTTCTTTATTTCCCAGTTTCTTGTGATCCACATAGTCACAGGCTTTAGTGTAGTCAATAAAGCAGAAGTTGATGTTTTTCAGGAATTTCCTTCCTTTTTCTGTGATCTGATGGATGTTGGCAATTTGACCTCTGGTTCCTTTGCCTTTTCTCAATCCAGTTTCTACATCTAGAAGTTCTCAGTTCACATGCTGTTGAAGCCTAGCTTGGAGAATTTTGAGCATTACCTTCCTAGCATGTGAAATGAGTACAGTTGTATGGTAGTTTGAATATTCTTTGGCATTGTCCTTCTTTGGGATTGGAATGAAAACTGATCTCTTCCAGTCCTGTGGCCACTGCTGAGTTTTCCCAATTTTCTGGCCTGTAGAGTTCAGCAGTTTAATAGCATCATCTTTTAGGATGTCAAATACCTCAGCTGGAATTCCATCAGCTCCACTAGTTTTGTTTGTAGTAATGCTTCCTAAGGCCCACTTGACTTCACACACCAGGATGTCTGGCTCTAGAAGAGTGATCACACCATCGTGGTTATTCTGGGTCATTAAGATTTAAGACCTTTTTTGTATACTTCTTCTATGTATTCTTGTCATCTCTTCTTAATCTCTTCTGCTTCTGTTAAGTCCTTGCTATTTGTGTAGACTTTATTGTGCCCATCTTTGGGTGAAATGTTCCCTTGGTATCTCTAATTTTCTTGAAGAGATCTCTAGTCTTTCCCATTCTATTGTTTTCCTCTATTTCTTTGCATTATTCAGTTTCTTACCCCTCCTTACTATTCCCTGGAACCTTGCATTCAGTTGGGTATATCTTTCCCTTTCTCCCATGCCTTTCATGTCTCTTCTTTTCTCAGCTTTTTGTAAGACCTTCTCAGACAACCATGTTGCCTTCTTGCATTTCTTTTTCTTAGGGATGATTTTATTCACTGCCTCCTGTACAATGTCATGAACCTCCATCCATAGTTATTTAGGCACTTGGTCTACAAGATCTAATCCCTTGAATCTATTTGTCACTTCCACTGTATAATCATAAAGGTTCTGATTTAGGTCATAGCCGAATGGTCTAGTGCTTTTCCCCACTTTCTTCAAATTAAGCTTGAATTTTGCAATAAGTAACTGATGATCTGAGCCACAGTCAGCTCCAGGTCTTGATTTTGCTGAAGATGGAGAAGAGCTTCTCTATCTTTGACTGCAAAGAATATAATCAGTCTGATTTCATTATTGATCATCTGGTGATGTCCATGTGTAGAGTCTTCTCTTGTGTTGTTGGAAGAGGGTATTTGCTATTACCAGTGCATTCTCTTGGCAAAACTTGGCAAAAATTCTCTTAGCCTTTGCCCTGCCTCATTTTGTATTCCAAGGCCAAACTTGCCTATTACTCCAGGTATCTCTTGACTTCCTACTTTTGCATTTCAGTCCCCTATGATGAAAAGGATATCTCTTTTTGGTGTTAGTGCTAGGTCTTGTAGATCTTCGTGGAACCCTTTGTCTTCAGCTTCTTCAGCATTAGTGGTTGGTGCATAAACTTGGATTACATGATGTTGAATGGTTTGCCTTGGAAACAAATAAAGATCATGCTGTTGTTTCTAAGATTGCACCCAGGTACTGTATTTTGGACTCTTTTGTTGACTATGAGGGCTATTCCATTTCTTCTAAGGGATTCTTGCCCACAGTAGTAGATATTAGTGATCATTTGAATTAAATTTGCCTATTTCCATTCATTTTAGTTTCGATTCCTAAAATGTCGATGTTCATTCTTGCCATCTTCTGCTTGACCATGTCCAATTTATACATGTCCAAAATCACTGCAGATGGTGATTGCAGCCATGAAATCAAAAGACGCCTACTCCTTGGAAGGAAAGTTATGGCCAACCTGGATAGCATATTGAAAAGCAGAGACATTACTTTGCCAACAAAGGTTCATCTAGTCAAGGCTATGGTTTTTCCAGAAGAATTGATGCTTTTGAACTGTGGTGTTGGAGAAGATTCTTGAGAGTCCTTTGGACTGCAAGGAAATCCAACAAGTCCATCCTAAAGGAGATCAGTCCTGGGTGTTCATTGGAAGGACTGATGTTGAAATTGAAACTCCAGTACTTTGGCCACCTCATACGAAGAATTGACTCATAGGAAAAGACTCTGATGCTGGGAAGGATTGGGGGCAGGAGGAGAAGGGGAAGACAGAGGATGAGATGGCTGGATGGCATCACCAACTCGATGGACATGGGTTTGGGTGGACTCCTGGAGTTGGTGATGGACAGGGAGGCCTGGCGTGCTGCAGTTCATGGGGTCACAAAGAGTCAGACACGACTGAGCGACTGAACTGAACTGAATGAGCAAATAATGTATTCATGGTTTCTGTAATATTAGGTACTTAAGCTTTTGATTAAAGTTAATGCTGTGTAAAAATGAGTCCATAAGGATATTATTTTGAATCTCAAGTAATCTCATTCTTAAGGTTACAATCTTTATTTTCTCTTAATTTTCCTTTTGCAAATCAATCTGACGAGAGAGACTATTTGTGTGTGCAGGAAATCCTTTTCCCAATTTAGGCTTCCAGTAAACACAAGTTTTAAATAATGCAACATGGATATGGCTCATTTTAGTCTCTAAGTAATTACCTGGACCCTTCAGTAGGGAAATACTTTTCAGACAGATCACTAGAAGCACATTTGTGGTAGACTTTTAAGGCATTAATAATCATAGAGATTGTCTTAATTGCTTTTGAAGTGAAGAATTCTTTTATAAAATGAAGAAATACTTTCTCATTCATCTGTTTTGCTAGACTGGGTTTTCTTAAATTGGCTTGCTTTAAAATGGGCACACTTAAGCTTAAAAAAGCTCCAGAGACCTTCCATCCATTTACAAATACAAAAATAGCAATAATGACTGACAGTCACCCCCTTTTTCGCTTGTCAGTTATGGGGACTATTTAAGGTTCTTTCTTTTTCATGCTCTAGAAGTAATGTGAGGTTTAGATTCAACTCCCTTTAATCTGAAACACTGACTGAGCTCCAAACCACTTAGCAGCCTGCCATTTTTCAATGGGAGGGGAAAACAGCGATATAATTTACTGTCCACATTTTATAGTTTTCCCTTTAAAAAAACCTGCTTACACAGTTCCTGTATTTGCAGAAACTAGAGAGTTAGATGGCTTTTAAATGCAGCCCTCAAAGCAGCTGAAGGGCCACTCTAGCTGGTGCAGGGTGCTGAGAGATAAGGGGCTCTGGGAATAAGGTCAGGGAAAGTATGAGAGGAGATGTAGGCATCATCAGGTTGATGAGTCGAAAGGGGAAACAGTGTTCAGGAAGGACAGAGGGTCATGGCTGGGCTCCACCACTGATCTGAAGTGCACACCGAGATAAGAGTCATGTCATTGTTTTAGTCAGGCAGCAGCATTTACTGGGCACTGACTCACCGCTGGGGAGTTTCTTCTCTGTTACCCTGTCTGAACCCTGGTCTCTTAGAGATTCAGCCAAAAGAATCTCTGGCCTCATAATGCTTTTATTATTGAACAGGCAGTGTCTTCCCTTGGCCTTGTCTAGGAAAACTGGAGAAGAGGTGGGATTCATGAGGCCTCACCAGCAAGATGATGTTCTACCCACTCAGACTTTTCCCACTGTCCTTGTCACCAGGCTCCATTGCCTCACATTCTTCAGCAGTTTTCATCTTCTCCTATTCACTCAACTGTTCACTTCCAGCTCACCTCTTCATGAAGCAATTACTGACTATCTACCATGCAAAGAGCTGACTCATTGGAAAAGACCCTAATGCTGGGAAGGTTGGGGGCAGGAGAAGAAGGGGATAACAGAGGGTGAGATGGCTGGATAGCATCACTGACTCGATGGCCATCAGTTTGGGTGGACTCTGGGAGTTGGTGATGAACAGGGAGGCCTAGTGTGCTGGAATTCATGGGGTCACAAAGAGTTGGACACAACTGAGCGACTGAACTGAACTGAACCATGAGAAAACACACACTGGAGAAATATTGTAATCATCACAGTTCTCAGAGAAACAGAATTAACAGGATATCCTATATATGATATAGCATTTATATATAGATACATGTAGATACATATATGTATTTGTGTGTGTTTGTGTGTGTATCCCTGTTGATTGATCTATCTATCCATCTGTCTCTACAGTTGACTCTTGAACTACATGATGGGAGGAATGGTAGGAGTACAGACTCCTGCACAGTTGAAAATCCATGTGCAACTTGGCACTCGGCTCTTCATATCCAGGGTTCCACACTCAGTCAACTGCAGATAGTGTAGTAGTGTAGTCTGGATTTATTGAAAAAAAAAAACTCAGTGTATAAATTGACCTGCACAGTTCACACTGTGTTCACACTGTTCACACTGCTGTTCAAGATCTCTCTCTCTCTCTCTCTCTCTCTCTCACTCACACACACACACACACACACACACACTAATAGGACTGATCAATCTGTTTTTCCATCTGCCTGTTTATCTGACCATCATCTATTTAGATTTATTTTAAGAAATTGGATTATGGAGAATGGCAAGATCAAAGTATTCAGATTAAGCTGACAGGCTGGAAACCCAGAGACCTGATATTGTAGCTTGAGTCTGAAAGCAGTCCAGAGACTGCCTTTCCTCTTCACTGGAGGAAGTCAGTCTTTTTTTTTTTCTATCAACATTTTCAACTGATTAGATGAGATCGATCTAAATTATGGGAAATAGTTTGCTTTGCTCAAAATTTGCTCATTTAAAAAAAATACTCTCACAGCAACATCTAGATTAGTGTTTGACCAAATATGTGTGTACCGTAGCCCAGACAAGTTGACACATAAAATTAACCATCGTGAGTCCTATATATCTTACAAAGGAAAGTAATATAGGCCCTTGTCTGCAATGAAACTATGTTTAATAAGAGAGATGCTCACATAAACAAGTAAATAACTATAAATCAAGCCATGATCTTTGTGATGAGTTCTCTGTCGGCTCTTAACAAAGAACTTTGGGAATCTAGAGCAAAGGATAATCGATTCTGACTAGGGGTCGTCAGAAAGGCTTTATAAAAGGAGTGTGATTTGCGGTGGATGTTGAAAACTAGGTAGCAGTTTGCTAAATGGAAAAAGGTAAGAACAAGTGAAGGGAAAACAGTCTAAGTCCAGTAAAAACAGAATTTGTCCCTGAATTCATATATTCTCTAAAAATTCATCAAGCACAATTTCCATGCCTCTTGTTTAGGTACTTATGGTATACAGCAGAGAAGCATCTCTGTGGGAATGGTTCTCGTGGTGAAGCTCAGCTAGTAGAATGTGGCATCTGTGGACCGGGAAGGGTCTACTGAGTGTGCTCCTGGGACTAGGAGGACAGGGAGCTGCTGGCCTAGGAGGCTTGGGCTGAAAGGCAGATCCTGAAACTGGCAAGTCTTTAGCTCACACCCCAGGTGACTCTACAGGTGTTCTAGAGTAGCTGGAAGCTTGTGTGACAGTATCCAGAGGAATGGAACGTGTAATAATCTTATCTTTGATTCTCTGTGAATTTTGCTTCCTCCAAGGTTAGTTTTCACTCCAACTCCAAAGAAGGGCAATGCCAAAGAATGTTCAAACTACTGTATAATTGTGCTCATTTCACATGCTAGCAAGGTTATGCTCAAAAAAACTTCAAACTAGGCTTCAGTAGTATGTGAATTGAGAACTTCCAAGATGTACAAGCTGGGTTTAGAAAAGGCAGAGGAACCAGATATCAAATTGTCAACACTCATTGGAGCATAGAGAAAGCAAGAGAATTACCGAAAAATATCTACTTCTGCTTCCTTGACTACACTAAAGCCTTTGACTGTGTGGATCACAGCAAACTGTGGAAAATTCTTAAAGAGATGGAAATACCAGACCACCTTACCTGCCTTCTGCGAAACCCGTATGCCGGTCAAGAAGCAGCAGTTAGAACTGGACATGGAGTAATGAACTGATTCCCAATTGGGGAAGGTGTATAACAGGCTGTATATTGTCACCCTGCTTATTTAACTTATATATGGAGTATATCATATGAAATGCCAGGCTGGATGAATCACAAGTTGGAGTCAAGGTTTCCAGGAGAAATACCATCAACCTCAGATATGCAGGTGATACCACTCTAATTGCAGAAAGTGAAGAGGAACTAAAGAGCCTCTTGATCAGTATGAAAGAGGAGAGTGAAAAAGCTGGCTTAAAACTCAACATTCAAAAAGCTAAGATCAGGGAATCTGGTCCCATCATTTCAAGGCAAATAGAAGAGGAAAAAGTGGAAACAGTGGCACATTTTCTTTCCTTAGACTCCAAAATCACTGAGGATGGTAACTGGAGCCACAGAATTAAAAGACACTTACTCCTTGAAAGGAAAACTATGACAAATGTAGGCAGTGTATTAAAAAGCAGAAGCATCACCTTGCCATCAAAGGTTCATATAGTCAAAGCTATGGTTTTTTCAGTAGTCATGTACAGATATGAGAGCTGGACAACAAAAAAGGCTAAGCATGGAAGAATTGATGCCTTATGAACTGTGGTGCTGGAGAAGACTCTTGAGACTCCCTTGGACAGTAAGGAGATCAAATCAGTCAACCTTAAAGTAAATAAATCCTGAATATTCATTGGGAGGACTGATGCTGAAGCTGAAGCTCCAATACTTTGGCCACCTGATGAGAAGAGCTGACTCACTGGAAAAGACCCTGATGTTAGGAAAGATTGAAGGTGGGAGGAGAAGGGGATGACAGAGGATGAGATGGTTGGATGGCATCACTGACTCAATGGACATGAGTTTGAGCAAACCCTGGGAGATAGTGGAGGACAGAAGGGCCTGGTGTGCTTCAGTCCATGGAGTTGCAAAGAGTCAGACATATTTTAGTGACTAAATAACAATAACAACAAAAGTGACCACTCTTATTATGCAAGGAAACTGAACATTAGAGAGATTAAATGCATTTCTCAGAATTCCACAGTGAGTGGGTTGAGGTTCAGCCACTGACTGCCTGACATCAAAGCTTGTGCTGTTTCCACTAAGTCATAAAGCCTTAACACTCAGGCTAATGAGATAACAGTAATTGTTATAGTCTGAATTTTTGGATTTCCCCACATCCCAATTCATATCATGAAGTTCTCCCATCCAAGTACTAACCAGGCCCGACCCTGCTTAGCTTCCGAGATCAGACGAGATCGGGCGCGTTCAGGGTGGTATGGCCATAGACTTTATCATGAAGTTCTAATGCCCAATGTGATGGTATTAGGAGGTAGGGCCTGTTGGAGGTGATTAGGTTATGACAGTTGAACCTCTACATAAGTTCTAAATGTGGGGTTAGTGCTCTTATAAAACAGATCCATAGATCATGTGGGGATACAAGGAAAAGCCTGCAGCTCAGAAGAGGGCCCTCACCCAACCATGCTGGCACCTTGATCTCAGACTAGAAGTCTCCAGGACTAGGAGAAATAAATCTCTGTTGTTTGTAAGCTGTTCAATCTGTGGTATGTTTTTTAATAACAGCCTGACAGACTAGGACAAATGATTCACACAAATGACTCCAAAGGAGTGGGGTCATTGCTATCATAGAGGTATCTTTAAGGCACAGATGATGGAGATGTGAACGAAGGTGTATACATTGCAAAGTGTGCTGAAGCTAGGGGACCAGGAGTCTATGCAAATGATAAAGTCAGAACCAAGATAGAGGCACTGGGAAGAGGAAGGAGGGACTTGGCATTAGATTAGCATTCAGTAAGTCTAGGATACAAAGTTTAGTAAATGATTTTGGGAAAGTTGAGCAACTTAGGTATTAGTTGCATGCAAAGGTATACCCTCAGCTAATTGAAGTAGAAGAAGAATTATGACAATACGGTTCCTAAGTCATGGGATTTCCAAGAGGTCCAGAGAGTCCGCATTGGGAGCCATGCAGCCAGGAATCATGCTCGCACCACACCATCGGTTTGGTACGGTGCAGAGTCCACTGCTGGCACCACCGGGCACTATGTGCCACACCACAGATGGCCAGTGATGCTGGGAATGGGATTCCAGAACCTCCACCACTGCCTGCTCCAAACTGGCTACCTCTACCTTCAACCTCATGAAAGTAGGTACTGTGCAGCTCTGGCTTCCTTCCTCACTGGGTCAGAAGCTTGTATCCTCGTTACAAGGGAGACAGGGAAAGGGGCATTCAGCCTTTCTACATTTGAGGATTTGAGGAATTTCTCAAGTTTGGAATGGATGATCAAAAGATGCTGTTGGTCACCAACGTGCCTACTCCAGGTGGAGAAGGAGAGGGAGGACTCAGAACTGATTCCAAGGTTTCTCACTTAGTGATTAGAGATACTGTGACTAAGATCAGGGAACTGGCAGGAGGAATACGTTTGTGGAGCTAAAGATTTTAGTTTGTCTTCAAATATATTGAATTTAAGATATCTGCAGCATATCAGTGTGGCGACAGTTGTATAAAAGCAGTTAGAAATTTGGGTCCCAGGCTCAAAATCATCAGTACGGCTAGAGATGCATATCTGGGAACCAATATATAGATGTGGGGGCTTCCCAGGTGACACACCTGCCAGTGTGGGTTCCATCCCTGGGTCGGGAAGATCCCCTGGAGCAAGAAATGGCAACCCTCTCCAGTATTCTTGCTTGGAAAATTCCATGGACAGGGAAACCTGGGGGGTTACAGCCCATGGGGTCAGAAATTCATACACAACTGAGCTTGCATGTGAGCATGCAGATGTGGGGATGGACAAGGTTGATTGGGGGGTACATATCCCTGATGAATGTTGCCTCTGAAGGGCAGATAGGAGAGAAGGAAGACCCACTCAAAGATTTTGAGAGATACAATGAGAATCTAAAGACTGAAAATTAGAGAGTCAGAGAGCTCAAAGGTGCACGGGAAGAAGATGGTGCTCAAGAGTGAAATGCTTGATCAGAGAAATGAATAGAGTGAGGGTTAAGAGTCACTGGATCTCTCAGTTAGGAATTCACTGGTGGTATGTAGAAGTTCTTTTACTTCGGGCCAAGATCATAACGAGTTTAAAGGCGAACACTCATATACCCGAAATCTTTCTTTAGCTACCCAATATATAGCTTTCATCACTTTGTCTCCATCTGGTCCTCAAATTTCCTTCTCTTAATCCTTCCAGTGTCCCCTTTCAAGACCAGCTTACTGTACTTTTCCTACTAACAAAACCTCCCCTCAACCAGGATCCCATTTTAATCTCAGCCCCCAGCTATGCCTTTCCCAGCCTCACTGTTCTGTCAGCTTCCACTTTGTTCTTCTGTGTCTCCAGCCCGTCTGTTTCCCTTTGGTGTTTCTTCAATTGCAGGGTCACTAATCTAGCCCCCCATATTGGTCCCTAGGCCCCACCTGGTCCCCTCATTCCTCATTCTGAGTGTACTTCTCACCTGCCTGTGGGACTCCCATTTGCCCCAGATTCTGCCAGTACTTCATGTACTGGAGCCTTCACCTACACCCACCATTTTCTTGGCACTGGAGTTGGTCTCAGTCTTTGGAGACTTTCCTGGCCAGCCTTTGCCCTACTTTTTTCTGCCTCTCTCTCTCATTTCTAGTCCCTTCTCTCACTTGGGATGCTATTTTTTTTTTCTCTCCAGACTATGTACTTTTGTACTTTGTACCTGCCCTTTTCCCTGATCTGCTAATTTTAGAAAGAAGTATGCCTAAAGAAGTTCCTTACCTTTTAGAGGCCAACACTGATGTATTTATTGGTGCAATGATATGATGACTGGGACTTGATTAAAAATATTTGGGATGGGGTTTGGTATAAATGGAGAAATCACTGGCTATGGATTGATAATTGTTGAAGCTGAAGAGTACCTAGGGGCTCCTTATGTTACTCTCTATATTTGTATATGTTTAAAATTTTCCATTAAGATGCCTTAATGAAAAAAACTTAAATGTTTATAAGTAAATGTATGTAAGTAAATAGAATGAATTGATATAAAAAACACTGTTAAGTAATACTAGTATAAATATGACAAAAATATGATTTGGCAAAAATTATGAAGGTGATTGCCTAAAGTGGGGAAAACACTAAGATAACAGACAATGAGCTTAGAATGAGTTGGGATATAGAGAACTTGAGGAAAGAAATCTCAGCAATTGCATCGTTGGGGCTTAACCCTCTTGGTGAAGGGGTCCATACGCTCTCCAGGGAATGCAGGGATGGGGAAGTCTGTAAGACTTGAGTGAGAAATTCTCAGACAGCCTTTGTGCTGAAGCAGAAGGAGCCAGCTAGAGATACACTGCAGCTGAGTTTAGAGAATGTGCTTCTGCAGAGGGCCACTTGCCAGTATCTTAGCAATCTAAATGGTCTTCTTAGTGACTTTAGGGACGCTCATGGATGCTTCACTAAGAGGAACTGAAGAGCTTCTTGATGAGGGTGAAAGAGGAGAGTAAAAAAGCTGACTTAACATTAAAAAAACTAAGATCATGGCATCTGGTCCCATCATTTCATGGCAAATAGAAAGGAAAAAAGTGGAAAGAGGGAGAGATTTTATTTTCTTGGGCTCCAAAATCACTGTGGAAGGTGACCACAGCCACAAAATTAAGACTCTTGCTCCTTGGAAGAAAAGCTATGACCAACCTAGACAGCATATTAAAAGGCAAAGACATTACTTTGCAAACAAAGGTCTGTATAGTCAAAGCTATGGTTTTTCCAGTAGTCATGTATGAATGTAAGAGTTGGACTATGAAGAAGGCTGAGTGCTGAAGAATTGATGCTTTCAAGTTGTGCTGGAGAAGACTCTTGAGAGTCTCTTGGACTGCAAGGAGATCAAACCAATCAATCCTAAAGGAAATCAACCCTAAATATTCATTGGAAGGACTGATGCTGAAGCTGAAGCTCTTATAATTTGGCCACCTGATGTGAAGAGCTGACTCATTGGAAAAGACCCTGATGCTGGGAAAGACTGACGGCAGGAGGAGAAGGGGACGACAGAGGATGAGATGGTTGGATGGCATCATCGACTCAATGGACATGAGTTTGAGCAAACTCCAGGAGATAGTGAAGGACAAGGAAGTCTGGTGTGCTACAGTCCTTGGGGTCTAAAAGAGTCAGACACCACTCAGCGACTGAACTAATGTATGCTTCAGGTTTTCCACAAAACAGAGAAGTCTTTTCTGTGAAGATGTAAACTGCCTGTAAAACCTATTTGTCTAGAAAATCTGTTTTACATACTGAGTTTCAGGGAAGATATTTACTGCAACAAGTTCCATAGCTAAAATTCTGAAGTTAAGCTTTGTCTCTGGCATAACTGTTTACTTTCTGGTGTATTAGGCACTTGTTGCTCATTTTGTTGTAGATGTTAGTGAGATACACTGTAGGGTCATTAATATTTGAGTCCATCTGAAAGGGAAGAAAGAAAATTTTTAATAGTTTTTAATTAATTTATTTTGGGGTTTAAATTTAAATTTCCATTTTAAAATGAATTTTTATTAGAGTGCAGTTGCTTTACAATGTTGTGTTCATTTCTTGCTGTACCGCAAAATGAATCAGTCCTACGTTTACATATATCCACTCTTTTAAGGGAAGAGAATTTGAAAGTGGCTGTTGCTCTTTGGAGTGGCTCATAGGGGTTTATTTGCTCTCTCTTTGGTTAAAGCAGTGGTTTTCGACCTACATGTATGCATGAACACACACAGATACACACTAAATTTCGCATATAATTTCAAGAGTTCAAAGATCAGAAATCCCAGTTAAAATCCTGGATTTGAACCACTTGGCTGGCAGCTTTTAATAGGGAACATGTCCCTTGTGTTTAGCAAACAGAAGGCTCATTTTTGACTCAGAAATGATGAGCAGTATTGTCACTGAGACTGTTTATTCTCCATGCCTCAGAGGTCAAAGCTTGACCTTCTTACCTTATTCCGGGATTTACCAAAAGTTATTCATTGAAGTCTGACTCAGCCTGTTGTCCCTTTGATGTCACATAATTGGCTAATATGCAAAACATTTGTAACAGTATAACATGTCCACATAGTACAAATTGTATTTTATTTTGTAATTAAAAAAATCACCTGGCTTCCCAGGTCACTCAGTGTGAAGAATCCACCTGCCAAGGAGGAGACACAAGTTCTATCCCTGGGTTGGGAAGATCTCCTGGAGAAGGAAATGGCAGCCCACTCCAGTATTCTTGCCTGGGAAATCCCATGGACAGAGGAGCCTGGCGGGCTACAGTCCATGGGGTCACAAAGAGTCGGACACGACTGAGCGACTACGCAGCAGCAGCAGCGTGCGTGTACAGGCGAAAGCAGCGCATCAGTAGCTCTCCTGCCATGTTTAAGAACGAGAAGGAAGGGATCTAACATTTCCTGAAGATTTAAGACACATTAGTTGCTCTGTGAATAACTTACTTAGTCAACACAGTGTTGCCATTAGACAGATATTACTTTTTCCCTTTGCATGATGCAAAACCTGAGGTTTGGTAAGTCTAATAAATTTGCTTAAAATGACCAGTTAATGAGCCAGCATTGAAACCCAGGTTTCTTGTAAGTCTTTACTTGACAGAGAGCACTGGATATTTGTTGCTCTTCAGCTACTTATATTCATTTCTCTCTTTTCTGGAGAATTATTTCTCCTATTCCTACCTGTTGCCCCAGTCTATTCTATGATTTGTCCTTATAAGTATTCATCAAGTTACCCTGCCTCAGGACTAAAGCTAGGATAATCACATCCTCTTTAATTTGTTTGAATCTTGCATGGAGAGACTCGAAGGCTGAAAACTTTATTAGAACTAATTCTTTCTAGTTTTAACATCATGAATGAACTAACTATTGACCCCTGTTGCCTACCCACCCTGAGCTACCCTGTAGGTTCTTTAGAATTCTTTTTGTTTCTGTGAGCTATCCAGTATATTTTAATAAACTTATTTCTTCTGTACGTTGTGTAGTTCTCTGAGCTGAATTGTGCTCCCCAAATTCATATATTGATGCCCTGACCTTTGGTGTGATTGTGTTGGGAGATGGGGCCTTTGGGAGATAATTAAGTTTCAATAAAGTCATAAAAGGTTTCCTTGACAGCTCAGTGGTAAAGAATCTTCCTGCAATGCAAGAGACATGGGTTCAATCCCTGGGTCAGGAAGATTCCCTGGAGGAGGAAATGTCAACTCCAGTATTTTATTGTTTTAGTTAATTAATTTATTTTAATTGGAGGCTAATTACTTTACAATATTGTAGTGTTTTTTGCCATACATCAACGTGAATCAGCCACGGGTACACGTGTGTCCCCATCCTGAACCCCCCTCCCATCTCCTTCCCCTCCCAATCCCTCTGTGTTGTCCCAGTGCACTAGCTTTGAGTGCCCTGTTTCATGCATCAAACTCGCACTGGTCACCTGTTTTACATATGGTAATATACCTGTTTCATTGCTATTCTCTCAAATCATCCTACCCTCACCTTCTCCACAAAGTCCAAAAGTCTGTTCTTTACATCTGTGTCTCTTTTGCTGTCTTGCATATAGGGTTATTGTTCCCATCTTTCTAAATTCCATATATGTGCATTAATATACTGTATTGTTGTTTCTCTTTCTAACTTACTTCATCACTGTGTATAATAGGCTCCAGTTTCATCTACCTCATTAGAACTGACTCAAATGCATTCTTTTTTATAGCTGAGTAATATTCCTGTAATATACTCAGTAATATAGCTGAGTATATGTATATGTACCACAACTTCCTTATCCATTTGTCTGCTGATGGACATCTAGGTTGCTTCCATGTCCTAGCTATTGTAAACAGTGCTGCAACGAACATTGGGGTACACGTGTCTCTTTCAATTCTGATTTCCTCAATGTGTATGCCCAGCAGTGGGATTGCTGGGTCATATGGCAGTTCTATTTCCAGTTTTTTAAGGAAACTCCAAACTATTCACCATAGTGGTTGTACTAGTTTGCATTCTCACCAACAGTGTAAGAGGGTTCCCTTTTCTCCACACCTTCTCCAACATTTATTGTTTGTAGACTTTGACGGCAGCCATTTTGACTGGCGTGAAATGGTGCCTCATAGTGGCTTTGATTTGCATTTCTCTGATAAAGCCACTCCGGTATTCTTGCTGGGACAATCCCGTGGACAGAAGAGCCTGGTGGGCTCTAGCTGTGGGGTTGCAGAGTCAGACATGACTGAATATGGATGCATACATGCAAGATCATGCATGAAAACATCTAAAACCACTCCTGGCACACTCTAGGAAAACACACATCATAAAAGTGAGACTTTCATGATGAGATTAGTGTCTTCATAAGAAGAAACACCAGAGAGCTTGCTTTCTTCTCTCCCTGCCATGTGAGGACATAGTGAGATGTGACTGTCTGCAGGCCAGGAAGAGAGCCCTCACCTAGGAAATGAATTGGCCAGCACTTTGATCTTGGACTTCTCAGGTTCCAGACTCTGAAAAGTAAATTACTATTGTTTAAGCCACCTGGTCCTGGTGCAGGAGACTTGGGTTCGATCCCTGAGTTGGGAAGATCCCCAGGAGAAGGAAGTGGCAACCTACTCTAGTATACTTGCCTGGGCAATCCCATGGACAGAGGAGACTGGCAGGCTATTATCTATGGGGTTACAAGAGTCAGACACGACTTGACTAAACCACCACCAAGCCACCCAGTCTGTGGTATTTTGTTGTGGCAGCCCAAGCAGACTAATATGGATATTTTCTGTTGCTTGCTACCAACGAATTGACTACTATATAAAATGGCCAGTGAGAAGACATAGGTTTAACTCTCAGTACTGTGGTTCTGAAATGAAAGAGAAAAAAGGACAGAGGTCACACCAGCCGTTTACTGACTTACTATCATTTCTAGGAGGAAAAGTTTTGTGAATAAGACGGGAGTTGAAACTGTTTAATAGTGTAGGATTTGGAAATTATTTCTGGATTATGCTATGCTTACTGCTCATTGTATTTCAGTTGCATCTTCCTCAGTTCTAACTTGACTGTGATTTAGCCCTCCATGGTGATAAACCAGTGCAAAGTTAGAAAATAAATTGGCTCAGGGTAGCTTTTCCTTTAGGCTGCAGAATTGGGGAAATGAAAACTAATCCCTAAAAAGTGATCTGCCAGGAAGAAAAGCAGCACTGAAATGGGCACCTGAAGTTTTCCTTTCTACTTGTTTGCTTTGGTCTTAAAGAATGTAAGAAATTCTTACTGCAGGAATTTCTTCACTGGCTCTTAGTCACCTCTTCCTAACATAGGTTCATCATTTATTTTTAGAGCTTTGCTTGGATCTATATGTCTTTTAGGTCTGAGTAGTACCTCCCATGAGATAATTCAATTCTGAGAAATCAAGTCAGGAGAAGATGAAATGTGAAGTTTGCCTTGCCTCACCTCTGCTATACTTGTCTGCTTTTAAGGTTGACAAAATTGAAAGTTTTAAATTTCCTCCAGGGTTTCTTGGCATCATCTAAATTTTTCCTCTTAGTTACAGAACATTTTGAGTTTGATGGTATCCTAGCAATCCTGCAGTCCACCCTTCTTATCTTACAGAAGAGGAAATAAAGGCCTAAAGAAGTATTTGGCTTGTCAATAATTACATACTTAGTGACTGAATAGGGACTTGAACACAGTTTTTCAGATTTCCAGTTCTGCATGCATTCTGCTTCCACGAGCAGCCAACTAATTGACCAAGCCAAGAGAATAAAAGCAATTACCATTCAACCCAAACTAAAGGAAAAGTATGGAAAAGAAGAAGAAATAAAACTTTCTAAGTATTGAGTTTTACTAGGCAAAGGGGAAGATTTTGAGCCATGTGGAAGAAAGAGGCAGAGAGCCATTGGTTTTTGGAAAGATTGCTTTTAAGCCCACTACCAGATTGCTTTACCCCCTGGGCAAGTGCCTGAATGTTTATTTCATGGGTTAAAGGATCCCTTCAAGGTGAGTGAATGAAACACTGTCTCATTTCTGTGTGAACAAAACTTTTAAAAAGAATTTTTTTCCTCTTGGAAGTTTGTCACATTAAATCTGCTTGGTTTGAACATCTATGTTGAAAACAGGCTAAGAGGGACTGGAACTTCATCTTATTTCTCTGACTGGCTTCTTGCCTTCCTGTCTTGAGAGAATCGATGCTGTCTGGGCGCCCTGTTCCTTCCCCAGCTCGAGACTGAACCTCCACTGTCCGCTGGGTAGCTCGTCTCTTTCTGGGGAACCACACCCTAGGTCAGGATGGTTTGTTTTCGCTATAGGGCCAGCTGTTCCAGGATTACTTTTTCAGAGTTGGAAACCACAAATTTGAACCCTGAGGCAAAAGGCTGAGAATAAAAATGTAAAGAAAAATGTCAAAGAACTTTTTGTCAGACTGTCACCTTTCTGTTCAAAACTGAGTCTGTCTTTAGTGTTATTCAGTATCCTCTCTCTGAAGATCGCATAATGAAAAGTCTTAAGTATAAAGTGAAAACATACATCCCTCTCCTTTTCTCTAGGCAACAAAAGCAAATATTAAGAAGGAGTAGAATAGTTAGAATTTATACTCTTCCTTCTGAATAAAGAGGCATTTCTTGATAACATGAAGGGCTTGGGCTCTGGGTTTGGACTCTCAAGTCCTTTGTGTAATTAAAAGACGGTGATCAAAGCCAACATTTTGGTGAGGAAAACAACTTTGGAGCCATCCTTACCATAATGGGTTGCTGAAGCTGAGTAATTAGTAGCTACAGAATTTAGAGCAGGGTTTTAGGAAGTCAGTCTCTGTGGTTGAAAGCATATGCCATGTCATGAGAATTTACTGTACCATAAAAATATTCAATGAATTCTTTAAGACAAAGGAAAAAGAAGGAGATAAATATCAAGTTCAGTAATTGAAGCTTGTTGTGTTTTGGAAAGTAGGCTCTCTTTCCCTTTGTATTTAGATTACACTTAGAAACTTTTGAATCATAAATCCCTGTGATTTTTAATAAAGGTCACCAACAATATAAACACACATTTAAAGACAATTCATAACCACATTTCCCCTTTTAATGATACATAATTTTGTATAACGGTTTCTATAGTTCTTTTCATAGGCCTATGTGTTTTATATTTTCAACACATTATTTTATATTATGCTTTTTGAGTATAATATTCTGTCTCTCACTATTAAAATTTCCAGTTTTTTAAATCATATTAACAGTTACTATTTTAAATGATTGCATAACATTTTGTATTATCTTAATTTGCTAACTTCTACTGTTCAACCTTTAGATAGCTTATATTTTGGCAATTAGATGTGTGTTATAGATAACACTGCACTGAGCATCTTCTTGTTTGTAGGTATTTATTTTATTAGTGTTCAGTTTTTTTCTCATAATTAAATTCCCCTAAATGATTGTGATTATAAACATCTTTATGGTTCTTGCTGTATAACATGACATATTATTTTCTGAATTGTTTATGTAACATGATCATATGACATCCTCGACAGTGTTATGTATGTCAGATATTGTTATCATTTCTTTGTTTTAATTTGCATTTCTTTGATTATTACTGGAATGAACATTTTCCCTTGTGGATTTTCTTTTATTGTTTTTGCCAGTTGTATTTATTTGAATGTGCACTGTCCATGACAGATCAACAACTTATTTTTTCCTGTTTAATAGCTTCTCTGAGGAATGGTACACTTTGATCTCTGGACACTTGACTGTCTATTCTAAAGTGATCTTCAGGCCAGGAACATTAGAACACTTTTTTCTTAGGTGAGATTTATCTGAAAGCATTGCACTACATTTTAACTGCAATAACTATTTGTACCACGAGGAAGCTATTCCACTTTCTCACTGTGTCCTCTGAGAGAGAGAGACACCTCTGGTGACTCTTCTTATACAGGCATTAATCCCATCATAGAGCTCCACCCTTATGACCTCATCTCACCCTAATTACCTCCCACAGGCTCCATTTCCACATATTACCACATCGAAGGTTAGGACTTCAACACAGGAATTTTTGAGGGATGCAAACATTCAGTCCTTACACTCTCTTCCTCCCTCAGGTCACTCCAACCTCTACCCAAATACATATCCTCTTAACTAAGGGGAACTTGATGTGTGTTAAAGACAGAGGTATTAATAAAATTTCAGGAACACTTGATTGCTCTTATAAAAATCTAATCAGTAGATATAGAACAAAATGAAATAAACAAGCAAAAGAACAGTGTGGGAAGAGATGAGGCATTTTATATGAGGACCAGTCTCTAAGCATGATTTGCCTTGTGGGTACTGATGGCAGCATGTGGTTTTAAGAGTCCATTTAGAAGAGTGTATTTATGTCCTGTAACTCGTGCATTCTGAAGTTTGAGTCTAAGTCATGAATGATAGGAATGGAGCTTCATGATACAGGGATCTCAACAGCACCAGGGATTACCTGTTGGGTGCCTCCACTCCTCTCTTCCCCTTCTCTCCCTTCCCTTCCCTTCATTCCCTACCCACATCCCTTGCCCTAAGCTCCCACATGCCAACTGGCATCACGCTAGTTGCACATCTGGCTATTTCTTTTTCTTTTGTGAGTCAGAAATGAATCAATACCCTGGCAAGGAGTTAAAAAGGCTAGTCTTTTTGAAGCAGTGTTCTGTGGGTAAATACAAACATGATAATTTGAGTGTTTAAAAACTTAAGCTTGAATAGTTATTTTAGGATTTAAGGAATCCCATTATTGATCATTTAAAAAAATTCAATTAGCTTCTAGGATCTAAATAAATCTTATTTGTACATGGTAAAAATGCAAGCAATAGAAAAAAGTGTACCATCAAAAACAAATTTCCTTCCCATTCTACAGCCCTAGTTCCTTTGTCTCTCCTTTTCTCAGAAGCAACCATTACTGATTTCTTGCTTGTGCCCTATGGAAACATTCTCTATATAATCAAACTTAAATATTATTTATATAGTCCCCCTTAAAAACCCAAATAGGAAATGCTGTATGCACCTTGTGGTTATTCTTATTTTTTTACTTTTAACTTAACTATGTTTTGCTTCTTGGAAACTGGTCTGTATCAGCACACAGTTTTATTCCATTCTTTTTACTGGCTGTATAATGAGGATGTGTTATAATTTATTAAATTAGTTGCCTACTAATAGGTACTTAGGTTATTTCTAGTCTTTTAAAAAGCAAACCCTAATGCTCTGTAAAGACTTATGTGTTTGTGCAAGTATGTTTGTAAATATATTTGCATGCTGAATAATTGCATGAAGATAAATGTGGTATTGTAGTGATTACAGCATGAACACTAGAGTTTTACTATCCACTACCTGCCTACCGCTTACTAGCCTAGGGACAAGTTACTTAACTATCTGTACCTTAGTTTCCTCATCTGTAAAACTGGTATAAATATAGGTATAAATAAAGAGATATTGGAGATATACATATTAAGGGTGCTAATACAAGTACAGCATTCTGACATCAGCATAAAAAATGTTCTCTATAAATTTTCTTCTTGGGATCATTTCTTGGAAGCCAGAACCTCATCTTTTAGAAGTATCAATGCTATTACTGGAGAATACCTTTATTCCCCTCAACTTTGATAAAGAAGAACTCACTTCTAGGCTTGTCATAGTATTGACATAATTGATGCTTAATTTTGGCTCAGAGAAGATGGTTGGGAAGGTAAATTGAGAGTAAGAGTTCCTGCTTACTCTCAAGTAGAAGCAGGAGGTTGAATTTAGTCTCAATTTGTTTTGGAACGTTGGGTTGAAAGTCATCATTTTGTACATCTGCGTTCCTTTTGCTGTCTTGCATGTTGGGTTCTCGTTACCGTCTTTCTAAATTCCATATATATGCGTTAATATACTGTATTGTTGTTTTTGCTTCTGGCTTACTTCACTCTGGATAATGGGCTCCAGTTTCGTCCATCTGAGTAGAA
>ML660765.1:13665017-13764664 GCA_007570785.1 Antilocapra americana | reverse complement strand
TTGCTTATAGTTTCCTTTGTTGTGCAAAAGCTTTTAATTTTAATTAGGTCCCATTTGTTTATTCGTGTTTTTATTTCCAATATTCTGGGAGGTGGGTCATGGAGTATCCCGCTTTGGGTTATGGCAGAGAGTGTTTGTGGATGAGGGTAAGGGTGGGATGATATGGGAGAAGGACATTGATGCATGTTAATTTTCATATGTCTAATCAATCGCCAGCCCAGGACTGATGCTCGGGGCTGGTGCAGCGAGATTTCCCAGGGGAGGGGGGGAGGGAAGAGGGAGGGGGGTTCCAGAGGGGAAGCATATGTAAACCCATGGTGATATCATGACAATGTATGGCAAAAACAATTTAAAAAAATAAATTAAATAAAAAAAAAAAAACTCATGTGCATGCGAGACAGCAAAAGGAACGCAGATGTATAGAATAGACTCGTGGACTCTGTGGATGAGGGTAAGGGTGGGATGATATTGGAGAAGGGCATTGAAGCGTGTTAATTGTCATGTGTCTAATCAATCGCCAGCCCAGGATTGATGCTCGGGGCTGGTACAGCGAGATTTCCCGGGGGGGGGGAGGGAGGAGGGAGGGGGGTTCCGGAGGGGAAGCATATGTAAACCCATGGTGATATCATGACAATGTATGGCAAAAACAATAAAAAAAAAAAAAGAAAGTCATCATTTTGGGCCTCAGTGTCCTTGCCAGTTATATGCAGGGATTAGATAGATGATTCCTAAAGTAATCATCAGCTCAAACAGTTTTGTCTGTGCTTATTCCAGTCTCAAAATGAGATATGATTTACATGACTTAGGTAATTATGAGAGAGAAGTTTAAAACATGACTCATAAACAGTGTCACTTTGCACATGTTGTTCCCTCTGTGTGGAATGACATTCCTCCATCTGACTGTGTAGCTGAGCCCTGACTCATCCTCGTAGACTTAGCTCTGGCTGGGTTTTCACTGTGAAGCCCTCCCTGGGTGCCCCAGCTCAGTTAGGCTTTCTCTCCCTTTGAACTATCTTGGCCTCTGCATTATGTGGTGGGGTAAGGAGATCCAACCAGGCCATCCTAAAGGAAAACAGTCCTGAATGTTCATTGGAAGGACTGATGCTAAAGCTGAAACTCCAATACTTTGGCCACCTGATGCGAAGAACTGATTCATTTGAAAAGATCCTGATGCTGGGAAAGATTGAAGGTGGGAAGAGAAGGGGACGACAGAGGATGAGATGGTTGGATGGCATCACTGACTCGATGGACATGAGTTTGAGTAAACTCTGGGAGTTGGTGATGGACAGGGAGGCCTGGTGTGCTGCAGTCCATTGAGCTGCAAAGAGTTGGACACAACTGAGCGAATGAACTGAACAGTTTTTAATTATTACCTGATAGTTTATTTGTCACTGAAGACTCAGCCTTGGCATTGCATCTTTGATGCATCAAGGATGAGATGACACAGTCTTTTCTTGGATTTTAAGTGTCAGTCAAAAGTCTTGGCCCTTCAGAAAGTGAGAAGGTATGTGTACATAGATAAACCCACCACCAGGAGAACACATGCTGAGCAACTAAAGCTCCCGTCCTCCAGAAGGGAGAAGGCACTCTGGACAGGAGGATACCAGCAGTGAGGAGACATTGTGGCTTCCAACAGAGGAGTGGAGCTCTCTGCCTGGTTCTTCTCGCCTGGTCCTTTCTCCGAGCTTAGCACAGGACTATGGAGAAAGTAGGGAAAGCCACTAGACCATTCAGGTATGACCTCAATCAAATCCCTTATGATTACACAGTGGAAGTGAGAAATAGATTTAAGGGAGTAGATCTGTTAGACAGAGTGCCTGATGAACTATAGAAGGAGGTTTGTGACATTGTACAGGAGACAGGGATCAAGACTATCCCCATGGAAAAGAAATGCAAAAAGCAAAATGGCTGTCTGAGGAGGCCTTACAAATAGCTGTGAAAAGAAGAGAAGTGAAAAGCAAAGGAGAAAAGGAAAGATATACCCATGTGAATGCAGAGTTCCAAAGAATAGCAAGGAGAGATAAGAAAGCCTTCCTCAGTGATCAATGCAAAGAAATAGAGGAAAACAACAGAGTGGGAAAGACTAGAGATCACTTCAAGAAAATTAAAGATACCAAGGGAACATTTCATACAAAGATGGGCTCAATAAAGGACAGAAATGTTATGGACCTAACAGAAGCAGAAGATATTAAGAAGAGGTGGCAAGAATACACAGAAGAACTGTAGAAAAGAGATCTTCATGACCCAGATAATCATGATGGGATGGTGTGATTACTCACCTAGAGCCAGACATCCTGGAGTGTGAAGTCAAGTGGGCCTTAGGAAGCATTACTATGAACAAAGCTAGTGGAGGTGATGGAATTCCAGTTGAGCTATTTCAAATCCTGAAAGATGATGCTGTGAAAGTGCTGCACTCAGTATGCCAGCAAATATGGAAAATTCAGCAGTGGCCACAGGACTGGAAAAGGTCAGTTTTAATTTCAATCCCAAACAAAGGCAATGCCAAAGAATGTTCAAACTACCACACAATTGTGGTAGTTTCATCTCACACGCTAGTAAAGTAATACTCAAAATTCTCCAAGCCAGGCTTCAGCAATACGTGAACCATGAACTTCCAGATGTTCAAGCTGGTTTTAGAAAAGGCAGAGGAACCAGAGATCAAATTGCCAACATCCACTGGATCACTGAAAAATCAAGGGAGTTCCAGAAAAACATCTATTTCTGCTTTATTGACTATGCTAAAGCCTTTGACTGTGTGGATCACAATAAACTGTGGAAAATTCTGAAAGAGATGAGAATACCAGACCACCTCACCTACCTCTTGAGAAACCTGTATGCAGGTCAGGAAGCAATAGTTAGAACTGGACATGGAACAACACACTGGTTCCAAATAGGAAAAGGAGTACGTCAAGGCTGTATGTCGTCACCCTGCTTATTTAACTTATATGCAGAGTACATCATGAGAAACGCTGGGCTGGATGAAGCACAAGCTGGAATCAAGATTGCCAAGAAAAATATCAATAACCTCATATATGCATATGACACCACCCATATGGCAGAAAGTGAAGAGGAACTAAAAAGCGTCTTGATGAAAGTGAAAGAGGAGAGTGAAGAAGTTGGCTTAAGGCTCAACATTCAGAAAACTAAGATCATGGAATCCGTTCCTATCACTTCATGGCAAATCGATGGGGAAACAGTGGAAACAGTGTCAGACTTTATGTTTTGGGGCTCTAAAATTACTGCAGGTGGTGACTGCAGCCATGAAATTAAAAGACTCTTACTCCTTGGAAGGAAGGTTATGACGAACCTAGATAGTATATTAAAAAGCAGAGACATTACTTTGTCCATAAAGGTCCGTCTAGTCAAGGCTATGATTTTTCCAGTGGTCATGTATGGATTTGAGATTTGGATTATAAAGAAAGCTGAGCACCAAAGAATTGATGCTTTTGAACTGTGGTGTTGGAGAAGACTCTTGAGAGTCCCTTGGACTGCAAGGAGATCCAACCAGTTCATCCTAAAGGAGATCAGTTCTGAATGTTCATTGGAAGGACTGATGTTGAAGCTGAAACTCCAATAATTTGCCCACCTGATGAGAAGAACTGACTCATTTGAAAAGACCCTGATGCTGGAAAAGATTGAAGGCAGGAGAAGGGGATGACATAGGATGAGATGGTTGGATAGCATCACCAACTCGATGGACATGAGTTTGGGTAGACTCCAGGAGTTGGTGATGGATAGGGAGGCCTGGCGTGCTGCGTTCCATGGGGTCGCAAAGAGTCGGATATGACTGAGCAACTGAACTGAACTGAAGGAGAGTGACAGAGATGCCCCAGAGGTGTGAAGAATTGGAGCCTAGAGGGATATTATGTTTCTTTTCCTTGAGAGCACCCAGCGAGGTGGGAAGAACCCAGAATGGACATGGCCATGCACTGTACCCTGGTGCCCAGGCCTGAGGGAGCTCACAGCAGCTCAACAGTGTGGCAAGGTTTGGGAGCAGAAGATGGCATCCTGTGCTCTATCAGAGAGGGGCATGAGTGCAGAAGGGATGAGCCTGGCTCTGCTGCATTTCCTGGGGCCCCCTGTGGTGTGGGAGCCACCGAATGGTCCTGTGTACTGTAAAGGGGCAAGAGGATTAAACAGGCTTGGGCCCCAAGGTACTTTAGATAGGGAGCATGGACAGAATCAACAGTTTGACCTACATGGCCCAACTCCCAAAGACCAGATGGAGAACAGTTCAGTAAATACTTAGACCTGATGTTTACCCACTCTCAACCTGCCCCTGAGAAATGGCAGAATCCCAATTCAACTGAGATTCAGTTTCCACAACCTGGAGAAATAGGAACTCTGTGGTAGAACTGAAGTTTGATAGAAATGGATGCTTTTGAACTGTAGTGCTGGAGATGACTATTGAGAGTCCCTTGGACAGCAAGGAGATCAAACCAGTCAATCTTAAAATAAAGCAACCCTGAATATTCATTGGAAGGACTGATGGTGAAGCTGAAGCTCCAGTACTTTGGCCACTTGATGCAAACAACTGACTCATTAGAAAAAACCCTGATGCTGGAAAAGATTGAAGGCAGGAGGGGAAGGGGACAACAGAGGGTGAGATGGTTAGATGGCATCACTGATTTGATGGACATGAGTTTGAGCAAGCTCTGGGAGTTGGTGATGGATAGGGAAGCCTGGCATACTGCAGTCCGTGGGGTCCCAAAGAATTGGACACAACTGAGCAACTGAACTGAACTGATAAATTAAACATGTTTGATAAAGATTCCAAGGACTTCTAATTCTTCCCTATTAATTCCTTATATGGATTTCTGGATCATGAACTTTTTGAGGGAAGGCACTAAGTCTTCGGGCTTCCCAGGTGGTAAAGAATCGGCCTGCCAGTGCAGGAGATCCAAGAGACGTGAGTTCAAACCCTGGGCCAGGAAGATCCCCTGGAGTAGGAAATGGCAACCCACTCCAGTATTCCTGCCTGGAAAATTCCATGGACAGGAGAGCCTGGGTGTCTACAATCCATGGGGTCTCAAAGAGTCAAATAGGACTAAGCTTGAACAAGCTGTCTGTATCCTCTGTTTTATTTTTCCCTATGCTTTGCAAGTGCTGACGCAGAGAAGGCCTGTAGCAAGCTTTTGTTCAGTGAGTAAATGGACCTGTATTGGATGGCTCTTTTGTGCCACAACCTGTTCTAGCTGCCTTCAGAGCCCTGTGAACTAGTCGGTGTTGTCTCCATTTCGCAATTGAGCACAGGAAGTGAGGCACAGGAAGTGATGTAACCATCCCTGGCAGTTGGGAGGCAGATCTCATTCACACTCTAGGCCCTCTGAAACTCTACTGCTTTCCTAGGCAAAAAGGATTCTTTTAGGGTCTGAATATACCTATGGAGTTAGGAGGAAAATTAGTTTTTCACTTACTGTAGTAAGTTTTTTTTTTACCTTATTCTCGATTACTTTGAAAATAAACAGCAAGGTGTTCTGCTCATTTTACTTTTCTTATTGATTACAAATTAGAAAAAAGTACCTATCATAGTATAACTGTGATACTATATGATACTATAAGCATAATAAAGGTATGTGTAGGCTAGTTGCTCAGTTTCGTCTGACTCTTTGTGACCATATGGACTGTAGCCTGTAGACTGAATCCATGGGATTCCCTCGGCAAGGATACTGGAGCGAGTTGCCATTCCCTTTTCCAGGGGATCTTCCTGACCCAGGGGTCGAACCTGGGTCTTCTGCATTGCAGGCTGATTCTTTACTGGCTAAACCACTAAAGCTTAATATTCTTGCTAATACTGCTTTGTTTGTTTATAAAAGAAATATATGTTTTTATAGATGATATGTAAAATTAGAAAAGTACAAGAAGTTAGAATTTGCTTATGATTTTACTTCCTACAGGTACCCATTACTAACCTTTAGTTATATTTCACCCTGATTGAAGAAAAATTAAAAAAAAAATGATGCTGACATTTTATATGTCATTATATCAAGAATGTTCTGCACAGCATGGAGTGTCTAATGTTCATGGAACCAAATCTATTTGGACTATAGTGATCAGTGGGAAAAGTTATTAGAGTTACAGCTTCACAGGTAAATTGAGATATTCACTATGCAAATTCTTGCTTTAGATACTCTTCTGGAAAACTTTTAAAATTTCAAGGAAAGTAAAAATATATATATATATATATATATATAATTCAATAAAACTATCATGACTATAATAAGCTTTAATTGCAATTTTAAAAACCAAGAAGATGATAAAATCACCTACCTACCTAGTTTATAAGTGGTTTAACAGTTCTGTGGGAGAGAGGAGGGGCCCCATGTCCCGGAAGACAGAAGAGTGATTGAACAAGTGCAATAACATCTCCCTCCACTCCAGAGGTGGTGAAGCACTGTATTAAAACAGTGATTAAAAGTTTAGGACTAGATTTACATTTCAGGCTTTCTAAAAAATTAACATTTCTGTTTCAGGCCACTTAAAGAAGCAAAGTACCTTCCACTCAAGGCCTCAGAATTTTCTCAGTATGAATGGAAACTGCTATAGGATTGTTTTGGCTTGTGTCCATGGAGTTTAAGAAAGAAGGAGGCCTGGAGGGCAAGCTAAATTGACTTGATGTTTTTAGGTCTTTGACATGTGAGGACTGATTTTATTTCCATGTCAATGGACCCTGTCAGCTGCTGCAGATTAAAATATGATTAGCCCTTCCCTTTAATTGGCCATGTAATAAACTCATCATCCTCAAAGCATGGCTTGGTGGTTCAGAGCACAGACTTAGATTCAAATCCTAATTTTGCTCTTTATGGACTTTGACACTTGGGGCAATCTGATAAAGACCTTTAAGGCTCATCCTGTGTTCTTATCTCACTGGGATAGTTTATAAGGATTAAATGAGTTAAACCACTTTGAATAATGCTTGGAACAGAGTAAGAATTCTAAACTTGTTAAATAAGAAGTAATATAATTAGGCTCCCCATTTGTGACTGCTGGTGAACCAACAAACTGAGAGTGTGCTAAGGACATATGGCTGACTGGGGAGTCTCATGATAATGAAAAAGTGCCTGTGTTCTTGTGGCAAAGTAGGTGGGTATCTAAGCAAGAAACTGGCGGGTTCAGGTTGAGTACTGCAGGGGTCTTCAAGTCGACTGAGCTGCTTCACTAAACGTGGTGTGTTGGGGCTGCTTTGGGGAGTAGATGGGACCGCTGGGTGACTTTAGGAACAGGATGCATATTTGAAAGGAGAATTTGCATTTCTCAGATTATTTACCTGGACTGAGTGAGGTAAATTGAGTCTGGGGATAGACTGGAGATATCCAGGGTTATTCCTTCTTGCTAGATTTTTAGATAAATCACATAGAATTTTAATCTTCGATTCACTGCTCCTGTCAGTTACCATTTGTTGGCTGCTATCACATAAGCAGAATTGAAGTAGAGAAGTAGCTTATTGCAAGCAGGGAAGCTCTAAAAAGCAAGAGGAAAGTTCAAGGCAAGAGACTTAGAAGGGCCAGAAATTGTGGCCCCTGGGGGTTTAGAAAGCAGGGGCTGCTGCTCTTGCCCCTTGTTCATGTTCCAGAGATGGGAATCTGACCCGCTTTGCTGCAGCCAGGTACCCACCCTTGGCTAGAGGGAAGGGTGGCTAAACTGGCAGTCACACTTGCCTGTATCTGATGAAACAGTTCTTCCAAAGAAAAATCAGGATGCTATTTCCAGAAGAAGGAAGAAAGGCAGCAGAGTGGACAAAAACAGCAGATGTCTACCACATTACTCTACATTGCTTCAAGCAACTGATAAGGAAGACAAGTCATAAGGAAATAAAGAGGCACTGATTTTTAGTCTTTCTCACCTATTCCAGCTGCCTTCTTCTCTGACGAAGCTTTTCTCCAAAGCCTGGACTTACACCAGAAGATATTCTCTGATTCTGATGGAATTATCTCCTGATCCTACTGCAGTATGACTGAAAGAAAACAGCTTAAAATATCATATGGATTTTTATGAAAATGGTGATAGTTGTTTTTCCATTAGGTACTTATTGGGTGTCTACTATCTATCAAAAAAGGCAAATAGCCCTTTTAGAAATTCATAGTCAGGGTAACAAGACAAATTACATGATTACAATGTGGTGTAGAGAATAGCATAACAGGGAAACAAAAACCACACAGCCTAATCTGCCTAGCGGCTTCAGTGGAGGTGGTATTAGAACTAGGTCTTGAAAACTGAATGAGTATTTATGATTTTAAATTGAGGCATTTAGTATAAAGACAAAATTATGACCCCAAATTATAAACTTGATTCACATTGCTGTCAGTGGCACCAATTTCATCTACTGGCAGCAAAAATGTTGTTCTCTGGTCTTCTAAGGTTAGGTAGTGAGCTCATCAAAAGAAAGTCAAAGACTGAGGAAGAAATATGCTGTTGCATTCTTAAATTCTAACAATTTTTAAACAAAAGCCTACTCCTAATCACCATGGTTTCATGAACTTAACTAGATGTAAAACGCGCCAGGTCCCTCCAGGGTTTCTGGAAGCCCTCAGCAGCTGTCACTCATTGACTGCGCAGCTTGAAGGTCAGAGCCCATCCTGGATGAGGCAGGGGCCTTGGGTCAGCTACTGACATTTTAGTAGAGGAGCTACTTATGCATTTAACATTCATATCTTGGCTGGAACTTATCTATAGTATGCTTTTGGGTTAGCGATGTGTCTGGATTTCAATCTTCTGTAGAAACTGAAATGATATTCAAGAATATAATAGTTAAAAAAAACTCAAAATGCACATGGATAAGAAGAATCTCATCACAAAATAGAGTAGTAAACCTCACAAACTAGCAGATTATTTTATTGCTCTGCTTTTACATTCCCTTCTATTATATTTTATCAGAGGACACTGAATATAGTTCTCTGTGCCATACATAGGACCTTGTTGTTTATCCATTCTGTTTATAATAGTTTACATCTGCTAACCTCAACCTCCCACTCCATCCCTCTCCCAACCCCAGAACAATTACAAGTCTGTTCTCTATGTCTGTGGCTCTGTTTCTGTTTCGTAGATAGATTCATTTGTGTCATATTTTAGATTCCACATATAAGTGATATGATATTTGTCCTTCTCTTTCTGACTTACTTCACTTAATATGGTAATATTCAGATCCATTCATGTTACTGCAAATGGCATTATTTAGTTCTTTTTTATGATTAAGTAGTATTCCATTGTGTATATGTAACACATCTTTATCCATTTGTCTGTAGATGGTCAGTCAGAATGTTTCTACGTCTTGGCTATTGTGAACAGCGCTAGCAGATTATTCTTAATTAGTAAAACTATTGTCAGAATTTCTTATAATGGAAGTGTGTTTTCCTGTACCAAATGAATATTCCTAAAGTGTCGGAAAAATTTTTTTCTCTTATATTGATATGCATGCTTTACCTTGTTGCATCACATGTATCTCTATAAAGTACCTCAGATCACTTTTCAGACCAAGGTGGGAGAGTAAAGAGGAAATAAATGAATGTAGGAATAAATAAGCTCAAAAAATAAAGTCTATTAAAAATTGCATTAATTATCTAATGTGAGCTAATGAAAACTGTTCAGAGTCCTATAAAATGGTTCCTTTAGTCTCATTCATTTGCAACAGGTTAACAAGAAGTTAGAATACCTGAGTTTTGTCTTGGCTCTACACCTACCTACTTGTGTGAGTTTAGGTGAAATGCTAGGAGGACCCTGATGGATGAATTGACCTCTGAGGAAGTTTCTATATGAGATGATTAGCCCTACCCTTTTATAATCTCTTTAAGTCACTTATCAATTTACCTCAAGTCTCACCACTACTTAAATCAACTGAATTCACATAATTTGTGTGGTTTAGTCCGGACGTATTTGATTGAGGTCTGCTTTCATTTTAGTAAACATTCCTACCATCCATTTTGGTTAAAACCTCTCTGAAATAAAATTTAATTTAAAGGACATGCAGGCAAAAATAGCATCTTTAAAGGCTGTTGGTGGGCAGGGAAAGCTTCTAGGTGACCTGTGGATTTCCCATTTGTAGGAATGTAGGACAACTTGCTCAGCAGTTATATGCTTAGCTCTTATATACCTACTGTAATCGATAGTCTTCTCTGAGTTTAGTGGGCAGAAATCCTTAAGTATAACATGTTGATAGATTCAATTTAGGTATTGAATTGCTTTATTATCAGAGGTTTTACTTACATTTTCCCAGAGTCATCTCAAGGTATATCACAGAAGAGAACTAAGAGCATACACACATTTTTAAAAAAGATGTATTCCACCTTAAACTTTGAAGACCAGTCTTCTTAGGTGAAATTTGATCTTCAACTTAAATATTTCCTTCTGTCAGGATTCTACATTTTCTTCATCTTTCTATTTTTTCTTAGATTCTTGCTTGTTCTTGCTCATGAAAACTTTCTCTATATCAGAGGTACCAAATAGAGAAAAGGCTCAGCAGAATGGAGGAAGAGAGATAATCATAGAAACCCACATTGAGCTAAATGATCCCTGGAATGCAATTTAAAGATGAATGTTCCAAATTATTTTTTTCTCTGTCTAGTTGACAGACTAATAAAGAAATCCATCAATCAGTCCATCAGGCTCAATCAATGAGAAAAGTGAAGCTCATCTGAATAGGACGGATGATACTTGAAAGTGAATTAGTGACTGATCTGGAGAGATTTCAGAGGAGTACAGCTAACAGTGGCAAATCAGGTTAACTCATATGTATTGCTGACAGGATGTGGTCTGGGCAACAGAAAATTCTATCCAGCAGCCTCCAATTGCCTGTGAAGCTGACCTGGAGGCTACTCCACATCCAATGAATTGAAACAGGTCCATCTGAAATAGTTTTTTTTTTTTTTCAGCCTTATAATTTTTATAATAATATGTATCTAGCCTAGAAACCTACATTTAAGTATCTGAATACATCTACAGGAGGCAAACAATTCCCGACAATGCCTCCATGACAATGTGCTGTTAGTTGCTAATTGGGAAAAAGCACAAATAATAATTAGAAGGCATTCTATTGCTTGCTGGGGCGGGGTTGGGGACGGCTCCTTCCCTCAATGATTAACATATTCAGCTCTATTGGGCAACCACCTGGTTTAAAAATCTTTGACAGGTGGTGTTAGCGATGCATATTTACTCATTCACGTCATATCTGTGCAAAAACTCAAAAATCAAGACCAGCTTCGAACAGTCATTAATATGACTACTCTTGGGACCTCATCACTTCCTCTAGAGATGAAGTTCCTTCCATGTCAGTTCACCCTCAAAGATCTTCTAAGCTGCTGCCCTTCCTTTTGTCCTCTGCAGGCCATGGTGCCATCAGGATCTTTTCCCCAGAGATTGATAATCGACACTTCAGCAAGGTGATTGCCAAGTAGCAGAGGAACATTTTGTAATGCATCCTGAAAGGATGTCAAACGCAGACTTTTAGCAGGTTCAGATAAGTAAAATGAAGACAAAGTGTGTGGCTCATATCCTCTTAGCCTTTGAAGCCCAGGGTTCTGGCCCATATCCTATAGTTTTGATTGGATTGCCCCACTGGATGGAGATATTAGTGTTGCAAATCCATAGGGGTTTATTCACTCTAGAAGATTTTCAGATTGGAAAATAAACTATAGACTGTTCCATTTTGTACTATATCCATTTCCCCCTCATTTCAATAGTTAGGAGGTTGTTCAGTACTTGGCAGTGTCTCTTTAGTTTTAAGTTTCTGGTGTATTGTCCCTCCCTCATGCTCTTTCCCCCCCAAGAAACGGGACTGAAAGTAGGTTTGGAGTGCTCCTGCTTGTGGCAGGCATTCTCTTCCTGGCTCCCAGTTCACCTGTCCATTTTAGGGAGCAGGCTGGTGGGGTTACTTGGATACCCAGGGGTCACTTGTGTGGCTCTGACAATCCCCTGGTAGATCGAGCTGATTAGTCACAGCAAATTGCTTATTTTCAGAGATTTTCCTACTTTGCCAACATCATCTAGTTGAGGACCAGATGCTTTAAGTCAGCATCTTCTGCAGTTTAAGAATCTCCAAAAAAATCTCCATTTACTCTGGGAATCTAATGCCCAGGCCTGAACAAACAGGGTTCTTCTCTTCTCTCTGAAGGAAGTATGTGATTTTTAAAGGGAGCAGGTGAACATATGGGTGGTTTTCTTTTCAACACAGGATGGAACAGTGTTTTGGAGACAGTGGGGGAGCAGATGTAAGAATACGCTTTAAGGACTGTAAATTGGTGCACACTTTTTTGGGAAGCTATAATTTGATTCTATATCTACCAAGATATAAAATGCAGATACTCTTGACTGAGGAATTTTATTTCTTACTCTGTATCCCCAAAGTGTACTAGCATGTGTTCAAGGGCAAATATATATTTATACAGTATTGCTTACAATAGCAAAAGATTCGAAGCTATCTACATGTCCACTTAATGGGGAACTAGTTAAATGATCACACATCCATACAGCAGATTCTTTTACCGATTGTTAAAATAAAAAATGAGGCAAGTCTATATGTACCATTGTGGAAAGTTTCCAAGAAGGGACAGACAATGATGCCATTTATGTGAAAGAAAAAAAGCCATATGTACACATGTGTATATTCGTGTATATAAAACCTATTTTGATTATCAGCAGTTGACTCTGTTGAAGGAACTGGGGAGCTGAGAGAGAACTGAAAAGGAGAATCTTACATTTCACTGTATGCCTTTTTATAAAGCTTTAAGTGTTTTCCTCATAAATGTAATTGCTACTCCAATAAGTAGGTAATTCAACTAACAAACAATAAAGATGTCCTTTTTAAAAAATCTTCTCTTTACTATTTCTTCTCACCGCTTGCTTTCCACAGAAAGGATCCTCTTGCTGGTCATTGAGGTCAGAGAGATCTTTAGCTCTGGCCCCACTGACTAGTTGTGTGATAACTCAGCAAATTATTTGGTATTGTCCAGAGCCTCGCCACTTTTTTTCTCCTCCAAAAAGGATGAATAATATCTCAAGACTTGTGAGGCTTACATAAGTTTTTTTGCATCATACCTAGCACTCCATCATTAATGGGGCCTTGAGAGAAGGAGGCAATGCTGGTGGGTCAGGTGTTTCTAGCACCTTTCTGCAGGCAAAAATCTTTCCTTTGCCTTTGTGTGAAGCAAGTCTTCTCCTCACAGGACAGTGAACATTTTATGGCTTACTAGATTAAAACCAACAACAACAACAAAAAAAGAGAGGGAGGAGGGAGGGGGGACCCGGAGGGGAAGCATATGTAAACCCATGGTGATATCATAACAATGTATGGCTAAAACAATAATTAAAAAAAATAAATTAATTAATTAAAAAAAAAAAAAAAACCAACAACAACAACAAAAAAAGAGGAGACGATACCATAAGATAAATAAGCCAAACCCCTTCTCCACTGGTGTTATGATGATTCAAAACAGGTCTCCCATGAGGGCCTTAGGCTGGTGTTAGAGCAGGTGGGGCCATGGTCCCACTAAGCCTGAAGCATCCTCCCCAGGGCCCCCAGAGTTTCACGGTTCTTTGCGGCTGCGACCCGTAGAGGCTCCTCTGGGGTCCTCTTAGTTCGGCAGCTGCCCTGTCAGCCTAGGAGGACCAAACAGCCACTGAGCTATTTGGAGTTTTTTCCCCTAGTCTCCTGGAGTCTTTACTTTCAGAAAGAGGTTTTGTGTTTTTTTACTTTTGTTTTTGCGTTCTGTTTATTTTTAGTTTTCAAACATGTTTAAAATATTGTTTATGTTTTGGTAGGAAGACGAAGGTACTTTTTGAATAAACTACTCTCTGGGGGAACTGCTGTGGCAATGGAGTGTGTGTTTGTGTGTGTGTGTGTGTGTGTCTTTTGGAGATCAGCAGAGAATCTGAAGCAGGGGAAGTGTTTTGTGTTGGTCCCGCTGTGGCCTTGGTCTAGTTGCAGTTTACCACATCCTGGGTAGTTTTACACACACCAACTTCATATGCTGCTGAAGCCAGAGGCCGTGAATCCACAGAAAAAGACCTAGTTCTTTTGAGCTCTGGTGAGAGACTTGATACTCAACCATTTATTCCAGCTTTTGGAATCTGTGCTGGTTGCAGGTTCTCAGGTAGGTCTTGGTGAGGATGGATATGTCTGTGAGCAGCAGAGACCAGAGTATGTGCACCTGTCTGTTCCCACACATCACATCCGTGTGTCGTGTGGGGCTGCGGTGGAGAGTGCTGGCTTTGGAGGTAGACTGACCTGGGTTTGAAAGCCCAACTTGCTACTTCCTAGCTGGGTAGCTTTTGCTGTCTTAGTTTGTTTCAGCTGTTCTAATAGAGTACCATAAACTGGGTGGCTTATGTACAACAGAAATTTTTCTTACAATTCTGAAGGCTGAGAAGTCCCAGATCCAGGCATTGGCAGATTTGCTCTGAGGGTCCATTTCCTCGTAGACTGTTCTGTCCTGCATGCAACCTCATACGGCAGAGGGAGAAGTGAGGGGTTTCTCTGTGATCTTTTGTAAGGGGACTAATCCGATTCTAATCACAGGCCCTGCCTCTTAATACCATTGTAATGGAGGTTACCATTTCAATGTATCAATTTGTGGGGGGACAGAAACGTTCAGGTAGTAGCATTGGGGTAAGTTATGGAAACTCCCCTAGTCTTAGTCTCTTCATCCGTGGTACAGGGATAATAATGGTAGCTGCCTCTTAGGTCTGGTGAGCTCAGCACAGTGCCCAGCACACAGTGATGAGCCCTCAGTCAGATACAATGCTAATGCAGACCCTGTTTGTCTTTCCACTCAATGATGAGTTCTCGCGGGGCAGACACTGTGTCTTTCCTTTTATTATATTGCAAGTGCCCAGCATATTACCTAAGCCCTTGATGAGTGAATGAATGAAAAATGAATGCATGCACTCGATCTCCAAAGCTGAATCATACTATGACTGATTTTGTGACACATTTGCCAGTCTTACTTAACTAGCATCCATGGAAGAACTCCTTTTAACTTCATTTCCTTCTTGACTACAAGTCATGTCTGACTCTTGCTACCCCATGGACTGTAGCATACCAGGCTCCTCTGTCCATGGGATTTCCCAGGCAAGAATACTGGAGTGGTTTGCCATTTCCTTCTCCAGGGGATCTTCCCAACCATGGAATGGAAGCTGTGTCTCCTGTATTGAAGGCACTCTTCTACACTGCAGGCAGATTCTTTACCGCTGAGTCACCAGGGAAGCCCCATACTACATAATAAATGGACATAATTTGATATGAACTTTCCCCCAAATGTTAAATTTGTGATTATAAAGAGAAGGCACACTGGAGTTTTTCTATTTCCTGGAGAGAAATGTCTTTCCTTCTGCCTTTCAGACATGGCCAAATTGGGCTCTGATACCTTGTTGGCAGCTTTATAATCATAGAAAGAAAGAGCTGGAAGAGATCATAGAGGTCGCCCAGTCCAACCCCTTCATTTTATAGAAATGCTGTTGCTTAACCAGGATCATAGAGCTGGTGACAGGGTGGTGCCTAGAAGACGGATCTCTTAAACCATTGTTCAGTGATTTTTTTCTAATTCATGCAATGCCTTTTCTCCTACACTCAAGATTTATAAGCTTTAGTGGTTCACATTCTGATATTGTTATTCTTAAGTTCAATAATTTGGGGGTTGATGGCAGAAGATTGATTTCACTGAGTAAATTCCATGGATAGTGATGAGGATGTGCCAAAATATTAAAATGGAAAAAACAAAGATGAGGGATCAAACAAAATGTGTGTGGGGTCATATCAGATATGAAGACCAGCATTTTGTGACCTAATTTATTATCTAATTATCGAGACGAGTCTTGTGCTCATGTAATAGGTAGTGAACAGTAAGCAGCTGGTTTGTGAAATGATAGATTAAATGGTACAGAGAAGATGTTAAATGGGCATTGTAGGAGTGAGAGAAGGCCTCGTGGAGGATGTGAAACTAACCCAAGTCCTGAAGAATCAGAAGGGTTAGGATTACGTAGTTGGAGAAGCAGGGCATTTTATGTAAGAGCGAGCAGCATGCTTGTAGCAGTGGAAGGCACAGTGTGGGTGTGTGGCCTGTGTGTTCATGGGAGATTGGTGAGGAAGCCAGTCTGACTGGAAAATAACGACAGGTTGGTAGGGTGGAGTCAGATTATAAAGGACTGCTTATCATGCAGAAGAGCTCAGACCTGTAGACCATAGAAAGCTCACCTTGCATTTTGTTCCAAAGTGTGACTATATAGACCTGTTTGCAATGGTCACCTGGGCAGTTTGGTTTGGAGACTCTGGAATGCTAGTTACCAGGGACTGGAGTATAAAGGCAGGGGATGGTAAGATGGCAGAGACAAGTAGAAATGGAAAATAAGAAGAAAATATATAGGCTCTCAAAGGAATAAACACTGAGGTATAGATTTGGTAGGTTGAGAGAAGAAATTGTTCAAAGTAGGGTCCAAGGGTTTTATCCTGGGTCACCAAGCTCAAAAAAGTTTGTCTGTGTTTCTGAATTTCTTTTCTTGCCAAGATTAGAGTTTGAGCTGATTTGCTCTAACAGATCCTATTCCTATTGGCCAGTCTTTCTCTCCCCACAGCTCTTTGCTTCTTGTTTCAGGTTACAGAACTGTTATGTTAAAGGTGTGTCTCATTTCCCTTAAGGAAAAATAATATTTGTAAAAAGGTTCTTGGTTCCTTGCACCTGCCCTCTGATTATTGTTGACTTTGCCACTTAGGTATCTCATGGTTAAATATATACAGAAAGATCCCTGGAGCCCATTAGTTCGCTGCAGGTGAGAATGTATTTCATCTATGGGAGAAAACAACATTACTTACCTGGAATGTTTGTTCTCTGACTAATAATTTAGTCACATTGATCCACCCTTTATGCTCAATGAGTTCCCAAAGGATTTGGTTTTGGAGGGGGCATAATAAATGGTTTAATTTACATATATAACTAAAGGAGTCGGTTGAGGGATCTTGGATATACTCACTAGGAGACTGATGAAGTTAAAAAAATAGGTAGTGCACAGAGGCCTGAAGATCTTACATCACAGAGTGATACCATTTTTCTGGTCCAAGAGACACCTCTTTCTATCACTGCCATATCTCCTTCATCCCGAGAGAGACTGAAAAGTAGGTGCAATAGAAGAGGACAGTGCTGCAGGTTTTCCTAATGCCAGCAAACATTTACATAGTATACATATTTATTCTTATTATTACTTAATCCTCACTGTAGTTTTCATTCTCATTTTACAGATAACGATACTGGGAAAGGCTGAGAAATGATACTGAGAGAAGTAAAATGAGATGGGTGTTAAACTGGCTCTCTGAAAAATCCTAGATTTTTTGCTCTGCTGTGGAGAGCATGGGCAGGAAGTCAGGCTCACAGAAGTTGCCAGCTTGTTTACATATTTTATTTTTCAATTATGTGACACTAGTTCTTTATGGATTGTTTGGACTTGTCTATTATAACAAGAAATTCAGAGGGTTGTATATTTCTTTCCACTGGCTATTATCTCCTGGGAACTAATTATGCTACAAGAGTCATCCTTACAGCTGTCTGAATTATCCAACAAATCCAAAGTCTTGTTTTGCTTTGAGGTCCTGCTTGACTTGGGAAAAACTGGGTATTCCATTGCTCTCACTATATTTAGCTGTCTGGAATGGTAACTTCTACCTGCTGTTTGGGGGTCTGGCTCAAAGCCAAGGTGTTTGGGCATGGGAATGGTGAAGTGGCTAGTTTAGGCTACATCTTGGGTCAACCATTTTTACAGGGGCAGCATTCTGAGAAAAGCGTCACCACATGGCTGAAGGAAACGCTGGTTTGGAAGTATACTTGATGTGGTTTTCTATGGTTTTACTCATTTTTTTTTTCTCACCTTATTAGGCTTTCTTGATCAGCTTGTCTTTTGGCCATGTGTTACTCTAAAATAGAGTTCCACAAAAAGTGTCATGCCCTTTCCTTGAATATGTGCAAATCATTAACATCACTCCTTTTAAATTCCAAGAAGATATCCTAGGCACCAAAGAAAAATTAGCTTGGATTTTATTTTTTCTGCATGTGATATAAGCATTGCATTCCTTGACTGGAGCAGACCTTGAGAAGGCCAGCTTATGCTCATACTTTCTACCTTGCCCCTATCTTCTTGACATGGATCCATTAAAAACATCCTTGGGAAAAGAATCACATTGTATTAAACCCCTAACGACAGTCCAACTTCTTTTTATTATTCATTCTACTGTTTAGCATTTAGACTGTGTTTAAATAACAGAAAAAAAGCAGATGATGACAAAGCTGACCAGCGTTGTGGCCATCTTCCTGTTTGTTTTGGCCTCTACACAGCCAGTTGAGTTGATTATGTAAACAGCAGCTATTCACATAGAAGAAGATTGGAGTACGTGACACTCAGGTCACAAAGAAAGATCTAACCTTAGTGTCAGTAAATTCATCTTTTACCTTCTCTCAATTTGGGGGGATGTTATTTAAATAAATCTCTTGTGAGGCTGCCCTAAATGGAGATGGGAATACATTCCTGCCAACGATTGTATAGGAAACCTCCATAGGTACTGGAAGATAAAATAAAGAAGCTTTTAGATCTTTAGCGTAAATCATCAGAGACCTCTTTGTAACTCAAGTCATCCTAGGGACCTAAAGTTGCTCATTAAATAAAATTGCTTATCAACAGTTCAGCACAAAGTCCAGCATTTTATAGATTTGGCAAAAATTAGCTATTATTCTTTAAAGAAACCAGAGCTTGAAATGAGCCCTACACATAGATGAGTACAAAGGAAGGTGATAGAACAAATTGAGGGTGTTAGGAACAGAACCAAGCCATCGGCCTAGTAATTCCCTCTGAACAAGTGTCATAACTTTAGGGAAGAGGCACTTTCACTCACTGCCCAAACATGCCTCTGTGCAATACTGTGGTGTTGCTTCCATTTCATTTAACCACTTAGTAATCTGTTTCCTATTTATTCATGGTTGATCTTGTCATTCTCAAGTTCTCTTGTTTGGAGACTCTGGCTTTAAGACCCTATTCTGTTACCATCTGCAGCAGAAGTGTCTGAAGCAAGATGGCCTCTGTCACCTGAGTGAAGGGCTGTTCGTGCTTCAAACCAACAGATCCCTAACGTAGCTGATGAGGTAACCTTGGATGAGAACCTTACACCAGTGCTCTGAGCAGGCCAGTGTCATGCACTTCCATCAGAGATGGCAGAAGGATGCAGCTCTTGGGGAATATTCCCATCAGTGGACTCCTTTGGTAGTGTTTTGCATGTGTTTGTGTAGATGAGTCACACAGATCACCAAAATTATCCAGGACACTTAAGGAAACCACAATTTCCTGTGCCCTACCACCTGATCTTCTGATCCTTTAAGTTTGGGACAGGACCTGGGGGAAAATTCTAGAAGCTTTATAAATGATCCTAGGGGCCTTTGATCTCAGTAATTGGGTTTTTCCAAAGGGATGATTCATCCTGAATGAATGGGGAAGCTCTTTGAGCTTTAATGATTCACTCACCTATCTACAAATGTAATGTTTTCTATTCGGTGGGGGCCGGGGAGGGGCTGTGGAGGGCTCTGCTTTAATTCTGTGATTAGCCCTTATTGAACTCGTTGTGCCTTCTGCAAAGTTCATGGCATCACCAAGGTTTTCATTGGGATTTCGAGGAAGGACAGGCCCTTCTTAAGTCACCTTCAGTTTCTGAGGCATGGGCAGGTGGACTGCACGAGGGGTAGCAGTGTCTGGGCAGGCCCACTGCCACAGGATTAACCTCTTCATTGTCACAGGCTTGCTCAGGGCTGGAAGTAGGTTGATGGCCTTAGCCTTAATTGTCTGGGCCTGGCATGAGGTCTACCACATGCACATTGTATTTCATGCGCCAGATGTGAGTGCTGTGTGACCTCTCTGTTGGCGCCTGTCCTTCCTCTTACTGCTGGCTTCTGCCTCAGTTTATCGGCCTAACTTTCCAGTTACCTTCAGCCTACCTTGAGCCTTATCCACTGGCCCAGCCCCCTACCTTACTACCTAGCTCTTGCCTCTTCCCTCCTGTGGCCTGCTCTCTGGATTCCCTACCAAATGATCCTACCGCGCATGGAGTGGAGTGTCCTGTGAGGCTGACAGTGCATCTCCAGACTTAAATTTCCTGCATTGGAAGCTTGGCTTGAGCACCTTCTAGCTGGCAGAGCTTGGGCAAGTCACCTAACCATTTAGTTTCTTCATCTGACTTTCTTCGTCTTGGTCTCTTTACTTGTAAAATAAAGAAATTATAGTATCTATCTCACAGAATTGTAAGAATTAAATAAGAAAACACACGTAAAATACTTTAAAAGTGCTAAAGTGTAAGCTGCTCTCATCTTGTCATTATTGACTTACTTGGAATCATGAAACCATTGCCTGCTCAATGACAGATTTTGTCTGCTCTATGAAGTTGAGTTCACCACATCCTTTGGCCATTGCTCTGCCCAGCACGTGAGTTCCCAGCTGCTTATCCTTCCCCATCCCCTAGCAAGGTGAACTGGATTTTGGGGGACCCTGCAAATATCTCATCCAAGCAGCCTCATTTATAACAGTTTGTGCTCTTCAGTTGTGCTGTTTTTCCTGACTGACCTGACCAAGTTCCTCAAACTTCTTAGGTTTTAACTTCCAGTCACTCAATCATCCTTCTGCCTCTACTTCAACCTTTTCCATATTCTTTTCTCATTTAGTTGCTTCAACCAAATGCAGTTTTAAAAGGCTACACACTAGATAGAGGGCAATGGAAAGGCTATCTTAGAATTTCTACTTGATTCCCCTGATTCTCCCTTCAGGAACATGCTAACATGATGAACCTCAGAATGCAGCTGCTTATGTGTTCTCACTCATAACCAAGAATTTTCTGTGTTTTATTTCATTATTTTACAAAAATAAATAAGATCTCCTCAAGAAACTGCCCATCTATTATGGGAGGCTTAGTGGCAGGCTGCTGCCTTTTTTTCCTGCAGCCATTTCATTTCTGAAGATAAGGAAATAGCGATGAGAGGAGAAAGAGTAGGACATAAGACACTGAACATTCTTCAAGAGATGGGAACACCAGACCACCTGATGTGCCTCCTGAGAAATCTGTATGCAGGTCAGGAAGCAACAATTAGAACCAGACATGAAACAACAGACTGGTTTCACATTGGGAAAGGAGTATGTCAAGCCTGTATACTCTCACCCTACTTATTGAACTTATATGCAGAGTACATCTTGTGAAATGCCAGGCTGGATGAAGCACTAGCTGGAATCAAGATTGCTGGGAGAAATATCAATAACCTCAGATACGCAGATGACACCATCCTTTATGGCAGAAAGCAAAGAGGAACTAAAGAACCTCTTGATGAAAGTGAAAGAGGAGAGTGAAAAAGCTGGCTTAAAAAGACTTAATTTTCAAAAAATGAAGATTATGGCATCTGGTCACATCACTTAATGGCAAATAGGTGGGGAAACAATGGAAACAGTGACTTTATATTTTGGGCTCCAAAATCACGTCAGATGGTGACTGCAACCATGAAATTAAAAGACGCTTGCCCCTTAGAAGGAAAGCTATGACCAGCATAGACAGCATATTAAAAGGCAGAGACATTACTTTGCCAACAAAAGTCTGTCTAGTCAAAGCTATGGTTTTTCCAGTAGTTATATGTGGATGTGAGAATTGGACTATAAAGAAAGCTGAGTGCCAAAGAATTGTTGCTTTTGAACTGTGGCGTTGCAGAAGACTCTTGAGAGTCCCTTGAACTGCAAAGAGTTCCAGCCTGTCAATCCTAAAGGAAATCAGTCCTGACTATTTGTTGGAAGGACTGATGGTGAAGCTGAAATTCCAATACTTTGGCCACCTGATGCGAAGAACTGACTCATTGGAAAAGACTCAGATGCTGGGAAAGATTGAAGGCAGGAGGAAAAGGGGATGACAAAGGATGAGATGGTTGGATGGCATCATTGACTCAAAGGTTATGAGTTTGAGCGAGCTCTGGGAGTTGGTGATGGACAGGGAGGCCTGGCGTGCTATAGTCCATGGGGGCACAAAGAATTGGACACAACTGAGTGACCGAACTGAACTGAACTAAGGACATAGGATCCAACTTTTAAAATATTTCCTTCCTAATTGCCTAGGTAGAAACCCCATTTTCTCTCTCCTGTAATCCCCCAAAACTACTTTTTTTTTTTTTTCCACCAGCCTTCCCACCTGAAGAATCCTTGTTCACAGCTTCCCTCTCTTAGGAAATATTTAATTAGTACCATTTTGTGCCAGGCATTGGTCTAGGAACTTAGGAGGATATGAAAGAATAAAACAGACCAAGATCCATGTCATGGAAATTCACTATCAAAAATGGACACAAAATAAATAATTGTGTTTTAATAGAAAATATAAAGATTTGGAGGATAGAAATATTTTAAGATGTTTTAAAGTTTATACAGATCATCAGGGATTGGGAATTATGACATTTTGTAAATACTTGGCAAAATACAGATGCTAGTCATGTTTGAATTAGTAAGTGATAAATATAATAAAAAGTACATAATTTTATTCTGGTAATCTGGAATCCTCTAGAAAATGTTGATAAGGCTCTAAAGTAAATTGTATGTGGTAAAATTTACAAATACTATTTGACAGTAATCAGCCATCCTCTCTGAGGATGTTTTTTGGACTTAAAAAACTGGAAGTTTTTTGGACTTAAAAAATCATATCTTCTTTATTATGATTTTCTGAGTAGTAGCAGAGGTGGCAATGTTCCTATCTAAGAAGAGTTAATGATGATGGTGGCAAGAGTAGGGGGAGGGCAGGTATGAGAGTGGTTTAAAGATCATTTTCTTCTCACATCTATGGTTTTAGGTTGTCTGGTCGATGTAGGGGTTATTTCAGGACACTCAGGGGGCAGCAAAACTGAGAGGATACAGAAAAGAGAGTAGTCCCTTCCAGCCTTTAAAAACACAAATTTCTTGGGCGAAGAATCATATCTTAATTCTTTTATACTAACATCTTAATGTTATAGGAAGCAAAACCACATAAAACTGTGTTTTGAAATGGTTCTGATATTTTAGTATATCTACATTTACATATTAAAATATTAAATTAAAAAAAATCACAGCTCTTAAAAGAGGTAGAGTGGAAATTTAGAAATTCAGAGCAAATTCAACAAACTGTTATTGAAAATCCAGCCTGTATTCAGCATATTGCCAAGGCTCTGTGAATACAAAAGTTGGCTAAGGCACACCTCTGATTCTCAAAGAACTCACAGTAAGGTAAAGGGTGAGGGTGACACAACACCAAATAAATACTGTCCAATGTTGTAGATGGTCTAGATTGCCTCAAATTACAGGGGGATGGAGGATGGGCTGGTTCTGGGAGTCACAGTATCAGGTTTTCTCTTTCTTTTTACTTTTTTTTTTTTTTTTTAATCTTATGGTTTGATTGTGTATGTGGCTTTTTGTGCAATTCATCTCAAATTCTTTTAAGTAGGAAATGTCCTTTAATAGTCAATCAATAAAGATAATCCTCTGATAAAGTAAAATGTGAATACACAAATTAAATTAATCTTAAGGCATTATATAAAAACACCCCTCAAACAAATAGGCTGTTCAGAAAGAATTTCAGAATGAATTAGCTGGAGGATTTATCCAAGGTCATGGTTTTTCCTGATTCAAAGAGATCCTCACTAGGTAATTTCCTTGCATTCATATAACATCAATCTCCTCTTCTTTTTACTGTAGCTGAGGCACAGTGAATCTGGCCAGAATCGGGAAGAGGGGGCAACTGTGAAGAAGGAGGATTCTTCAGGTGGGAAAGCTGATGGGGAAAAAAATAATAGTTTTGGGGGATGATAGGAGAGAGAAAGTGGGGTTTCTACCTAGGTAATTAGGAAGAAGATGTTTTAAAAGTTGGATCCTTTTGTTGTCTCCCATGTTGGGTTCTCATTACTGTCTTTCTAAATTCCATATATATGTGTTAATATACTGTATTGTTGTTTTTGCTTCTGGCTTACTTCACTCTGGATACAAAAGGAACGCAGATGTATAGAATAGACTTGTGGACTTTGTGGATGAGGGTAAGGGTGGGATGAGATGGGAGAAGGGCATTGAAGCATGTTAATTGTCATGTGTCTAATCAATCACCAGCCCAGGATTGATGCTCGGGACTGGTGCAGCGAGATTTCCCGGGGGGGAGGGAGGAGGGAGGGGGGACCCGGAGGGGAAGCATATGTAAACCCATGGTGATATCATAACAATGTATGGCTAAAACAATAATTAAAAAAAAAATAAATAAATAAATACATTGTGGGTCACCGAAAAAAAAAAAAAAAGTTGGATCCTATCTATGTCTAATCTCAGAAAGCAGGTTGAGAAGTTAAGATTTCACTTAATATCCCCAAAGCACAATCAGATGTGCTTAGTCACTCAGTCGTGTCTGACTCTTTGCAACCCCATGGGCTGTAGCCTACCAGGCTCCTCTCTTCACGAGGATTCTCTAGGCAAGAATACTAGAGTGGGTTGCCATGCCCTCTTCCAGGGGATCTTCCCAACCCAGGAATCGAATCCACGTCTTCTGCACTGCAGGTGTTTTCTTTACCATCTGAGCCACCAGGGAAGCCCAATCAGATGAGTATAGCCTAAGTGTTTCCAATTCTAAAAATTAAGACAGGGAGAAATTTTGGGTGTGAGAGGCAACACTGCATTAAATTAAACAAGTAGTGATAGCAATCAAAGAGTCATGTGATGGAAGGTACCAACTTATTTGTGTGACCTTATTTTATGTAGTTTTAAGATAGTGTTTTAATTGTTTATAATTAGCAATGTTAATGAGTAGCTTCTTATTTATGTTTTTAGTTTAGTAAAAGCTTCTTTTATACAAAAATTGACTCAATTGTGTGCTAAATATTCTGGGAAACTTGTCTGAGGGGAAGCCAGCTGGAATACATGACATGATCCAGACTCTATTGTATTCCCTACTGTCAACAATGCAAACTGAAGACATAGGAATCCTGCCCAGGAAGAAGTATTAATACTAGCCTTGCAAATCCAAACCTAATAGTGACAGGAAACAGCAAATCATGGCAGGAATTGATTGACGACTACTCTAAATCAAGAATGGAGTGTGCCACATTGTCATTGTGTGTCTGCGCGTGCTCAGTTGCCCAGTGGTGTCCGACTCTTTGCAACCCCATGAGCTGTAGCCCACCAGGCTCCTCTGTCCATGGGATTTTCCCAGCAAGAATACTGGAGTGGGTTGCCATTTCCTATTCCAGGGGATCTTCCTTAACCAGTGATCAAACCTGTGTCTCCTGCCTTTTTCTTTACCACTGAGCCAACTGAGAAGCCCATATCGCATTACTTTTTCCTATATTTCCCATTGGGCGATACGTTTTATGAGAGCAGGAACTGTATTTGATTTATTTAAAGTTACATCTCTAGAGCCCAACAGTATATAATGCATAGTTTGTATTTGAGAAAAGTTATTAATTAAATAAGACACTAGGGTGAAGGGTAAGAAGAGAAGGAGAAAAAGGAAATAGGAGGGCCTCAGTGCTGAACTATGTTTATTTCCCAAATTTGCCTAGAATCCCCTTTGTCTTTTCCCATGAGCCCAGATGTTTAACTCCATCTAGAAGGGCTTGTCAAGTACTAAAAAGAGTTTTTATTTTAGTTTTCAGAGTATTGATTTGTCTCTATTGACAGCATGTTCTTTAATAACTGTGTTAGTAATTTGATTTCTAGTTTCTTTTTAGTCTTAGAACTAAGAACTCAGGGCAAAGATATGAGATTTAAGACCAAAACTTATTTTTCATACACCACATTGAATAAGATGGCTGTCTTCAGAGAATTCTCAGCATGCAGGCCTGTCTATTTTATAGAGAGCTGGTAATGTAGCGCCTTTATGAAAGTGCCTATTTAATTCATCCGAATTAAGTGGGAACAACAAACAGGAGAGTTTTAACCACAGAGATAAAGTAACCATCTGAGTTACAAAGCCAAGAATGAGTTCAAGCTAATGGACACACATTAGGAAAGACTTAGGAGAGCCCATTAGAAGAGGCACTGCAAAAATACAAAATGAGGTCTTACAAAGGATCTTCTCCATAGGATTAAGGATCAGTGCTCTGAAAATACGATAACACGTAGAAAAAGAGCATTAGGAACTGAAAAAAGCCATTTTCTAAAACAGCCGTCTCACCCCAAGTGCAAAAGACGCCTTTCAGCCAGAATGGCTTTTGCCATTGCTGGTGCCAGGGAGCTGCAGCATTGGCAGGCAGCTTCACACGGCTCCTTCCCCGCAGGAGTGCCAGCAAGGAGAGGCTTCCAGAGCATGTCTGCACAGGAGACCAGAGGGCTCAGGTTCCTGAAGGTCTGAATAAGGAGATTCATTCTGACTAAGGTTCTTCCTGAGTCAATCCTTAATGACTCCGGAGACTGCAGCCCTTCATGTTTCATTATGTTATTTAAAAGAACATATGAAAAATGTTAATAGGACCCCATGACGAACTATTGTACCCTGCATTGTAACACAAGTTAAGGTCAGTTTTCTATACCCTTTGTCATCATGAAATCTATTTGATGTACTGCAAGCCAGACTCCATAGGTCCTCCTAGAAAGTCAGTGAACAATTCCAGACAGTGAAGAAACAATTTTCTTTTTTTAATTAAAAGTACTGTTTTTCAATAACTACCATAGGAAAATAAAAACAGTTTGACCATGACCTCTCGGCAAAGGCACAGCATTTTTAGACTGTCAATAAACAGAACGTTGTTTTAAGGTGCAGTAAACCTAGGCAAGACAAGTAATCTGGAGATGAATGCAAGATCAGGAGGGAGGGTAGAAAGGGAAGAGAAATCCGGAGGGTAGTTCTACAATCCTGTGACTCCACCGTGCTCTGGGGACCAGTGACGTCTGCAACAACGGGCAGAGTCTCGGGACCCTTCTTCGCCCCTCCAGTCGACTGAATGTTAGAAGGGTTCCCAGGTGATTTGCATGTGCACGCTGAAGTTTGAGACCTTGGCTCTGGGAGAACTGAGAGGCTGGGTTCTGAGCAGTAAGTCTACAGTCACTAGGGCTTCTCAAACTTTGGTATGCATGAGAAGCACCTGGGGAAATTGTTCAACAGGCAAGTTCAGGGCCCAGACCAAACAGGTTCTGATTCCGTAGGCTTCTGTGGTACTTAGCAAAGCTGTATTTCTGATACATTTCCTGGGGGGTTTTGGCACAGCTCGTCACTGGAAAATGCTTTAAGAAAACTTTGCCACTGATATCAACATCTGGCAAAGTAAATGCTCACTAAGTCTACTGAAGCCGTGTGCGTGTTAGTCGCTCAGTCATGTCTGACTCTTTGTGACCCCCTTGGAGTCTAACCCGCCAGGCTCCTCTGTCCCTGGGATTCTCCAGGTCAGAATACAGGAGTGGCTTGCCAATTCCTTCTCCAGGGCATCTTTCCGACCCAGGGATTGAACCTTGATCTTCCATGTTGCAGGCAGATTTTTTGCCATCTGAGCCACTGGCAAGTAGGCCTTGAAAACACCCTCTCTGCGAGTAGTAATGGATTTCCTTGTCTGAGACGTGATAATCAGTCTCGGTACCTCCAAGTGCTCAGCGTCCTTGTTTGATCTGTGTTCTCTATCTGTGTCACGCTGAGCTCTTTGCTCTTTCCTAAGATTCTGTGAGCTTTGACACCTGAGCCTTTGCTGCAGTTGTTTTTTTCCCCCCTCTCTGAGCAGGTTTCAGAGTCTGAAAGGCTGTGTTTGGATTTTTAGCTTAAGGCATGCACTAGTTTGGTATCCTTGGAGAAGTGATCATAATCTGTTTCCTCAAGTGTAAAATGGGCACTGTAGTATCTGCCTTATGGAGTTATTGCAACAATTACAAGAGAAATGGCCTGTGTCAAATGTACAGAACAGTGTGCAGCATTTAGCAGACCTCAGTGCTTGACCACAACTGCTGTTTGTACTACTTTGGCGGGGGATGTCTGGAGAACCCCCTTTTTTCTTCCAAAGCCTGCTGCTTGTAGCGTTCTTTCAAGAGCTTCCCTTAATTCCATCATGGATTGCTCACACATCCACATTCTCATATTACCTAACAATTTTTCTCTTTGTATTCCTTTTTATTATGTATTATTAATTTGTTCTCTGTCTTTTCACTGAATTGTGAGCTCATCAAGACAAGCAAACAGCAACCATGAAAACAAACTCTTTCTTACCCTCATTGTAGTTTTAGCACCTTGCATATAATAATTGTGAAGGCAGGGTGTTTGTTTATGTGCTACACACTGTTCTAAGCACTTTTAATGGATTAACTCATTTAATCCTCAGAAAGCCTCTGAGGTAGATGCTGCTGTTATCTCCATTTTATAGATGAGGAAACACCGAGGGTTAAGTAATGTCCAAGGTCACACTGCTAAGCCGTAGACCTATAATTTGAACCTAGGCAGTATGGTTCCAGAATTCAAAACTTAGCAGACCCTAAACAAATGCTTGCTGAATTTCATTATACTGTGAATACATTGACTTTAGGTAAGGTCTTACTTCTTCAGAAAATGCTGTTCTGAAGATGAAAAGTAAGCAAGTCAAATCGTTGCTCAGTTTCTGATATATCTTGTTATCTTGAAACAATATCAAAAACAAATCATAGATATGAAATGACTAGTGAGTGCCTTCTGAAAGGAAACCTCAAATCTATGAATGTGATGATCAGTATTCAGATTGTTTCTAAGAGCAAGATTTTGTTAAACAGCAGGAATAAAGATTTTCTAACACTGAGCTTTCCTTTTTAGCTTTATTGCAATATAACTGACATATAATAAACTTGCTCATTTGAGTGTACAGTTGGATGCATTTTGGTAATTATGTGTAGTTGCAAAATCCTCACACTGTCGAGATATAGAAAAATTCCATCATCCTAGAAAGGGCCCTTGTGCCTCTTTGTAGTTGATCTCTGATCCCTGAGTCCAGGCAACCATTGATCTGTTTTCAGTCACTATAGTTCTACCTCTTCCAGAATGTGATATAAATGGGATCATATGATATGGTAGTCTATTGTATCTGGATAGCTTTGCTTAGCCTTTGAGATTTATCAGTGTCAGTATTTTTATCAGTAATTTTTCTTTCTTATTGATATAGTGCTTCATATTATAGATATACCATGCTTATTTATCCATTTGGTAGTTGATGAACGTTTGTGTTGTTGCCAGTTTTGATTATTATGTATAGTGCTGCTATGAATATTCATATACAAGTCTTTGTGGAAATATGCTTTCATTTCTCTTGATTAAATATGTAGGAACAGGTGTGCTGGTCTGCATGGTAAATCTATGTTTAACTTTATACTATACTGCCACACTGTTTTCCAAGTGGCTGTACTTGGAATACTCTTTTGTCTCCCCCGCAGCAATATACTAGAGTTCTGGTTGATTCTGCCTTGACATTAGTTGATATTGTCAGTCTTATTAACTTTAGCTATTCTAGTGGCTGTTTAATGGTAGCTCACTGTGGTTTTAATTTGCATTTTCTTGATGACTAGTGATGTTGAACATCATTTCTCGGTCTGTTGGCCATTTGAATATTTTCTGTGATTGTTCACATCTTTTGTTCATTTAAAAAATTTAGGGCATCTTTTTCTTATTGATTTATATCTATATCTTTTCAAAATAAAAAATACTGTTAATATAATCTTTTGTTAAATACACGGTTTGCAAATGTTTTCTTATAATGTGTGGCTTGCATTTTCATTTTCCTAATTGTGCCCTTTGAAGAGCAAACATTTCACATTTTCATTCATTTCATTTTATCCATTCTTTTTTCTATTTTGCACTTTTTTGTCTTGTTTGAAAAAATATTTTTCTAACTCAGTGACACAAGAATTTCCTTCAAGAAGGCTAATTTTTTTTTTGTACTTAGGTCTACCATCGTTTCAAGTTCATCTTGAGTCTGACGTAGAGATTGAAACCCTCTCAATAGAAATGCTTTCACTGGGGTCCTCTTTTCTTTATTTTTTAATTAAAAAAATTTATGTATTTATTTGGCTGTGCTGGGTCTCCGTTGCTGCACAGTCTGCTTACTCTCCTGTTGCTGTGTGCAGGCTTCTTATTGCGGTGGCTTCCCTTGTTGCTGAGCAGAGGCTCCAGGGTGCACAGGCTTTTGTGGTTGAGGCTCGTGGACTCAAGAGCACCATTTCAATAGCTTTCGTGCACTGGTTTAGTTGCTCCATGGCATATGGGATTTTCCCGGACTAGGGATTTAACTTGTGTCTCCTGCATTGGCAGGCAGATTCTTTACCACTGAGTAGTGTAGAAAAAATGAGAAGAAAATAGCTCACAGTAGATATGGTAGTTAAGTAATTTTTAAAAAATTTTAAACTTTGGGTGGATAGATATGTTTGAATCAAAGTTAACTAGCTAGAATAAGGATGACTGTACTTAGGACTCCAAGTTTTGTTGAATTTTCTAAATATTACGCCAAGTGATATTGTTTTGCTTGGTTTTTCCTTTTCTGCCCATTTCCAGGAAGCACAAAGTTTTTATTTGAAGAGAACAAACACTTTTCTTCTTGCTGCAAACCTGTTTGAAACAGGGAAGAACAAGTCTCAGGAAAACTTTTTCAGCTGATGTCTTTTTTCCTAGTCTGCCTTTTGCCCAGAACCACTCCCACACACTCTGTTCCTAAGATAGTCTGAAGTTTCAAAATGCCAACAAAAAATTCTCTGTGTTTAGGTTGTTTTGGATTGTTAATTATTGGTGGCAATGGATGAGTGTTCAGCACCTTGGAACTTTTGCAAAAGAAACTTAATAAGGATACATTTGCTGTAGTTGGAAAAGTATTTGATGAACAGCTGACCTTTCAAATGTTTACATGAGTTGAATCTCTGAACTGCTAATGTTAGGAAGGTCCAAATTCTAATTCAGACTCAGACACTGAATCTCTTTGTAGGGAAAGCTTTTAAATATCTTCAGTTTTCTCATTTGTTTTTTAAAAAAAGGCTGACTTCACTCACCCATTAATTGGTTAATGCTTGTGAATGTTTGGAGAGGATGAAAAGCACTTTCTCAGAGCAGTGCCCTATCGTTCCCTCTCATGATTGTGGTTTGTCATCCACCTGAAGTAAGTGGGTAAGTCATGTACCAAGTTTGCATTGTAGAAAGGAAATGATTCTACAGATCCTTAACCACGAGATGAAAAAAAATATGTTTCTTTCACGTGGAGTTGGTGAATAAAGCTTCCACTGTTCTGAGAGAAAAATGCAAAAGGAAGTCTGCTTGTGTGGATTAAGTCACTTATGAATACTTTAAAAAATATTTACATAAATCTCTACTGACTAACCAATTCTCTGAGCACATTCCATAAAAATTTCTTCTCAAGCAATTTCTTTTCAAAATTCACACATATATATATTTTGGCGATTGTATCTTGCATGAGACCGTTTACGGTGCTCAGTTGACTAAAGGAGCCAATGCACGCGGCTAAGAGAACTAGGGAGGTGGGCTAAGGAAGAAAGTGGGGTTGAGAATTTAGCAAGGGCCTCGTTTCTACTGTGGCCTTCCCCACTGCCACCAACCCCACCTTGGTCCTAGTTCAGCACATTTTTTTCCTTAGGTTCAGTTGCTTCCTTTCTCGAGTTCCTCTTCTAGATGACCTGTGTTCCTCTGCACGTGTTCCAGTCAACATGGCTGTCTCACCCTGAAGCCATTCAACAACACTCCCTTTGTGGTTCTGTACATTATCCAGGGAGCAGTAAGTTGATGCTTCCAAATCTTCATTGAGCATGTCATCCTGAAATTGTTCTAAAAGCATTGATGATTTTGGTTGCAGCTGGAGTATGAAGGGAGTTCTTGGGGAATCCATGTCTTTGCCAAGTCCACATCTGGTTCCCATGAAGGGAAGAAAGGATTGTAGTTGTTAATTTTGGAAACAGAAAGAAAAGAAATGCAGGCATCTGCTCATCTCTGTTAAGGTTTGACCACACCTTGATGCGATGGAGAACAGAGGTCACATTTAGGTTTTTATTTTACCTATAGAGTATTCAAAAACTGAAAAACAAACAAACAAAAAACCACACTAACAACAACAACAAAAAACCCAAACTAAAATTTCAAGCATTTAAAAATCTAGAGGTTTCATATAAAAATCTAGAATCTCAGCTTTTGAAAAATCAGAATGTCTGTCATCTCTGGATCTGCATTCTGACATGGCAAGGTTGACTATACTGGAGCATCACCTGCCTCCTTGGGATGTCTAAGGTCTGATATCACCAGCCTGTTCTCTGGAGTCATGATCTGTAAGGTTTTACATACTCAGATCCAAACATATTATTTTAAAATTGTTCTTTTCACTCTCTAGATAAGTTCTTTTCTTTTGAAGAGGAAATAGACATGAGAAAGTAAGATAAGAGAATGAATGACGTTAGCATGTTTTCCCGTGTCTGTTTCCTGTTCTAAGGGTAGGAGTTACCTGGAAAGAGTGAAAAAAATGATTTAAAATTATATATTTGAAACTTTATTCAGCTGTTTACAGTCAGCAATTCACAAGGTTACCCCATAATTCAAATTCAAATATACTGGTTTAAATATGCATCCTTTGATTCTTCTGAGAGAAAGCCATACATGTATTATGTATTGTTTGGCTTAAAAAAATTAAATTTCTTTCAAAATTTTTTATCTAGACATTTAGGACCTTTTAAGCAAAACCCTTATGTGACCACTTGACAGCTAAATAATCTCCACTGTAGTCTGTTGAGTACCAGGGTTATCTTTATATCTAGAAAGAGTAAAATGACAATCTTACAGAAAATACCTTTTTACGGAAAAGTATGTGTCAATTTATGAGCCCACTTTTATTCTGAGCTATCTTTTGTCTGTGATTCTGCTTTTATCCATCAGACATAAATTGCCTTGTAGGCCAGGTTTCCTGGTGTTCATTCGTCCTTCCTAATAGCATCCTGATTTCCTTTTGGCCTGTTGTCTCTCTCCCATGTAATGCAGTCTTGGGAGTCTGGCTCTGATGGTGGTAAATAAAGCTTGGTTCTTAGTCTCTATTTCTGGGTTCAATTCGTTCCGTTCAGTCACACAGTCATGTCTGACTCTTTGTGACCCCATGAACTGCAGCATGCCAGGCCTCCCTATCCATCACCAACTCCTGGAGTTTACCCAAACTCATGTCCATTGAGTCAGTGATACTATCCAACCATCTCATCTTCTGTCGTCCCCTTCTCCTCCTGCCCTCAATCTTTCCCAGCATCAGGGTCTTTTCCAATGCGTCAGCTCTTCACATCAGGTGGCCAAAGTATTGGAGTTTCAGCTTCAATATCAGTCCCTCCAATGAACACCCAGGACTGATCTCTCCTAGACTGGACTGGCTGGAACTCCTTGCAGTCCAAGGGACTCTCAAGAGTCTTCTCCACAGTTCAAAGGCATCAGTTCTTCGGCACTCATCTTTGTTTATAGTCCATACATGACCATTGGAAAAACCATAGCCTTGAGTAAATGGACCTTTGTTGGCAAAGTAATGTCTCTGCTTTTTAATATGCTGTCCAGGTTGGTCATAACTTTCCTTCCAAGAAGTGTCTTTTAATTTCATAGCTGTAATCACCATCTGCAATGATTTTTGAGCCCAGAAAAATAAAGCCTGACATCGTTTCCACTATTTGCCATGAAGTGATGGGACCAGATGCCATGATCTTAATTTTCTGAATGGTGAGCTTTAAGCCAACTCTTTCACTCTCCTCTTTCACTTTCATCAAGAGGTTCTTTAGTTCTTCTTCGCTCTCTGCCATAAGGGTGGTGTCATCTGCATATCTGAGGTTATTGATATTTCCCCCTGCAGTCTTGATTCCTTCCAGCCCAGCGTTTCTCATGATGTACTCTGCATATAAGCAGGGTGACAATATACAACCTTGATGTAGTCCTTTTCCTATTTGGAACCAGTCTGTTGTTCCATGTCCAGTTCTGTTGCTTCCTGACCTGCATACAGGTTTCTCAAGAGGCATATTGCAGGGTATGTGCCAATAAATGGGCGTCTGACTAAAACTTGGAAAGCTGAAGTCTCCTGGTTATTTGAATCTTGAGCAGAGTGGTACAAAGTCAGAAGCAACAGATAAAGCTCACGTACTCCAGGAGTGTTGCTCTGATGGTCTGGAAGTTTCTAGCCTTATTCCTGTCCATTTCCTAAGTCTGTTCCCCAAGGTTCCCTGTCAGTTTCAGGAGATTCCCCAAAATTCTGTTTCATTTTCTTTTCTTTTCTTTCTCTCTGTGTTTGGTTGTGTGTTTTTCTCTTGCATATAATTGGAGAGCACTAACTGACAGACCCTGTCTCACCACTTCCCCGGCCACTGCCCTAGTCTGTTCCACATTCCATACCATCTCTTTCCTGAAATGTTCAAGTAGCCTCTTCACCAATTAAGGCAGATGTATGAATCAGCTTTATATGTATCTGCTAAAACATTTATAAGTCAAATCAGGTAATTTCTCTACTCAGAACCTTCCAATGGTTGCCCACTTCACTCCAAGTTAAGGCCAAAATGCTTGACGGAATATAGGCTTTGCAACGGCACATAGCATTCACTTCAGTATCTTCACCGGATAGAATAATCCTTGGCATACTAATCTGTTGAATAAATGATGTGCCCCTTGGGAAAGCAGTTAAGTTTTATTGGATGTGAATACTTAGTATGTGGCATGGTGCATGGCACAGAATAGGCATATAGTAAATATTTGTTTTTGTTGTTGAGCCTAGCTGCTTTAACTATTAGAAAGGACAGAGTCATCAGAATCTAATCCTTTCATGACTCCACCTAGTATTGAGCTTATATTCATTTTGGTGAAAAACAAAACAAAACATTAATGGCAACCTGATCAGGATGGAACTTGCTTAAAGAAAGGCTCAGATTAGTTTCAGCAAGTTGACACAGTCAGCATTGTGGAGGTGAAGCTCTGAGATTGAATCAAGCCAAGAAATACAATTGATCCTCCTAGTCTGCAAATTTCATTTGCAAGTTCAATTGAAGTGTAAGTAGAATGGGATCATGTTATTAGTTCTCTTAGAGGCACACATTTCCAGGATAGGGAAATGTGTGTGTGCTTGCCTGGTGAGGCAGACACGGACTGTCAACATGGTGTTCCCAGGTACACTCCTTGGGGTGGCAGCAAGGACATAACAAGGGACTATTCTTAGTAAGATGTTTGATCCCTCCATCCTCTTCACACGCCGCCCCCTTCCCAGCACACACCAATTAGACCAAATGGTTTTAGTATTGTGACAAAAAGATAAATATAATTCTAATCTAAATTTAGTCTATTCTTTCAGTCAGACTATTTCTTTGCTTCCCTTTGCAATTAAGCATTCTAATTTTCTTTTCCTACTGCAGAATTGTGTCTTTCTAGGTTGGCAGGACTTCAAATGGTTTTGATCATAATTTCTAAGTATTTAAGTTATTTCAGTGATTGACGAGAATTCCTATGATTATAGGACACTGTTGAATAATGGATTCTTTCAAAATCTCATTGGTCAGTTTCAATTTAGTTAGGAAAAATAATCACAAAAGCAGAAGTATAAGTTTTGAGAAGCTACCCTTTTTAGTTTTGGAGAACCACTAGATTGTGTTTTTCTTGTCAGAAGTAGAGGAAAGGTTTTGCTGCAAACTTTGGAGAATAGTGCCTAATAACTTCCTTATAACATGATGAGAACTTTTCCTTTCTGAGTTTCAGCAATTTTGAAATGTGGAGATACTTTCATTTTTCCTTTATAACTCAACTGTGGAGTTCAGAGTTCTTGCTTGGATTGTGAATTCCCAGACCTCAAGAGCATTTTGAATTTCTAAATTTCTTTTTAATAAAATAATAAAATGGTACTGGCAATATTTCAGTGAAGGTCAAGTCCACCTTGTTTGAAACCAGCTATTCAAATCAAAACCAGCTGGGGCCAAGGATGGCTCTGTTGTGCCTGTGTATCCAAGAAAATAAGTATGGAGCCCCATTAATGGAGGGTAGACAGTTGACTCTCAATCTTCATCTCCACATATCAACTGAAGAAATAAGGCCACTATACAAACCTTGAAGCAAGACTTTACTGGTTTTTGTTTTTGTTTTTTTTTTTTGAGGGGGCTTGGCGGAGGAGGCAGAGAAAGGGGAGCATTGCTTGCTTTTTTGTTTTAGTCAAGTTTACACATTTATGAAAGTGGAATTTGTTCTGCAGGTTTTTAGTGGATATTCAGATGCAGCATCAATTTTCCACTTTAATTTTGTGTCGGCTTCAATAAATGTTCTTGTATGTGTGAGGTCAAATAAAGTAAATATCCAGATGGTGTTATTTTTTCATTATTTATAAGATAATGTACATTTGTAGTCAGTGGTGCAGTTGTAAGTTTCAGATTGCAGGGCCCATTCTTATTCATTTTTCCATCCTCAGAGCCTAGCACAATGCCCAGAACATAGTAGGTGCTCTATACCTGCTTAATATGAATTAACTGAACTAATGGAGTGGTTTGTTACTATAATCTTATCTTTTTGACCTATAGAAATGGCATCTATTATCTCATTGATATTCTGTTCTCATTATGCCATTTAGAAGTTCTTGGGATATATATATTATGGTTATAGTATATCCTTGAATTTGAATAACTTCATAAGAAACACTCGTATTGATTATTTTAGCATGTTCTTACCACATCTCTATGAAGTCAGGAGGCAGAGAAGCCTGGAGATTCAGAGACTATTCATCATTCTTTATTCTGACCCTTAGGCCAATTTTCCTATGTTTTACTAGCCATGTGGCGGGCGTAATGAACACATTATTAATTTCTAATGAAAGACTTCCTTTCTAAAAGCTTGTTGGTCTATACTGTTAAAATCCTGATGCAAGGGGACTTCCATGGTGCTCCAGTGGTTAAGAATCTGCCTTGCCACGCAGGGGATGTGGGTTTGATCCTCGGTCAGGAAACTAAGATCCCACATGCTGTGGAGCAACCAAGCTGCAACCACTGAGCCCGAGTCACAGCTGGAGAGTTCACTTGCCCCAACAGAGGTCCCTCATGCTGTGACTAAGACCCCAGGGAGCCAAATTAACTAATTAATTAAAAGCAGCAAAAGCTCTTAAAAAAATACTGATGGGGAATTCAGAAATCAAGCTTCTGACACCTTTACAGTTTTGGCATGAATTTAAGGTTTTTTTTTTTTTAAGTAGCTATTTTCCAAAATTGAAGTTCAGCTTGATGGAAAAATCAACTGTGGGCTACGTTGAGAATTGTTTACTTCGTGGATTAGACAGTTGTTGGCTTATTCCAAGTTTGTATTCACACTGGGGGTCCCTGAAGGTTGATATATGCTCCCAGATTACAAAGTAGTTTAAATAGCAAATTCAACATAATAGAAATGCCTTCTGAATTATCAGGCTGATGTACCCATTTAACTCCCCAATGGGGAAAATTGAGAGATGCTTTTGTGAATCTTTGTACATTAAAAATCTTATTTAAGGTTTGTAAATGTTAAAAAAATTAGGCTGTTTCTTTCTTAAAACTGTTTGCTTAATTTCCCCACGCCCCCACCACTCTGCCTGTTTCAAGGTCTTTTTTATTCTCCTCTCATCAGAGTATGAAGGCCTCTGGTTCTATTCAGCTGCCTCCTTTTTCGGTGAGTAATTTTTCTAGTTGATACTTTCAATAATACAAGAAATATTTATTTGGTTGATTGATTGACTTCTCAGAATCTTATATCTGGAAAAGTATTATGTCTCCCCCCACAATGTACTCATCCTGATTAACAAGGTTGTCCTTATGTGTGCTCAGACCAAACTCTCCCCATTTCCTAAAATTTATTATTAATATAAAGCTTATTATTGCCATAAAAACTTATCACTTTTTAAAAAAAGATTATTATTAACTTAAAGGAGACCATAGTCTTTTGTTTTGCTCTAAATGACCTAATCCCAAGTCTTTAAACATTTTTTATTCCTTTTCCTTTTTTATACGCTTTAAATATTTTCAAATACATACCCAACTAGAGGGCTGACTCAAATTTAACTGTAATTCATTATAACCTTCAAAATTTTTTCATCTAAATGTGTAAACCCTTCAAGGGTAGAGACCTTCCTTGTCCCATATTCCACTTTACATTCTTTTCCTATAGGAATTGCCTGATACCTTTAGACAAGGAGCATCATGCATGGTTATTTGCTTAATAAGCAAATTGATAGTAGTTCATATTTGTATTTCTTAATATCAATAATAAGCCCTTTGAACGTTGATCTCATATAAATGTTAGACAAGTTATAAGAGTGGTAACAAAACAATGCAAATTGTTTCACAGAACTGACAGTTACAGCAGCTATTAATACATGATTATATGTACTGAAGATATCAGTAAAGTTATCTCAGTCTTATTTTATATCCTGTCCCCTTGCTTACCCTGTGCTTTGATGTTTGAATAGGACATCAACTGACTTTAATGACTAGTCTTACATAGTTATGTTCTTTCCCCCCTTGATTAATTTTTAAAGGACTATCCCCATTCTGTGAACAAAATGTCACAGTGGGAGCAAAGATGTGACAGGTTATGTGCATTGCAACTGTCCATAACCTACCAAATCGGACTCTGATTCTATGTAGGTTATTCTGAGACCATTAGTTAACTAGGAGGATTTTTCAGCCTTTAAAATGATGTTTGGCTTTTGCTTAACATTTTACATGGTATCCAAAGTGCCCTTAAATTTAAAGAATGAAATTTTGAGTCGCTAGCCCAGTGATTAAGAACTTTATAAAATGTCATAATTTGTGGATAGATATGAATAATTGTAGTTTCTTATTTACAATGACCTCAGTGATTTCCCTCAGTTGTAGGGCAGGCATGTAAAGGTTAGCTCTTTAAAGTTCAAAGCTAACTTAGATGGTGAAATACTGGGTCACGTGTGTGAGTAGAGTTTTCATCTGATGGGAAGCTTTGTGAGGGAGATTTGGGGTGAGACTGACTAGCCTGGTGTTGACACCTGGTTTTGCCATTTGCAAGCTGTGTGGAAGTGCTAGCAAAAGATTTGACTTTTGTGTCACAAGCAAAAAGGTAATAATAATAGTACTTCTCTCATATAGGTTGTTGGATTTCCCTGGTGGCTCAGATGGTAAAGAATCTGCCCGCAATGCAGGAGACCCAGGTTCTGTCCATGGATTGGAAAGATCCCCTGGAGAAGGGAATGGCAAACTGCTCCAGTATTGCCTGCAGAATTCCATGGACAGAAGAGCCTGGTGGGCTATAGTCCATGGGGGTCGCAAAGAGTCAGACATGACTGAATGACTAACACTTTCACACTTTCATAACGTTGTTATGAGCTTGAAATGGCATACTTAGCTTAAAGTGCTCAGTTAGCACTCAGCAAAGGTCAGATATTATTCTCTGTCAATGGAATAGCTCTACTTTTCTTTTCTTTTTACTTTGGCATCGGCATGCCTTTGGCCAGGAATTACCTGACCTTGAGGACTAACTATTTCAGTATCTACTCCTGAGGATTCCCCCTTTCTTCCCCTTCTCTTCTTTTCTCCATTCCAGACTGGCAGTGCTGGGGAAGGCAGTCTTCTTAATTTGTTGCCCCTTTCATTTTCAGAGTTTTGATATTACTTCCTAAGAGAAAGCAGAGTTTCACAATCATGGTGAAAAAAGTGATAAAGCTTAAATTCAATAGAGTTCTTACAGCCATGATCTCTGGCATGATCTTTGCCTCCCTCACAGAGATATCTCCTCTCATTTAGACTATTTAATGGCAAAAGCACCCGCTTTCTCCTTTCTTTGTGAGTGACCCCCCTTCCAGAAAGATGAGTACAGAGGGTGGTGGGCTTGTGTGTGAGGTGAGATTCATTACTCTGTTTTACGTAGGAATAGTGCCGAGGGGGAATTCTTTGCAAAGTCAGCACAGAGTCTATTATGTAACTAATTTATCAAATTCAAAAAGTACTTCTGGTTGCTTACTATGGGATTTCTGATTTTATTTAAAAATGTGTCACTGCAGTTTGGTGGGGAGTCTACTGAGAAGGTCTCTGAAATTTATCTTTTGTAAGGATATTGTTGAAGATAGTTTTCATTCTTTGTTGTCTTCTTTTGGAAGACTCTTGAAAAAGAATTCCTGTTTTGTGTTAGTGTCAGCTAATTATTGATTTATTTTCCTAAGTAATTGTTCTATCTTAGGAATCATACTGTATAAAACTGAAGATCATCTTTTTTGACAATTTGCCCCTTTAAAATTAATCTCATCTTTTTTACTCTTTCTTTATGGGTTTACATTTTGATTTAGTGACTTTGTATTTCAGATATCTTTGTAAGCTGCCTTAAATGTTTCCTGAGACCAAGGTAGTATATAAAAGCTGTCATGTTTATAGGTATTCAAATTATGGTATTCTATATATCTTTCATTTCCTCACAATTACAGTAATCATTTGTTCATCTCTTTGTGTCACAAATTGTGCAAAGCACTTTGTAAATTATCTCCCTGAATCCCCAAGACAGCGTTATGCAGAGGATTTCCCCCCCCCTCCTTTTTGTAGGTGAGAAAACTAAAGTATAGAGAGGCTAGGGTCATAAAATTAGTAAATGAGAAAGCCAGATTTTGAAGTCAGCCAGACTTAAACTTGAACCCCAGTTTTTACTATTTTTATTTACTTGAGAAAGATGAGTTGGTCTTCCATGTTTTGAAGGCTTATTGATTTTTTAGCTTTTGTGTGCTAGGAGACTCAATATGTTGGCTATTCAGAATCTTCATTGGCAATGACATTTGAACAATTCGGTGGCCTGGACCTTTTAAACATGTTGAAATAATTTAGCATTGTTATCAAATGTCAAATTACAAGTTAAAGAGGGCATAATAGACATTTTTTGGCTTCCCGGGTGGCTCTAGTGGTAAATAACCCGCCTACCAATGTAGGAGACTTAAGAGACGTGAGTTTGATCCCTGGGTCAGGAAGATCCCCTGGAAAAGGAAATAGCAACTCACTCCAGTATTCTTACCTGGGAAATCCCATGGACAGAGGAGCCTGGCAGGCTACGGTCCATGGGGTCACAAAGAGTCAGACAGGACTGAAGCGATTTAGCACTTACACAATAGACATTTTTATTTGCAGTCACGTCCAAGATTATTTTACTTGAGCTGCTTTAAAATTTGTAGAGAGTGGTAGGTCACTGGAGATCATTAGATACATTACTACAGATTATGTTTTTTTATGAGACTGTGAAATTCAATAATTGCTCACATGAAGACAGGTACTCTTAGGGATCAACTTTCATTGTTGTTGTTTTAAAAGTAAACTATAATATCATCTGAAAATGAGCTAATGTACTTGAGGTTGCCACTTGCAGTGTCTGAAAGCTGGAGTGATTTATCTCAGCCACACCTCTGGGTTGTACTGATGAACTGCAAAGAAGAGAAAGGAAAGGCTATTTTCTTCCGCCCTTGATTGAGAAGTCCAAAGCTCTGTTTTCTTTATTTCGGAGTACCCTTTATGGTCTTACTCCAGAATATTAAATGACAAGAAGAAGGTTCCCCGTGCCCTCTCAATTCCTTTTATTTATTTTTTATTTTTTTCCTAACAGTTTTGGAAAGCATCCTCCTTCCAGGCATTTAAAAGCTTTTTTGGCATGTTATGCTGCCAGTGTTAACCCTGGCAGTTGGTACAATTTACAATAGTGCATTAAATATAAATCTCATTTTTACATCTCTTGCTTAAAGTTGATTTGTGATACACTTTACTGGTAATGATAGATATGTATGATGAATTATTCCATGTTTAGTCCATGCACTTAAACTATATGTAGGTATAGTTTATTTCAGAAGTATTAATGCATTTCTACAGCTTAATTTTTGTCATGTCTCTGTCAGCTTTGCAAAAGGCCATGATCACTTTTTATGTCCTTGAGTTAGGTCATTTCCGTTCTGGGAAAGAGACACTGAGCAATTAGAATAAATGATTTTAAGCCCTTTTTAGAATTTTAAATTAACTTCTGGCATAAACCTTTCTCATCTGGGTGACTTCTAGGCCTTGAGAGTTTTTGTGGCATGCCTTATTGTCTTTGTGAGATTAGAACATTGTTTGTAGGATATGTAAGTGTGTAGCAGTTTATTTCAAATGTTTTGGGGCCCCTTGAGGAGGACAAAAAAGCATCATATTTTCTAAGCTTTTCTGGCCTGTCTCTTTTTTTGAATGAGAGCATGTGTTTTGGTTTCAGCTGCACCCGTATGATTTTAGTCTAGTTGATGTTTCCTCCGCCCTGGCCTCTGCAGAGTTCTGTTTTCCTTAGAGCACTCACCTTCAGTGAGTCTAACTTTTCTCTTTGAATCCTTAGTTCTCTAGAGACCTTCTTGCTTCTGGCTTATTTGTTATTGTTGTTTTAGGGTCTCTGCCTTTACCAAATTTGATCTTTCCCCCGATTTGACCTTGCTTTTTAAAATACAAGTTGAAAGTGATGCTGTCCTCTAGTCTTTCTTAACTTGAGCTAACTTTGTGTGAGAGAACTAAGCTCTACTAAAATTGATTTGAGTGGTCGTTTTTTCAAGTCTCCCAAGAGACTGAATGCATTGGAAAGGAATTCATTCATTTCATCCAACTGATGCCTTTGGGCATGAGGACTTAATTCCCTTGAAGAATCCCAATTTAGAAGGACAGTTAGACTTGCTTTGAATGTGTATCTGACAAAGAAAGGGGCAGGGTGACTGACACTCCCTCGGTGGCTACATTGCCTTGGGGTAATGCGTGGGGACCTTCAACGTATTATCTCATTAAATGTTAGGGTTTTCTTGAAGAGCTGTGAAAATAATCAGGGCCACTGATAGTTCTTCTATTAGACCTTTCTTGGTTTCTTTTTAAGGCTTACAGAAGACCTAGGCCAAGCTGAGTATGTTTGGTTCCTCTTGGAGCAAAAATAATAAAAGATCCAGAGGATCTTGAGCTGCCTGATAGTAGGAACTGTGTCCATTTGGACTCTTCTCTATCCTTAGCACCTGGAGCTTCTAGCCTATTACAGGTGAGCAGTAAAAACTTTTCACTAAAAATAAGATGTAATCTAGACCAGATATACTGCACACATTTATTCTTCTACATGCTTTTATTTTACATTTGTAGAGGTTATGAGTCTGGTTATGGTCTTCCTAAACCCTCTCATCTTCATTGAAGTGTCAATTACTCAGTCACATCTGACTCTGCGATCCTGTGAACTGTAAGCCCACTAGGCTCCTCTGTCCATGGGATTTTCCAGGCAATAATACTGGAGTGGGTTGCCATTCCCTTCTCCAGGGGATCTTCCCAACCCAGGGATTGAACTCAGGTCTCCTGCATTGCAGGCAGGTCCTTTACCATCTGAGCCACCTGGGAATAACCCCCTGATCTTTATCAGAGTGAATAAAGATTCAGAGAATGCTGAGTATGATTGGATTTGTTTTGTGAGCTTGCGGTTGAGAGAGGCAACTGTCAACAGAAGCACATATTTTTCACCAGAAGTCTGTTGCGAGAAGCTGGGATGTCCTTGTTCCCAGGCCTCTGGCTGATGCTGCACCAGCTGAGACAAAGCAGAGATTGTAGAGGACATGCTCCCCATCAGGGGCTGTCATGAATCATTGCTTTTATTGGGAAGACATTGTTCATGGTACTATGAAGACCTTGATGCAAGAATGACCATCCCTGGCACAGGAATACGTGAAATAAAGATCTTGGTACCATTTCTATACCATTTTGAAAATAATTAGGTATAGAATGACATCAGAGATGTTTTTCTACATTACATGTACTAAAAAAAAGTCTGACCAGTGACAGGAACTCTGGTGAAAACATGAAATCATTTAGAAAAATGTAGCAAGGCTCTGACAAGTATAAACCTTTAAACAAGTTAAAAAATCATGAAGTTGTTTCTGAAAAGTAGTCATTGTTATAATATTGTCTTGATTATGTCATTGTCTTTGTCTTTTTCCCCAGAGTGTGGCCTTGTAAGGTATTCCTTACAATTAATTGTGCTTTGCTGAGTTCAGTATGCCAGTCTTGTGACAGTAACACAGTGCCATTAGTTTGTACCAAGTAAGGAAGTAAGCATCTATTTCAAAAATGAAAGGAGGAAAAATAAAATGGTTGAAAATAAAATGATAGAATTAGTGGTGGTAGGAGATTAGGACATAAGAGGCAGTACATAAGATAATGATGAAATCCTAAGCCCTTGAGGAAAAAAAAATAGAAATCCTGGAGAGATCTAGTTCTCCCCAGGTCATAGAACCAAGGGGTCAAGGATGTCGTACCCAGATATCAAGAATTAGGGAACCTTTGCTTATGTCTGGGTAACATTAGTCAGCATCTTGTTATTCTCCCAATATTGCAGCAACATCTGCCCCCTCCCTATCCAAACCCTCATCATACAGCCCAACACTTAACACCAAAACCTAGGAGTCATCCTTGACTCTGCTTTTTCCTTACTTCCTACAACCAACCTATCAGCAATTCTGAGATTCTTTTTCCAAGATAAACTTTGAAACTATTTACTCATCTTTGATTCCACTGCCAGTTCTGGTCCTAGAACACTATCATTTCTTTCCTGGACAACTGCCAGAGAATCCTGATCTTCATTCAAGCTACTCTTTTCTCATCCTTGTTGTCCACGCTCCTTCTTTCCACAGCAGAGAGATATAAGAAACTAAAGAAAATCACTGCAAACTGTGGAAAATTCTTCAAGAGATGGTTATACTAGACCACCTGACCTGCCTCCTGAGAAATCTGTATGCAGGTCAGGAAGCAACAGCTAGAACTGGAAATGGAACAACAGACTGGTTCCAAATCGGGAGAGGAGTATGTCAAGGCTGTATATTGTCACCCTGCTTATTTAACTTATATGCAGAGTACATCATGAGAAACACTGGGCTGGATAAAGTACAAGCTGGTATCAAGATTTCTGGGAGAAATATCAATAACCTCAGATATGCAGATGACACCACCCTTATGGCAGAAAGCAAAGAAGAACTAAAGAGCCTCTTGATGAAAGTGAAAAAGGAGAGTGAAAAAGTTGGCTTAAAGCTCAACATTCAGAAGACTAAGATCATGGCATCCAGTCCCATCACTTCATGGAAAATAGATGGGTAGTCAGTGGAAACAGTGGTAGACTTTATTTTTTGGGGCTCCAAAATCAGTGCAGATGATGATTGAAGCCATGAAATTAGAAGACACTTGCTCCTTGGAAGAAAAGTTATGACCAACCCAGAGAGCATATTAAAAGGTGGAAATGTTACTTTGCCAACAAAGGTCCATCTAGTCAAAGCTATGGTTTTTCCAGTAGTCATGTATGAATGTGAGAGTTGGACTATAAAGAAAGCTGAGCACTGAAGAATTGATGCTTTTGAACTGTGGAGAAGACTCTTGAGAGTCCCTTGAACTGCAAGGAGATCCAACCAGGCCATTCTAAAGGAAAGGGAAAGACTGATACTGAAGCTGAAACTCCAATACTTTGGCACCTGATGCGAAGAACTGACTCATTGGAAAAGTCCCCGATGCTGGGAAAGATTGAAGGCAGGAGAAGGGGACGATAGAGGATGAGATGGTTGGATGGCATCACCGACTTGATGGACATGAGTTTGAGTAAACTCTGGAAGTTGGTGATGGACAGGGAGGCCTGGTGTGCTGCAGTCCATGGGGTCGCAAAGAGTCGGACATGACTGAGTGACTGAATTGAACTGAACTGAAAGAAAATCAAAGATCCTGTTTGTTAAAAATGCACCAGTGGGTCCCCTTAACCCTGAGGATGATTTAAACCCCTGCAGTGCTGGGGGAAGCCTATCCCTCACCCTGTGCCACCCACCCTCCACAGGCTCCAGCCACACTACCTACCTGTGTTTTGGGTCCCAGGCTTCCTCCTGCCTTATGGCTTTTATTCTTGCCTCCCACACACATCTTTTTCCTTCTCGTCCTGTCCCCAGTTTCTCTTCCTTCCATATTGGTTCAAATATCCCTCCTTGGGGAGATCGTCCTGTTCCATTCAACTGAAAATGGTCCCCATTTACTACATTGCTTCATTTCTTTCACAGCACTTGCTAAGATCTAGAATTTGTTTATGTTCTTATTTCTCTTCCTACCAGAGGCAGGAACCTGTGGCTTTTTCACAACTGCTGTATTCCCATTGCCATTGTTTAGTAAGCACTCCATAAATACTGGTTGAGTGAAAGAATTCTTGATTCAGATGTTCTCTTTCCTTATGTCTAAGAGAGTCCTTGAGGCTTGATATCTTGTATTTTGACTTTCACACCCCTCATCAAACGAACCTCCCAGCAACTGATTCATGCAAATAAGCCTCCAGTCAGGGGTTGGGAGCAAGCCCTCTGGTCATCAAAAGGACCCAGCCATGGCTGAGTCCCACTCAGTAGGGGCACAGATTGGGCTGAAACCGGGCCTCACATTTTTAAAAATTTATTTTATTGAAGCATAGTTAATTTACAATCTTATGTTAATTTCTACAGTACAGGAAAATGATACATATGAAAATGTGTTCTCTTTTTCATATTATTTTCCATTATGGTTTATCACAAGATATTGAGCATAGTTCCCTGTGCTGTAAAGTAGGACCTTGTTGTTTATTCATTATATATGTAATAGTTTACATTTGTTAATCCCCAAATCCCAATAAGCCTTTATATTTCTGTGGTATCAGTTTTAATAGTTCCTCTTTCATTTTTAAAAAATTTTATTTATTGAGTTTTCTTTTTCTTTTTTCTTGGTAAGTCTAGCTAAAGGTTTATTTATTTTGTTTATCTTTTAAGAAGTGAAGCATCACCTAAATCTTGATATGTTGTGTTTACATTTTCATTTTTCCCAAGATTTTAAAAAAATCTCTCTTTTGATTTCTTTACCTACTGGTTATTCAATAGCATGTTGCTTAATTTTCACATATTTGTGAATTTTCTAGTTTTCTTTGGTGTGATTGATTTCTAGTTTTATACTAGTGTGATTGGAAAAGATGCTTCATGTGATTTCAGTCACTTAAATTTATTAAAACTTGTTTATTAAGGCTTAATTAAATTTATTAATTAAGGCCTAACATATGATGTCTCCTGGAGAACGTTTCATGTGCACTTGAGAATAATATATGTTTTCTGCTGTTGTTGGATGGTATGTTCTATAGATGAACGTTAGGTCCGTCTAGTCTAACATAGAGTTTAAATACAGTGTTTGCTGATTCATTCTTCTGTCTACCCAGAATGTCTCTTCAATGTTAAAGTGAGTTACGGATGTCTCCGACTATTATTTCACTGTCTATTCCTCCTTTCAGATTGTTAATATTTGCTTTGTATATTTAGATCACCCCTGTGGTGGCACAAATGGTAAAAAATTTGCCTGCCATGTGGGAGAACCAGATTCAATCCCTGGGCCGGGAAGTTCCCCTGGAGAAGGCAATGGCAATCCACTCCAGTATTCTTGCCTGGGAAATTCCATGGACAGAGGAGCCCAGTGGGCTACGTCCTTGGGGTTGCAAAGAGTCGGACACGACTGAGTGATTAACACTTTCATTTATTTAGGTGCTCCAATGTTAGACGCATAAATATGTATAAATGCTTTATTCTTTTGATGAATAAATTCTTTTATAATTACATAATGACTTTTTTGTGTGTGTCTAGACTTTGTCTTAAAGTCTAATTTTTCAATTATATCACTTTAAACCTGAAAGCTGAGATAGGTCTCTGGTAGACAGAAAATCACTAAATCTTGTATTTTTAGCCATTCAGTCATTCTTTTTGATTGGAAAATTTAGTTGATTTACATTTAAAGTAGTTATTTATAGGCATGAACTTACTCTTTCAATTTTGTTCATTATTTTCTGCCTGTTTTATAATTCTCAGTGTCTTCCTCTTTTATTCTCTTCCTTTGTGATTTGATTATTTTTGTAGTGGTGTACTTTGATTCCTTTTCTCCTTTATGTATCTGCTATAGGTTTTTACTTTGTGGTTACCATGAGGCTTATATTAAAAAAAACATATTAATAACAGTCTGTTTGAAGCTAATAACAACCTAATTTCAAATGTACTCAATAAGTCTGTATTTTTATCCCCTCTCATTTAATGATTTGCACTAACAAATACTGCAGTTGTAAATATTTTTAATACTTTTGTATTTTAACTTTATAATAGAACTGTATTACCACAACCATTACAACATTAGACTATTCTGAATTTAACTATATATGCCTTTACCAGTGAGTTTTATGCTTTCATATGTTTTCCTGTTACTAGTTAGCTAACTTCTAGTTACTAGTTCCTGTTACTAGTAGTTTCTACTACAGCTTTGGTTTTATGTTTATTTATATTTTCATTTTGGTGGCATTCTAGAAGAAACTTTACATGAGCTTATTTTGGATGACCTGGAAACCTATTTTGTAACAGTGGACTGTAGCAGCCTTGCAGTGCACTCATTTGCATTTCTGTTTGTGATTAATCTATACTAAGTGAAGGCCAACTGATATTAGTTCCATTGAAGAAGAGAAGTTTTGCAATAGTTTAAATAGAGTTGTGTTCCTTGACCTTTGTTTCCAAATACGTATGCCTACATTACTCCTGAGTGATAAGCTGTCACAGAATGTTGATTTTCTCAAGGTTGCAGTGGCAGTCCTCAGGGACCCCTGGAAAAGCGCAGTGGGGAAGTGGGGTGAGCAGAACTCTACTCTTTCTCCCCCGTAGCCACCCCTCCTTTCTCCTCGTGCTTGCGTGCCTGCTCAGTTACTTTAGTGTTTTCGACCCCACGTGCTGTAGCCCGCCAGGCTCCTCTGTCCATGAAATTCCCCAGACAAGAGCACTGAAGTGGGTTGCCATTTCCTCCTTCAGGAGATCTTCCCAACCCAGGGATCAAAGCCCTGTCTCCTGCACTGGCAGGCGGGTTCTTCACCAATGAGTCACCTGGGAAGCCCTCCTACTCCCTCCTATCCCCCTCAGCAAAGTGGCTTTCTTTTTCTCTTTTGTATACCGATCTTGTTTATGACACGTCTGTTGACCAATGGTTTCATGCTCTAAAAACAAGTTGTTTTAAACCACTGGCCTAGACCATTGCAGCTTCAGGAGAGAATTTAAAATATTACAGGAATTTGTAATAAAAAACAATTGGCTAAAATTTGACTATAACCTTATTTTCAGAAGCAAAATATGGGAAACTCAGAAGTAGAAACACAAGTAAGTTTCCATTTAAAACAAAACAGAACACATTTCAGTAACGTGACGCATTGGAGTGGGATTCTTCACGTCTCTCATGTTAAAGAGAATTTCGTAGACGACTTCAGGACCCCTCAGTGAATCAGAGGCAGAGCCGAGACTAGAACAGACCAGTCCTGTCCTAGCACTTTTTCCATTATTCTGCCTCTTTCTCACACTCTTATCTCTCAAAACTACTTCACTTAAAAGTTCTAGGGAAAATTTACTTTTCTCATGAGTGTTTTGAGGCATAAGGAATGAAAGTGTCCTTTGAAGCAGAGTGAATACATTTGCAAGTCTCTTAAGTTTCTTTTTGTCTGGTGACAGCTTGTTCTTTTCTATCCTCCCTTCTCTTTGCTGCAGCAAATGCCTTAGTATGTATAAGGCTTTGGACTGTAGCCCACCAAGCTCCTCTGTCCATGGGATTCTCCAGGCAAGAATACTGGAGTGGGTAGCCATTCCCTTCTCCAGAGGATCTTCCCGACCCAGGGACTGAATCCAGGTCTCCAAAATTTCAGGCAGATTCTTACCATCTGAGCCACCAGGAAGCCCATTTAGGTATAAATAAGGGTTTTAAAACATTTTCTGTTCATTTGTGAGATCTTTTGGAGTTAATATGTAAATAGGCATGGTTGAAAAAGAAAGCACTATAATTTTACTGCCCCTAGGGCCTGATTCTTGCCTGTCAACTTCTTAGTATCTTGGATGCTCTAATCTGAAATACACTGATAATCTTATTTGGTATGTAGACTGCTCTTTACCCTGCCCCTTGTAACATATTGTCTTCAGTCCACTTGTCTAGAAAACTAAAGTCCAATGGGTATGCTTCAAGCTTACTCATAAAATTCACATTCTGGAGGTTTTCTATGACTGGGACATGTTTTCTATTTGCAAGATCGGTGCTAACCAAGTTGGTTATAAAACTGTAGTGTTACTTCTATTTGTTCTTTTAGTCTACAGAAACTCTAGATGTTCCTCCTTTTAATGTTCATGCCTTCATATTTCAGATTAGCTATTTTTCTATTGAACATTTACATTATTCTCTTTACTTATCAGGTAGCTCAGCTGGTAAAGAATCCACCTGCAATGTAGGAGACCCTGGTTCAATTCCTGGGGTGGGAATTTCCCCTGGAGAAGGGATAGGCTACTTACTCCAGTATTCTTGGACTTCCCTGGTGGCTCAGATGGTAAAGAATCTGCCTGCAATGTGGGAGACCTGGGTTTGATCCCTGGGTTGGGAAGAGGGCATGACAACACACTCCAGTATTCTTGCCTGGAGAATTCTCATGGACAGAGGAGCCTGGTGGGCTACATTTCATTGGGTCACAAAGAGTCAGACATGACTGAGTGACTAAGCATAGCATATTTTTCTATTGAACATTTTCATTATTCTCTTTACTTAATTTCTAAGTAATTTCCTTTCTCTTTCCCTCTCTCCTCCCCTCCCCTCCTTTCTTAAAACACAGTTATTGATACTGCTTTGTGTCAGAGTGTACAATTATAACTATTGCCAAAAGTTTAATAATTAGATTGAGTAGCTCCAGATGCCATCTTTCATCTGAGTTGCTGAATGAAGTTTTGACTGTGTTGAGTATGGAGGAAATAAAGCCATTGGTTCTCATGTATTCTGCTAGCTTTTCTCTTTTCTGATTTTCCCTCCCCTCTAGATTTACACAGTTGTGTTTGTGTGTATTCATTATACCCTGTGACTCTTGCTGATTGGACTTCTGGTTTCAAATATTATCCATGTTTGTTGATGTCTCCTGAATTGAATTTATTGTGTTTGGTTTTCTGCTGTATGATTTCCTACTTACATACACTGGACTTCATTTTATTTTTGAAAATGCTGTTTCTCTGAATCATCACAGCCAATCTGAACCCTTTTCAACTCCAAGAAACTTAAAAATTGTACCCCAGTGAAGATAAATACCAACTGACTGTGCTCCTTTCTCTCATGTAGGTCACTGATAAAAATTAATAATTTGGTGCTTTTTCTCTTGATGTAGAAAGTAGGTTACTGTGGGCCCATAGAAAACATCTTATTTTACTGTGTTACAGTGTTGCCTTTGATCATGTGAGTTGTTCTGGCATTCATTTACTTCTTTATATTCCCCAGTTAAAAGTAACATAAGACACTCATGCTTGATGTTTTGTTTTATTTTATTTTAGAATATGTGTATAAGAGTAACAAGAGATTAAATCTAAAGCTCTATCTGACTCTTTTGTGGTAGCATGCTATCAGCTAGGTGTGTAGCTTGTCAGAAATATTTACACATAAAGGCACATTCATAAGGTTTTTAAAAATAGTTTCACACCATGCATACTATACTGTAGTTTTCTTTTACCACTTAAAATAACATAGTTTTTCTCCAGATTAATAGATATGCATTATACTTTCTTTATAGCTGCATAATATTCTATAATACGGATATACTATAATCTATAGCCATTATCCTATTGATAGACATTAAAATTGTTTCTGATTTTTTCACCACTCACTAAAAATATTGTATAACAACATTAAAATGTTACAGTGATAACCCTTATGCATTTATATGTTTTTATTACGGTGCTTTTACTGCTATAGGATAGATTCCCCAAAGTATAGTTGATAGTCAAGGTATGTATGTTTCTTACTGCAAGAAATATTGCCACATTACTTTGCAAAAGGCTGTAGCAGTTCATGCTTCCATCAGCGATGTAGGAGTGTCCATTTTTCTGTATATTTCTAAACACTGGCTATTTTTACTTTTTTAAACATAGGCCAAAAGCTGATGGTTTAGAAACACTATCATGTTTTATTTTCTGTTTCCCACTGTCTACTGATAAGGTCAAATTTTGTTTTTGGTTTGTTTGTTTAAGTTTTATGGCCATTTGGCTTTCCTGTGAGTATCCTGTGCATAACCTTTGCTCAGTCTTATTTTGAGTTGTTTATTTTCTTCTTGTCAATTTGTAGTTCTTTATATTTTAGAACTAGTAATCTTGTATTTGTAAGTTTTTAAAAATAAACTTTTAATTTTAGGACAGTGTTAGATTTGCAGAACAATTATGAAGATAATCCAGAGAGTTTCTGTATTACTCTCATCCTCCTTGCCCCTAGTTCCCATATTAGTAACATCTTAACGTTTCCCACAATTAATGAACCTATGAAATACATATTAGTAACATCTTAATGTTTACCACAATCAACAAACCCATGAAATATATCATCATTAAATAAAGCTCTTACTTTATTCAAGTTGTTGTTGTTGTTCAGTCACTAGGTCATGTCCAACTCTCTGTGGCTCCGTGAACTACAGCACACTAGGCTTCCTTGTCCTTCACTGTCTCCCGGAGTTTGCTCAAACTCCTGTCCATAAAGTTGCTGATGCCATCCTACCATCTCATCCTCTTCTGCCCCCTTCTCCTCCTGCCCTCAATCTTTAGCAGCATCAGGGTCTTTTCCAAGGAGTTGCTCTTTGATTCAAGTGGCCAAAGTATTGGAGCTTCAGCTTCAGCATCAGTCCTTCCAATGAGTATTCAGGGTTGATTTCCTTTAGGATTGACAGGTTTGATCTCCTTGCTGTCCGAGTAGCCTTAGTTATTTTCCCTAATCTCCTTTTTCTGTTCTAGGATACCATCCAGGGGACCACATTACTTTCAGTTGTCATATTTCTTTAGGTTTCTCTGTGCTGTGAAAGTTTCTCAAAATTTCCTAGTTTTTGATAACCATTTGAATTTTAAGGAGTACTGTGCATGCAGGTGTTTGTCAGATGCCTCCACAGTTGAGATTTGTGTCTGTTTTTCTCATGATTAGACTGAGTTTATGGGTATTTGGAAGCACGATCACAGAAGTAAAATGCCATTGACATTGAATCACATCAAGGGTACATTCCATCAACATGAGTTATCTTGGTTGGTGATCACCTTGATTGCTTGTTGTGTTTCCTTATTGTCCAGTTATTCTTCCCTGGTCTCCCTGCTTTCCGAACTAGCTGCACTCTGGAAAGAAGTATCTTTGTGTAGGCCAAACAGGTAACGAATGGGAAGTGATGATCATCCTCCTTTGAGGGTGCAATATTTATGTAAATTATTTGTAATTCTGCAAGGGTGATTTGAATCTTTCTCTCTATTCTTTTTATTTGTTAATACTCCTATCATTGTTTGTTTGTTTTAGCAAGAGTACTTCCTTACAGTTTCTGGCTCTATCTAAGATGACAAATTCAGCAGACGAGGCAAGGAAATGTGTGTGTATACATTTCTATACAAATGAATATATCCTTCTATATGTAACTTTCTGTATCTATATTATACTAATAAGTTCATAATGATATCTCCAACTCTCATCCATTACCACTGGATCATTCTAGTCTCCTCCTCTCACTTATTTGTAACCTCCAAAATAGATGGGAATATCAGACCACCTGACCTACTTCTTGAGAAATCTGTATGCAGGTCAGGAAGCAACAGTTAGAACTGGACATGGAACAACAGACTGGTTCTAAATAGGAAAAGGAATATGTCAAGGCTGTATATTGTCACCCTGCTTATTTAACTTATATGCAGAGTACATCATTAGAAATTCTGGGCTGGAAGAATTACAAGCTGGAATCAAGATTACCAGGAGAAATATCAATAATCTCAGATATGCAGATGACACTGCCTTTATGGCAGAAAGTGAAGAAGGACTAAAGAGCTTCCTGATGAAAGTAAAAGAGGAGAGTGCAAAAGTTTGCTTGAGGCTCACCATTCAGAAAACTAAGATCATGGCATCTGGTCCCATCACTTCCTGGCAAATAGATGGGGAGACAATGGAAACAGTGAGAGACTTTATTTTTTGGGACTCCAAAATCACTGCAGATGGTGATTGCAGCCATGAAATTAAAAGAGGCTTACTCCTTGGAAGGAAAGTTATGGCCAACCTAGACAGCATATTAAAAACCAGAGACATTACTTTGCCAACAAAGGTCCTTCCAGTCAAAGCTATGGTTTTTCCAGTAGTCACGTATGGATGTTGGATTTGGACCAGAAAGAACGCTGAGTGCCGAAGAACTGATGCTTTTAAACTGTGGTGTTGGAAAAGACTCTTAAGGGTCCCCTTGGACTGCAAGGAGATCCAACCAGTGTATCCTAAAGGAAATCAGTCCTGAATATTCATTGGAAGGGCTGATGCTGAAGCTGAAACTCCAATGCTTTGGCCACCTGATGTGAAGAACTGACTGCTTGGAAAAGACCCTGATGCTGGGAAAGATTGAAGGTAGGAGGAGAAAGGGGTTGACAGAGGATGAGATGGCTGGATGGCATCACGGACTCAATGGACATGAGTTTGAGTATATTCCAGGAGTTGGTGATGGACAGGGAGGCCTGGTGTGCTGCAGTCCATGGGGCCGCAAAGATTCGGACACGACTGAGCGACTGAACTTACTTATTGAATAACAAGAAACCTAGCTCCCCCAACTGACTATTCATTTTCTTAATTATACCATTGTGTATAAATTGTTAACCTACACTTATTTCTAGGGGAGAAGACTTTGTCAGCAAGAGTTCAGTCAAGTCAAGTTTTTTGCTTTTAGTCTTGTAGATTCTACTCATTTCCATTTGTTTAGGTCAGCACCTTTTGCCTCGGTTCCCTTCTGTGGGGCTGTTTCAGGCATTTGTAATGCTGTTAGAATGTTTTATCACATTCTGCATTCCTTCCTGAGATTGCCTGACATACTAAACTGTATTTTTAAAATTTGTATACATTAAGGTTCACTCTTTTTGCTGTAAAAGGCTATGGATTTTGGCAAATTCATAGTGTCATTTATCCATCATTTATAAAATATAGAATAGATTCAGTGCCCAAACTATTCCTGGTGACTCACTTATTCAACTCTTTCTCTTTCCATAGCATTGATCTTTAGATCATTTCACTAGGTTTGCATTTTCTGGAATGTGATACAATTGGAACCCGAGGAAGGTGCCCTTTCACACTGATTTCTTCCACTTAGCAATATATAATTAAGATTAACATGTCTTTTCATATTTTTCTAGATTATACCTTTTAAAAATCACTGAGAATCTCTGTTGTATCATATTTTACTTATCCATTCACTTTTTGGAGATTTTCTTGGTGGCTTCCAGTTTTGGGTGATTGTGAATAACAGCTGCTGTAAACATTCATGTACAGGTTTCAGTGTGGACATAAGTTTTTAGTTAGGTAAATACCTAGGAGAGCAATTACTGGATCATATGATAAAACGAGGTTTAATCTTGTCGGAAGTTGCCAAAGAGCCTTCCAAAGTAGCTGTGAGTACCAGCAAGAGTGAGAGTTCCTGTTAATTTGCCCTCTAGTTTCCAGCTGGTACTGTGTCAGGTTTAGGGATTTACACAAATATTCATAGGGGCTTTATTATAATTGCCCCAACATAGAAGCACTTGAGATGTCAGTAGAGGAAAAGATCCTATTTGGGTACATCCAGGCAAGGGGATGTTATTCACTGAAAAATAGAAATCAACTGTGGATCTATAAGGAGACATGCAGAGAACCATAAATGCGTATTACTACTAAATGAAAGGACCATCTGAAAAGGTTACACACTATATGACTCGAACTACAGAGGACATTCTGAAGAAGACAAAAGTATGGAAACTGTAAAAGGATCAGTGGGTTGCCAAGGGTTAAGGTGGAGAGAAGGAAGAACCCAGGTAGGTGTTTCTCATCCCAGGACTCCTGGAGTCTTGATAAGACTGAGATCCTGTGAAATCTGGCTTCCTCCGAGAAGAGAAGTCCAGTGCCTCGAGTCATGGTTCCAACAGTTTTCAAGCCACCTGTGATTGCTTCTTGCAAGGTTCTTTGTTTTTGTTTTTTCCCCCCCGCACGATAGCCATTCTAATAGGTATGTAGCTGTACCTCGTTTATGTTTTATTTGTAGTTCCCTAGTGACAAATGATGTTTAGCGTCTTTTCATATATTTATTTGCCATCTTTGGTAATCTGCCACATCTTTTGTCAGTATTTTATTTGGAATGTTTGTTTTCCTAGTGTTGATTTTTAAGTGTTTGTGTATTTTGGATATAAGTCCTATATCAGATATGTATTTTGCAATTATTTTCTCCTAGCCTGTAGTGTGTCTTTTCATGCTCTTCACAATGTCTTTGCAGAGCAGAGTTTTTCACTTTAATGAAAAATAGAAATCAACTGTGGATCTATAAGGAGACATGCAGAGAACCATAAATGTGTATTACTACTAAATGAAAGGACCATCTGAAAAGGTTACACACTTCTTTCGTGAGTTGTGCTTTTGGTGTTGTGAATAAAATTCGCTACTAAATCCAAGGACACAGTATTCACTTATGCTTTCTTCTAGGTTTTATAGTTTTGAATTTTACGTTTTGGTTTGTGATCTATTTTGAGTTTACTATTGTGAAAAGTGTAAAGTCTATGCCTAGCGTGTTTAATAATTTATTTTTCCACAGAAGAACATCTACTTGTTCCATCATCATTTGTTGAAAACAATATCCTTTTTTCTTTCTCCTTCATCAAAGATTAGATGTCTATTATTTTTCTAATACCACACTATCTTGATTACTGTGGCTTTATAGTAACGCTTGAAATTGGGTAGAGTGAGGGGGGTTATCCTTGTTCTGGATCTAAGGGAAAAAACAACCAGTTTCTTTTCAGTAAGCATGGTGGTGTTAGGTTGGTGCAAAGTAACTGTGGTTTTGGACCATGAATTTTAAATCATTCTAACAAGCTTTATTAATTAGTCAAAATAGAAATCATTGCAATCAACACATTTTTGCCAGCAAGAAGTAAGTTTGCTTATTCCTGTGGCATAAAAATCTGTGCTTCAGGATTCTACGAACTCTTGGAAAGCATTTCCTCTGCAAAAAGTTGTGAAGATGCTTGAATAAAGGGTAGGTGGTTGGTGAGAGATCAGGTGAATATGACACACGAGGCAAAACTTGGTGGCCCTGTCTTGTGTGACATGCAATCAGGCATTGTCATGGAGAAGAATCGGGCCCTTTCTGTTACCAGTGCTGGCTGCAGGCTTTGCAGTTTTCTTTGGTGCATCTGATCGATTTGCTGAGTGTACTTCTCAGATGTTGTGGTTTCATTGGGATTTAGAAAGCTATAGTGGATCAGACTGGCAGCAGACCACCAAACAGTGACCAGAACCTTTGTTTTTGGTGCAAGTATAGCTTTGGGAAGTGCTCTGGAGCTTCTTCTTGTTCCAGCTGCTAAGCTGGTTGTCATCAGTTGTCATATAAAACCCACTTTTTGGCGCACGTCAATCCAATTAGGAAATGGCTCATTGTTGCATAGAACAAAAGAGGATAACACTTCAAAATGATGGGTTGTTTTTTTTTTTTTTTGCAGTCAGCTCATGAGGCACCCACTTATCAAGCTTTTTCACCCTTCCAATTTGCTTCAAATGCCAAATGACCGACCATAGAATGGTTGATGTTGAGTTCCACAGCAACTTCTCGTGTAGTTGTAAGAGGATCAGTTTCAATGATGGCTCTCAGTTGGTCGTTGCCAACTTCCAAAGGCCAGCCACTGTACTCCTCATCTTTACGGCTCTCCTCTCCTTTGCAAAATTTCTTGAACCACCACTGTGCTACATATTCGTTAGCAGTTCCTGAGCCAAATGCGTTGTTGATGTTGTGAGTTCTTTCCGCTGCTTTTTGAATTCAAATAAGAAAATTGCTTGAATTCGTTTTTTTGTCTAGCATCATTTCCCTAGTCTAAATTAAATATAACTAATTAGACTAAATTAGACTGCTGCTGCTGCTGCTAAGTCGCTTCAGTTGTGTTCGATTCTGTCCAGTCCCATAGATGGCAGCCCGCAGGTTCCTCTGTCCCTGGGATTCTCCAAGCAAGAATACTGGAGTGGGTTGCCATTTCCTTCTCCAATACATGCATGCATGCTAAGTCGCTTCACTTGTGTCTGACTCTATGCGACCCTATGGACAGCAGCCCACCAGGCTCCTCTGTCCACAGGATTCCCCAGGCAAGAATACTGGAGTGGGTTGCCATTTTCTTCTCCTAAATTAGACTAAATAAATATAAAATACACAGCAAGTAATAAATAATTTGCAAAAAGCATAAAGTGAGAAATGCACATTAAAATGATATATAACACAACCACATTTATTAAGAATGTATTCCAATATCAAATGGCAAACTTCAACAATGCAAAAACCACAATTACATTTGCACCAACCTAATAGTTGTAGGTCTTTTGTAGATGTTCTTTATCAATTTGAGAATGTCTCTAAGTTTTTGGTTTGCTGTTTGTCAAAGATTTTGCAAATATTATCCCTAATCTATAATTTGTATTTCTATTTTGTTCTATCTTTTGTTGTCACATACACATCTAACACTTGTTTCCCAAGATTATTATATACAGTGAAAGTGAAAGTCACTCAGTCATGTCTGACTCTTTTGCGACCCCATGGACTGTAGCCCGCCAGGCTCCTCTGTCCATGGGATTTTCCAGGCAAGAATATTGGAGTGGGTTGCCATTGCCTCCTTCAGGGGAACTTCCCAACCCAGGGATCAAAGCCAGGTCCCCTGCACTGCAGGTGGATTCTTTACTGTCTGAACCACCAAGGAAATCCAGCTCTCAGACGAACTTTGAGCTTCTTTGGATCACTTTCATTCTTCCTTTATTTCTCTCTCCAGTGCCTAAGACTTAGTGGTCAAGCATGTGGACATAGGGATCATATTTTCCTGCATTCCGTTCCTAGATTTCCCTGTACTGGTTGTCTGACCTTGGGAAAAATTATTTTACCTCTCTGAGCTTTAATTTTCTCCGCTGAAAAAGTTGGTATATTATACCTTTCTCAAAGCATCTTTGTAACATAAGTACCCAATAAGTGGCTGCTTTTATGGGGAAAGTAAATGTATTTTTTTTAATTCTGGAAAACATTCAGATTATCCAGTCGTATGACATTTCTAGCAATGAAAGTGACCAGATTAGAGTTGCATTTACGCAACTATTTTCTTCTGTGAACAGAGAAATATCTTGGTCAAATTTTAGATCCATCCATGCTATGTATCACGATTATAAGTAAGTAATCTTATTCTAATTACTAGCCTTAACCTGGATAATAGAAATGGTATTAAATTTTGTTGTGGGGAAACTTGATGGGGACAGTCTTTCATGGATGTGTATAAAATGTGGTGGCTATAACTTGGAAAATTGATTGTTTAAATGCTTTATAGAAATTATAAATCAATGCAAAGAATATTATTAACAAGTTGCTAATACACAAAAGAGAATTCTTGGTGGACTGTTACTGCATTATGGCCACTCAGATGAGATCTGTGGAAGCTGTGCACACAGCTGGGAGCAGGGATGAAGTTGGTACCTGTGGTATTTCTTTGTCACAGTGCTGATTTTGTATTTCTCAGATTGACCTCACTAATTAGGAACAACTTGACTAGAAGTAGCTAAGGTTCTCCTGGGAAAAGGCTTTAATTAGGAATGTGCTCTTGGAATTTTTGGATATGAAGAAGTATGATTGTTGAAAGCACCCCAAGTATTTGGAAAGTAATCCTTGCCAACCATGTAAACTCAGCATGAATCCTGGGCTAGAAATTAAGCCATCTGGGTGCTAGGAGCCCATTATTTGCCTTGCTTTAAATTACTTAACCTTTCTTGATTTCTTCAGATATAAAACAGTAATCATACTTTCCATTATTTAGCTCACAGAACAGAAATAAGATTCTTCATTTGTTTTCCATTTCTTATGGGCTGTAATCCAAATTCCTTAGCAATATCATAGTGGCTGAAAACACAGGTTTTGGAGTCAGATAGATATCATGAGCCCAGAATCTGACTGCCACACACAGTGATGTTCTTGGAGACTTGACCTTTCTAAGCTTTAGCTTCCTCATCTGTAAAATAGAGACGGTAATTATTTTTCCCCTCATAAGGATTGTTGTGAGAATTAAATTGGATATTGTGTGTGCAAGGCAAGCACAGAGTTTGGTACATTTTATGTATTCAATAAATGATGGCTGCTGGTTTTCTCATCACTGTGTCATATGAAGTTTTGCTGGCTGGCCTTTCAAACCTCATCTTCCATCACTGACTCCCTAAATTTACCCCATGTTAATGCTGATCATACTTTTCTATTACTGCACACCCAACTCATCTCCTGACTTTTCTCTATCATTAGACAGTATCTCTTTGATGTCAGAAATGTTAGCCTTGTTGTAGTTGAATACTCATTAGTTAACATAAGATGGTAGCTAGTTTACTTAAGAAAACCGTGCAGAATTAAGCTAATATAGGGATAATCATAAATATATAAGACTTGGTCAGATAAGTGTATATTTAGTCCATTAACAATAAAGTGAATAAAAATCCCTATGTATATAAGACATCTTAAACCAGTGGTCAATGGGCCAAACTCAGTATATGGAGTTGTTTTGCTTGGTCTCTTGTGATATTAAAATAAATCAGAGGAATTGACAACAAGAGTTTGAATTTCAGACTTCTCTTGAAAATACTGGAGATATAGAAACTGAGCCTCCATTGCTGTGTAGAAATGGTTGGGATTCTTATGTTAGACTCACTCTTCACTCAGGTGATAAGCAGTATAGAAACTTCACAATAGATTCTCTTTGACTATCAGTAGAGAGTTCATATTCTCCTTCAGAAAAGATACTTTGATTAATGCGAAATAGGGAAGAATACTGCTCCTTTTTCATTCACAGATAAGCAGGACATAACTGATCTACCTGAAGAAGCAACAGCAGCCACCCCATACTACGTCCCAGTTTCAGTTCAGTTGCTCAGTCGTCTCTGGCTTTTTGCGACCCCATGGACTGCAGCACCCCAGGCCTCCCTGTCCATCACCAACTCTCATAGTTTACTCAAATTCATGTCCATTGAGTCGGTGATGCCATCCAACCATCTCGTCCTCTGTTGTCCCCTTCTCCTCCTACCTTCAATCTTTCCCAGCATCAGGGTCTTTTCCAATGAATCACTTCTTTGCATCAGGTGGCCAAAGTATTGGAGTTTCAGCTTCAGCAGGAGTCCTTCCAATGTGTATTCAGGACTAATTTTCTCTAGGATGGACATCCCAGTTTACCTAACTAAATGTTCTTTAAAATGTTTGATCTTGGTAAAGCCCATATTTTTATATGTGCATAATTTTGCTGCTGAAAATCCTTTGAAATTTCTATTGTTGTTTCTTCTGAGAAGTCTTTCAGTGTTTAGGGATGAGTTTGAGTTATTTATAGAGATGGCTTGTGTTAGATGAGCCCAGCTCTCCTGCAGCTCTGTGACAGTGGCAGGTGGTGACAGGCTCTGGAGGTCCCATGCACTCTTGTTAGGAGGCTGTAGGGCATTTGACCTGGGCATCAGGCCAGTTTACAAGTTGAGATTTTGGGGGAGGGGTATACCTTCAGATTTTGATCACTTGGGCTGCAAGAAGATCCAACCAGTCCATCCTAAAGGAGATCAGTCCTGGGTGTTCATTGGAAGGACTGATGGTGAAGCTGAAACTCCACTACTTTGGCCACCTCATGCGAAGAGTTGACTTATTGGAAAAGACCCTAATGCTGGGAAGGACTGGGGGCAGGAGGAGAAGGGTACGACAGAGGATGAGATGGCTGGATGGCATCACCGACTCAATGGACATGGGTTTAGGTGGACTCCGGGAGTTGATAATGGACAGGGAGGCCTGGCGTTCTGCGATTCATAGGGTCGCAAAGAGTCAGACATGACTGAGTGACTGAACTGAACTGAGTAATTAAATATCATCTCTCATGGCTATAACTATATCCCATAAATTCCCATGGTTAGTAGAATACCCACAAAGAACAAAGGGAAATGATTTAGCAATAATCTAGTTAATTTAATGTAGGCACCCCAGTTGACTATATCATATTCTGTTTTGAAACTTGAATTGTGCACTTTTTTTACACTGACTAAATTGAGCATAAAATTACCAGATCACTTTACTCCATATTTTATAGATACTGCATAAAGGCCCAGATTAAACCAAGAGATAGGATTTTTCTCTGAGCAGAGTGTGGGAATTTGAGGTTCTTATCAGACTTTGAAACCTGTGAATGTTAAATGATCCTCAGTTGACACTTCCTGCTTTTACTTGTCATTTTTATTTTCTTCCTCTGAAGCCCAAAGCAAACTTTCAACCGTGTATCTTTCGGTGCACTGATGTGGGAAGAGATGAGGTAGAGTTGCAGCTGGGAAAATATTTAAAAATTTAATCAAGAAAATTTTGTATTGTTCAACTCAACTACAGGAACAAACATGACTTGTGTAAGATCTGGCTACCTCTCATTCCTCTTTTAGAATGAAGCACATCCAGAACACCTTTGTGAGGCACGTACTAATTGGCTCTTGCTGCTTGCTGATTACTGTGTTATTACCTAATCTTATCCATTCAGATGTCCAAAAGGAGGCCCATTTACAAGAGACAGTCTGATTCATTGGATTAAGTACAAATCCTGAAGCTTAATACTCTGGTGCCGCTGATTTACTTGCCAGACTCTTAGGAATATGGGTCAACATTACAATATCTGAATTTCCATAAGGAGCATAATGGTTTTCTTTCCCCACCTCCTGCATAAAGATATTATAATAACTTCAAGGTAAATTGCCGTAAAAGAAAATAATACAATTCGATGAATGTGATAAGAAATAATTATGTGTATATAGACAATATGTATGTTAGGGGATACGATAACAGTAACTTAATTTTCATGCCCACATGACTCACCCACGTGCACGATCTTTCTTGTATAAGCAGAAGCTCTACACAAACACTCTTTACTTCTTGTCTGACCTGTGAAATGGGCTTGATAGATTAACTTAAACACCACTAAGATGGTGATAGTGTCTTTTGATATCTGGCTGAAATCTCCTTCTGAGAGAAGTCTTCTCCAAGTAATCTCCTCAATGTTAGCTCATGACCCAGCTGGATTTGCTCTCTGGTAGGAAATATCACTTTTCTTACAGAAGTTGTGACCCAGAATTGCATCTTTCAGTTTTGCTGGGGTCTGTTCTTAAAGAGAGTGCCTTGAGGGTGGGACCCAACTTCTCTACCTTTGTATCCCGTAGGACAGGAAGAGTGTCTGGTCTCTAACTGTCTGCTCAATGTATGATTACTGAACAGATGAATGTATCCATTAACAGTAGTGCTACGATAACCATTTACTCTAACAAGGTTAAGTCACTGCAACTCAGTAGACCTCAGACTTTTCTATCTGTGAAATGAAGATTTGGACTAGCTAGTAAAAAGAAGTTTCCTTACAGCTCCAAAATTTGACTTTGTGATTTTAAGTATTGTATTAAATGGCAAATATACATACTCTAAAGTGTTTCTGAGGCCGTGGTATGAATGATGCAGGAAAACAGAAAGATTTTGAGTTTGATTTATTGACGTATTATTGTTTAATTTTAATTCATGGGTTTATTTATGCTCATTTGTATTGCAGAAAGCATTATAAAATAAGTAGGTGACCAAACATTTGGGGGACTCTTTGTTTATATACATAAACTTAATGGATTAACCATTAAAAATTGTAGGAAGAAATGAACAATGACTTAAATAATATAGTTATAGACAGTTAAATAGTGAAAACAAATTAAAACAATAAGAAATAATTTAGTATCTTAATGGCCAGCAAACATCAACCATGACTGTTAGCATATGACTATTTAAAAATTGAATCAAGAAAATTTCGTATTATTCAGCTCAAGTATTTTTTCTAAGTGAAAATTTGTTCCATTTAGTGGATATCTTAATGTTTGAAAGATTTTTTTATCAAGAGTTTAGGTATATTAAAAATTCCACATAGAGGAAGACTTCTATATATATGGAATTGACTGACTTAAATCCAGGTGACACCTCTTCTGATATGACCTCCGATTACCTTTTCTTATAGATGTGAGGGACTAGCCAGGAAGGAGTGTGAGACCTTTCCTTTCTTTAGGTCCTTTTAAGGTGCTAAAAGTTTTGTTTCTCCGCCTGACTTGCCTGGGGCAGCTCAAAGCTGCAGGGCCTGTTTAGCTGCTGCTGTTTCCCTGTGCTGACCAAAGTTTATATTCCAATTGCTTATGTTGAGAAAGCAGCTTTGAAAAAGTCAGTGATGCCTGTTCTGGGACGGTGTTTTAGTTGAAATTCTTGCTTACTACTCTTTCCTCTTCATTTTGGTCTCTTTCTCTTTCTTCATCATGACTCTTCATTTTTTCACTCATAAACATATACTGGACACTTCCTATACCAAACACCTTGTTGGGTCATGAGAACAGAGAGCTAAAGATATGCAGCTACGCTTCCCACCATCTATGAGCTTATTGCACAGTATCGTTTTTGTTGGGTGCACGTTCTTTGCAAGATTTGTCCTTTGTTATTTATAACCATTGGGCATGTACTTAAACTTTGAATGCTTAGCTTTTGATTCTTAGCTTTACATAACTGATTCCTAAATTCTTTTAAGTATCTCTGAAAGTCAATCAGCCAAAACTGTCTTTAGCCATCAGTTAAAAAAAGATATGACCACCTAATATTAGTTTTCTTTCATTTTGCACATGTCTCTTTTTCAATGAGAATTTCAAAACCAGAATAATGCTTTTTTTTTTTTTAATATAGCTTTAAGCTTTCTGATAACTAGGCTCTAATCTTGCTGCTGCTGCTGCTAAGTCGCTTCAGTTGTGTCCGACTCTGTGCGACCTCATAGACAGCAGCCCACCAGGCTCCTCTGTCCAAGGGATTCTCCAGGCAAGAATACTGGAGTGGATTGCCATTTCCTTCTCCAAGGTTCTAATTTTATTGGTTACTAAATTTGAGGGTGGGTGTTGAAAGAAAATTGTTTCTTAAGTTACAATATCTGAATCTTCCAGTACACTTTATTGAAAGCCTCTATTGAAGCTATGAACTTTCTGCTTCCAGTTTTTTTGTTCTTTCTCCTAACAATTATGGATATAGGAGACAAAAGGCTTAGATTTGTTTGAAATTTGTGAGGTAGTTAGTAGAGAAATTATTACAAACTTCCAAATTTGAGGATGGAAAAACTATATTAGTGTAGCTAAGCTGAAGAAGAGGGAAATAATAGGAAAAGGCCATTATAAGAAACCATAGGAGTCAGTTTCTTTGAACCAAAGAATGCTTTAATTCTTTATTGCTTCATAACTCTCTGCTTCCCCAAAACTTGGTGGCTTGAAACAATAGCCATTGGTCTCCTAATTCTGTGGACTGACTGGGTTCAGTTGAGTGGGTCTTCTGCTTCATATGAAGTCATTTGGGGCTGCAGTTACTTTGGATCTCAACTGGATCAGAGTACCCAAGATGGCATACTTAGGTAATAGAGATGCTGTCCATCAGCTGGTAGCTCAGCTAGGACCATCAGCTGAGGGTCTTGATTTCCCTCAAGGCTTCCTGAGTGTCTCCTTATGACTGTTTAGGCTTCTGTGTAGCATGGTGGTTGGATTTCAAGAGGCAGAAAGTGGAGGCTGCCAGTCCTCTTCAAGGCTACCTCTGAAGTGACACAGCTTCCCTTCCCCTGTATTCTACAATTCACAGCAATCACAGGCCCAATTTATATTCAAAGGGGTGAAGAAATAGATTTCATTTCTCATGGTGAGGGCGGGGAAATGACAAAGAAATAGCAGTTAACTTTAATCAACTATAGTAAATCTATGTGTAACTAACCAATATAAAAGCTAATGTTTGAAAAAAGAGAGGAGTATAAAAAAGACTAGGTATCTCCTGAATGCATGTGATGAAAAGGGGGGAAATCAGCTGCTCATGATCACATTTGATTGGATTTAAAGAAGTTTAGATCATTCATTCTTAAACTTGAGTGTTCAGAATTTCTAGAAGGGCATGTGAAAACACATATTGCTGGACTCTACCCCTAGAGTTTCTGATTAAGCAGCCTGGGGTGGAGCCTGGGAATTTGCATTTTTAACTAACTATCAAATGAATGCTGATGCTACTGGTCTTAGGAACCCTGGTTGTAGGAACCACGCTTTGAGAACCACTACCTTAGACACCTGGAGGGCCAGAAAAAGAAAATAAAAAAAAGAGAAGAGAAGGAAATATATTCTTTTCTTCTAGTAGTATCTTTAAAAGCCAGTAGTATAAATGTAAGTTGCAGGCCACCATGAATGCGTTAGCAGGGGGCCTTTATGCTTGTCATGGTCGTTGATCCTAGGGCTGCACCCTCAACCCCTGAAGTCTCATTAGCTTAACACAACAAAGGTGTATTTTTACTCATGTTAAGTCCAGTGTGAGTCAGTAGCTTTCCTCTCTATGGCCCTACAGCATCTGGGACATGCAGCCCTCAGTATTGCTGAGAGGGGGAAGAGGAAAGAGAGATGAACAAGGTATATTGGCTCTGACATGCCCCAGCCCGGAGGTGACACAAGTCACGTTCTCCCAGAGGCAGTTAGCCAGAGCTAGTCACATGACCTCACCTAAGTGCAAAAGAAGCTGAGAGATGTTGGGAGCACATGGGTAATTAGCAAACCCTGACCATCTATGCCAAAGCACCCAACTAAGTCTGATGTCCCGTATCCTGTGATTAGGCAGGTCTGGAAGTGGAAAGAGTCCCACAGGCCTTCAGAACCATACGTATACCTCTGCTTACAATTATTTAAAAATTATTATCATGACTTTAAGATACTTGTTCTCATCTATGGGTAATTTATGGTTTTATTCCTAATTTTTTGTGCAGAAATAAACAGGAAGGCTAATGACATTCTTATTGCAAAAGAAAAATCTGTTGTAAAAACTCCAGTATTACCAGTAACTTGGTAAGCCTTTGTTCCAGGCCATTTTAGTTATTCTGTTAAAGAGTAGTGAATACTATCTCTTTTTCTTCACTGATTTTCCCAAGCGCATGATTCTTGAGGTAATTATTGGGTGATTACTTTATGCTGCTGAAGCCTGGACAGCTTGTGCTGATTGGCACCAGGGCATTAGCAGGACTTTAAAACCATCTTGTGGGCATTTTTGAAAACAAAGGAATGGAATTTATTTTTGTCCTATCCATACAAATCCCACTGTTAGCCAAATATAAGATAATTTGGTACAGAGTGTTGTCAGTGAGAAACAAAGCACAGATTGGGTTTAGTTTCTTCATCAGGTTCCCTTTTACTGCCGTTGCCTACCTTTTCTTTTTTTATGGCGCCTCCACAAAAATTGATATTGGTGATCAGGACTCCAACCACGCAGATATTATTTGGTCACGGGAGAGCAGTTCCTATTTTCCTCTGCTGATGGGAAGATTTTAACTGGCAGATAAGCTTGTCTAGTAATGTGCTACACAACCAGTCTCAGTAGCTTTGAGGCAAATTTCCATTTCAGTTTTGTCTCTTAAATTCTGCAGGCTTAATTAACACCTCTAGTATGTTCAAACAGTAGGATGATGAGATGATTTCTGTAGAAACATGCTTGACTGGTAGTCAGCTGTCTTTGTTTGTTAAACTAAAATAATGTATGTCACAATTGTTAGAAAGCATCTGAGTTATGTCCTTTGATGCTTTAGTTATATGGTCTCTATATATAGTTTATGCTTAGAATCTTTAGAGAATTCCTCCCCCCACCCCCGCAATTATTTAGTAGCTACCAGATGGACAGCCTCTTTAAATTAATAAGTGACCGATCACTGAACAGATGAAGAAACTGAGACAATTTCATGACTAGCCCAAAGTATCCTGGTGAGTCAGGGGCAGATTTAGTATTAAACTTTAGTTCATGTGCTCAGGGCGAAGCACGTTGTGTAACTCTGATGTTAAATTTCTGGAGGCAAGGACACTCTCATTTTAATGTTTACTAGAACAATAAGATGATATGCAGTTAAAAAAATTGGAGACTATTTAAATCAAATTATGTGATTCATCTCAGAAGCTTGGCTATATTTGTTTATCCCAATGGGCGAAGAAAGACTTGAGAACAGACAGGTGGAAAGAGTGAGACACTATAGCTGGAAGAAGCATGTCCCAGTGAGAGCTGTGTGACCTTGGCCATGTCACCTGACTTCCCAAGAACCTTAGTGTCTTCACTTGTAAAATGTGAAGCATCAGGGTAGATGTTCCCTAAGGTCTAAATTTCTATTGCAGATTTTGAAAGCTGTTATGTTTGTGTTAGGAAGTATCCTCCACAGGTGAATCTTAATCCAACAAAAAATCCCCTTCTTTTTAAGATTTATTTTTAAGTGCAATTGCTATGAGAGAGAGTTTCATTGGCTCTGGCTTGGCATCTGGAATCTTCTCTCTGTCATCAACTCTGCTGAAGAGCACAGAAGGGAATTGGGGAGTGAAGCTTGGCTCTACCGAGGCTGAGTGTACAGAGCAAGCACAGACTTGTAAGGCCAGGCTCTCTTCACAGCCCTGCTTTCCATTTTTTCCCAGAATTGGAGGCTAAACTCTAAACCACCTCCTGCTACCTATGGTAACTAACTGATGGACAGAAGAAATCTTGGCACAGGGAGAGTGTTTGCCAGGTTATTTTGGTAGTAGCTCTGGTATTCACCCTCACCCCCATGTGCTTGGTTGGTTTGCCATGGAAAGAGCCTCAGGGAATTTGCTTTTTCAACTTTTTCCTCTTCTTCCATCCTTGTACCAAGTGAGAAGAAGAATGTGGTTATCAACCTCATTGCAATACAGTGATGCCTCCCTACTTCTCCATCTGCCCCTGTGGAAGGGAGCTTGGTGCCCCTCATCAAGGGCAGAACATGAGAAGTGGAGTCCCTTTGAATAGTATTCTCTGCAGAGGTCCAGGCTTATTTCTGAGTATCAATTCACCCAGAGGCCAGTTTCACATCCTGCAAAAAAGCTCTGAGAGAATGTGTCAGCAGAACTGGCATTGCATGTCTAGACAAAGAATTGATATTAGCATCATCAGCCAGCATCCAATCTGTTAACTCTTGTGTAAGCATTTGCTGTCTGTGCCCCAGGCATTTTTTTTGGCTTAAAATGAAAACCATGGTTCTAATATTTAGACTTAGGTCTTTCCAGAGGTTCTTTCAAGGGAAGGAATCACAAATTACTTCAAGATCAGATATATTATTGAGTAATATTGAAGTCTCCTCTTTGTTTTTTTCCTTCTTCAGTAAAATGGTGCCTGAGCCATCATTATCTTCATTGTAGTATATGTTCATTATTTAAAAAAAAATATTTATTAAGCAACCTCTTGAAGCCAATGCAGGACATTCTGCTAGGTTCTGCTCACATAGTGGTGAATAGATCAGCTGAAGTCCCTGCCCCTCTGGAATTTGTAGCTTAATGCAGAGACTGAGCACAAACAAGAGTAACAGGATGTTTCTGTCTCAGTTTCGACTGAGGCACCAAAGAACAAAGCAGTAGGTGTCGAGTTCCTTGGCTTTCTAATTTGAGGTGCTAGACTACCTCTGCAGAAAGGGTACCTCAGAACTGGTTCTGCTAGCCTGACCCGTTACCCACCTCCAGGGCACTGTTGAGAAGGCTTAGTGTTCTGGAGGTTCCAGTGCTGTTCAGGAGAGTGCCTTTGAGAAGAGCTGTCACTGAGCACGTGGTGGTTTTCCTCCCCTCCGGGAGGGGCTGTGTGTCCCTGCATCCAGACCTCTGTGGAAGAGAGAGTCTAGGGATCACTGAGATAGAGCACTGTCCTGTGTTCCCTGGAGTTTGGGAACTTGGCATCTAACGTCTGTGGCTCTCGAGTCAGAGGCCAGAGTGGAGGAGGATGGTGAGGGTCACAGGGGAGAAGAGGCGGCCGTGTTGGGAATGCCAGCGCTTTGGCAGTTGACCGGACAAGAGTGGACTCTGAAGGAGGAGCAGGTTGAGTCACCTTGAAAGAAACTCAATAAGGAGGACCACAGGGAGGGCCTAAGTGACTTTAGAAAAAAAAAAAGATGGGCCTCTAGACTGGGGCTTCCCTCATAACTCAGTCAGTGAAAGAGTCTGCCTGCAGTGCAAGAGACCCGAGTTTGATTCCTGGGTTGGGAAGATGACCTGGAGAAGGAAATGGCAATCCACTCTAGCATGCTTGCCTGGAAAATCTCGTGGACAACGGAGCCTGGTGGGCTACAGTTCATGGGGTCGCAAGGGTTGGACACAACTTAGCGACTAAACCAACCAGCTAGACTGGGGAAGCTGAGTGGGAATGGAGGGGGAATTTTTAATGGACCAACCACAAAGGGCTTTGCCCAGCAAAGCTGCTGCAGATGAGACATTTGGCCTGATGGGACTGGCTGAAACCCCACAAAGAATGGGCTTGAGAAGCTTGGTTGCCTGCCAAGTTCAGAGGCACCAACCCCAGATTACAGCCATATCTGAAAACTGAGATCTATTTCCCTAACCTACTCCCTGCCCCAACCTGAAGGGCCTGAATCCACAGAGCGAGGTGAGAGGAGGGAGCGTGAGGAGAAGTTTGCCCCACTGGACAGCCCTCCAAGCCTGAAGCAGTCTGAGCTGGCAGAGGGGAGAAACGGCGGGTTTACTTAGGTTTGGAGTTTTCCCATTAAAATGACTCCAGAAAAGGGACTGTTTGTTTATGATCAGAAAGTGACTAGAATGGCTACGGGACCGGTGGGAAATGTCCATCTAAACCACAGGGAAGGACTCATGGAGGGGGCAGACGTGAAGTAGCAGAAAGAGGAGAGGATAAGTGGCTTTCAGCTCGCGCCATACTGATCCTGCTTCCTTTATTAACTGGGTGATGCTATGAGTGAATAAAATATAGAGTTACGAAACTGTGTTCTTAAAGGATAGCGGGGTGAGGGACGGGGAGTGGTCTGGAGCCCGTTTAGAGAGCTTGACATGGGTGACCTCTCAGGAAACGGTAGTGAGTGAGCAGGAGTCAGCTGTGCTGTGTTTGGTGCGAGCCGGGGAAAGGAGGTGCCTTTAGGGTCCAGAATGAGGAACGACATTGGTTAACGTTCATGTGGAGTCATATGATCGGCATCCAGCAAACATTCGAGTGGCGTCGACCAAGGCACTGAGCTGAATGCCGTGACTGCAAACAGGATAAATAGCAACTTCTCGGAGGTTTAAAGCTTCACTGCTCAACACTGAAAACAAAACAGAAAACGAATTACGATAAAAGGTTGAGATCTAAAGGCTGTGAAGAGCAGAGAAGCCCTTGCCCTCTGCCCTCCAGATCCTGATGGCCCCAGATAAGGCTCTCCCCTTTTCGGAGAACTGCCATGATAAACAGCCTCTCCTAGTGCACTCGTGACCTTTTATGGCGTGTAGGGGCACGGGTTAAAGAAACACAGAGCTCCCTGGCAGTCCCACGAGGGAGGGGAAACCTCTGAACGTGTTCTTGGGCTCTGTTTATGTGTGAGATTCAGAAAAGACTTCTTGTAAGCGTGCCATCCAAAATAACAGAGGTGAGATGTCAACATCTCGGTTGGTTGGGTCAGATACAGCTCCTCTCATTGACACAATGATTGGAAAAGTGGCTCGCCTTCTCTGGCATCAGTTTGTTCACTTAGGGAATAAAAAGAGCAGAAAGCTGAACTGGTGGCCTGGCCAAGGCCTGGGGAGAATTTTTGTCGGAACATGGGTTCATCCACTTAAAGCTCAGATCCCGGGCAGACCTCAGATAGTGCGGGTGTAGGTGGCACTTTCCCAGCCTCACTGGGATTCCAGCTGGCCCTTGGTCTCCACCTGGAGACGGAACATCTCAGGGCAGGGAGCAGAACACCAAGGCCCATGGAGGCTGGGGAGACAAGGACGGACAGCCACGGCTTCCAAGGAATGCCCCAGTTTGGAGATAGAACGGCCATTCTCAACACATCTGGTGGGCACAGGTGCAGAGCCAACTCAAGGCGGTGAAAAAAGAGGTGAGACGTGCTCCCTGTGAATACAAGAAAAGAGGGTGCAATCTCTTGCAGAGTCTTCCATGTCACTAGCTTTGTCTGTTCACTTTCCCAATAACACGTTCTCAACAGAGAAACTAGCAAGTGCAGACAGAGTGAAAAATCAGTTATGTTCATTTTACAAGAATATTTTGTAAATAGAGAAGACACTTCTGAATTTTGGAGGCAAGAGTTTGTGCTATGTCTGTCCTCTTTTCCCCATGGTGGGGAGAAGGAATCTGTCCCATGAGAACCTGTGCCTTAGAGAGGAGTCAGTCTCCAAACAGGCTGCCTGGTTCTCAGAAAGTTCTCAACAGATATATTTAAAAATCAAAGTTGATGGATTTAGGGATCCAAGAATTTCCAGTCTAATTCTTTTTGAATTAAAGTGCCTTATGACTAGTCTGTCTTGTCAGTATTAGACAAGAATATCAGACCCTGAGATGTATTGATGTATTTCAAATATCAGTTTTCAAGTTGATATTGCAGTCCTTGGGTGTACTTTTCTCTTGGCAACAGACAGTAGGAGAAAGTACATGAGCATTTGAGTCAAGCAAACATGCATTTCAACATCAACCTTCCAACCGGTAGGTCTGAGTCTGGGACCCTGCTCTAGCTTACCCCTTTGGAGGGTCCTCTCTGATCCTGCAACAGTTACAGTCCTTCTCACAGAGAGAGAGAAGTCCAAAGGGCTGAGTACACATGCCTACCTGAACCCTCTGTCGGTGCGCTTTCAGGACTTGAATTCCCTGGCCAGGCAACTGGGCACACACTTCCAAGGACTGTAGGGGCCTGGGACAGGCTGGCTGGGCTATCCACCCTTGTAGAATGGGACCTGACAAGGGCAGGTGTGGGGTGAGGAAGAGGAGGGTGGGGCAGTGGGCTGGGGACTTCCGTTTGTCCTCTGTATTGAGTCTTTAAAGTGTCAGGAGTGGGGCCTTCACATCTGAGTCTGGGTCACATTGCTTGCAAGTGACTTGACCTTCCTGAAGCTCATTTTTCTCCTTTGAAAATGTGCATAAGAGTTCCTATCTTACAGATATTAGGGATCCAGTCAGATTATTATATAAATGTAATTATATGGAACATTGTAAACGATAAATTCTTATCACTGCTGCCAATCATGGCGAGAGTTTCAGGCTGAACTCAAAATGTCTGCTAAATCACACTATTACAACTGATACTCACTGCTAATTGTATTATTAGCACCAACAATATTTCAGGTATATATGGTTTCTTATCTAGAGCCTTTGGGGCCAGATATTTTCAGAATTCAGAAATTTTTGGATTTTAGAACTATGTCCGTAAATCATATATTGCATAGTGCTTAGAGTATTTGAGGCAGGGCCATGTTACCAAGTACATTAGTATTTTTATAGTGAAACCTATTGAGTGAATATGTGTGGTAAATAAAGACTACACATGGCCTCCTGTCAATTTGGGCTGGTTTGTTTTAAAAATAGCTTTTAAAATTTTAGAACAGTTTCATATTTATAGAAAGATTGTGAAGATGATACAGAGAGTTCCCATATTCTGGTATCCATATGGTTAGCATCTTACTTTCCTATGGTATATTTGTCACAACTAATGAACAAGTATTGCTATGTTATTATGAACTAAAGTCCATACTTTATTCAAATGTTCTCTATTTTTATCTTATTTCCTTTTCTCTTCCTGGATTCCATCCAAGACACTCCATTGCGTTTTTAGTTGTTATGATTCCATGAACTCTAATTGGCTATGACAGTTTCTCAAACTCTACTTGTTTTTCATTACCCTGACAATATGAGGAGTACTGGTCAGAAATTTTCTAGAATGTCCTTCAACTGAGATTTGTCTGACAGTTTTCTCATGATTAGTCTGGGGTTACGGGTTTTGGACAGGAAGACCACAAAAATGCCATTCTTTTCACATTTGTAGGGTACATGCTATTAGCATGACTTATCACTGTTGATGTTGATAAGGCACACCGTTATCACCTGGTATGGTAGTGTTTTGTCAGGTTTTCCCACTGAAAAGTTGCTCTTCTGTTTTTTCTTGCCTTTTCATTCTGTACTTGTTGGAAGTCACTCTGCATGACCCATACTTCAGGGAGCTAAGGCCCTCCTCCTAGAGGGGGGGAGTATCTGTGAATTGTTCGGATTTCGTCTGCAAGGGAGATTGGTCTCCTCTTTCCATAAATCAGATTTTGCTGCCAAATGGGTTAAGAAATCTTTTTTTTTCTTTCTTTAAAATCTCTGGTATTGTGGATAAAGGATTATGGACCAGCACCCGCATTGTATATAAATTTAAAATGTCTTAGAACATGCTTGCTCACTGTACCCCCTGGTGACAGAAGAGACTGATTTGGCTTCCATATAGGAAGAAAGAATGAAAGGGACTAGGAGGAAAGGATTGGTGGCCTGTTTCCAAGAGCCTTGGATGGCCCCCTCCCATCATACATGGCTTGACTTTGCATTCCTAAATAAGAAGTACATTTGGTTGTTTCCATACCTTTTTAACAAATTTATCCTGAAGGGAAATCCTGGGAGATATGATGATGCCGAGTTAAGATTGTAAGTTTTTAAAAATAAGACAGATTTTCCTCTTTGTGTATTTGTTAGACCTTTTTAAACATGCATTTTCATAGAAACTCTTAAATTGGAATAATTTTTTTTTTTTTACTTTTACTTACTAGGAGAGGTATGTATAGAAAGAAGTGTAAGCGGTTCTTGCTCTGTGCCTGCAGAGTCACCTCCCATAGTCACCAGGGACCCACTCCACCCTCCTATGTTCCCTCTTCCCTCTGAGATGCCCCATTCAGCTGTGTGGCAGCTCCATGTGCCACACAGTCCTGGCTAAGTCTTTTCTTCTCAGCTCTTCTCACTTCCCTTCTCTTCCAGCTAGATGAGACCCTCTTAGGATTTTTATCATCCAGTCCTAGCTCCCCTGTGGTCTCTGTATGGCTTCTGAAACTTGCTTCTTCCCAGGGATAGTATTCAAAATGTGTGACAACCTATGCCCTGGAGCTGCAGCTGTGTCTTTGTGTGCCAGGCACTATGTCTTTTGGTACAGAGGGTCCAGTGGGAGGGGACTCACTGAAGGATGTGTAAAGGGACATGGAAATGGCTGAAAGCAGCTGCAACTTACCAACCTGAAGAGGAGCCTTGATATTTAATGTGCAGGGAAAGTAAATATTATTAAATATATTTTGCATCATATTGGTCATAGGAGGCTTCCAGAATTAAGCTCTAGCCTCCAGTTGCTGATTACTAACATAATGCTTACACAGTCTCAAGGATGTCTTTCTGGTTTTCAGAGTTGCTTACTGATGCCCCAAAAAAGTGTCCATTGTAATCAGGGCAACAGTGTGACCTAATATTGACATGTTACTGTTCAAACTTGCCTCTAAAGCCTAATAGCCAATATCATAATGATCTTAGGGCTAATTCCCTAGTTGGTATGAGCACCAGAATTCTTTTAGATGGGATGACAGGAATATATCTTCAGAGAAGTTTTTCCTATTTCAGTCTTCGAAGGAGCATAGGTCAGGAGATTTCTCTTCTATTAATTTCACTTAACCCATCTCCAACCTATGACTTCTTTGCCCACATCTCTTTAGTACACTCTGAGTGATCCTATCTCTTCCACCTAATTTAGAGAAATAATGTGGATGTGTTGAAAATGGTCTGAACTTCTGAGGAAAAAAACTATAGATAATTTAGATGATGAGTAATCTTCAAATAACTGCCTGAATTCAAGCTCCAATTAACATGCTTAAATAATTAAGCATGTTAGCATTGAAGAAATAAAATATTTCAAACCACTTTCTGATCTTGGTCATGTCTCTTTTTCAAAGTCCAAAAATTAAGCATCATGGAAGACTAGATAAATAAGTTTATTATTCACCATCTAGTTATGCCACTTGCTGAACTGACTGGAGTTTCTCAGAGACCTTCTTTTCAAAGGCTTGCCTGGGGCACAATCCCCTTAAGCCTGGTTTCTGTGGTGTCTTTAAACCACGTGTCATTGTGTTTAATTGCCTATAGCAAAGGTCTGTCAACTTTTTTGTCAAACCTTTATCCATAAAAATTATTTGACTTCTTAAGTCTTATAATACGTTTTATATATTTACTACCAAAATAATACATTATGCATTTCATAAAACTCTTTACATAGTTCACTTGGAAATCTCTTGTGTACTGCTTTGTAAAAATCTTCTATTGTATCTTGAAGTATTTTTTAAATAGTCAGTCATGATTTACATTTTCATTGGTTTATGTTTTCTTTTTCTCTTATTAGATTTATAGAACTAAGGCCAAGAATATTTTTTAAAAAATTTATTCTCTACAACCGAAACTTTGCTCAACTGGAGTCTTGTCTAGTTTTGCCCATTCATGTGACAAGCAGCAAGACACTTTACTTGCACAAGCCCTGCTTATCTCATCCATAAAGGAAGGGCTTGGACTAGATGATTTCTAACATCCCTCCAACTTTATAATTTGGATGATAGGATTTGATTTGGCAAATCTCCCAGATGTTCTCTGAGTTTGAGAAGAGTGTCCTAATTTGACCATGGATGTTTTGAATTTAGAAAAACTTTTTGAGAAAACTCCCCAAAGACAAATGCTCTCGAGGCTTGGTATCCTAAGCCATCTTTCTGCTGCATGGCTCAGATAGTAGTTTGTGGGGTGCCGCTGTGGAATGCCACACCTAAAGCATCACAGCAGCAGGAGGCTGATTGCACATGTGATTCATGAAAACTGCCAGCAACAGCAATATTCATAAAGGTAACTTCAGCTGAGAGTGAGTTCAATAAGTTTTAGCTGAACATGCCAGCAGTTGGCCTCTTCATTTATATTGGTTGCATTGTGTTGAAAATCCTTATTTTATTTTCTAATCCTTTGTGTGTGAGCTGTGGTGTTTAGAGAAATAGATGCATAAAAAATACAAATCAAAACATCACATCCTGCAAACATATCTCAAGCTGATTATTTTAAATGTTTTCTTTACTCAAGCAGGTGGATTTAGGACATGCTAGTAATAATAAACATTCATCTAAAGAACAGATTTTGATCAAGGAAGTCTCTCATTGGTTATATGTAATCTTTATTGTGTTGGTTTTCCTAGGGCAAAAATTGCACAAAAGAAATAGACATCTCCTGCTATATAATACCAGTAAAATGAAACAAAAGAAAAAGCACACATGAAAGCAAACAAAAACCCCCTCAAAGCAAACAGAACCTCAAGACAAAAACTGGCCTAACAATGCAAGCTAAAACTTAAATAATATCCTGCCACACCTAGGCAGCCACCCATATGCAGTCTGTATCCTGGAAAGACTTATGACTAAGCAAAGAGAGGAGAGGCCATGAAAAGAATCAGTCATGGATTTTTAATTTGTAAGCACAGACTGATCCAGGAAGACTTACAGCAAATTTTATTCCAATGCCTCTTACGGCGTTTATCATACAATCTGTGTCTGTCAGCAACAGCCTTTGATTGCTTCTTTAGCCAATCTGAAATGCTAGGAGGATCCTGGTTTAACCAGTTTTTAATAACTGCATCTCTATGCCACCCTCACCATCATTTCATCTGTTTTTCAGGACCAGAGGTCTTTACTCACATTACATTTAAGGATCTGTTATAATATGATTAAGGAGGGGTTGGCAGTAATTATACAGGAAATGAAAAATCAAGAATCTTATATTTCTGTCCCAGGCAAGGACCATAAATTATAGTGTCACAGCAGTTCTCTTTTCCATGGGATTATTGTTATAACACTGATGATAACACATTTGACATTTTGTGTAAAAGATGCCTTTATTTTTGTCATATAGAAAATATGAATGTGCATAGCATGGGCATCTAATTGTAAGCAGATGTAGATGCTGTGGTTAAACATAGAAGGAGATTTCCTGTGAGAGTGGACAGATATGTTTTACATGAAAGTGATTGTCAGCACTTTAACTAGATACTCCAGCCTTTAGTAAGAAGAATGTAAAGGAAATGCTAGTTGTTTTTATTTCATGCTTAAGTTTTGTGACTTAAAAGTCCAGTTAGTTCTCTGCATATATGACTTAAATATTTGGATTGATTCAGTAGCATTAATAACTTTGAATTTTGTGATCTTTGCGACTGCTCAAGCCAGCTGTTTTGCTCACCAACTGTGCTCAAACTGGGGAGAAAGGCAAAGCCTATTAGTCAACTGAAGTCTGATATAAACTTTCCTTTAGATTTAAAAAGAAAAAATTTAAATTGTGATATTCCATTGTGGGAAATACACTCTAGTGTAGTTTGTTTTTTTGTTTTCAAAGGCCAGTGAAATCCCTACAGCATGTTCAGGGTTAAATAAACAGAGAGCATGCAGACCATGCTTATATTTTATAGTCAGGATATTTGGGAGATTCTCTGAGTCAGCACCCTTTCTCTGTGCCTTCTGCCCTCCCTGCCTGGGAGGGCCAGTGTGGGTAGGGCTAGTCTTAACTGTGGGGATAGTCAGTAGGTGGCTCTCTTAAAAATGCTGTTTTCTCCCCTGTTAATTTCTCCTTTTAATCTTTCTATGATATGTATATAGGTGTGTATATATATATATATATATATATATATATATATGTATAGACATATGAATATATATAATTTACTCACTTGATGAAATGCACTAAGTACATTTATGTACAAGAAAAGTAGAATGTAGAAGATAGGAAACCTGTATGCGGGTCAGGAAGCAACAGTTAGAACTGGACATGGAACAACAGACTGGTTCCAAATAGGAAAAGGAGTACATCAAGGCTGTGTATTGTCACCCTGCTTATTTAACTTCTATGCAGAGTACATCATGAGAAACGCTGGGCTGGAGGAAGCACAAGCTGGAATCAAGATAGCTGGGAGAAATATCAATAACCTCAGATATGCAGATGACACCACCCTTATGGCAGAAAGTGAAGAGGAAATAAAAAGCCTCTTGATGAAAGTGAAAGAAGAGAGTGAGAAAGTTGGCTTGAGGCTCACCATTCAAAAAACCAAGATCATGGCATCCAGTCCCATCACTTTATGTCAAATAGATGGGGAAACAATGGAAACAGTTTCTGACTGTTCTTCTGGGGTCCAAAATCAGTGCAGATGGTGACTGCAGCCATGAAATTAAAAGATGCTTAATCCTTGAAAGGAAAGTTATGACCAACCTAAACAGCATATTAAAAAGCAGAGACGTTACTTTGCCAACAAAGGTCCATCTAGTCAACGCTATGGTTTTTCCAGTGGTCATGTATGGATGTGAGAGTTGGACCATAAAGAAACCTGAGTGCGGAAGAATCATCGCTTTTGAACTGTGGTGTTGGGGAAGACTCTTGAGAGTCCCTTGGACTGCAAGGAGATCCAATCAGTCCATCCTAAAGGAAATCAACCCTGAATTCTCATTGGAAGGACTGATGCTGAAGCTGAAGCTCCAATACTTTGGCCACCTGATGCGAAGAGCTGACTGCTTGGAAAAGACCCTGATGCTGGGAAAGGATTAGCGGCAGGAGGAGAAGGGGACAACAGAGATGAGATGGCTTGATGGCATCACTGACTCAATGGACATAGGTTTGGGTGGACTCCAGGAGTTGGTGATGGACAGGGAGGCCTGGTGTGCTGTGGTTCATGGGGTCGCAGAGTCGGACACGACTGAGCAACTGAACTGAACTGAACTGAGAGATAGGAAAACAATTATCAGTGAGCACTTCACTTCCAGAGAAGGCAGTGGCACCCCACCCCAGTATTCTTGCCTGGAAAAATCCCATGGACGGAGGAGCCTGGTAGGCTGAAGTCCATGGGGTCGCGAAGAGTCAGACACGACTGAATGACTTCACTTTCCCTTTTCACTTTCATGTATTGGAGAAGGAAATGGCAACCCACTCCAGTGTTCTTGCCTGGAGAGTCCCAGGGACTGGGGAGCCTGGTGGGCTGACGTCTGTGGGGCCGCACAGAGTCGGACACGACTGAAGCGACTTAGCAGCAGCAGCAGCAGCCTTTTGCTTCCAGAGATGTGTGGAAAATGAGACACAGTCCCCTATAAATATAAAGTAGAAAGTATCAGGTACCATTAAAGGGAAGGAACTGAAGTACTGTTTCCTTTGGGTTAAATGAAGGTACATTCTGGGGGCAGTCTCATTATGCCTTCAGTGTAGATGACTTGTCTGGCTAGCCACTCATCTCGTAGAATCTGCAACAATAGAAGCCATGAGGAGTAAGATTTGCTGGAGGAGGATTCGCAAAATCAGATCAGGAAGATGGTTGGTTATTGTTAATCGTCTATCTGTAAATCTTTACTGACTCTCCACTTTGTACTGAACAATGAGGTGATGGAAGAGAACAAGACAGGTATGATCTCTGCCTTCCAACAGTCTGGAAGTTGTTTTTGTGAAGAATACAGTCAACCAGAAAGTAGGAGATCATGCAGAGAGAATAAACTGGAAAAAAAAAAGCAACTTTGCCTGGTCACTGTTATGATTTGGATTGGCCCGGAATGTGAATACGTAAGTCTAGATCTAATATTTTCCTGTTTTTTCTCTTTATGTTAAATCTGTCTGTGAATTAGGCAGAAATGCTAGGAGCTATGGTGGCAAATAGATTCTGGAATGGTCCAGAACCTGGCATGAGGTAGGCTGGGGGAAGGGGTAGAAAATTGGTGGGCAGCCTTGGTAGTGTGGTGGGACACGAAGAATAGGAATTCTGGAAAGAGATGTGCGCATGATTCTAGGCTGAAGATGCTGCCATTTATGGTTATGTTTCTAAATATTTTGATTTTGAGAAGATTGGATGTGGCTGAGGAGAAAGTGAGAGCTCTGAGAGGTATCAGGCAAAGGGGTGATAGGAGAGGAGAAAGCAGCAGTGGAAACCGACAACTCAGCAAATTCCTCCCTCTTTTTTCCCCATTAGCTCAAGAGATAGTGTCTGGGTTGGTGATAAGAGAGGACTGAATAGAGAAGGAAGATAGAGCAGAAACCTGAGCCACAGTTGGGCTGAGTGCCCTCGGTTGGGGAGGATATATGTGTGGAGAGGGGTAGAGGTTGACTGAGGACAGCTATTAAATCAAGAAAGTTTATGTGAAAATGTATTAAGAACTTTAAAGAGTTGCGTAATGTAAGAATCAATTGTATTCACGGTTTTCATTTATGTCGTAAATCTGCCTTCTCTTCCTGTTTCCCTTCCTTCCTTTCATTCCCCTTGCCCTCCTTTTTAAGTACTAATTGTTGTTGTTATTGTTATTTAGTCATTAAGTAGTGTCTGACTCTTTGTAACCCCATGGACTGCAGCACACCAAGCTTCCCTGTCCCGCCACATCTCCCAAAGTCTGCCCAAGTTCATGTCCATTGCATCGGTGATGCCATCCAACTGTCTCATCCTCTATCACCCTCTTCTCCTCCCATCTTCAATCTTTCCCAGCATCAGGGTCTTTTCCAATGAGTTGGCAGTTCTCAGTGTATTAAGACATAAAATTTCTTTTTTTTTTTCCTGCTGAGTAACTTCCCATATACCTAGTGGTATGCTGGTAAAAAAAATGTATATTTATGTATACACATTTATTATGAACTTTTTTGATATGAAGGATATACAGCACACAATTTTCACATAATGAAATGCACAATTCTCTTTATTGTAAATTTCATATAACCAACGGATTCTCACCGACTGCTTTTACTGACTTTTTGCTGAATTCCTGTATCCTTAGCCAATCTGTGGTTGCAACTGATGAAAGAGCATATAGCTCTGACATGACTGTTGGTTTTATTTTCATTTAAGTTAACAAGTAGAGCAAAGGTAGGTCAGTAATGACAACTGTCAGAAGTCACTGGTTTGTCAATGTTATGATTACATCTGAACTTGCTAATACTGGAAGAATAATTCCTGAAGAGCTTTTGTTTGTTGGCTTTTGTTTTTGTTTTATTCATAAGTTGATAGCTACAAATAGGACAAACTTTTGAATTTAATCTGCATTATTAATATTTTCTCACTTTCATTATTTATTACTAACATTTTCATCACTTTCTTAAATCTAAACAATTAACAAAACAATAAATCAATCCCTGATTGGTAGCTTTTGGCAGTTTCCATACTGTAAATAGCGTGGTGCCAACTGAACATGCAGTTGGCAAGCAGTGGGCAGTGATATACCATAACATATGGCCCATTTCCTCCAGTTCAGATACAAAAGATATAAATCACCACAAGAGAATAGATAGCAGTAAATGTAGCAAAATGATTAGGAAATGATTAATTTTGTATATTTATGGGCTTTCTTTTCATACATTTTGGGAATTTATTAACTTAATTTTAATATAATAAATTTAGTTGTTTCTATAATTTAATTGTTAACGATGGTGGTGTTTAACAAATAACTGAAAAATTCCTAAAACTAAAATGGTCAGCTCCCTTGGCCCAGAATGAGCTAACATTTCATTGTTAGTTTAGGAACCTTAGAGTCTCAGAGAAGTAAAAAAATAAAATTTAAGTCCTATACCTACTAGGTGATTTATTTTTAATGCAGACTTCTTTGTACTTCAAATTTCATGAAGATAGTCACTCCAGAGAATCTGGATAAAGGGCTCCCTATCATATGTGAAATGAATCGCCAGCCCAGGTTTGATGCATGATACAGGGTGCTCAGGGCTGGTGCACCGGGATGACCCAGAGGGATGGAATTGGGAGGGAGGTGGGAGGGGGGTTCTGGAGGGAGAACACATGTATACCAATGGTGAATTCATGTCAATGTATGGCAAAACCAACACGATAATGTAAAGGCAAAAATAAAAAAAAATTTTTAAAAAGAACTCCCTATCAAATATGACACAGAGAAAGTCTTGCGGAAAGATTTTGAGATACCCAGGGACCTCTTTGGGCTATATAAACTTAGCAATTTGCTCTGCTCTGGGCATTTGGTTCTATTCCACCAAAGAAATTTCAGTTCTGCGTCTTTCTGGACCATACACCACTAGGTCAAGTTATTGCTCTGAAGGATATCCTCCAATTTGCATAGTCTGTTAAGGAATCAATTCACAAGTATTTGTTGAGTAGCTATGAACAAGGTCGTGTTCTGGGTGCAGCAGTCATTCTCCACTCCTACACTTCTGCCAGGTCACTCTTCCTCTTGCTTATGAGGGGGACGTGATAAAATTAAAGTGTTGCTCAGTCATGTCCCACTCTTTGCAGCCCCATGGACTGTAGCCCTCAGGCTCCTCTATCCTTGGGATTTCCCAAGCAAGAATCCTGGAGTGGGGTGCCATTCCCTTTTCCATTATGAGAGGAAGAAGAGCCATGTCAGACTCATTGTGTGGCAAGTCTACTACTCATTGGATTACAAAGGTTTCATGTTTGGACACAGCTTATAATTTCAGTTTATAAAATTATAAACTAGAGAAGTTTCCCTCTCTAGTCAGAGTCAGTAGTTTAATAATGGAACACTTTTTGGGGGACCTCTAATTTGTTAATGAATTTTTAGAGGAAATGCAATCTCTCTCTCTCTCCCCAACCCTTCTCTCTTTTTCTTCTTCCTTCTCTCCTTCCCTCCCTCCCTTCCTCTCTCTCCTTTTGTGTAGCTTCTAACTCATGATTTGTACTCTTGTTAATCTTCTCTTTTCTGAGCAATAAAAATGAGTAGAATATTGATTCCATATTGTTGCCATAAAATTAATGGGATCTGACCATATACAATCCCTGTAATTCACCCCCTAGATTGGATATATGGTATCCTAACATTTCACCAAAGTATATATTTAGTTTTCTTTGGCTTTTAACAAGTTAAAAACTTTCCTCCTCAATACATTTTTTTCTATTAATTTCAGATTTATCTAGGCAAACTGAGGTTAGTCGTTTGCAATCGAGTCAATAGGAAGATAATAAAATATCCACGTTTTGACTGGATATTTCAATGTATGTGAAAAAATACTGAGCCTCATATATATCTTTTTATGTATCAAAACAGAAGATCAACACAAACTTTTAAACTTTCTAAGACATAAACATTTCTTACTTTTATGTAGTATAAACTAACTATGAAATATTACACTTGAGTGAGTGAAGGCAGGACAGTACACAACAGTGGTTTTTCACTGGTCAGGACTCATTAGTTGATGAGAAGAGCCCATTGGTACATATGAATGTTTGGTAATGTGCAATGGGTGTCCAGCTCTTTTTTCTGGGCAACCGGTGCTACTGAAGCCATCCTACTGGCCAAGAGGGAAATTACTTTGATCCTGAGATTTCTTGTTGCACATTTATTAAAAAAAAATCATTGTACCTCTGCTGAATGCCAAGTAATCATCTAGGTTCTGGGAATATAAAGCACTGAACTAGATATACAAAGTCTCTGCTCTTGTGGAGACTATCCTCCAGAGAGGGAGAAATAAAAATAAACTAGTTAACATAGAAATGATTGAGGCAGTCTCAAAGAGATAGATAGACATTTAATGAAGGTAGCAAGCCAGGCAGTGGGATAGAAAGGGATTGGGGTAACTTTACCCAGGGTGGTCAGTGATGCCTCTCTGAGAAGGTGACATTGTTGCTGAGATGGTGGAGCAATCTGTTAGCATTTCATGCATCTACCATTCTTGTTTACCATTCTTTAAAGGTGAGACTGGGGGGATGCATGCCTTCAGTGGGAGCAGTAAGTTCAGAGATGTGTTAGTGCTCTCACACCTTTGTGACTTTCTTCTGATATATCCTAATTTAAAAATTTTCATGCCAGTACCAAGAATACATAGTTAATTTCCTTTTGAGCTCCCAATTGAAGCCTAACTACTGAGTGGTAATTTTAAAAATACCATTATGCTTCTAGTTATGTCACTGCTTTGCAGCAATGATAGTCCAAGTAGTGTTACCACAGTGGAAATCACAGGGGATTATGAGCCTGTCTAGCTCCATTTTGGAGACCAAGTAAAACTTTTTTTGAAATAAGTGACCTCTAAACTGATACCTGAAGGACAAAGAGGAGTTTCCCAGGCAAAGGAGCAGGGGAGCAGGAGAGAAAAGTCTTGCATACAGAGGAATAGGTGCAAAGGCCCCCAGGGTGAGAGAACATGATGCATTTAGGGAAACACATAACCTGAATTTGACTGCAGGATACAGCACAAGAGGAAAAGTGGGAAGAGAGATGACACCACCAGGGGTGAATTAAAAGAGACTGGTGAGTCTTGTTAAGAAAGTAGGACTTTAGATGAAGAAAAGGACAATGCTCATTCAACACATTTTTATTAAGTGCTTCCTGTGCACCATGCACTGTTCTAGCATTGAAAGCATATCAGTGAACAGACAGAAGCCCCCACCCTCGTTCAGTCTATATTCTAGTGGCAGAGAAAGATTGATAGCAAACATAGAATTTTTTTTAAATTTCCTTTATTTATTTTTTTTATTGTAACAAATTCAGGAAAGACTTTTTTCTTTACATTATTGTGTTGGTTTTGCCATACATTGACATGAATTCACCATGGGTATACATGTGTTCCCCCTCCAGAACCCCCCTCCCAACTCCCTCCTGATTCTATCCCTCTGGGTCATCCCGGTGCACCAGCCCTGAGCACCCTGTATCATGCATCAAACCTGGGTTGGCGATTCATTTCACATATGTTAATTTACATGTTTCAATGCCATTCTCCCATATCATCCCACCCATGTCCTCTTCCATAGAGTCCAAAAGAGTGTTCTATACATCTGCGTCTCTTTTGCTGTCTCGCATACAAGGTTATCATCACCATCTTTCTAAATTCCATATATATGTGTTAGTATACTGTATTGTTATTTTTCCTTCTGGCTTACTTCACTCTGTATAATAGGCTCCAGTTTCATCCACCTCATTAGAACTGATTCAGATTTATTCTTTTTAATGGCTGAGTAATATTCCATTGTGTATATGTACCACAGCTTCCTTATCCATTCGTCTGCTGATGGACATCTAGGTTGCTTCCATGTCCTGGCTATTGTAAACAGTGCAGCAATGAACATTGGGGTACACGTGGCTCTTTCAATTCTGGTTTTTTCGGTGTGTATGCCCAGCAGTGGGATTGCTGGGTCATATGGCAGTCATAGAACATTTTTTAATCAAGTAGGATGCCAAGGTTTGGAGGATTTTTGAGCTTGATGCAATATGAAAATAATTCTTCATCTGAGAACACTCAAGAGATTATAAGTCAACACCACAGAATATATATACTATTGATAATGGCACTTGAGATTGTGACATACTTTTCACTTTTCTGAGTGAAACTTAACTACCATTTCACAGACACGAGGACCTCTTCTGATCAGGACTGCTCTGAAAGCCTGAATCTCTTGAATCCTCAATAGTAAGTATTAATTAAATAGAAAGAGATTGATGGATAGACTGGTAGCAAGGGTACTATTGATATCTTAGAGTTATTTGGAACTCACTGAAATTGTATTATTTCACAGAGATTCTGTAGTAATGTGCCTTTAAGCTTATGGCTGCAGTGTTCAAGCTTGTCTGCTATAGAACTTTTCAAAAACTACTAAATTTAGAGGAATATGCTATTATAATACATACCAATTCAAGGGAACTTCTCATTTTCCAGTACATTTGCCTATCATAATTAAGAGTTGGTCACATATGTAAGTTTAAGAAGTGAAGTTTTGTGGTTAAAGCAAATTTTTGATTATTACTATTATTATGGAGACAGTGAAATTAAATTTAGTTTTTTTAAAAAAAAACTACACTTAACCAACAGAGTAGATTCCACTGAAGCACCAACGGATTGCTCTAAAGATTAAGTTCCCAATTGCCATCAACTTCCTATTTTTGGAGAGCAGAAAGGAAACCAACTTTAAGCCCTGTCTCTTTAACACAAAATGCAAGGTGGTGAACTACGTGGCACTTTTGATTATATGTTGAAACTGCACTAAATCCCTGAAATCCAAAAGAATATTGCACTCTGGTTCTTTGTGCAGAATGCTCACATGAGTGCTCACAGGAACCAATCCAGAAGCAAATTGCTGCTGATAGTAACTGACAGCATGAATTACTGCACTCTCAGAGACTCTGCCAGCATCAACCGTATGATCTCACTTTTGCTCATATGGCAAGCCGAATTTGTGCATGTGCTGGAACCAGCCTCCCAAGTTCAGAGAACAGCAGGGTTTCTCAGCTGTCCTTTAAAAATAGCCAGCACCTTTGAAGTGAATCACCTTGGCATCTCATCAGCTCCACTCTTATAAAACTGCAGAAGATTTTTTTCCTTTGCTGAGTCTTTGCCCCTAATCACGTAGAGTCCCTTAGAAAAAGGAGAAACTGACTCATCTGTTTGTCATATGAAAACCAGACAAGTCAGTGAATGTAGAGGACAACATCAATTTCTCTTCTGCGAGAGGAATTGCCTCTGGGTCTGCCCCTTGCTATGGTCCATTAGGAGACATTCTGCTGCTGGCATTTGCTGTGTTGATTCATAACAACTCTCAGAAATCCTTCTCTAATTTAGGATGAATAAGAATGTTGAAAGAAGAACTAATACTCTTCATTAGCAATGTTCAAATGAACTATAAGATACATGATGAGAAACTCTAGAAATGAATTTATATTTGTATGTACCAGGACAACCAAGGTCACTAAAATATAATTTGAATTATGAGAGGGGCTCATCCTGTATATTTTGTGTATATATATATATATATATATATATGCATATATATATATATATATAAGTGGATAAAAAGCAAGAACTATAATCAGAAACTGTAAGAGAAACATTTTTCCAAAGGATAAAATCATAGACCCAATATCCACAACCTAAGATCAGTCTTCAGATTTCTTCTCTTATTTCAGTTCATTACAAAACTCACCTAAATAGTATCAAAATTATAGGGGGAAACCCCTTATGGTTTAATGCCTTCACCCATCATTAGCAATATAATCTACCATTTCTGGGAAAACGTTGGCCTTCTGAGGTCTTGAACTCTATTCTTGGCAGGTAAGAAGCCTTCCAGGTCATCTTTAAAGGCATGTTTATTTTTAATTCTTAAGTCTACACATGTTTTCTGTTAACAAGTTGGAATCTTAAACAAGATTGTTATTCATATTCACTCTATTTACCTTAGAAAGTATTCAGTTCTCCTGAAACAATGGTCTCTTTGAAAATGGGTGATATTAAAATAAAGGCAAAACAGCATTTCTCTTTTCTCAGTCCATGTTTCTGCCCTCTCTAGAAGGGGTGATGAACTTCCGCCCTTGTAGGATAGTTCTTCCAAGTTAGCACTGCTCTACTGAGAGACAGAGGATGAGATGGTTGGATGGCATCACTGACTCAATGAGTTTAAGTCAACTCTGGGAGTTGACAATGGACAGGGAGGCCTGGTGTGCTGCAGTCCATGTGGTTGCAACGAGTCGGACATGACTGAGTGACTGAACTGAACTGAATGAGAGACAGGAGAAATGAGAGAGTCTTGTTTGTCTTGGGCTAGTTGAGGGCACCTTGAAGGGGAGGTTTTGGGATTGAATGGTCCCTCCTGTCTGGAGAAAGTCAGAGGTAGAAGACAGACAAGCCCAGCATTGGAAACATGAGGTAATGCAACAGCGTGGTAAGCACACAGTAGAAAGATCACTGACCTCTCAGTGTGTGTGTCCCACAGGTCTCTCCCATTTACCCAGGTTCAGAACTCAGCCCGTCAGCTTTTCCTCCTCCTCCTGAGTTCCTGATCTCAGTGAGAGTGTCATGTCCACTTTGGCAAGAAGGCAGAGAAGCCTGGGTTTCCTTCTTGTCTTCCTGTGCCTTATGCACCATAGCCCATTCATGACTAAATCCTTTCCCTTCTCACTTATTCATCTATCTCAAATTCTCTCCCATGTTAATTCCCATACTCAGCACACATATTATTTTCTTTATAAATAAGTCTCCTAACTGCCCCAGTCTCATTCTCTCTAATCTCTGCCCTTTCTAAAAAAAAAAAAAAAATACAACTGATCATCTCATTCTTCTGCTTAAAAGGATCCTCATTGCCTTCTAGGAAAAAAAAGTAAAACTGAAACTCCCTTGAAGGACATATTGACCTTTTAGTCAGCATTCTTTCTCTCCACCCTTGATTCCTCCTAGTTTCTTTCTTGAATGCCTACCCCTCATCCTTCTTCTCTTGGATAATTCCTGCCCAGCTTTCAAATTTTGATCCAGCTCTTACCTCCTCCAGGAAACTTTTCCCTGACTCTCTTCCGGCCCCATCACAAAATGTTCCCACCTTGCCTCTTTTGACCACCATGCATCACACATCTCAAGAGCAGGTGTACTCTTTTCGTGTTACTTACTCAGCATCCAGCACAGTGCCTGGCAGGTTGCAGGTGAATGAACACAAGGAGTAATCAGAGAAAGTCACAGAGAAGGTGGAGCAGAACTGACCCATTTTTAAAAAAATTTTCCTTTTGTTTATTGTAGGCAATATATAATTAGGATTTGGTTTACCATAAACAGGGTACATGCATTTGAAGAGTAGTGTTGTTTTTAATGAAAACTTTTGAAATGAAAGTAATAAGAACAGTGGGAATGTTTTATATCATTTCAATGACTAATTTCTATTCAAAATTAATTTCTCCAAAGTTCCGCATAATATATTCACAAGACTCATCAATGTTTGTTTATTAAAGTTATGAACTGACTCACTTTTGAGGGAGAAATAAGACAATGTGCTTGAAGCAGACAGGATAACATGTGTAGGAGTGTGAGAGAACTGGCCATGTTTAGAGAAACTACAAATGGTTTAGAGCTGCTAATGAATCAAAAGTGATATACAGAATTCTGTGGCATGAACCATATTCATTGTTATGACACATTTGTTATCATCTGTGACCAGTTTCTCTCAAGGGTTGGAAATGCTTCCTATTGCTTTTCTTGAGACTCTTGGTATGGATAACACTGAAGCAGCGCCTGAACAGAATTACACAAGGTAATATTCTTACATACTTACATTTAACAAATTAGCCCTTTTGACATAAAAAATTACAATGCAATTTAATATTATTAATGAGAAGTAATTGGATATATATGAAAAATATATCACATAAATATGTATATAGCACACACACAAATATATATATGAATTTCTTTTTGCAGACTGTAAGAGATGCGATCAGGTAATAGACTTTAGATTAAAATTTGTGAGATAAATGTCTCTTGTTACTATTGATGCATGTCTCTAGGGCTGTATATAGAGCCTCCTTGGGAGGTTATATCAAAAGTCTAACTTTGAAAATTTGATCTAGGAGCCAAATAGTCCTTCATAACTCTCAGTCCCTTATCTCCTTCCTGTGGATCCTGTCTATGATATGCTTCATGGAAAAGTCAGGCTGAATGCATTTACTCCTGGGTGCTTTCTCAGCTTATTTCCATTTTTTCCTGCTTTTGACTGCTTAGAAAGTGGCAAAAGGAAAAAAAAAAGTTGCAACAAGAAAAGGGAACATTTGAAAAATGAAAACAGAAAAGGAAAAACACATTAAAGAAAGTGTTTAGGAAAAAAATGATTAAAATTTGTAAATAAATAATAAAAAATAGAAAATATAAAGCCATATTTATTTAGAAAAATGAAACAAATTCACAATTTCAAGTAAAATAAGTTGCCAACTCAGTAGAAATATTTAATTACTGTCATTGAAGAAAATGGGCCAAGTGTAATTTCTTCATGCAAACAGTGAATGCAGGAACAAGTAAATCCAGCTTGGATCAAGCTAGTGAGCAGACAGACCTCCCTGACCTGGCCAGCAGGTTCAGCTGTCCATCCTCCAAAGCCCTGGGAAAGTGTAAACTGCATCTAGAACCAAGTTTGCCAAGAAAATCTGTTTATTAAAGATAATTGTTCTATATGCAGTTGTGTGTGGCTCAGAGAGAAAGAACACGCCTGCAGTGCAGGAGCCGCAGGAGATTCAGGTTCAGTCCCTGGGTTGAGAAGGTCCCCTGGTTGGATCTCCTCACAGTCCAAGGGACTCTCAAGAGTCTTCTCCAACACCACAGTTCAAAGTGGTAAAGAATCTGCCTGCAATGCAGGAGACCCAGGTTTTGATCTCTCAGCTGGGAAGATCCCCTGGAGAAGGGAATGGCTACCCACTCCGGTATTCTTGCCTGGAGAATTCCATGGGCTACAGTCCATGAGGTCACAAAGAGTAGGACATGACTGAGTGACTAACACTTTCAACTTTCACTTTCCCTCACTCTTGCTCTTGTGTTTTTATTTTTATTTTTCTCAGTGTTTTGTGATTTTTTCTTTACTAGAGGAGTAGGGGAAACATGGTTTAATACTTAAATGACTTTATATACAGGTAACTGGGAAAAGAGTCAAACTTCCAATATTTCATTTATAATTAATTACTTAAGTACACAGACATTAAAATAGAAAAACCAGATGTTATAACATTCATTTTGGCTATATAAAACATTCAAAGCAAGATTAGAAATGGCAGTTTTATGTTTATTTAAAATTTTTATTGGATTATAGTTGATTTACAAGGTTGTATTAGTTTAGGTGTATAGCAAAGTCAGTCAGTTATACATATACCCACTCTGTTTTTATATTCTTTTCCTAAAGAGGTCATTACTGAGTATTGGATAGAGTTCCTTGTGCTACACAGTATGTCCTTATTAGTTATTTTATATACAGTAGTGTGTGTATGTCAATCCCAATCTCCCAATTTATCCCTTTCCCTGCCCCCCCCCTTTAAGCAATTGGAAAACCTCAGTGACACCAGTTTTCAAAACACAACATTTTTCTCATTTCTATAAAATAGATGAAGAAGAAAACAAGAGCTGTGTTAACTTCTTATATATATGCATAACACTTAAATAAAGTCCTCGTGATTAAAAAAAGTCTTTCTTATTTAGTTTTCATCTTTAACTTCCTAAGTTAAAGGAAGGTTCTGACTGAGGTTCTTCAGTCAGTTCAGTCACTCAGTTGTATCCGACTCTTTGTGACCCCATGAATTGCAGTGCGCCAGGCCTCCCTGTCCATCACCAACTCCTGAGTTTACTCAAACTCATGTCCATTGAGTCAGTGATGCCATCCAACCAACTCATCCTCTGTCATCCCCTTCCCCTCCCACCTTCAATCCTTGCCAGCATCAGAGTCTTTTCCAATGAATCAGTTCTTCACATCAGGTGGCCAAAGTATTTCAGCTTCAGCACCAGTCCTTCCAATGAATATTCAGGGTTGATTTCCTTTAGGATGGCCTGGTTGGAACTCCTTGCAGTCCAAGGGACTCTCAAGACTCTTGTCCAACACCAGAGTTCAAAAGCATCAATTCTTCAGTGCTCAGCTTCCTTTATAGTCCAACTCTCACATCTATACATGACTACTGGAAAAACCATAGGCTCAACTAGATGGAACTTTGTTGGCAAAGTAATGTGTCTGCTTTTTAATATGCTGTCTAGGTTGGTCATAACTTTTCTTCCAAGGAGCAAGGGTCTTGTAATTTCATGGCTGCAGTCACCATCTGCAGTGATTTTGGAGCCCAGAAAAATAAAGTCAGTCACTGTTTCCCCACCTATTTGCCATAAAGTGATGTGACTGGATGCCATGATCTTAGTTTTAAGCCAACTTTTTCACTCTCCTCTTTCACTTTCATCAGGAAGCTCTTTAGTTGTTCTTCACTTTCTGCCATAAGGGTGGTGTCATCTGCATATCTGAGGTTATTGATATTTCTCTAGGCAATCTTCATTCCAGTTTGTGCTTCATCTAGCCCAGTGTTTCTCATGATGTATTCTGCATACAAGTTAAATAAGCAGGATGACAATATAGAGCCTTGACGTACTGCTTTCCCTATTTAGAACCAGTCTGTTGTTCCATGTCCAGTTCTAACTGTTGCTTCCTGACCTGCATACAGATTTCTCAAGAGGCAGGTCAGGTGGACTGATATTCCTATCTGTTTAAGAATTTTCCACAGTTTGTTGTGATCCACACAGTCAAAGGCTTTGGCATAGTCAATAAAGCAGAAGTAGATGTTTCTCTGGAACTCTCTTGCTTTTTCAGTGATCCAACAGATGTTGGCAGTTTGATCTCTGGTTCCTCTGCCTTCTCTAAATCCAGCTTGAACATCTGAAAGTTCACAGTTCACGTACTGTTGAAACCTGGCTTGGAGAATTTTGAGCATTACTTTGCTCGTATGTGAGATGAATGCAATTGTGCGGTAGTGTGAGCATTCTTTGGCATTGCCTTTCTCAGGGATTGGAATGAAAACTAACCTTTTACAGTCCTGTGGCCACTACTGAGTTTTCCATATTTTCTGTCATATTGAGTGCAGCACTTTCACAGCATCATCTTCTAGGATTTGATATAGCTTAATTGGACTTCCATCACTTCCACTAGCTTTGTTCATAATGATGCTTCCTAAGGCCCACTTGACTTCGCGTTCCAGGATGTCTGGCTTTAGGTGTGTGATTACATCATTGTGGCTATCTGGGTTGTGAAGATCTTTTTTGTATAGTTCTTCTGTGTATTCTTGGCACCTCTTCTTAATATCTTCTGCTTCTATTAGGTCCATCCCATTTCTGTCCTTTATTGAGCCCATCTTTGCCTGATGTTCCCTTGGTATCTCTAATTTTCTTGAAGAGATCTCTAGTCTTTCCCATTCTGTTGTATTCCTCTATTTCTTTGCATTGATCACTGAGGAAGACTTTCTTATCTCTCTTTGCTATTCTTTGGAAGTCTGCATTCAAATGGGTATTTCTTTCCTTTTCTCCTTTGCTTTTGGTTTCTCTTCTTTTCACAACTATTTGTAAGGCCTCCTCAGACAACCATTTTGCCTTTTTGCATTTCTTTTCCTTGGGGGTGGTCTTGATCACTGCCTCCTGTACAATGTCATGAACCTCCATCCATATTTCTTTAAGCACTCTGTCTGTCAGATCTAACCCCTTGAATCCTTTTCTCACTTCCACTGTATAATCTTAAGGGATTTGATTTAGGTCATACCCGAATGGTTTAGTGGTTTTCCCTACTTTCTTCAATTTAAGTCTGAGTTTGGCAATAAGGAGTTCATGATCTGAGTCACAGTCAGCTCCTGGTCTTATTTTTTGCTGACTACATAGAACTTCTCCATCTTTGGCTGCAAAGAATATAATCAATCTGATTTCAGTATTGACCATCTGGTGATGTCCATGTGTAGAGTTTTCTCTTGTGTTGTTGGAAGAGGATGTTTGCTATGACCAGTGCATTCTCTTGGCAAAACTCTATTAGCCTTGCCCTGCTTCACTTAGTACTCCAAGGTCAAATTTGCCTGTTACTCCAGGTGTTTCTTGACTTCCTACTTTTGCATTCCAGTCTCCTATAATGAAAAGGACATTTTTTGGGGGGGTGTTAGTTCTAGAAGGTCTTGTAGGTTTTCATAGAACCGTTCAACTTCAGCTTCTTCAGCATCACTGGTCAGGGCATAGGCTTGGATTACCGTGGTATTGAATAGTTTGCCTTGGAAATGAACAGAGATCATTCTGTTGTTTTTGAGATTGCATTCAAGTACTTCATTTTTGACTCTTTTATTGACTATGATGACTACTCCATTTCTTGTAAGGGATTTCTGCCCACAGTAGTAGATATAATGGTCATGTGAGTTAAATTCACCCATTCCAGTCCATCCTAGTTCACTGATTCCTAGAATGTCGACGTTCACTCTTGCCATCTCCTGTTTGACTACTGCCAGTTTGCCTTGATTCATGGACCTGACATTCCAGGTTCCTGTGCAGTTGCTGTGATAGATGCTGGTAGATGATAGTCATAAGCAGACACAGCACAGACTCTGTTCTAATGCAGTCTATTTTTAAAATACAGTGTCTTTAGATATAAATATTAAGTAAATATTAAGTTGTTGTTGCTATTCAGTTACTAAGTCATGTCTGACTCTTTGCAGCCCATGGAGTGCAGCACATTAGGCTTCCCTGTCCTTCACTATCTCCTGGAATTTGCTCAAATTCATATCCATTGAGTTGGTGATGTCATCTAACCATCTGGTCATGTCACTCCCTTCTCCTCCTCCCCTCAATCTTTCCCAGCATCAGGGTCTTTTCCAATGAGTTGGCTCTGAGATACTGAGAGTATCTATTTATTATTGAGAGTACTTATTTAAAATATTGAGAGTACATATTTTAAAATATTTCCTGTTTTTGCTTTGAGAAAGCAAAAATTGTATCTTTGTTGATGATTAGCTAATTACCATTTCTCTAGCTACTTTAACAGAATAAAAATGTATACTTCTAACAATTATTTAAAAATTAGTTAAAATAGTTTGAAAAGAAATATTTTGTATTTTGGTAACCAGTATGTGTTTATTGTCCAAGTAGAAAAACATATTAAGAATTATGGGTCCTTAAAAGCTTTTTGAAATTTATTTCAGAAACACTGATGTTTCTACATGTATTGCTAATGGCTTAATTAAGCATTACTTTTAATTTCTTCATTATATTTCTTTCCCCCATCCTTTCATTTTCCTTTCAGTAGAGTATCCAGAAAAAAGAGCTTCTGGACCTGCACTTGAAGATTTGCTGTAAGTCCGAGCTTTGCTCTTTGTAGTTGCATAACCTTGGGAAGTCATGTTTACTGTATCTTGGCCTAGTTTCATCATTTGTAAAATGATAGGATTATGTTGAGAAATAGTCGAGGTCCTTTCTAATTTTAATGTTCCCTGCTTCTTCAATCTTCAGGACTTGAGAGGACAATGTAGACATGTGGCCACAAACACATGTTGAGATACAGTATTCAAAATAGAAACTACCGAGAATTTTGGATTTAGTTGGATTTACGAGTGACTTCTGGTTTGCTTATACCATGGCACAGACTTCTCTGTGCTAGATTTATACTTTACCAATTCATACTTTCCAAGGAAAATGCATGTATGTGGGTAAGTGAGGCTTTTGAAGTGAATGTAACACTTAATCATAGAAATTCAGAGCACCCCAAACTGGAGATCCCAACATTGTTCTTGGCCAGGGCAGGTACAGCTCAGATAATATTGCTGTCAGGTTATATTCCGCATCACAGCGGCATCATAGCACTAGCCTGCAGGCATCCTGTTGACTCAAGGCCCAGGGTCTCATTTCACTTCTGACTTAGTCTTTCCTAATCCCTTTCTAAGCTACAATCACTTCCATCCTTCTTTATGCTCCAATCCACTTGCATTCAATCTTGTATTAAAATTAGCTGCATTCAATTCCCTCTTGCTCAGTGGTCCCTAAGCTCCCCGAGAGAATATATCTGTTTTGTTTATCTGTGTGTTTCCCATGGTGCCTTTTTGCAAAGTAGGCACTCAGTCAGTTTTGTTGAATAGTTCAACTCAGCTGCTGAGATTACTGAAGTTAAAACCAACTACAAAAGCCTTGTGTCTTATCTCTCTTAAGTTCCAGAGCAAAGTTAGAGCTTACTCGAAGTACTGAAACTTGAGCTTGATAGTGACAGAAGGTGTCCAGTAAGGAGCATTATCTTACTAAGGTATGGGAATCTTGGCAGCTCAGTCAAGATGCGAACAGATGCTTGCCTAGCCTGGGGTTTTAGAAGGAGACTCAGATGCCTTTGTAGTCACCCATAGAATGATGTAGTCCACATGGAATGACTGGCTCACTTTGGTTAGCCAGTCACTGGTCCACTCTCCCATCGGGGGCTGTCTGCATTCTCCCATGGAGCCTCGCTGTAGAACATACTACTGTTTCCTTACATAATTCGTTATATGCTGACTCTATAGGCCTAAGCTTTTATGTTTCACACAAAAAATTACTAGCCTGAACACAGACTGAGATGCCAAGTAAAAAAATCATTTAGTATAGAAAGATTTAGTGATAAAATATACTACTCTGTGTTCTTTTTGGAGATGGCATTCTTCTCAGTTAAAATCACTCCTAACTTTTTCAATAGTTTCTTCCATAAATATGATAGTATATTTATAGCTATTTCTTGATCAAATAAACTTTAATTATTGATGTTTTCCTGCTCTATATCCTGTGGGTTTAACTTCTTGAAACACTATTCGAATTTTCTTTCATTCTCTCTTCTAGTGTTTGGTATTATATTATTAATTTTTGGTTTTCTGTTGTTACTTGTCCATGCCTGTAATAATATCAATAGTATGTTTCATTTTTTGTTCCCTCAGCTTTAGATGTACTTCTTGAATCAGTATTAGATGGTGATAATATTAGATGGTTAGATGGTGATAATATTCATAAGCCTTTCATTATGATGCTGTATCTTTCTATATCTTTTTCATTTTTTGAAAAACTTTACTTTTCTCTTCTTTCTCTGTTCTTTTTCTGGAACCCCAGTTGGTTGAACATTGAAATTTGTGTGTTGATATTTTATGACTTTTATCATCTCTTGATTTTTTCATATTTTCATTTTTCCATTCTATGTTCTAATCTATTTTTATTGATATCTTACTGCCCTTTTATGAATTTTTGAATTTTGCATTTAAAAAATTTAGAAATTAGTTCTTACTGTGATCTACCCCATTTTTTGTAGATCTTGTTTTTAAGGTTATAATATCATTTAAAAACTCACTGGGAGTCTAATTAGAATTTAAGAAAAAGATTTCTTCTGTTCCTGGCATTTCCATTATGTTCTCTTGGAACTATGGCTCTGATTTGGTTTTGATCTCTGTTTTTTATGCTATTAATCTTCCTCATATGCTGGTAGTCCTTGATCATCAGTTCCTATTTTAGACTAAATGTTTAGGTTAATTATTCCCGGTTGGGGGGCAGGTTTCCTTGCCTACTCTGTAGGTCCTTTCTTTCTCCAGGATGCCTCTTCCCCTGAAGTGAAGGCTCTTTCTTTGTAGGTAGGGCTTATTATCTGCAGAATTTTCACAAGGGTGAGTGGATGAGAGACTGAGAAACCAGAGCGCATACTAGCAACCTGTACTTTTCCCCTGCAGCTTGCTCAATTCCTTTAGCTGCCTGAGCTATTTTTCTCTCATAGAAGTGAACACTGAACTGCCTTTTACCTGCAGAGGTCCTGAGTGTGTTAGAGGTATGTGTGTGTGTGTCTATGTGTGTATGAGTGAACCAGTGCACCTGTTTTATTGAAGGACATTTGGTGACCCCTTGTTTTCACTGTCCCACACCCTGCTCACCTGGGCTGCGAGTCTCTCCAGAGTTCTGTTGGGGATGAGGCCCCACCCTTTGCTGCGGCCTCTTCTGCTGACCTGTGCAGCTGGTTCCTATGCTTCAGTTCATGCACCAAGGGTTCCTTTTGCTTTCTGTTCCTAGGAACTTACTCATTCATCTCTCTTGTTGTCTTTGCTATGAAGGTTTTATTCTCTTGTGAATTTCTGTATTGTCTTTTTCATGATCTCATTAAAAAGATAAGACGGACTCCTTTCCCATACTCTTGCTATAGATGCTAGTTCCCAGTTTGATGCATATTTACACAATCTTTTAAGGGAATTATTTTAAAGAAGAATACTACTCTATAAGATTGTGAGAAATTATGACTTCTGTATCCAGCAGAAGGAGAAGTGCCCATGCCTGAGGCACTTTAACTTTTTGACTCAATAATAACAGGCACATGGAGCCACTTATGTGTCAGGCACTGTTCCAGGTACTTTATGTATGGTATTCAATTCTTACAATAACAGTATAGGGAAATACTGTAATTGTCCCCATTTTATAGATGAGGAAACTGAGGCACAGAAAGGTTGACTCACTTGTTTAAGGTCACACAACTCGTGAGTAAAACAAGCCAAGATTCAGATTTTATCTCCTGAGACTCAGCTTTTAACCTTTATGCCATATTGCCTCTCATAATCACATCACTAAAAAAAAAAATAAGCCATGAATATAGAATATGGATGGATTTTGAATAATAGTTGATAAAATATTTTCTTTAAAAAATACAGTCGCTTTCAAAAAGAGATAAAAGATGTCTAATTCTGTGGTGATAAGGAATACTGGAGTGGGTTGCCATTTCTCTTCCAAGGGATCTTCCTAACCCAGGGTGAACCCAGGGCTCCCACATTGCAGGCAGATTCTTTACTATCTGAGCCACCAAGGAAACCCTCAAGGAATATTGAATTATGGAATTCTGGCTACAAAATTAAATGTACTCTCAGTGGAAAGAAAATTTGAGGCTTGAAGAGAAGCTGGCATATTTGCACTGAAAACTGATAAGGCTGGAAGATATCTGTGTAACTTGTGGATAGGAGAATGCATAACTAAGGAGAATACAAAAGAATAGGACAAGAATGTCAAGAGAGTTAAAGCCAAGGATTAGCTGAAGCTCACAAAAACCACTAAAGACAGCAGCAGCAATTTTTAGAGCTATTTTCAGAACAATAGATAGATCAAAATTACAGGTCCATTGCTTGAGAATGACGGTATCATGTTAAAAGAAAACACAGTACTTCCGTTTTTTTGGGGTTTTCTTCTGTCTATACCGAGAAAGATGACCTTTAAGCTGGCAACACTGAGAAATCATTGTGTTAGAGGTCACTGACATCCAGGGTAAGAGAAACTTTTGATAACTTAAATATTTTAGATGAGCTCAAATTCCAGGCCCAGGCAAATTACATTTTAGGCAATAAACAATCTTATTGATATGATCATAGCACTGTCATATTGTTTGAGAAATTTTGGAAAAGAGGGAAAAGAATTCAAAAGGTATGTAAGACCCCAGTTTCAAATAAGGAGAGATGATCAGTTATATTGTGTGTTTTAAATATTTACTCCAGAAGCAAAAACAATACAGTATATTAACACATATATATGGAATTTAGAAAGACAGTAAGGAGAACCCAACATGCGAGACAGCAAAAGGAACACAGATGTATAGAATAGA
>ML660765.1:13333304-13664917 GCA_007570785.1 Antilocapra americana | reverse complement strand
AGGGAGGTGTTGGAGGGGGGGGAAGAATATGTAAACCCATGGTGGTATAATGGAATTGTATAAAAAAAAAAAAAAAAGGGGGGAAAAAAAAAAAGAAAAAAAAATTTACTCCCCTTTCCTGCATGCACCTTTCATTTAGGCCCTTTTCTGTAGAGTCTACTTCCCACTCCATCAATGTCAGACTTTGCCATGTATCTTGCTATGGCCAGTGGAATGTGAAAAGTGACATGAGCTACTTTCAAGCAACATCTTTAAGAATCTCTGTTTTTTGCTATCCCTGTTAAAATATATGTTATCAGTTATTTAAATGACTGTATAGAAATTGTGTCTCTCAAGTTTATTTAACATTAGACCATTGCATAAGATAATTCTCTGGAAAAGAGATTCAATATGTTGGATGGAAAATTTAGAATTGATAATGCTATAATCTGTTGAAAAGATACTGAAAATATGTGATAGATTTTACTTTATTTTATTTATTTTTTTTGAAAATACGTGATAGATTTTAAAACTTGAAGTTCTAAATAACTTCATGTATAGCTTGAATAAATGTGGAACTTGAAGTTGTATTTGTAAACATCAGTTATATTGGATGAAGGAGAACTGCTTGTTGAAATTCAAGCAAAGCCAAATTGTATGGATTGGTCCAGACCTCAGATAGCATCAGTTTGCTGGTGCCTCTATAAAAACGAAAGTGATCTGAAACTATGTTAATAGTAGATATTTAATATACAGTTTATTAAGGGGTGATTGTGTATTAATATTATGTCTTATTCAAGTGTTATCCTTTAATAGGAATACTGATAAAACTCAAGAGTGTTGAGGTCAGTTTATTGGGTAGAATTGGACAGATAGAGCAAGTGTGTCTAAATCTGAAGAGAGAACACTTAGTCTGTTAAGAGAAGGCTAGAGGAGGAGGAAAGGATACCAGTTGCAGATGTGTCCATATGTAAGGGAGGAAGCTGACTATGCATTCATGTATCAAGACCTGCTTGGCTATCTTAACACTTGATCAGACTCCTGCTTTCCTGATCAACTCCACTCCCTGGTGATATGAAGCTATAAGTACATAGAAGGGAGTCACTGAATTAATACATATCATTTATGATAAAAAACCAAAGGTATGGTTTTTTCAGTGCTTTCTAATTCTGGATGAACATCAGGATCTTTGGGGAGCTTTTAAAAATGCAGATACCAAGCCTCACGTTAAACCTACTAAACCATAATTTCTGGTGGGGGGCCCTGGGGGGAATCTGTGTTTTCATAAAACTCCATTGATTCTAATGATTTAATGATTTGTGAGCCACTGTATCTTGTTAGGTGATAGGTGTTCCAGAGGCAAGAGCTGGATTAGCAAACAGTGGTATATCAGCACAAGAGGCAAGTCCAGGGCAGTGGTTCCTAGAGTTTGATCTTTATGGACCATTATAGCTTTTCAAGGAATAGAATTCATCAGCATAGGATGGCTAACTTTCTAGTAAAACCAACCAACCAACCAATCAAGTAAACTAGTATCCTTCTAGTTTCATTTAAAACAAAAATTTCAAAAGGACCTGGGCAGATCAAGATATAGGAAGAAAAGGCAACAATGTAGGGCATGTACAGTTCCATATGATCTCCCAACATGCTGCTCCACTGCTGAACAGGGTCAAAAGGCTCATAGCTGGGTTAGGGACTCTACTTCTGACTGGTGGAGGAGAGGCTCTGAAAAGAGAATGTGGGTGGTATGGTAGGGTACAGAGATGCCTCGGGTGATACAGGATCTGTGAGCAGTTGTTTGGGAAACCGGCTCTCCAGCTATAGAAGAAAAACGTGTGGGTCCCCAAATGGTGCATTAAAATGCATGAACAGCTTTCATATATAATAACCCTTGTTGTGCCAGAGGGCAGACCTGTGGGAGGAAGCCACGGCAGACCCATTTCAGTTTAAAGTAAACAAAAGTTTTCTGACAACCAGAGCTTTCCAGTAGATGTTAACAAACTACATGGAGATGGGATTATCTCCTCTGGAAGAGCTCAGAACACTTCTGAGTAACACTTTTTTAGAAATGTGATAAGTTAGGAGTTTGGGATTAACATATACACATTACTATATATAAAATAGGTAAACAACAAGGACCTACTCTGTAGCACAGTAGTATAAGATAGTCAGTATCTTATAAGAACCTATAATGGAAAACAATCTGAAAAAGAATGTATATATATATATACATACATATATATATATGCATATAACTGAATAATTTTGCTATATACTTGAAACTAACACTTATATATTAACTATACTTCAAATTAAAAAAAAAAGAAATGTGAATAAAACTGTTCCGGTCTAAGTTGGAAGCTGGATGAAAATCATTGTTTGTGAAGCCTGAAAGACCTTAATAACAACTTGGAAAGCCTTTTAAACAAGTAGAGATTCCCAGATCTCTGCTTAGAGCCATAAAAATAGAAACTCTCTGAATGGTACTAAGGAATCTGTATGTTTAATAGGTACCCCAGGAGACTAAGTTAAATTGCCTACTGCTGTGGAAGACAATTATATGAAGTGAACTCCCAACATATTGAAGCATCTGTGATGAAAGATTCTACAAAATTCATAAAAAGAACAATTTAATGGCATTAACATTTGAATATCCACTTAATATCACATGTTTTATTATCAGTTATTTAAAAGTTATATCTGAAACAACTGGTTATCTGAAAATCAACACAAAATAAGAGCACTGAACTGTTTTTAAAACATGGTTTGATTTGCGCTTGAAAGAGGAATTAGCTTCACATGAAGAAAAAGGGTTATGGACCTGATTATGAAATATGGATATGTAAAAATGTCAAACATAACATGTTTGTGCCAAAATTTTTAATTTATAGAAGTTAGTAATTCATTCTTTTCAATTTCAAATAACCTATTAGTTTAAAATGGTAGTAAATATATGTTTATTTTTGCAGAAGAGGACTTTAATTGGGACTTTTGTTATTTGGAAATAATTTTTCCTTTTTGTATTTCATTTTATTATAGCTTGAGTGACTGTCTCAGTAATACCATTATGAAAGCAGACTGGAAGAGTAACCCAAAGGTCCTCTGACTAGTTTTTGGAGTCTAGTCTGATCTGGACTGTTATCTCTTTTGAGGTTTTTTTTTCCTATTGAGTTCCTATTCCAGTCTTCTCTATGTAGATGATCTAAAAGGCTTTCAACTGTTGACAAGAGGCTAGGCCTTGAATTACAGGTATAAGAAACTAGACAGATGCCATCAATCAATTGACTATATAAACATTGCTCAAATTTTTTTGAAAGTCTAACCCTTGAGAAAGATTTTTCTAATATCTTTTGAGCTGTTCAATGCCTTAGAAATATTTCTCATAAACATATTTTCCTTCTCTTAGTATCTAGACTCTATTTGAATATTATTCATTTACATATTCAACAGAAACCTAGTGTTATGCCAGGCACAAGGCTAGGTATTGGGTAAATAAGAGCCTTGCTCTCAGGAAGCTATGCTCTGATAAAAAGAAAGAGATAATAAGCTTGTGGGTAAATATATAAGAATTTCAGCTAGTGACAAATGTTATAAGGAAAATCAAATAGATCAGAGAACTGTTGGGGGACTCTTCTTTAGATGGGGGGTTCTGGAAAAGGAGGTGATATTTCAGCCAAGACCTGAGCAGTTGTGAGAGAAAAGCTTCCAGGAAAGACTATATCCACTTCAAAGTTCCTGAGGTCAGAATAAGCTGAGGAATTGAGAGGTTAGTCTAGTACCATTGTAATGAAAACTTTTGGGGGAGGGGACAAAAGGAAATTAAAAAAAAAAAAAGGCAAGGACTAGATAATGCAGGATCTCACAGGCCATGATAAGAGTTTGAATGTATTCTAAATGTGATCAGTTCTAATTAGGCAGTGATGTTGTTGTTCAGTCACTCAGTCAAGCCTATGTATGACTGTAGCACGCCAGGCTTCCCTGTCCTTCCCCATCTCCTGGAGCCTGCTCAAACTCACGTCCGTTGAGTCAGAGATGCCATCCAACCTTCTCATCCTCTGTCATCCCCTTCTCCTCCTGCCTTCAATCTTTTCCAGCATCAGGGTCTTTTTACTTTTGTATTTTACAGAGATAACCCCAGCTCTGTGTAGAGAAGGGACCACAGTCAGTTAAGAGTGGAACGAAGACCAGCTTGAAGGCTATTGCATTAGTTCGGTTTAGAGCTGATGCCTGCTTGTTAGAATAAAGCTTTTGACTGAGGGAATGTGTGTGAAAATTATATCTATGCCCCTTTCAATATACATTTGCAATCAATAAGGTCACATGTGTGACTTGTACAACTTGATTCTTGAGTTTGCATTTTTCAGCCTTGATGTTCGCATGTCTAGCAAATATCATCAGTTTCATTTCTCCCTGCTCTTAGCTTACTACTGCCTTCAGTTGAGAATCACTGGGTCAGATGACTGAACAAGAAAACTTGGTCTTTATAGGCCAAATATGTGTATCCCAGTTAAAATCCAGAGACCAATACTCAGTTTTTTCTGCCATTTCCCTTTCTCTCCCCGCAGGCTCCTTCCCCTTAGTTTCTACCTGTTAATTTCTGTCTGCAGAGGAACACAGCTGCCCAGCTGCTCACCTTCTCATCTGTCTACTCTAAAAGACACATGGATCTTAATTTTTATCCTGTCATTTTGAGGGGTTTACTTTTTGTATATGGAGGAACACAGAGATGAATATAAATAAAAATGTAGGAAACACCTTAATTTATTCCACTAAAGGAGGGGAGGATGAACAAGTTACCTTTCCTTGTCATTAAATCATAGGTAGAGCTGAAGGGGGTGGGGACACATTGTTAACACTTCTTTTCAAAAAAGAAAAGTAATATGTTGACATGACAGTTGATAAGAATATAATAAAATCTAATGTTTACTGAGTGATTGTTATGTGGCAACCATTGTTGCCCAGGGTTTTCTTGGATTGATTCTCTTATTGTTATCCCTCTTCACAGATGAGGAAACTGAGGTTCAGAACTATTAAGTAATTGGTTCAAGACCCCATAGAGCAGCAGTCACCAACCTTTTTGGCACCAGGGACCAGTTTTGTGGAAGACAGTTTTTCCACTAACTGGGGTAGGGGAATGGTTTGAGGATGATTCAAGTACATTGCATTTCTTTATTTATTCTATTATTCCATCAGCTCCACCTTAGATCATCAGGCATTAGATCCTGGAGGTTGGGAACCCGGCCACAGACTGAGAGGGGTCACACAGGGGTTTTTCTTCTCTAGGCTATGCTGCCTCTCCAGGCGAGAGGACTTGAGGATCTGCAGAGACAGGAGCCTTTGCAGGTGTGGTGCTGAAGACCCATCTACCAGGTAGGTGTCCTGTCTTCCTGACTTCCAGTGTGGCCCTGTATCCTCCTTCAGGCTCTGTGCTGTCACCTCTGGGTCTTGTTTCAACCCCACTTTGCCTCTACCTATCCTTCCTCTGGGTCTTCATTGATAAGTATCTGTTTCATCGTCTGGCTGCCAAAATGGAAGGAAATATTCCCCCTCTCCTTATCCCTGAATTTCCGACTCAGGTGGTCCAATGCTCATTCACTTGATCGGCTGCCGTCTGCTCTCCTTATGTCTGAAGCGGGGAGCAGGAGAGCAGAGCTCCCTAAGCTACAGGGACACAATGCTTTCCTCTCTATGGTTTGTCCCCTTGGGTGTTGAGACATTCATTTATCAGCTTGTCACTCTCACAGGTATACTCCTGGTCACAGCAGGCTCCAGGAGATTACTTGTCTCGCTACTGAATTTTCTTTATATGTTTTTTTTTCAAGTATGTATGAAATTATAGTCTTGAGCTTTCCTTTTTCATACACAAACTAATCATTATGAAACCCAATAATGATCCCTGAGGGAAAAACCACATGGAGCAAAAGGGCTCAGACGTGGAGTGAGGGTGTTGGACAACAGACATCATTCTGGGATCGTGGACACAATTCTTTCCGGGGGGTCGGTGCACTGCATTTTTATGACTTGAAGCTATTTTTCAGGGTATTACGCCATAGTTTCCACAGAGTGCAATTGTGTGCTGTAATGTCCATTTTGCATGCTCTATATCAGTCGTGAGTCTGAAATTGCAAGGCTTGAGCATCATGTATTATTGATCCGATGATGTTTTGACTTTAACACAGGAGAGGGGAAAGCTTAAAGGACCAGAAAATTCAGAAGCACTTCATGAGATAAGGGGACTGATTTTCTGTAATCTCTTTGACAAAAAAGCTTTGACAGTTTATTCTTATAGGTGATGTGACTACAGGACAAGTTAACTTGATTATTTGCTTTTGAATATAAGAAAGGAGTGTGAGGGAGAAGTTTCTTTTAAATTTGAGATATAATTATGATTTTTATTCCACAAAATAGAAGATGGGTGTACCTCAGTATTTTACTTTGGAGAGAGAGATTTTGGCATTTCAGTCTTAAAGGCAGAGCAGCCCTGTTCTTGGGCCAAAATCAGAACAAGGAACATTCTGGCTTTTCTGACTCTAAGAAAAGAGGAAGAAAGTCTCACTTTTTATCTTCTAGCAAAATCTGTTTTTAAGAAGGCCTCAAGTACTTGTTTATACTAAAGTGAAAATGATGAACACTGCTTGAAACACCATCTCTCTCTCCCAAAGAATGATATAGTTTCACAAGGATCAAATCTTTAGGTGAAATAGTGGAAAAATCCTCCCAATTATTGATTTATATATTTGTCTGTCTGTTTACTTCTTTCTAAAAATTTATTTTGTACTTGTTCTGAAAGGGAGATTTAAGGCCATGCCTCATATGATTAAAAACATTACAAATAAATAATTGAGAATATTAGGATGACTCTAATATTGAGAATTTGGTGCTTTAGGGAGACATGGAAAGGATTCTTTGTTTTGTTAGAGTTGTTGTGGTGTTAGTTGCTCAGTTGTGTCTGACTCTTTGTGACCCCATGGACTATAGCCGGCCAGGCTCCTTGGTCCATGGAATTCTCCAGGCAAGAATACTGGAATGGGTTGCCGTTTCCTTCTTCAAGAATTGTTGTTAGAAATTCTTATTTTATCTTGAAATCTTACTAGGGCAAGAAGTGGGGTAAATTTATTAACTCCCTTATAGCAGATTTTAGCTTTTCATCATGTCTAGGATAATTTTTGGTGAAAAGTTAGTGTTTCTTAAACTCTTAGCTTGCTTGGGGCATTTAGTATGGTTCACTATTCTGAGATCAATTCTTTGATAGTCTTCTCATTGGTTATTGTTTAACTTCCCTTTAAACAACTTAATCTTCCAAGGAAGGTACAAAGTTCAGTTAATGTTTCTATTATTCCTAATTATGATAGCATATAAGACCACTGTATAACTAAAAATGCCTCCTAAAACAAAAAATTCATACGTCAAGCAATTAGCCTGACTCTGGATATCAGCGTTATGCAGGGTAATCCTGCACTAACAGGAAAATGCTGCCATGTCAGTGAAACGTTTCGTCTGTGTTCTACGCTGCCTGTGTGCTTCAATCCTATCTTCCACCGCCTCCTCCTCCCCTGCTGCTCTCTTTACAAGGACAGAATGTCAAAGGAGATCAAATGTTCCCCTAGAGGGATCCAGAAAGAAGAAAGTGGTAGACCTCCTCCTTTCTAGAGCTATGTCTATTTTGCAATTCGAGGAGGATGATTGCTTAGGATCCAGAATTCAAACTCAATACAGGGGGTTAGTTGTTTTTTTTTTTTTTTTTTCCTTTTTAAAAGTAGACGAAAACAGAGCCCTAGGAAACTTGAGTTGAAAGGGCTGCATGTACCAAGCAGAAAGAGATTGTGGTTCCCTTGCCGGTCCTCCCAGAACCTAGAACGGTGCCTGCATATGTATATGTTCAGTAAATATTTGTGAATGTGTAATGAAATCTTCCTTCTGAAACCTTGTTTCTAAATGTCAATGTAATAGGCGCTCTGAGGTACTTTCTGGGTACGAGAAATCCTTCAATTCCTACCCTGCTAATTGACTGAAGATGAGCTAGCATTGACTCATTATACTGTGTTGGTCAAGGTTGCTCAGCTCTGAAATCAAGTTACTTGGATTCAACTGGTACCTTCACCATTGTCTAGCTGTGTAAATATGGGGAAATTGCAGAGTTACTCTAGAACTGAATTTCCTCAGCTACAAAAGGGGTGATTAGGAGAGGGAATGGATGTATTAAGTGCATAGCACTAGACACCCACTGTGCTTAGTTGCTGAGTCATGTTCAACTCTTTGTGACCCCATGGACTGCAGCCTGCCAGGCTCCTCTGTCCATGGGGATTCTCCAGGCAAGAATACTGGAATGGGTTACCATGCCTTCCTCCAGGGATCTTCCCAGCCCAGGTCTCCTGCATTGCAGATGGACTCTTTACTGACTGAGCCACCAGGGAAGCCTAGACCCCCACTGCCTGATAAATATTGACCAGCAACCTACAGTATAGTAGCCCTAGGCCCAGGAGAGATCAAGTTCTGTGGCCTAAAAGGAAGACTCTTTTTGACTAGAAATAATAGGAGCTCCCAGGGATTTAAAGACAGATTGACAGCTACCATGACTTTTCAAGGTAGATAATAATTAAAAGATCATTGTAAAGGATTGCTTTCAAGAGAGAAGTAGGCTGCTATCAAAAGGTTGAGTCAGAAATAAATATTGGTGGATTTCTTTCTTCAAAGAGATTTTTAGAATTATTTCCAATAAAATAAAGAGCGTTTATGGGTCTAAAAAACCAACGTTTAAAAACCTTAAAGATGAGATTTTGTTTAGAAGTTACTTTTTGTTAACAAATATGTCATTCATTCAGCAAATACTTACTAAACTACTATATCTCAAGCATTGTATTAGGTGCTAGTGAGAAAAAAGTGGAAAAAAAATGTATGGTGCTTGTTCTTAATAAGTTTAGAGAAATATTCATTATAAGCAATGCCCTTCAAAGTCATTATCCTGAGATCCTATACATTTGTTCCAATAGTGCTGCTGTTGCTCTCAACACCTTCAAACAACTTTTGGGCAAGGCCCAAGCCCCACAAAAACAGTAGTGATCTCTACTTTTGGTAGGATCAATATTCAACTGACATTAAAATACCCCAAATCTCCTTTATTAGTTGGTTATTGCCACAGTTCAGAAATCCCCAGGTGCCCACTTATCCCCACCACTACAGTTTCCCCTATTGGACCCTCTAGAAGGACTCACAGTCCTGTCACTAAACAGTTAGTATTAGGATCTTGGTCAAAGTCCTCCAGTACCTTGCTCAGTGACATCTGTTCTAATTGATCTGTGCCCTGTCATACCTATTGCTGAGTATCTAATATATCACCCTTAATTTAGTGTCACATTGAAAGTGAAAGTGAAAATGGTAGTCACTCAGTTGTGTCTGACTCTTTGCAACCCCATGGACTGCAGCCCGCCAGTCTCCTCTGTCCATGGAATTCCCCAAGCAAGACTACTGGAGTGGGTACTCATTCTCTTCCCCAGGGGATCCTCCTGACCCAGGGATTGAACCCAGATCTCCCCCATTGCGCTGATTCTTTACCATTTGAACTGCCCTGGAAGCCCTTAGTGTCACTTTGCATTTAGTGTCATATTGCATTCCCCCTAATCCGGGTGCTCAGTGGGTAAAGAATCTGCCTGCAATGCAAGGGCCACATGAGATACCAGTTCGATCCCTGGATTGGGAAGATCTGTTGGAGGAAGGCATGGCAACTCATTCCATTTTTCCTGGCTGGAGAATCCCATGGACAGAGGAGCCTGGTGGGCTACAGTCCATAGGGTTGCAAAGAGTCATAAATGACTGAAGCAACACATGCAATCCTGTCACAGTCACTGTTTTTTTTTTTTTAACCTGGTGCATCTAGGACCCCATCTCCTACTCTAGGTTACCTTTACCTGACTTTAAAGCATAATGCTTGGCCATCTTTAAAGACATTCATTTTTTAAAAAAGGAACAGAGTAAGATTAAGTCCAAAAGAGAGGTCCTAAGATTATTCTGAACAAAGCAAACCTCATCAAGGTTTGTCTGAGGTATCCCAAGGTGACTGCTCAGAGGAGATGACATGCATTTCCTATGTAAATTATGGTGCTTTTATGAACAAAAAGAATTATATCACGCCAATTCCTTAAAGTCACAGCTTGCATATTAGATGAATGTCTGCTTTTGGAAAAGTTGTATTTAAAAGTCATAAACCTCACTTAGGAGCATTATTGAAACCTAGTGTATTTTTTTCCAGCTAACAAAATGTTAGCATAAAGGGATATGATATGCATTTTGGAATTCCTAATACCCAGATATAAAAATAAAATAACAGTGAATATTTTTTCCAATGCCAATGACAACGTGATCCAGAATCAATCAAAATTGTATGGCGTGGCACAATCATAGAGAAAGGAAAATCTTTTGTTTCCAGGAATGTGGATTCAGATACATGTATTGTTATAAAATACGCTGATTTTTAAGAGAAGAATTGATATGAGGGAATCTAAATTTATATTTACTTTGTTAAATGACACTCAAAAAACAAAAATGCCAATTGCCAAAACAAAACAAAACAAAGAAAACTTTGTGAAGATAGAATTATTTAATGATTGGTGGGACACAGTTTTAAAAGGGATGAGTATATGATACTTGTGCCAATGGCCATTTACTTTAGGTGTCATAGCCTATAAAGTTGATGAATGGTACTTAATAAACACTTCTACTAGTTCAGCTGCTAAATCATTGTATGAAAATCAGTAGATTTTTTCCCCCCATAATGATGGTAGATTTTATAGATAGCATTAATTCATTCTATAATGTTGACCATTGAACTGAGGTTTATTTGTTGAATGAGTGTACACAGAACTGATCAGAGGTAAGAATAGCATATCTTTGTGGATATTTTCTTAGGGCTTTATTTAAAAATAACAATGTTAATGTTTTTTATTTTCTTGCAAAAATAATTACAAATGTGTAGAAACTTTTTACAAATGACATAGAAAGGTTACCTACAGTTCCTACCAACTGTAAGCAACCACCATTAGTGTTTTTGTGTGTCCTGATACACATTTTCTGTACATGTGTACTATAAGTATGTATATGTGTATATATGTGTGATTTACAAAAAATGATCATATGCACTTTTTATTTTAGACATATATATCACAAATTTGTGATATATATGCCTCTTGTTAAATAATAAGATCTAATGGCACATCTAATAACAACAATAATTTTAACTAGTGATAAGCATAAATGAATTTTGAGGTAACTAAAGCAATTAGAGTAATAGTAGCTGCTATGTTCCATTTACTTCATTGCAATCTGTTGCTTATCTTAGTAATAGAAGGAAACACTCAATTTCAGTGAGAGGTTAATAAAAATAAAGATGTGAAATGTGTCCCTTCCAGACTCACAGATAGCTTGAATTTTATATGTGAACCTTCATAGCTTTAGGCCTCAGATTAAGAACTTTACTGAATTTATCAGATTAACTTGAAAGCATTGAAACTGGTAATCAGGGAGTAGTATTGTATGTTCCCCAAAGATTAGCCTTATGGACTTAAAATAACAAAATGGTACTAAACTTGGTGAAACCAATGGAGGTTGAGAATCATAATCTGTAACACAAATAGACCGGGATGATGAGTAATGGTGGAAGAAGCCAAGGAGAGCTGTGGGAAGCTAATTATGAGCAGGGTTTCAAAGGAATGGAAGAGCAGAGAAATACCCTGCTATTTCAGTCTTCTAATGAAAAGACAACGGGTTATTGAAAAGGGAAGAGTGAACTTTTCTCTTAGCTTAGTGAAACCAAATGTCCCTGTTTCAACAACCAGTATTTCGTAGTCATGAAATATTATCTTCAGTGACAAGTCACCCTGTTGTGTCCATCTCTTTGCGACCCCATGGACTATGCAGTCCATGGATTTCTCTAGGCCAGAATACTGGAGTGGTAGTCTTCCCTTCTCCAGGGGATCTTCCCAACCCAGGGATCGAACCCAGGTCTCCTGCATTGCAGGCAGATTCTTTACCAGCTGAGCCACAAGGGAAGCCCAAGAATACTGGAGTGGGTAAACTGTTCCTTCTCCAGCGGATCTTCCTGACCCAGGAATTGAACTGAGGTCTCCTGTGTTACAGATCTATTAGCCTTTACCAACTGAGCTATAAGGGAAGCCCTTCAAAATATTACCTTATTTCCTCTAAATACCCAAGTGATACAAGCTCCAGTCCCACAGACCAGCCTGCCTGCCTGCCTGAAATGGGCCCCTCCCACAAGGTTTCCTCTAAGTTTCCTTCCCTTCCCCAGGGATGCTGTCCTGAGGATGCACAGGATAGAGCAGATCCTCGCATATTTTCCAGTTGGGCTTTCTGCAGAGCCACCAAGTAGTGCCTCTGTTGTCAGTCACCCTCATGAGGTTGATGGGAAGATGTTTGTTCTACCTTTCTGACTTGGTGTGGGGGGCAGGTGTGCAGTCTTATCTATGCCCTTAGCTACTCAGTTCCAAGCACAGACTGGTTCTCCTAATTCCACACAGCAGAGACCAGGCTGCAAGTTCCTACAAAACTTCACCCTTTGTGGGATGTGGGCCAGGTCATGTTGGGAAGTACTACCCAGAGTATAACAACTAATGTCTAGGACCAGCCTTCCCTCAGGGCAGCTAAAGGGATTTCTCACTCTCTGGCTCTGTTTGGAAGTGTTAAATACTCCCAAAAAGTCCCCAGAGGGAAGAGAAGTTCTCTCCTCTCAGTGAAAGTCCTACTCCTCATAGTCTATATTTCTGACCCTTCCTGGGATCGACTGTGAAAATACAATATGGGGAAGACCCGAGCTATACCCACAGAGTTCATTGTCTGTATATTCTGGATTATTTAGTAAAAAATAACATCTTGAGTAGAAATGCCAAAGGCTAGCCTATTTCTTTTTTCAGTTTCTCTTCTAACATTCAGCAAAGTTCATACCTGCATCTATTTTTTATGTCTTTAAGTCTTCTGGCAACAACTACTGCAATAAACACATCTTCATGTCTTTTGCCCATTTTCTAATTGGATGATTTGTTTTTTTATGGTTTGGTCTTGAAAGTTTCTATGCAATAGGCTTTTGTCGAATATGTGGTTTGCAAATATTTTCTTCCAGTCTGTTTTTTTTTTTTCTTTTTTGGTCTTTTGCAGAGTTTTCCTTTTGATGAAAGGACAGTTTATTGATTTTCCTTTTTATGGGTTGTGTCAAGTCTAAGAATTCTTTGCTTGGATCTCAAACCCAAAGATTTTTCTCCTGTTTTTTTCCTACTAGTTAGAAGGTAATGTAGTTTAACATTTTTACATTTAAGGTCATGATCCATTTTGGGTTAATTTTTGTATAAGACATTTAGGTTTCTACCTATTTATTTTCTTTCTCCCTTCCTCCCTCCCCCTCCTTTCTGTCCTTATCCAATTGCTCCAGCATCATTGGTCAAAAACTCTATTCTTCCTGCATTATGTTTGCTTTGTACCTTTGTCAAAAGTCAGCTGGGTGTGGGTATATTTCTAGGTTTTCTATTCGGTTCCACTGATCTGTATTTCTGTCCTTCCATCACCCCACAATTTTGATTACTGTAGCTACGCAGTAAATCTTAAAATTGGGCAGACTGATTTCTCCTCCATTATTCTTCTTAAAACTTCCCTGGTGGCTCAGATGGTAAAGCATCTGACTACAATGCGGGAGACCCAGGTTTGATCCCTGGGTTGGGAAGGTCTCTGGAGAAGGAAATGGCAACCCACTCCAGTACTCTTGCCTGGAAAATCCCATGGACGGAGGAGCATGGTAGGCCACAGTCTATGGGGTCACAAAGAGTTGGACATGACTGAGCAATTTCATTTTCACTTTCACATTCTTCTTAAAATTGTTTTTTTAAAGCTATTCTAATTATTTTGCCTTTCCACATAAATTTTAGAAAGAATAATCTTGCCTAGATCTTTGGAAGGACTGATGCTGAAGCGGAAGCTCCAATACTTTGGCCACCTGAAATGAAGAGCTGACTCATTAGAGAAGACCCTGATGCTGGGAAAGATTGAGGAAAGGAGAAGAGAGCAACAGAGGATGAGATGGTTGGATGGCATCACCGATTAAATAGACATGGACTTGGGCAGATTCCAGGGGATGGTGAGGGACAGGGAAGTCTGGTGTGCTGCAGTTCATGGGGTCACAAAGAGTCAGACACGACTTGGCAACTGAACAACAGCAACATATCTACAAAAATTCTGGTTAGGATTTTGATGAGAACTGAATTAAATCTATATATTCATTTAAGGAGAGTTAACATCTCGACTATGTTGACTCTTCCAGTCCAGAGACATAGTGAGTTCAGTTCGGTTCAGTTGCTCAGACATATCCGACTGCAACCCCGTGGACTGCAGCATGCCAAGCTTTCCTGTCTTCCACTGTCTCCTGGAGTTTGCTCAAACTCATGTCCACTGAGTTTCCTTTTTTCCCCATCTATTAGCCATGAAGTTATGGGGCCAGATGCCATGATCTTAGTTTTTTGAACGCTGAGTTTTAAGCCAGCTTTTTTACTCTTCTCTTTCACCCTCATCAAGAGGTTCATAAGTTCCTCTTTGCTTTCTGTCATTAGGATGGTTTCATCTGCATATCTGAGGTTATTGATATTTTTCCTGGCAATCTTGATTCCAACTGGTGCTTCATCCAGCCCAGCATTTTGCATGTTGTCCTCTGCATATAAGTTAAATAAGCAGGGTGACAATATATAGCCTTGACAAGACACAGTATGTCTTTGCATTTATTTAAATCTTTTTTATTTTTATTTCTTTCATTAGCATTTTGTAGTAGTCAGCATATACAAATCTTATTAGGTTTACACCTAAGTATTTTAGTTTTCTTTAATGATTGTAATTAGTATTATATTTTTAATTTTGATATTTACTTCATGGCACCCCACCCCAGTACTTTTGCCCGGAGAATCCCATGGGTGGAGGAGCCTGGTGGGCTGCAGTCCATGGGGTCACGAAGAGTCAGACACAACTGAGCGACTTCACTTTCACTTTTCACTTTCATGCATTGGAGAAGGAAATGGAAACCCACTCCAATGTTCTTGCCTGGAGAATCCCAGGGACGGGGGAGCCTGGTAGGCTGCCATCTAGGGGGGCACACAAAGTCGGACATGACTGAAGTGACTTAGCAGCAGTGTATAGAAGTGAAATTGATTTTTGTATAATCAGTTTATTTTGTATCCTATGCCCTTGCTAACTGACATAGTATTACTAGAAGCTTTTTTGTTGATTCCTTGGGATTTTCTATGTAGACAGTCATGTCATCTGTAAGTAAGTAGTCCTGTTTCTTTCTTTCTGATCAGTATGCCTTTTATTTCCTTCTCTTGCTTTATTGTACTATCTAGAACTTTCAGTAGTATGTTGAATAAGAGTATGAGTATCTTTGCTTTGTTTCTGATCTTGGGAAAAAACATTTTGTTTTTCATTATTAACTATAATATTAGCCTTATCAAGTTGAGGAAGTTCCCCTCTATTTCTAGTTTTCTGAGAGTTTTTATTATGAATGGGTATGGGATTTTGTCAAATGTTTTTCCTTATCAAGTGATATTATCATGATATTTTTATTAACTTGTAGGAAATCAGTCTTGAATATTCATTGGAAGGACTGATGCTGAATCTCCAAAACTTTGGCCACCTGATGCAAAGAACTGACTCATTAGAAAAGACCCTGATGCTGGGAAAGACTGTAGGCAGGAGGAGAAGGGGATGACAGAGGATGAGATGGTTGAATGGCATCCCTGACTCGATGGACATGAGTTTGAGCAAGCTCCAGGAGGTGCTGATAGACAGAGAGGCCTGGTGTGCTGCAGTGCATGGGGTTGCAGAGTCGGACATGACTGAGTGACTGCACTGAACTGAATTGTTGATATATTACATTGTTGTTTTTCAGTCACTAAGTCATGTCCAGTGCTTTGTGATCCCATGGACTGCAGCTCGCCAGGCCTCCTTGTCCTTCACTGTCTCCTAAAGTTTGCTCAGATTCATGTCCATTGAGTCAGTGATGCCATCCAACCATCTCCTCTGCTGCCCCCTTCTCCTGCCCTCAATCTTTCCCAGCATCAGGGTCTTTTCTATTGAGTCAGCTTTTTCCAATGAGTCAGCTCTTTGCATCAGGTGACCCAAGTATTAGAGCTTTAACATCAGTCCTTCCACAGAATACTCAGGGTTATTTCCTTTAGGATTGACTGGTTTGATCTCCTTGCAGCCCAAGGGACTCTCAAGAGTCTTATCCAGCACCTCAGTTCAAAGGCATCAGTTATTTAGTGCTCAGCCTTCTTTATGGTCCAACTCTTACATCTGTTCATGATTATTGGAAAAACCATGGCTTACCCTATACAGACTTTTGTCCACAAAGGGATGTCTTTGCTTTTTAATATTCTGTCTAGGTTTATCATAGCTTTCCTTCTGAGGAGCAAATGTCTTTTAATTTCATGGCTGCAGTCACCTTCCACAGTGATTTTGGAGCCCAAGAAAATAAAAACTGTCACTGCTTCCACTTTTTCTCCTTCTAGATTACATTGGCTAATTTTCAAATATTGAACTCTCGATAAACTGTACTTGTTTATGGAATATAATTTCTTTTATTTATTGCTAGATTTTATTTGTTAGTGTTTCTTTTATGGCTTTTACAGGAGTGATGTCGGCCTGTAGTTTTCTTTTCTTGTACTCGCTTTGTCTGGTATCAGGGTAATACTAGCTTCATAAAATGAATTGGAAGTATTCTCTCCCTTTTATTTCTGGAAGAGATTGTGTACAATTGATGCTAATTTTTCTGTAAATAATTGGAAGAATTCTCCAGCGAAATCATCTGGTCCTGGAGATTTCTTTCTTGGAGATTTTAAATTATGAATGTAATTTCCTTTATAGTTATTTGGCTATACAAATTATTTATTTAATACTGTATTGCTTGTGGTACTTTGTGCTTTTCAGAGATGGTCATTTCATTTAAGTTGACTTAACGTGTATAAAATTTTTCACAGTACTCCTGTGTTACCCATGGCCTACTGTGATATCCCTTGTTTAATTCCTAGTTTTGCTAATTTGTGGATTCTCTCTTTTTTTTGATCTTTATTATTTATTTTGGATATATATATTTTCTTTTTTTCTAGGTTATTCTGGTAGTAGCTTAGATTATTGACTTGAGACTTTTCTTATTTTCTAATGTAAACATTTAGTTCTATAAATTTCCCTGTCAGCATTGCTTTATTTGTGACTCCCAAGTTTTCATATGTTCTACTTGCATTTTCATTAGGTTCAGTGTTATTTTTAATTTCTCTTGAGACTTCCCCTTTGACTCATGCATTATTTAGAAATGTATTGTTCCTGTTTCTGTTATTAATTTATATTTTACTTCCATTGTGGTCAGAAAACAAACTGTATGATTTAAATTTTTTACATTTGTTGAGGTTTGTTTTATAGCCTGTGATGTGGTTTATCTGGGTATATGTTCCATAGTTTTGTAAAAGAATGTGCATTTTGCAGTTGTTGAGGAGACTGCATAAATGTTGATTCAATTCTGTTGGTTGATGGTGTTTTGAATTATTTTTCTATTCTTGCAGATTTTTCCATGTAGTTGTTCTACCAGTTGTCAAGAGAGAGATGTTGAAGTCTCAATTATAGTTGTAGATTATTTGACTCTTTTATCATTTTGTCATGTCACTCTCTGTCTCTGGTAAATCTTTGCTCCTTAATTTGTCTGATATTAACACTCGCTTTCTTCTTTTTTAAAGACTACATTTATTTATTTTTGGCTCTGCTGGGTCTTCACTGCTGAACAGACTTTTCCTTGTGGAGAGAGGGACCGACTGTTGGTTGCAGTGTGTGTGTTTCTCATTGGTTGCAGGGCACAGGTTCTAGGCATGAGGGCACAGTAGTTGCAGTTCCTGGGCTCCAGAGCACAGGTTCAATAGTTGTGGTGCGGGGGCTTAGTTGCTCTGTAACATATGAGATCTTCCTGGCCCAGGAACTGAACCTGTGTCTTCTGCCTTGGCAGGCGAATTCTTTACCACTGAGCCACCAGGGAAGCCTCGCTCCTGCTTTCTTTTGAATAATGTTTGTTTGATTAATTTTTTTCTATCTTTCTACTTTCATCTTATCTATATTATATTTGAAGTGAGGTTCTTATAGGCAGCATATAGTTGGACCATGTTTTTTAAATCCCACTGCTAATCTCTATCTTTAATTGGTGCATATAAACATACTTTTATCTATGAAATTTATTTTCTAAACCCTAAATAAGTAATACACACAGTGAACAAAATTCAAAAGATATCAAAGAGAACATATTAAAAATTGGGCTCCTTCTACTCTTTCCCCCAGTCTTCCCATCTAAGCAACCATCTTCTTCAGCCTTCTATCATCCTTCAGAGCCATGTAAATATTTATAGGACTGTATATCTTTTCTTTAAAAAGAAATACAAACAAGAGCAAAGTATATATACTGTCCTTTGTCTTGCTTTATATATGTGTGTGAGTGCTAAATTGCTTCAGTTGTGTCTAACTCTTTGCAACCCTATGGACTGTAGCCCACCAGGCTCCTCTGTCCATGCGGTTCTCCAGACAAGAATATTGGAGTGGGTTGCCATGCCCTCCTCCAGGGTATCTACCCAACCCAGGGATCAAACTCAGGTCTCCTGCATTATAGATGGATCCTTTACTACTGAGTCACTGGGGAAGCCTTCTTTACATGTACTTAATACCATATCTTAGAGATCTTTCTATGTTGATACATATAGAGCATCCTGGTAACATACAGACAAAAGTATCTCTTCTAGCTTCAAAAGTCTTAAAAGCAAGTCTCAGGGGCACACTCCATCCCCCTTCTGATGTCTATTTCAGAAGCTTTCTCTGTCTCTTTTCTTACTTTAATAAAACTCTGCTACCCACACACACACAGAAGAAAAAAGCCAGTCTCAGAAAGTGTGCTGTTCTGCACAAGAAGATTAAATCTGAAAATCTACATGAATTGAAGACATTTAAGGAACAGAATGGAGAATATAATTTATCATGGAATATGTAAATTGCTAAATATATATAGCTTGAATAAGAAATAATTTATAAGAAACATGATGGGAATCTATTTATAAGTCATACATTTCCAGGGAGTTGTGAAATTATTGAGCATCAGTATATACATGGCTAAGAATAATGGAATGAAACCAAGAAAAGGAAAGGCTGTATTGTAAGTCAAAATATAGCTCCTGGCAACTTTGTAGAATACTTTATGCTCTTATTTCTTGCATACTCAGACAGGAAAAGCCTAATATCCCATGAAATAGATGACAATTTTAGATCTTGGAATTTTTATTTGCCTTTTTATGAATTGCAAAATAAACAGATTTACGAAGAGAAGATGTTTAATCTATTAAACAAAAATATATTAGGTACCTACTGCGTCCCTGACACAGTTCCAGTCAGTAAACAAGACATACAAGGTTTCTGCAGCCTTAGAGCTCATATTCCGGGGAAGGTGATGAGGAAGAATGAAAATAAAGGAATAAAAATCAAGGAAAAAAAAAAAAAACACAGGTAGTGTTCGGCATTTTGGTGAGAACAAAATGGGAGTTATGTGTTACAGAGACACAGGGAGAATGTTTTAGAGTTGGTGTTAGGAGATGCTGTTAAACTGAGAAGCCCAGGAAATCATACCCATAATCCAAGAAAAAGTCTTGTGCTTACATTGCCCTAGTTTGCTCTGTCCTCCTCTGACCCCTTTCTGGCCAGATCCTTAAGCCACAGCACAGTCCCACATTCTTGGTGAGGCGTCCTGGGATGTTCCTGCCAGGAGGAGGCAAGTGCACCTGATGTAACAGCCGCTGTAAAGGCTGAACTGAGGATGATCTGACTGGCCTGGTGCAGGAAGGGCTGGAGAGCAGAAAAAACCACAAGCAGAAAGGCCAGATGAGGAAATTAAGCTAAATATATACTATCTCAAGGATATTCCCAGAAGTCACTGTTAAAATTAAATCCTTGCTCACAATGAAATACTGTACAGCAAAGGTTCTCAAACAGTTTGGTCTGAGGACCTTTATGCCCTTAAATATTACTGAAGACTCTAAAGAGCTTTTGACTATGTAGATTATAGCTATTCATGTTTACTGTATTCTTATACAAAACTGAGAAATTTAAAAAAAATGTTTCTACATTAAAAAATAATGCTGAACTCATTGCATGCGAGTGCAGATAGCATATTTTTATTTGAAAATCTATTTTTCCAAACAAAAAATTAGTGAGAATAGGGGCCTTGTTTTACATTTTGTGATCTCTTAGACAGTTGGTTGTGAGAAAGTAGCTGGTTTATCACCTCTGCTTCTCCAGTGATCTATTGATATATGTTTTATTTAAAGCATAAGAAGAAATCACAGCCTCACATAGGTAAATTCATTGTTTCTTTTGGGGATAAATTTGGATATTCTTTGATACTACATTGAAACTCGACAAGCGGTAGTATTTTAAAGGTTAGTTGTAATGTGGATTCTGAATTCACAGCAATAAACTTTTTATATTTTGTTAGAAAATCCATTGGTCTATTATGAATTTTGAGTGGATCTTTTACCCATGCATGATTTTGTATCATGCATTACTTATTTGAAAAATATCGGTACACTTAGTTATACAGATCCTTCAAATGTTTATATATTTCCTCCTATAGTTTTTTTAAAATCATGTAAAGTCATTAAATATTGGGAAGATGTCAAGTATATGGTATACGTTTTCCAAAATCCTAATTTTGTTTTGAACGCTCAAATTTTTTTGTCATTGTCATCAAGTACCGCTTGTCATTTTCCTTGAAGGTACAGGCGCATTTCCTTTACTTTTGAGAAAATGTTTAACACATCCAATTCTTAATAACCACAGTTTTCCTGTCAATAATTCTTTTAAGTAATAATAGTGTTCTGTGACAAAAGTGACTAGTTTAGTTTGCATCTCAGACAAATTGCTTTGACTCATGAGTCCTTTGGGGCATCTCAGAATCTGCCTGCCAGGGCAGGATGCATGGATTTGATCCCGGGGTCAGGAAGATTCTCTGGAGAAGGAAATGGCAACCTGCTCCAGGATGCTTGCTTAGACAATTCCATGAACCTAGGAGCCTGGCAGGCTACTGTTCACGGGGTCACAGAGAGGTGGGCACGACTGAGCAAACATGCATGGGTTCTCTTCATCGACTTTACATTGGGATGCAGTAGAGGTCCTTTATGCATAGTGCATATCACCCTGAATACTAAAATCAGCACTCATGGGTTGAAAGTGACTGTGTCCCCAGATGTCTTTCTTGAAGAATCTCATCAGGGAAAGGTCTTCTCAGTTTACTCCTGAGAGACTGGAGCTAGGAATCATGGCGTATACTGTGCCAGGCCATTAACAACGTACTTTGTTTGCCCACAGCTCCTTGCCATGCAGTATGTAGTTAGGAAATGAAGAGAAAGTGAGACAGACAGAGTATATGTAATTAATATAAATTAATTAAGCTAAGGGCTTTCGAAGAAAGAGAAGTAGAGGGGAAACTAACATTTATTGTGGGTCTACTGTATTTCAGGCACTATCTAGGCACTTTACATGTATTCTCTCACTTAATCCTTAGAATATACCTCTGAAGTAAATATTATACCTATTTTATAGATGAGGAAACTGAGCCCTGTCAGGATACTAAGTAATTAATCCAAGGTCATAAAGCAAATAAGTGATATTATATAGGCCATGCCAAAGTTGTTGGCGTGACTGACAAAACTGGTATCTCTGAAATTCTTTTCTCTCACTGAATCCACTGAAGACCCTGCTCTGTCTCTTGCTAGGAGGCTGTCAGAATCTGTTACAAAGGTTCTAAAGTCACCTTCTTTGGGGGCCTCTGACTGGCCCTATTTGTTGCCTAATAAACAATTTTCTCTCCCCTTTCTTCCTTGCTGTCTGTCATGGTAGAGGCAGAAAAATGCTAAATACTGGTTTTCCCTTCCTCCTTTGTTGTTATGGGTTAAGCCCGTGACTCGGTCCTGGCTAATGGAACCTGAGGAGAAGTTTGGTAAAACTTCTGAGAAGGTTTACCTCTTATCACAGAGATACATAAGAAGAGTCTCTACATTTCCTGTCCTTCCTGCTTTGGACATTGACTTGTGAAGATGTGACGTTTGGAGCTGTAGCAGCCGTTTTGTGACCATACAATTTCCTTATACATTTTTTTCTCTTGCCAGGCTGTATGATTCGTGGGATCTTAGTTCCATGACTAGGAACTGAACCCAGGCATTTGGCTGTGAAAACCCAGAATTCTAACCACTTGACTGCCAGGAAATTTCTTCCTCATGCTTTTTATTTTCACATGGTAAAATATACCATCAGGCACACTGGAACTTAACTATAATTAATCTCTTTTATTGATCTGTGAAGCACAGGCTATGTAAATAAAATGACTATAGTAAAAAAATATAATTTTATGCAAATATTTTTTAGGAGAAAGAGACTTTTGAGATGATCTTGGTTATCAACTCTTCATTTTACTGAGAAAAGAAACCCAGAGCAATTAACAGTCATTCCCAAAGTTACAGAGCTGGCTAGATTCTGTACTAAAACATGGGTCTTCTGACTATATTCAGTGTTAGTTCCAGAAGACATTCCTTGATGAATAAGACATCACTCATATGTAGCTATGCCATTGAAAATATTTGTGACTAGTAAGTTGACTATCTGAAATGATTCAGCTTGTTTGGTTCATTTTTGTTTCTAAATAGTTCTGAACTTAGTTGGCTATTTAGTGATATTATCGACATTCTTTTCTTATGACAGTCTTCCTTGAGTTTAATAAGTTATTTGAAATTAAAGTACCATGATTTCACTTATTCTGCAGAAAATAGACCTAATATATTTTCTCTGATGCTCTTGCCCAGTGTCATTTATCAGAGAAAGAAGAGCTGTATCACTTTCTGGTACCATTATATATAAAGTTTATGCTTTACTGAAGGAGATTATAGTTAATTTCATTCATAGGATATATTTTTAGTGCCAAATTAAGCAGTGTCAGGTCATTATGAATGACGTGAAGGTCACTTTGTCCTCTGTAGCCTATTCTGGGTTGATTTGTGTCCCCTAACAAGTTATGCTGATGTGCTAACATCTGATGCCTGTGACTATAACCTTATTTGGAAATAGGATCTTCATAGATATGATGAAGTGAAATGAGGTTCTACTTCATTAGTGTGTGCCTCAAATCCAATGACTGGTGTTCTCATGAGGGAACAGGGATTTGGACACAGAGACACAGAGGAGGCACTAGAAGAGTCCCATGTGAAGATGGAGGCTGAGATGGTAAGAAGAGCAAGGACTGCTGGCAACTACCAGAAGCTAGGGAGAGGCAAAGAAGGATCTGTCCTGGAGTCTTTAGAAAGAGTGTGGCCTGGAGGACACTTCAGTTTTGAACTTCATACTTCTGCCCTCCGGAACTGTGAGAAAATAAACTTTTGTTGTTTTAAGATGCCAAATTTGTGGTAATTTGTTACGACAGTCACAGAATGCTAATTCCTCTTCTCCAATGACACACAGTGGCAAGTTGCTTGTCAGCGTCCTCCTCGGGGTTCAAGTCAGTTGAAAAAGGCAGCATTTGCTGTTATGGCATCCACACAAGTAGTAGAATTCACTTTGAGGTGGTCAACTTGGGTCACCTGCCCACCCCCGAATCAACTGGTAATGTTGAGGTAATTAGGTGTCTGACTGGCTGCATCTGAGTCATATGCTCAGGGTGAAGGCCCACCCATCCACACGCACTGATTTCCCAAAGGAAGTTTACCAACTAGTTCGGAGCCAACAAGTATCTACCATATGAGCCCTATCAGAGTTCTTTCACGTCTTGATGCTAGCCTCTCCTCCGTCCTTATTAGTTTGCTTTACAGATCATTTAAAGTACTACACTATGGTTTGTATTTTTCTGGCTTCTCTTCTTCTTAAGGAGAAAGATTCCTGTAAATTCCTGGAGGTTAGTGAAATGTTTATTTTTAGTTGGTGGCCCAGATTGTACATAATATTTTCTTGTTGGTGTTGTTGAATTTAATATTAAAGAGGTACTTAACAGTAAATTTATTGTTATAGTGCTAAATATCTTACTGTAATAGCAAAATTAGCCAGGAATACATCTAGAATATATTCAGACTAATTTGGTACAGTATTACTTCAATTCTATAGTATCTGATATGTACCAATTCAGTATACATGTCTTTTCTTTTACTTTCTCCATAAAATTACCTTTTTATTTACCCACCACACCTCATTTTTTAATGATGTAAATATAATCAATGTTTTATTTCATCATTATAGCAAAGCCTACAATGTTCAATATATAATCATTTTGTTAAAATATATTTCTTATATATGGAAGTTTTGTTTGCAAAGAAATTCATGTTGATCAGCAGGTAGGGCTTTGAGGAAATCACTAGATCAAGTGTTGTAAGAGCAACTTTGAAGACTGAAGGAGCAGATATATCTGCTTTTTTAAAGGGGTGTGTCGTTTGCTTGCTGTTTTCAGATTTCATTCGGCCAGTGCATCAGTAACTTCTGTTCTTTGTGCCATGAAATTTATCATTTTTAAACAATAGTGGCAGCAGACATGTATCTTCATGGCCCTTAATGCTTTGTTTTTGACCTTTTATGTTTTCGTTATAGGTGCCTCAAAAAACAGAAATTTATGTTTCTGCATTTCTGAGGCAATAATATATGTGCCATCTAGCATCTAAATGACAACATATTCTGTCTTCCGTGAGGACAGAAGGAAAGGTTGTTAGAAACCCTCTTCTCCTTGGGTGTATGAACTTTACATTTATCTATACTGTTGGCTGATAATCAGGACATGCATTTTTATAAGGGATGCCTCAGATCTGTGAGGTAGACCAACACCAGATGAATCCAAATGACTTAAGAAATAATAAAAAATTGTAACCCAGTGAAGAAATGAAAAACCAAGTTTCAGATCTATTAGAATTATATTCTCTCTTCCATTGTAATATCAAATGTAAAACGTGAATTTTCTTTCACACATTCAAGTAATCAATACCAGTAATAGTCTTATTTTTTAAAATAATTATTTAAAAGAAAATTGAAAGGGAGGATAAAGGGATGTAACAATACAAGTCATAAAATTACATGCAACTTATACCTTAAAACACATGAGGAACCTACTAAATAATAAAGAGTTAATGAGAGTCCAAAAATAAAGGGTGGAAGAAGCTCATTCATGTTACTGTAGAAGAGGGGAGAGTATTGAGTTTACTTGAAAGCAGTGAAAGTAAAACTATCAATATGTTGGAAGGTTTCTGAAAAAATGTTACTTCTGAGCTATGACTACCTCCTTAAGAAAGTAGATAGCTAGTTCTCTCTCTTGGGTGGTTTTTTGTTGTTGTGATTTTTGAATATTTATAGATCTAACAGAAAGAGTAATAAAGACAAATTATTGCTTAAAGATAAGTGGAGTGAAAGTTAGCTGCAGTCATGTCCAACTTGTTGCGATCCCATGGACTGTAGTCTCCCCGGCTCCTCTTCCTTCCTCCATGGGATTCTCCAGGCAAGAGTACTGGAGTGGGTTGCCATTTCCTTCTCCAGGGGATCTTCCCGACCCATGGATCAAACCTGGGTCTCCTGCATTGCAGGTAGATTCTTCACCAACTGAGCCACTATGACTGATAAATATTATTAATGGGAAGTAATTTGGCTAAATCAGGAACTTTATACTTAGAGCTATTCTATTACATGAATCTATTGAGGAAGAAAAACGAATTTAGTTATTAATAACTCTCCTTCATCCTCCCATCTCTTCCCCTTTCTGTGTTTTTGAATGTCTACAGCTCTTCAGTTACTAACCTACCTAACTTAGCATCCCTCTGAGGAAGGCCAAACTCCTAATATGACACTAACTATATTATACAATATATACAATAACTACAGTTATTTCCTGAACAGCCTCTATTTTTACCTGTTTTCACCTTGTACTTCTCAGATAGGGAGAGAATAAGAATCAGTACAAACATAGGTCTTTCTGAACCTGCAGAAATTCTTACCAAAAGACCTCAACTGCCCATTGGCTGTACCAGCTGGGAAATGAGGACTAAAAGGACTCATTTCTTGTCTCTGTACAAACTGGATGTCTTTCTTTAGTCATTTATCAACTGAGGGATTGATCCAAAGGTGACAGCAGATTTTATAATCATTGGGACAAAGAGCAGTAGGGACTCTTTAAACATAAACAACCTTCTGGGTGATGACAATTAGAGGGAAAAAAATCAAATTTATTTTGGATTATAAGAATTATTTTATTGCAGAAAGTGAGTAGTATTTTCACCTTTTCCAGTTTCTTGTCTAAGTTTAACTCCCCCTACCCTGGATTCTGCTCAGCTGTCATCTTGGCAACTACACCACGGAATCATTTCCTGTCATGACATTTTTAGAAACCAAAATAACAGCATTTACAATGTAACAGCTAAATATTCTTATAAGGTACCTGGGTAAAACAAGCATTTTTGCATGGCAGTTTTGAGTACACCACTGGGTGTGTATTCAGGCAGAATCTCGTCTGGGTGTCCACAATTTCTAACTAACCAACAGGCTGACTGGAGCATTGCTTGCTGTCATTCTAAATCATACCTCATGTACACAGCTGGCAATATTCTAGCTTCCAAGCTTTTCCCATTTAGTTCCTTGTCTTAATTTTAGTGCAAACGTATATTTGGTGTTGGGATGCTTTTAATAAGAAAAGGCTGCTGTGTAATTTTCTGTTAAAAAAAATGAAGTAGAGGCACATTGTAATATTTCTTGGGCATATGAGATAACATAAATGGAATGTCAGTTGGACAAATTCAATACATTTTGAATTCTTAGGATTTTTTTAAAGAAAAAGATTACTCATGTTTTTCCAATAGAATTATTTACTCAACCTTTTACATCATCAATTTTCCATTTCAAATTTAGTGCAGGGTAAACTCAGAGAGGTGTTGGGAAAATCATCTGAAGTATCTGTAGACAGTCAGTGCTCTTAAACCATGATGGCAAGACCTCAAAAATAGATGTAGCCCCATCAAAGTTAAATTGAATGACTCAGTGTCTGGACCACTCAGAAACTTTTTTTTTCCCCCCTGGTTAGGAAAGGGGAAACACTTTTCACTTTAGAACTTCAGATTCATGGATGGAGGAAGTTTGTTTGGTTTTGTTTTTAGATGGAGGAAAAGTTCCATCACAGGAAGCTTGAAATAAAAACTGAAGCCTCTTAAAAACATGTAAAGTAAAAGTCAGATCACTTGTTTTTCATTCATTAGTCTAGAGCTATGCCTGAGAGATCAGTTGATCCGACTCCCATATTTTTTTAGACAGAGCCGTGAGGCTCCCTTCTTCCTTTTCTGTCACCTTCTTTAAGAGAGTGGATAAGCCAGATCTTCACTTTGCCAGACTCTTCTTGTATATCGAGGTGGCCATATGACCAATTTTTGGCCAACAGTATAAAAGGAACAATCTGCTGGATTGTTTCGGGGGATAAACAATCTTTTCATTGTTAAGAGGAAGTAGCTAGATGGAAGATAAAAATCTTTCTCAGTCTCCCTGGCTTTATGTTTTTGAATAGGAGTGTAATACTCAGAGGTTGGCAGCCATCTGGGGACTGTGAGGTGACAAGACTAGGGATGGGATGACCACAGAGCAGAAGGCTGGGAAGAGCTTGGATCTTTGGTGACTGCAGCAAGCCACTGCACCACATCTGGAACATCTTGTCTCTGGGTCTTCTCTTTTGTGAGACAATTAAATGTCTTTCCTTCTTAAGCCACTTTTAGTCAGTTTTTCTATTACTCATATCTGTACATTTCTAATGAATACATCTTGAGAAATTAATCTGCTCAAGTTCATAAGAGAAAATGGTAACATAGTCTCGATTGGACTATTTGATTAGCCTTCTAATTTCTAATTTCATAGAAATTAGCCTTCTAATTTCTTGTTTCATATGCTTTCCTCACTTCTTCTACCCTGTTGCATCACTAGATTATTCTCTGCATAAATAAAGAGATTGTTGTCTTGATTAAATCTGTTTTTAAATGTGGGACTCCAGCCTTCTAATTTCTTATTTCGTATGTTTTCCTCACTTCTTCTACCCTGTTCCATCACTGGATTATTCTTTGCATGAATGAATGGATTGTTGTCTTGATTAAACCTGTTTTTAAGTGTGGGACTCCGGTAAATTTTATTTGTCCTATAGATTAGTGTCTGCATTTGCAATCCATTTATCCAAAGAAACTTATGTAAAGTTTATAATCCACCTCTGGACAGAAAGCCTTGACAAAGTAAGCTCTGGATTATTCCATGATTCATTTACATATTGAAAGCCTTGATTTGAAAAGAAGATATAACTATTCTGAGTCACAGTAATACTCAGAGAGAATTTAATGTGTCAGCATGCTTACAAAGTTGATTGTATTTCAAAACCTTGAATTTCTATCCTGGAGATTGTTTTAAGGAGCAAGTAGATGACATTATATCAAAATAGAAAACTATAAGCAAATATTTTGTGAAAAATTTGAAAGTAAGAATAAAATATGTAGGAAACAATATCTCAAAATATAGGGAATTTTAGATGAAAATTACCTGAATATTGAGTTCTGTTATTGTATCTATCCTTTTTGTGTTAAAAAAAAAAAACAAGACAAACAAACAAAAAAACTTGCCTGGTTGGTTTGCTCTCTCTTTAAAACAACCATTTTGTGGCTCCACAGAATCCTAGCGTTGAAAAGACTGAAAAAATTCAGGTTATCCATTATGTAACTTTAAGAGAGAACCCATCAAACCATTCCATTTAGGTGAGGATAGATTCTCTTCTAAATGCTCTCTATTTCTCTACAGAATGGAGAGTGATCCTGTGTTATGAAGATGTATCAAATCATGTGTTGAATACTTCTAGATTATTACATGAAAGATGCCAGACAGACGACACTTTGCTCTTTTCCCCATCAGGTCCTTCGAAGAAATTTTGTTTTCCACTAGGCTGGCAAATGACCTTTCACATTTCATCACTGTGTTGTGATTGGGTTTGTTCTTCATAAATGATACCTTCTAGAATGGCTTCCGGGTATAGTGACTTAGTTGAGAAAGTTGCCATTAGAAAAAGACATGTGATTTCCATAGCAGTAACAGTAGCGTAAAGATAATAAGCTTGGGGGCGCAGTAGTGTAGTTGCTTGGGAGAACACATTTTTTAAAAAAATTAGAGGATCCTAACTGTATTGAATGTTTAGTGCAATGTATCAGGTAGTTCATAGTGAACCTTGTGTTCCATGTTTAGTACAATGTATTAAATAGTTGACAGGGAAGCTTATGTTCCTTTTGTGTTTTGAAGGAAAGGAATAAGGTTTCAACACAGTGTGTGCTGTTTTTCACTCCTGTGATCCATTCATTGAATTAGGAGACATTTCTTCTTCACAAAGTACAAGAAATGTGAAGGGGAAACTAGATTCAAAATGGCCATGATACTCATTTCTTTGATGAAGTTACTTTGACAGGCCATCGGTAAATTCTTCTCTTATCCTCACCTGTGTTCCTTCTGTTATAAAATAATAGTATCTTCCTGGTCCTTCTTCCCATCTGGACCAAGGAAAACAGTTGATCAATGGCTCTTGGTAGTTGGCTGTTGGACCTAAAAGGTAGCATCTATGGTCAGATGGTGACCCTGTTGTGATCTATGATGACATCCCTGGTGTCACCATCCAGGGATGATGACAAAGCTGATACTTTCTTGTGCTCAGATATACCTCTTAACCAGTTGAAGAAAGAAGCCTCTCATTCTCATGGTGACAAATGGCTGATCAAGCCTGTATGGTATCAAGCCTGAACTTGGTTGTAAAACCTGGAAGTGACTCTATCCCCTCTAGCTGATGTCCTACAGTATGAGGGCAGGAGTTAGGGTTCCTGACTTCTCCTTTATGATTGGCAGCCATCAGAACTGCTTTGGAGTGTCCCCCAGAGCTGCCCTGGGCAGAGAGACAAAGTCCTCTGATTTATCACCAATCCAGGTTCCTACCTATTCCTTAAGTCTTTTTAGATTCACCATGACTTTGCAGTTCTCTCTTTATTGATACTTCTTCTATCAACTTCTCTGTAGTTGGAGTTAATGCCCAGGAACAATCCCATAATCCTAGTAACTATTATCTGTAAAATTAAGTAATTGAAATATTTTCCCTGGATAGTTCTTTGATTATACCGCTTTATATTTCACTTCCCATTCATTTACATCTATAAAAGTCATGTTAATAAAAATTGAGTAAGAAAACATAGAAGTAACTCATCTTGGATTAGCCAACAATTTCTTAAACACAACAGCAAAAGCATAAGCAATAAAAGAGAAGACTGTTAACTTGGACTTAATTAAATTAAAAACTTTTGTGCTTTAAAGGATATCATCAGGAAGAAAAAATATAGCCTATGGACTGAGGGAAAATATTTGCAAATCATATATTTAAACATATATCCATACTATATAAAGAACTCTTACAACTTGATAGAAAATGACAATATATTTTTTAAATATGCAAAGGATAAGAATATATATTTCTCCAAATATATATATATATGTGTGTGTGTGTGTATATATATATATATATATATATAAATTACCAACAAGCATATGAAAAGATGCTCAACATCATTAGCCATTAGGGAAATGCAAATCACAGTCACAATGAAATACTACTTCATATTCACTAGCATAGTTAGTTAGTTAGTTAGTTCAGTCACTCAGTCATGTCCAACTCTTTGAGACCCCATGAATCACAGCACGCCAGGCCTCCCTATCCATCACCAACTCCCGGAGTCCACCCAAACCCATGTCCATCGAGTCGGTGATGCCATCCAGCCATCTCATCCTCTGTCGTCTCCTTCTCCTCCTGCCCACAATTCTTCCCAGCATCAAGGTCTTTTCCAGTGAGTCAACTCTTCGCATGAGGTGGTCAGAGTACTGGAATTTCAGCTTCAACATCAGTCCTTTCAATGAACACCCAGGACTGATCTCCTTTAGGATGGACTTGTTGGATCTCCTTGCAGTCCCAGGGACTCTTGAGTTTTCTCCAACTCCACAGTTCAAAAGCATCAATTCTTCGGTGCTCAGCCTTTTTCACTGTCCAGCTCTCACATCCATACATGACTACTGGAAAAACCATAGCCTTGACTAGACGAACCTTTGTTGGCAAAGTAATGTCTCTGCTTTTCAATATGCTATCCAGGTCGCCTATAACTTTCCTTCCGAGGAGTGGGCGTCTTTTGATTTCATGGCTGCAATCACCATCTGCAGTGATTTCGGAGCCCAAAAAAATAAAGTCTGACACTTTTTCCACTGTTTTCCCACCTATTTCCCATGAAGCGATGGGACCAGATGCCATGATCTTAGTTTTCTTAATGTTGAGCCTTAAGCCAACTTTTTCACTCTCTTCTTTCACTTTCATCAAGAGGCTCTTTAGTTCCTCTTCACTTTCTGCCATAAGGGTGGTGTCATCTGCATATCTGACATTATTGATATTTCTCCCAGCAATCTTGATTCCAGCCTGTGCTTCTTCCAGCCCAGTGTTTCTCATGATGTACTCTGCATATAAGGTAAATAAGCAAGATGACAATATATAGCCTTGACATACTCCTTTTCCTATTTGGAACCAGTCTGTTGTTCCCAGTCCAGTTCTAACTTGCTTCCTCACCTGCATACAGGTTTCTCAAGAGACAGGTCAGATGGTCTGGTATTCCCATCTCTTTCAGAATTTTCCACAGTTTATTGGTGATCCATACAGTCAAAGGCTTTGGCATAGTCAATAAATCAGAAATAGATGTTTTTCTGGAACTCTCTTGCTTTTTTGATAATCCAGTGAATGTTAGCAATTTGATATCTGGTTCACTAGCATAGTTTTAATTAAAAAGACAGTATGTAATAGCAAGTACTGTCAAGGATGTGGAGAAATTGGAACTCTCATACCTTGCTGATGGGAATGTAAAATGATACAGTCACTCTGCAAAACAGTTTGGCAACTCATCAAAATATTAAACACAGAGTTACTGTGATACAGAAATTCTACTACTAGGTATATACCTATGAGAATTGAAAGCATTCTAAATAATAACTTTTACATGTACATGCATAACAGTATTACTCATAATATCCAAGAAGTGGAAATATTCTAACCGTTCATCAACAGATGAATGGATAGACAAATGTTATATTGTCATACAATGGAATATTATTTGGCCATAAAAAGAAATGAAATAATGATGTGTGCTACAACATGGATGAACCACTGAAACATTACTCCAAGTGAAAGAAGCCAGTCATAAAAGACCACTTATTGTGTGATTCCGTTTGTATGAAGAACGCACAAGAAGCAAATCTATAACAACAAAGTAGATTAGTGGTTGACTGGAGTTTGTTGGAAAGAGAGGGGAAAGGTTAAGAAGTGACTGCTAATGTGCATGGGGTTTCTTTTTGGAACAATGACAGTGTTTTAAAATTAGAATACAGTAAGTTTCACAGTTCTGTAAATGTTTTAAATACCATTGAATTCTATACTTACGTGTTCTTAAACTAGTGAAATTTATGTTATAAATTATATCCTAATAAAGCTGTTAAAATAGTTATGGTAAATAACATGAAAAGAATGACATTAATACTTTATGATTTATTATTTTCATTGTGGAGCAAAATGATTAGATTATAAATAAAAACATTTAAAAAGAAAGGCAAAACCATGCATATTGAATTTTGGCAGTGACCTATGTATTTAAATGCTATTCAGTAAAGCACTGTATGTCAAAGCAGAAGAGATAGCCAGAAGGTTATGTAAAATAAGAACTTGGTGGTGGTTTTGTTGCTAAGTCATGTCTGACTCTTGCAATCCCATGATCTGTAGCCCTCCAGACTCTTCTGTCCATGGGATTTTCCAGGCAGGAATACTGGAGTGGTTTGCCGTTTCCTTCTCCAGGGTATCTTCTCGACCCAGGGATTGAAGCTGGGTCTCCTGCACTGCAGGCAGATTCTTTACTGACTGAGCTACCAGGGAAGCCCCAAGAACTCGGTGCAGGGTGCCAATCTCAATTAAGTGGATGCTTAACCTATTATTTTTACTAATCAGGATTGAATGGGGAGAGTTGAGATGCCAATAAGGCCATTGTGCTTCAAAGAATATGGTATATGTTGATGGTAAAAAGACCAAAAATCAGAGATTTTGTATAGACCACAGCTGTGGGTGTATACTTTATCTACAGAAGTGTTTCTCTCTGAATTGGGGTCAATTCCCATCAGTATTTTGAGTGGAGAATACTTATCAAAAATGAAAATTTATCAATCCCACCCTAGACCTATGAGTTAATATCTTTGTGGGGTAGGATGATAAAAAAAATGAAGGAATTTTAATAATGTTGCTAGTTGATTCTTTTTTATTTCCATCTTTATTGAGTTCTAGTGGACAAATAAGCAGTGTACATATTTAAAGAGAATGACCTGGACTTGATATATTGGTATGCATATACAATGTGAAATAATTGCCACAAAAAGCTAATTAACATATCCATCACCTCACATAGTTAACTAGGTAATTCTTATGCAACTAAATTTGAGAACACTGATATAAAGCAAGAAGGTCCTGTTGATTGGATTTATGATTTCTGTTCTACAAAGTCCCAGAATGTAACAAAGCTTAATTTGAAGCATCTCTGGTGGCTCAGATGATAAAGAATCCATCTGTGGTGCAGGAGACCTAGGTTCGATCCCTGGATTGGGAAGATCTCCTGGAGAAGGGAATGGCAACCCACTCCAGTATTCTTGCCTGGAAAATTCCATGGGCAGAGGTACAGTCCATGAGGTTGAAAAGAATTGGATGCAGTTGAGCAACTAACACTGGGCTAGGGAAGCCTGAGAATCTTTGAGTCTTTAATCAAGGTTTTTATTGTAATTCTAAATGACAATAGATAGTTTAACAGTGTAAGTTAAAAGATCTGATTTAAAGAAAACAAATTGTCGTCACTCAAGGTCATTCACCTTACCCTCATCATGAAAGTCTTAAAAATGACCTTTTTGTAAATTACCATTATAGAAGTATGTTATAAGTGATGGCTTAGTGTAGTTGAAAGAGCATATTTTGTACTTGTTTCTGGTATATCATGGAATAAATAGATTTTTATGAGGTAGTGTGAGAATTTAACTATTTTTAATATTTCCATTAGAAAATATTTTGCATGTGCATGATAATCTGCTTAACAAATGAATTTTAAGATCATTTGCTTCTCACAAGTAGATTATCTTTCGGGCAAAGAGCAGTCAAGAAGTTGCCCCCATCTTTAGGAAAAATGGCCCCAAACAGATTAGACAAGCCAGTAATAACAGTAAAGTAGGATATTACCATGTTTTGCCTTTTTATTCTCTATTTTTTTTAAATTGAAGTATAATTGATTTACAATATTGTGCTATACAGAAATTACACACATATTTATATTCTTTTCTATTGTGGTTTATCACAGGAGATTGAATATAGTTCCTGGTAATATAGAGTAGGACCTTGTTGTCTATTCATTCTAGATGTAATAGTTTGCAGCTACTAACCCCAAACGCCCAGTCCATCCCTCTCCCTCCCTTCTGTCCTCCCTCCATCCTATCACCCCCTTGTCAACCTCAGGTCTGTTCTCCATGTCTGTGAGTCTGTTCCTGTTTTCATTTGTGACATATTTTACATTCCACATATGAGTGATATCATATGATATTTGCCTTCCTGTTTCTTTCTTCACTTTTAATGTGATAATCTCTAGTGCATGCATGTTGCTGCAAATGGCATTATTTCATTCTTTTTTATGGCTGAGTAGTATCCCATTGTATGTATGTACTACATCTTCTTTATCCATTCATCTGTCAGTAGATGTTTAGGTTGTTTCCATGTCTTGGCTATTGTGAACAGTGCTGTTATGAACATAGGGGTTCATGCATCTTTTTGAATTATAGATTTGTCCTGGTATACCTGGGAGTGGGATTGTTGGATCATATGGAAATTATATTTTTAGTTTTCGGAGGAACCTTCATACTGTTTTCCATAGTGGCTTCACCAACTTTTTGACTTTTAAAAAGTAGCTTTAAGTGTTTAGAGTTAATTTTTATTATTTGCCTATGTCCTATCACAAGAGTTAATTGTATTAGTAGTTGGAAGATATTAATTATGTGCTGTTTTATCAAGTGAGATGACTTTAAAAATTCCTGTTAATATTTGAAATTCATTTTTAAACTATTTAGTTCTCAAAGTTCCCCAGACTTTTTGAAGGAATTTTGGACTGGGGCTTCAAGATATGACCTGATGTATAGAAAAATTATTACCCATGTTTATTTAGAACAATCAGATTTAAAGAAAATTTTCATTATGGTCATCTGTTATCTGTTTATCTAAATACCCTATTTCTGGACATTGATATTGAAACTTGGAAACTGTTATAAAATGACCCACTCATTAATGATAGTAATTGATAACAAACTAGGATCATTAGACCTAGAACCATTAGATATATTTTTTAAAGGCAAAAAAACTTTTTATTCTATATGATCCTGTAAGTTCTAGCTAACAAATTAAGATAGGAAAGATAATATGCAATGATTGAAAAGAAGTGACAATGTTCTTATCCACAAATAATGTGTTTCTGAAAGAAAACCCATGGGAATCTGCAGACAGAACTTTTGGAAAATCCAGAAACATCCCAAGATAGATAAAAGAACCTCTAGAATTTATAGTGTTGACTGAGTTTTCTGAATACAAAATTAAAAACAGAAATTTAACGTAAAAAAAATAAAGCCTCTCAGTAGAGTATGTGTATAACTGCACAACCTTGTAAGAATGCAATATGAACAATGGTAAAGTGTGACTAAAAAATGCAGTAAGTTGAAAAAGCATGGGGAACAGTATGGAGAGAGAAAATATACAATATCTAGGGGGAAAAATCTCACAGAAACTTTTCCTTTCTTCATGCATGAAATTATGCAACTTTATTTACAGACATAAAGTAGATGATCTTAGAATTTTCAGTGACATATCATATTCACCGATAAGTAGATTCCTAAAAATATTAAGTCTCCTTAAATTTATCTAAAAATTGAATGCCATTCCGATAAAAATTCCTATAGGGCTTTTGGTAAAAATGCACAGAAGTGCACAGCAATTCTATTTTAAAATACAGTCATATATTTTAGTGAAACCCTTGTGTATATGTACACAAATATTCTTTTTTACAGCATTGCTGGGTGTACTAAAATATGAGGAACAGCCTAACTCTCCACTAATCAGGGAATGGACAAGTTAACTGTAGATTATTACTAGCTAACCAGAGAAGGCAGTGGCACCCCACTTCAGTACTCTTGCCTGGAGAATCCCAGGGATGGGGGAGCCTGGTGGGCTGCCGTCTATGGGGTCGCACAGAGTTGGACAGGACTGAAGCGACTTAGCAGCAGCAGCAGCAGCAGCAATACTAGCTAACAGTTAAAATAAAGTACTTGTGTCAGTCTTCCTACATCAGTATGAAGAGACTTATAAAACAAAATACATGCAAGTTAAATTTAAAAACAAAATAATAATATATATTAATTCATGCGTATGCATGTGGTAAAATTATACAGTCTTGGATGGAATTGATTCCCCCCAAAGTTAGGATACCTCTGGAGAAAGAAGAGAGAGAAAGCCTGGGGTGGGATTAGTGCTTTAGCTATATCTGGAATACTTAATTTAAAGAGTAAATAAATAAAATCAATATACAAAAATTGATTTCTTGAGTTTTCAGTACTGATCAAGTCTTTGAAATGAGCCTACACAAAGCCCTATACTTAGTTAAAATCCTCTCATCAATATTTGCCATACCTGAAGGCTGCACAGATGGCAAATATAATATTACTTTTCTTTGACAGATGGGTGAACTGGAAGGTTTAATTACTTTCTGCTAGTTACATAATAAGTAGCTCTGGAAACGAAATATTTTGGTCAATAATTTGTGGGTTTGGCCACCACACAGAATGTTAGATCACAGGGCTAAGCCTTTATAGTTTGTATTATGAGACAACATAACATATTCACTTATATGTTCTGTTACGTGTATAAAACTTTATATCTTTGTGTATAATCAGATATGGTAGAATAGGAAAAATATTCTTAAAAGTTTTTTCTCATAACCACTGTTGTAAATGAGCTTTTCCATTCTAACATTCTAAATACATAACTTACTAATCATTTTTTAAAGGTGATAGTCTTTCATATTAAAAAAAAAAGCCAAGAGTAAATCAGGTCTCTTACCAGAGCATTTGATTTTCCTACTCCAGAAATGGGTATTTAAGGCAAAAGCATCTGGCTTACATTTAGAAGACAAATTTTCTTCTCAAGTCTTCCACTGGCCACTGTGATCAACATAAATTCTTTGAATCTTCCAAGGTCTGTAAGAGATTATGAAGTGAAGTGAAGTTGCTCAGTCATGTCTGACTCTTTGCAACCCCATGGACTGTAGCCTACCAGGCTCCTCCGTGTATGGGATTTTCCAGGCAAGAGTACTGGAGTGGGTTGCCATCTCCTTCTCCAGGGGATCTTCTTGACCCAGGGATTGAACCCAGGTCTCCTGCATTGTAGGCAGATGCTTTACCATTTCAGCTACCAGGGAAACCCCAAGAGATTCTGGAAGAAAGGTATATCATGTTAGGAAAACAGCATTAATCTTAAAATACATTGCTTATTTGGAATAAGGGAAAGAGCCTTCTGGGTTTGGAAGGACATGTTTATGAAAGGCCATAGTAGGAGGTAAGACTAGGGAAGCTTGGATCTTAAAACTGAAGACTTTTTGAAGAATGGTGCGGTGTTCTCTTCCTTATGCTTTGCTTGGGAATACTGTCACTCAGTAATTGCAAGCAGCATCTGAAGAAACCAGTGTCAGGTCAATCAAATAGAGATTTATTTTTCTCAAAAAGCAAGAAATCAGAAGGTTGGCAGACCAAGGCAGGTTGCAGCCTCTCCAGATAGTTACCAGGGACTAGTTATCAGGTTCTTTGTAGCTTGCTGTTTCACTAGCCTTAGCTTGAGGCTCCTGTCCAATTTATTCTCTCAGGACAGCTGTTTAACCTCGAGACAGGAAGAAAAGGGAAACTCAAAGGCAAAAGTTCATCCATCTGAGCCATCAGGGAAGCAATATACAGAGTGCAAAAGCTCTGCTATTATCAGGGGCTGTGGTCAATTCATGATTTTGTGTAGTTTTACAGACACATTTTCTAATCCACACTGAGGACCTCACTGTAGAGCAGAGAAAGGCCCTGTTATTAAAATGATTGAGTGGAATTTTGTGTTATTAATATTCAAACTGAACAGTATCACAATAACTTTAATGGAAGCCCCATCTAGTAGACTTATGTACACTTATGAAATCTTCACGATAGTTAAGCTACCAAACATTTCTCATAGGTGAATGAATAGATCAAAGTTCTTTTAGCAAGATAAAAATAAGATAACTTGAGAGGTCATGAGCAGTATCTGCCACAATGTTTTGCTTCATAGATTCTCCACAGGGTGCCCTTCCAAGTGGTTTTCCCAGTTGGCAGAAAAACTTGGTGGACCCCAGGAGAGCTTGGAGGGAGAGAGCCAGGGCAAAAACTTGTGTTGCAATAGCTTCTAGCCTGTGTGCTTTGCCTGGCAGTATGACACAGGGGTGAGTGTGGTTCTGAGCATCAGACTAGGGTTCAAATCCCAGCTCCTTCCACTAACTCACTGTGTGGCTTTGAATGATTCAGTTCAATGAATATAAGTACCAGCTATGTGCCAGGCACGCTGCCATTCCTTGGGCATATGCAGTGAAAAGGGCAGACACAGTTCGTCCCTTTACAGAGCATACTTTCTGGTGGCAACTGAGCCTTTTCTATAAACAGGAGTTGTGGTAGGAGTAAATTTAGTTCTTATAGCATGGAAATGCTAGTCAAATGGTAATTGTTCAGAAGCTGTCCTAGATTTGGTTTCATTCTACTGAAACCAGTACTTAACATTTGGGAGCTTGGATCTCTCCACTAGAAGTTCTGCTTGCTTTTGGATTAATCCCAGGAGTCCTGGGCTTTTTTGGGAGCTAATTAAGGTCAACTATCTTCTCTCTCCCTCCACTGTGACCCTAAACCTCATTGGGTTAAGAGCACATGACCTAGTTCCTTCCCTCTGGGGGAAGAACGTTCTCAAATATCTTCTTGGAATCTCAGAAATTCCCTGCTTCTGAAAATTCTTCTAGTTTGAAGTCGCTCAGGGCCTGGAACGTATTTCCCCAGCCCTCCCTGCTCTGTGAGTAACTGGTTTCCTCTTCTAACACCAGGAACCTGAGAATGCTCTGAGCACTCTAGAGGCATCAGAGGCCTAGGGATGCTGGACTGGGTCCTAGATGATGGCCCTTTGATTCTGGACCACATGATTCCTGAGTTCTCTCAGTGGTCTAAGGAAATACTGAGAAGAGCAACGGTTCTAACTTTCCTTGTCATTTCTTTTGCTTTTGGTTACATTTAGAACATACTGGAATATTATAGTGATTGCCTCTTACTAAGTAACTTCTATGAGCTAGGTGTGCATGCGTGTGTTCTCAGTCACTTCAGTTGTGTCTGAGTCTTTGCAACCCCATGGACTGTAGCCCACCAGGCTCCTCTGTGCATGGGATTTTCCAGGTAAGAGTGCTGGGGTGGGTAGCCATTCCCTTCTCCAAGGGATCTTCCTGACCCAGGGATCGAACTCACAAACTTCTGTGTTGCAGGTGGATTCTTTACCCACTGAGCCACCTGGGAAGCCCATGAGCTAGATACTTTTTTATATATATTATCTCATTTAATAACCTGGTGATTTTTCCCATTTTACAGAAAGGAAACTGAGTCTGCAAAGATGATTTACACTCTGTCCATGGTCATTTGACTTACAGTGGGCGGGGTTGGGATTAACACCCCGCTCTGACTTCAGACCCTATTTTTTAAACCACTGTGTTCTACTGTGGTTGTTTTTGGAATTACCTATTCTTGTGGAATATTTATCACAGCCGTCTTTGGACACAGTTTTGTGGAAATCCCAAATACCATAATGGTTAGCTCTCTTTCCCTTTTAAAACTCACAATTCAGTGATATGTCCAGGAAAAGTGACTGTCGTTGCCAAGCTCCTGGGTTCTCTGCCTTCAGCCTGGCTCATTACTCACTGGCCTTGCCCGGTGGGCAGTTGCCAGTTGTGAGAGCTTGGTGCTCTCTGTGTCCTGGTGATGACGGAGCTCAACTCACTACACACGTGCTTCTCTAGGACTGCCTTCTGAAGGTACTCTGGAGTCCTTCCCTTTTCTTAGTCCGGGGTTATGTGCTTGGTTGGTACTTCCAGTGTATCTCTCTGAATTGTTGAGTTGAAGTCTAAGGAATGGAGGAAAGGCAAAAGAAAACCATGCTCTGAATGGCCAAAGAGCAAGTCAAAGGCATTCCTGCTGAACTTTCTGGTATTCCATCCCTAGCCCTGTGGTGGTTTCTACCCAAGCTGGCATGTTTTGGGCCTACTTATACTAAAAACTGGGCTTCCCCTGTGGCTCAGCAGTAAAGAAGCTGCCTGTAATGCCAGGGCAACAAGAAATGTGGGTTCCATCCCTGGGTGGGGAAGATCCCCCAGAGGAGGGCATGGTACCCCACTCCAGTATTCTTGCCTAGAGAATATATAAAAATAAAAGGGACCTGGAACCATATTCTGGAAATGATCTTTGACAAAGTTTTAAATTCTTTTCATAATCATTGATCTGTTGAGGTTGCCTATATCTTCTTGATTGAATTTTGGAAGTTGGTATGTTTTTCTTTAAGCATATCATTTTTATTCACACTTCAAGTTTACTTTTCATAAAATTGCATGTACGTATTTTAGCAATGGGAAAAAAAATCTCTCTCTGTATCTATTGGTTTGTCTCCTTACTCATTTTTAACTTTTCCTAAAGCTTATTTTTATCCAAAGGATTTGTTCATGAATTTGTTTTTTATTTTATTTTTCTATTTTTGTATTTATTAAGATATATTTTTACCTTTATACTTCTTTTAAAAAAATATGCTATTTATTTTGGCTGCACTGGGTCTCCATGAGGCATGCAGGGTCATTAGTTGCAGCATGCAGGCTTCTTAGTTGCAGCGTGTAGACTCTTAGTTGCAGCATGCATGCAGAAGGGATCTAAGTTTCCCCACCAGGGATGGAACTGTGCCGCCTTCGTTAGGAGTGTGGACTTTTACCCACTGGACCACCAGGGAAGTCCCCCTTTTTGTTCTTTAGGTTTGCTTTACCTTCTAATTTATTGAAGTTGTATACTTAATTCTTTCATTTTCATTATTTCTTGGTTTAATAATGGAAGATCATGTAAGTACAACCAAAAAGTTTAAACCATCTCCCCTAACTAAAAAAAAAAAAATTAAATACAGTGTTACTTTTTTCAAATCATTTTGAGAAAAGTGAAAACAAGAAGAAATGTGTAATCTGTATAACCTGGTTTAACCAATGTTAAGCTTTTGGTGGCTTTTAGATTGTTCTTTTTCCTCTGCTTTCATTTCCTCTCTGTACATATTTTTTAATGGCATCATATTATATACAATTTTACATTTCTTCACTTTTTAGATAAATTTTAATGTCATGAAATTAAAATCTACTCATCATTTTTGATAGTTGCATAGTTTTCCACAGTTTGGATACAGTACAATTTATTTAAACTATCCACCACTGATGAATATTAAAGTTGTTTCCTGTTTCCTATGTTAATAGGTTCACTATTTAAAAAGGGCTAAGAAAGTAATAAGGGAGGAACCAATAAAAATACTGCATTAAAAATGATCATACATACCTCTTTGTGCAGCTACCTTATTATTTCTACTTTTATTTTCTGCAGTGTCAACATAGGTTAAAGTTATGATACTTTATCTTTTGTTCTCCGTATGATATTACCTCCTCCTTTTCTTTTTGCTGCCTTTTAACCAAGTAAATTTTCATCTAATTTATAATCTAACCCCATTTCACCTTTTATAGTTCATGTATTCTTAATCTTATTAGGGACATGAAGGTCATGTTTTCTAACATTTATTTATATTTCCCCTCTATAGTAGGTATTTAAGTTTGATTTAAAAAAAATCCTGAATGTTGTCTTCAATTCATTATTCCATAGAATGTCTTTGTAAACCAATTGTGTTTTTTTCTCTCTGTTTCTCATTTTTTCTGTGAGCAGTGGGCTATTCTGTTTGTTGTCTCCCCACACACCAGTAGGTTAGATTTTAGCTTTCTGAAGCTTGATATTAGTTATTTTGTTGATGATCAGATTCCTCTCCCGTAGACTGCAGAGAGAAGGAAGGGAGAGGGACACCTGTGTAGTCCAGTAGAGAAAGGTTGATTGGGCAGTGTTTTCTCTCCGTATTTGGTGAAGGTGCTATGCAGGTGTCAGATTTTTGGGACCAGGCTTCTTGACTGCCCATGTCTTAGCCAGCTTGCCTCATGCTTTATGTAAGCTGTAGCTATGCCCAATGTGTCTTACAGCTTGGTATGGCCTCTGTAATAATTTGAGGGCTTCAAATGGTGCTTGTTCAAATCTTTGAGATACCAATTGAAGGGATATGTTTTTACTCTCTGCTGTCTTAGAATACCCAGCTATTAGATCTTGTCCTTACAAATAAGTGACTAGGTACTGGAGAATTTGAGAGTTATTCCTTGTCTGTTCTTCTTTGCTTTATATCTTATCTACTTTATATATAGCTGAAACTCCTCCAAGTTTCTGCTTTGTGGATAATTATTACCATGGCTTCTAATGTGAAAGTGACTTTCTCATCTTTGGTAACCTTTTGAACATCAGTGAAAATCTAATAGGGGGTGTGAGGCACTTACGCTTTGATTCACATATCTAGCTCTTTTAACATTATCCTATTGACTTAAATGTCACAGGCTTTCAAAGAACGTGTAATGACTAAACAAAGGATGAAGCTCATCTTGAACTTAAAGGATACTAATTATCACTGTATAACTTTTGTATTATTCTTCATATGTTGAAAACTTTAAGGTTTCTTTATGTTTCTAGATACTTCAGATGGTAGTAATGACAATCAGGTTCTGATTAGAAAAAAAATGGGGACTGCTCTTGAAATAAATTCAACTGTTTATTCTTTTCACTTATAACATAACTTTTGACTTCGTTCCTACTCTCCTGCAGGAACCTCACATATAGTTTATTGGCAGCAACTGCTTTCCCCCCCCCCTTTTCAGGTCAAACATCAGAATTGATTTTTAAAAATGAAAGTACTCGGGATAATAGAATGTCTTTTTTTCTTTGGCAATGGGAGTCTCGTTTATTTGAGTAACTCAGTGAAGGGATTGTTTTACCAGGGGCTTATAAGAGATTGGGAGAATGTTTCTCGCTAATCCTGGGGTAATGGAGGGAGAATTTCCTTCTCTCTTCTATGGTTCCTAGACCCAGTGAAGTCAGGAATACTAAACTTGACTGAATTTACAACTTATTTTTGTTGTTGTTAAATATATATGGTTTTTTAATTTTATTAATCACTGGAATCAGTGTGCAATCATATATTCATTTTAAGTGTTTCTGTATTTCTATCCACATATATAATAGAAGCCAAAATGTAACTTCCACTTCTGGAAGACAGGCATTTTATTTTTGAACTTTCTAAATGCTCATCAGTGCATATCACTAAGAGAAAATATTTTGTCAACTAGAAATAGAGACATAGAATCTTTCAGAGCCAGGCATGTGGGTTTTATCAAATGTAGTAGATATTTGTGGATTTTGTCTGCCCAGCCTCACTTTACCCTTCTTTTGCTAAAATTACCATGGTGTTGGCTATTCATCTCATCTTGGTGATGCTATCAGATGAGATACCTCCTTACCCAATGCATAGGAACATGACCCAAGCTACACTGATGACACTTTGCTTTTTTCCTAAGAATTACCCTGTCTCATAAATCCTCATTAAATGAGGATTTACTTAATGCATGCATAGTACTTAGAAGCATTACTGGCACAGGGTAAGTGGTATTCAAGTGTGAACTTTATAATTAAACAGAGTGACAGAGATTAGAAAGTGGTTAGAGTTGGAACATTCTGCTTGGCTGCCCTAAAGCACACTCCTAGTTCCTCTATCCTGATCTCCAGAGTGACCTAGTTCTGTCAGTTCCTCCAAGGCCAGATTATAAAGCATTTCCTTCAATTCTGTGAACTACCCTGTGTCCTTCTGATAAATTCATTTTGACTCAACTTTCTCTTCTTGCAATCCAAGAATCTTGATGGATAAAGAAAAACTCTTAGTACAGTTCCAAACATTGGAATTCAGTAATATTCTAAGATTTAAAAATTATTTATATTTACTTTGGAGTGTGTTTTCTTATTTCTTCTGAATATGCTGCTCTACTGTTCTGGGAAGTTATGTCAAACAAAATAAAATATTAATAGGATTACCTGGCATATAAAAAGTTGGGACATGCAAAATGATGGAAATAATGTGCTCTTAGTATTATTTTTTAAAGAAAACTCATTGTCATCATCATTAAAATGACATATGCAGACACTGTGCTTAGAGATTTCCAGATATTATTTCTAATCTTTCTAGAAATTCTGCAAATAGTATTAACCTCATTTGATGGATGGGAAAGCTGAATGTTTGAGGCTTGTATATTAGTTAGCCCCTAACGAGACTTCTAACCCAGTTCTAATCACTGCAAAACCTGTACTCTATCCTACAATGACTCAAAGTAGTATTCTTAAATTGTAAAAATCTTTCTGTTTCAATACTTGAGATGTTCTGTTGAGTTTTTTAAATGGTGTGCATTCATTCCTTGATTAAATATGTATTGGGTGATTGTGTGGGTAAGGCCTCTATGAATGTAGTAGATATAGCCTCAGAGGATATGTTTTAGGGAGTGAGGATGGCAATATATAGAAGAAGGAACTTTGTAGATTATTTAGAATAAATGTAAAATATATCTACTAATCAAAGGAAAAGATAATAGCTGATTTTCATTTTTGTTCAGATAATATATTCAAAATTTGTTTCAACTGACTCCAGAGAAATATTTTTCATTGTTCCTTTGAGCCCAGTCTATCCTACTCATCGAACATGCATTCATATAGTGGTGGGTTTTGAAGCCATACTATGCTCTAGAGAATTTTAGTTCACTTAATTTCAGGGTATTTCTATGCAGTAATAATATAAAGGGTGTTATATGATGAAGGGAGCTGGAAACTTCTAGAAACTGGATAGAGTCCCAATACTGCTGTTACAGTTTTAGACACATCAGAGATGAGAAGCCACTATCCCCGCCTCCAAGGAGCGAGAATCTAGTGATTGTGTGGAAACTTTCATAGCATCTCTGGAAAAGTCAGGCAAGTACTTTATTCTTGCCTTTTCTAGTACTCATAAGGGGGATCTTGCAGAAAGTTACAGAATACTGTAAACTTAAATCTTTTTCTTCCCTTCAGTCTCACACTATGTAGTATACCTGTTTAGCAATAGAAGGGAAGAGGTTAAACAAGCTGCCCTCATTGACAGTAGAGTTTACTTAGTTTGTGCAGAAGAAATTTTCTGTGTGCTCAGAGATATCAATGTTTGCTTTCTATGTAATGGAAAAAGACCATAAAGGTAATGAGTGTGGCTGAAATGCCAAAGAAGCATAGCCAGGCTTTGGTTCTACCCATTCTGGAAGGTTTCATATGTATATTCAAATTAATTACTAGTGATTCATTTTATTTTAAAGACTTGATCTATGTATGATTGTATTTGAAAAATCTGTGCAGTTGGAGAGACTGTAATATTTCTGTGGAGAAATTAAATTGATAAAAGAAAATAAAAGAGATTCATTAAAGAATGAAGCCAGATAGAGAGTACAAATACCTGAATAAATGATTGAGGGATAAACAGGCTAAGCAGTACCTAACTGTGAGCTTTTATTCTTACTAAACAGACTGCTGGAAGGCTAGAAAGTGGTTAGAATTGGAACATTCTGATCACCAGTGTCAGTTTCCTGAAGGCACTTAAAAAAATGCAAAACTGTATTTTTCTTATAACTGCTTTTGATGCAATAAAATATTCAATCTCCTTTTAATTTCTTTCAGATATTTTTCATTGATGGTGGAGGGTAGGGGTCAATTACCTTATTATAATAATAATAATAATGATAAAACAAGTTGTGGCTAGTTTTATGTCCCTTGTTCTGTCTTCATCTCTTGCAGCTGCTTAGGGTGCTAGCTCAGAGTCTCACTGGGCTCTCCTGGGAGAAGGGGAGCTCTGTGTGTTCACATGGGAGGCAGGCTGAAGAGTGTGTCCCAGAGGCAGCACCATGTGCCTTTTGGATCAGCGCTCCCTCAGGTGGGAGGCGCAGAACTGAGAAGTTCAGGCTCTCAGAGGCCCTCCCCAGATCAGCATCCCAGGCCAGTGGTACCAAGCTTGGCCAAGGTTTAAAAGATGCAGACTCCAGGGATCCAGACAGGCATATCCAAGAGTGGATCCTGGAAATCTGCCTTCTTAACCTGGAGCTCAGCTAGAGTTCCACGCTCCTATTCTAAGTTCTTTGTGTAGAAGGAGTGACCCTCCCTCTTTGCTCCACTGGCGTGATTACAGCCGTGTAGGGCACGTGAATAACCACCACCATGTTCTGGAAGAGTAACTTGTTTTCGGGACAAGCTTCTCCGTACATCCGCCTCTTTTAAGCCTCCATCTACCTCTCTCAAATCGACAGCTTTGCTGCGTAGTAATCTGATGTTTTCATCCAGTTTCCCTTTTTGGGGGCTTAGCTTTGCCCTGACCGGTTATTAGGTGGCTAATAACCATATACCTTAAAGATAAATATTGGAGTTCCAGAAAATGAAACTTTACCTATTGAAGTACCATAACTTTTTTTAAAAAAAATGTTAAAACTCCTCAGCTTTCACCAAGTATTGAAGCTTTGTATGTTTCCTGATGATTCAGAATTGTCATTAAAATATGACTTATTTTACTGTTCTATATGGTGTATTACGGAAGTCACTGAAGCAGATACTTTTCTCCCGCATCTTTATCTTGTTACTGGTTTTGGTTTGCTTGTGTGCTGCTGTTAGCTCTGCCTTTTCCTTGAAAGCCAGCTGTTTCTGTACCACTGTCAGTACGTTTGCCTGGGAGGTACACATGCTTCCATTTCTCTGTTTCTGATCTCTGTGGGCTATAGTACCACATAGCCAAGCTGCGGAGAACTGGGTCTTAATTAGAATGAGCTGGATTCTGGGCAGAGCTCTGGCATTCTTTCCTGAGAGTCACTGTCCCGCTCTGGGAGAGGAATATTGTGACTTGTATTCTGGCTGCCCAGAAGGTTTTGTTTACTTGTTTGCTTTGAGTGCATGATTGCGTCTCGGAGGACCCTATGTTGTTGTAGTGGTTAGTTCTGAATCCCTGAGGAGTTGTTGTTTATCATGTAAAACTTGGAATGAGCATTTGTCCACATGTGTCAGCATGTTTCTGTCTCACACGCTCAGGATGGAGAGGAGGGATGCAATGTCCAGCTGGAATGCGGAGCAGACACAGTCTGATCAGTGATTTTTCTTTCCCTCTCGGGGTTGGCAGCCGTGCTGGGTCCTGGGCTGCAGCAGGAAGGAGACCTGACTTCTCTCCTTCCTGTTATTTTGCCCCCAGAAAAACTGCGTGGCAACTGTCATAACTTCACAGCCCCTTGCATGCTTGGCAGTTTAGGAAAATGCAACTCCTTTAAATATACTGATAGTCTAAGCAAAGAACAGCACCTGCAGGGTTATCTTATGAGAGCAAAGGGCCAAAGCGCAATGTGCCGAGAAAAACTGCCACTGCCCTGGCTGTTCTGAGCAAGGCGATTGGGGCCCCCAGAGTGGCCTTGTGAGACACATGGCTTGGGGACAGGAGGAAGGACATTCCTAACTTACAGGCTCAGTCACAGTTGACCCCTTGGTGGTGAGAGGTAGGGCCACTGCCTGTAGGAGACATATTTACCAAAGCCAGTAATTGATGCATGTATCCTTGAGGTCAGTGAGAAGGACTTCTTTGGCTTTCTGCTCTTTGCCATTAACACCATAAATCCACCTGCCAAAAAAATGATAGCCATCACCAAGCTTTCTTGGCCTCACCTTTATTAATTTTTTTTATCTCTACAAATCTTCCTCTCTTTCTCCCTCTTTCTTCCTGCCTCTCTCTTCTTTGCTCCCTATTCCTTTTGGACCTAATCCCAAAGTATATTTTATTTAACTACTTGATGCACATTGACTGAGTGTAAAGAGAGGGAAAATTGTATTCATGACCATCGGAGTCTCCATTGTCTGTAATCAGGATGATACAGGCTGCACTAAATGGGATGGTCTCCATGGTGGGGGGAGGGGGGCAGAATGTGCCAGGCTTTTGTGAGATGAAACGCATGGCATATGTCTGGACATATTTGAAGTCCACAGTTTCAGAGTTCTGATCCTGAGTTTATCTGGACTGATCAGCATGCAAGGCAGAATCAGAATGTATCAGAACAAGTTGCAAAATGGGATAGAGCTTCAAAATGACTTAAAAATGAAACCAGAAAAAAAGAGGTTAGAATAAAGTTAACAAAGTAATGTTTAGTTTGTTCAGGTGTAATGTCAGTGGCAATGTTTTTAAAAAACAATTAAGCAGTTATTTCAACTTTTAAGGGACAGGTTTTAAGTCCTGAGAAGGATTCATGATGAAATACCGTGCCAGCTCATACACATTCGTATTCTTATGTTAATGATGCTGTAAGAGAAAAGTTAAGGACCTTTGCAAAAGAGGTGTTTTGTTTTTCAAATATTGAGTTAATTTCAAATATTGACTTTAAAATTTTGTTGTCAGATTTGTTGTGAAAAATTTCTGTGTTTTTATACTTTCAAGGATTTCTAATCTGTGGGCTTCCACTCAGTCATTGATTGGAGAAGATTCCAGTTGGAGCTGCTTTGCCTTACAAAGGTAATTGTAGCTGTTTGTGGAGAAAGGCTGACCTCATAACCCCTCACCAATTTATCCAGAGACTAAGTATTGTCCTTTGACATATAGCTGCCATATGCCCTTTAATGTGCATTATTTCAGATTTGTTTTTTGCAAGGTGATATTTAGAGACAAGGATAAAGTGACATTGAATGTAAAAGAAGAAATTATTGGTAAAGAAATTTTCAAGGAAGTGTTTGTTCAAGTGGAAAGGGACAAGGATAAACCTGTGGCTGATTCATGTTGATGTTTGGTAGAAACCAACACGGTACGGTAAAGCAATTATCCTTCAATTAAAAATAAATAAATTTACAAAAAGAAATATTAAAAACCACAGGGTATTTAATGTCATACTTTGATTTTATGGTCCCTGTAATTCACTTTTGGTTTTACTATGATCCTTAGATGTCTATGTTTTTTTGAAGCCAGATATAGAATAGGTTTCAGGAGTATGGGATTCTGAAGTCTGATTGCCAAGTTCCATTCTGGCATCACTCTTAGTTATGTGATCTTGAAAAAGTATTTAAACTCCCTGGGCCTTATTTTTCTCATTTAAAAATGGAAGCAATGAAACTGTTTTCCTCATAGGATTGTTGTGAAATTATAGACCATGAATTTAAAGCACATTGCTCAGTGCTTGGCATGCAGTTAAGATGCAACGAATGTCTGTAACTTCTGCTTAGTCTGTTCTAGCTGCAAATGAATTTCTTTTCAAATTCTGACAAGCTAAAGACACTTCCAAAATTAAGTGAAAAGGCAGTTGTCCTTGAAAGAGGCCTACAGATGGCATAAGTTAGGTGAATTAAACACAATAAACAGAGGAAAGCAATAAAATCCACTTCACAAGCATTCAGAAAATATTTGTTATATTAGAGAGAATTGATTATTAGGTATTAGGAACTCATAGAGTCATAGACTCTCTGGATTGAGTGTGGAAATGTAAGTAAATATCATCCTTCCCAACAGCCTCATTTAGTGTTTTCTTCTCCTTACTGTAGTCCCGTGGAATAGTCATTCATCCTAATACTTGAACCCCTCCACTGATGGAACCCCATCCATGATCTTATTATGTGAAAGATCTATTAGTTTGGGCTCTTGTTCTCACTCATCCTTTCTAATTTGGCTTCTGTGGCTCTTCATACATCAGTGACTCACAACTTTGAATATACATATTTTCTATATTTTCCACTTCCTTCTTTCCAGATGTAAATGCCCAGTTCCTGCAACCTTTCTCAAATGACATGATTTCAAGTCCTCTTATGTTATGATTGATAAACTTTGGAACTGGACTTATTTCAGTCAGAAATTATATTTTGCTGTGAACCAATGGGAACCACCAAACTAAATAGGCTTAAAACAGAAGGGAGTTTATTTCTCTCTCAAATAGAAGAGATCCTGCAGTAGGCAGCTCAGTGGTGACTCAGCAGATTCATCAGGGACCCAGGACCTTCTAGGTTTTTCCTCTGCCTGAAGGTGTGACTCCCTGCTCAGGCTCTGCAGGTGGCCAACGTGGTTACAGCCACCAGTGTTCCCACTGCAGCAGGAAGAAACGGGAAGAGCCAAAAGCAGCAAAGGGCAAGCCTCCCGAGTCTGCCTCCCCTCTTAAGGAGCTCTTTTGAACACATTAACAGCAACTTCTACTTCTTACTGGCCAAATTGTATCACATGCTCAATTCTAATGCAAGAGAGGCAAGGAAATATAGTTTTTAAGCAAGGTTTTGTTGCTACCCTGGATAAAAGCAGAGTTCTTTCAGTAAAAAAAAAAAAAAAAAGAAAGAAAGAAAAAAATAGTAGGTTAAATATAAGATAGGTAGTGGATAGTCTGCATCAGGATGTCCTCTTTTTTTTTTTAATTTTATTTTTTTATTTTTTTTAATTGTTTTTGCCATACATTGTCATGATATCACCATGGGTTTACATATGCTTCCCCTCCGGAACCCCCCTCCCTCTTCCCTCCCCCCCTGGGAAATCTCCCTGCACCAGCCCCGAGCATCAGTCCTGGGCTGGCGATTGATTAGACATATGAAAATTAACATGCTTCAATGCCCTTCTCCCATATCATCCCACCCTTACCCTCATCCACAAAGTCCACGAGTCTATTCTATACATCTGCGTTCCTTTTGCTGTCTCGTATGTCGGATGTCCTCTTAAAATATCCTCTTCTGAATTGTCGCTCCCCTGCTTCAACAGTCTAGATATGGGGATGACCCTGAGGAGAAGAATGGGACTATGTCTCTCTTTGGAAACCCAGCTTCTAGAATGTGGTACTGATTAATGGAAGATCAGAGAAAAAACACAGAGAAATCCTTCCTTACTTGGGCACATCTTTGTTTATCCAACTGATCTGAGCTCAGAGCCAATAATCTGAATGTTTGCTAAGGCTTCCTACCTGTTGAAAGTTGAACACCTGCTCTTTGCTGGACTGTTTCCTGCTCTATACTATCATCAGTGCACAAATATAGCAGGACCATAAACCAGTTTCCAGTTGTGCTAATTTCTTCATAAAGGCATAACTTATTAAAAGCTTATCAACAAATAGCATAATTGTAAAGTCATTTTAGAAAGGTGTGCAAGTTACTTAATAAAGTTCTTTATGGCATACGTATTAGTACCAATGATATTTTAATAAATTACTCCAAAGTACAGTCCTGTTGGGATGGATGGCACCTAGAAAATTCATCCAACCACATTTTTGATAACTTTTTTTCTGTCCAAGAATCCCAGATTTAATGGAAGTGGAATGGGAAGGAGGAAGCATAGTAGTAACCTTTCAGAAACACTCTAAATAAAACCAAAGAAAATGCATACTTACTACATAAGGAGTCTTAGAAACTTATTCCTGGTCTCTGAAAGTAAAAGATGAGATAAGATGAATTGGTGTATTGCTGACATGAACCAGGCACCATTCTGTCTAGAGAGAAACCCAGACCTAGTTAGCTCAACTACTATGGTTCAGAGGCAAGTGGTTGTGGGCCTTCTTCTTGCCTAAGTCTAATGAATACAAGTATGTGATGAGTAACTTTATTCCAAAAAAAGCCTGAAAAATGCCTCAGTTGGTTTGTTCTCTGGCTCATTAGACAAAGATTGGTTTCACCACCAAGAACGCTGGCATTTAACATCACTTATGAGGCCAAGTTGAAGAGTATACTCTGTTTCATGTTGTTTTCTATTTCATTTTTGTGTTAGAGATAGGAGTGGAATGTAAGCTTACAGTCCAAGAATAGGTGGATGAAGGCAGATTTGTGTCTGATCTCCATATACTCTTACTTGATTCTCGGGGAATTTTATCTGACTTTCACTGAAAGCTTCTCTTCAGTAGTTTTTCCATTAGCTCATAGGAAAAAGTGGCAAAAAAAATGGTTAAATATATGGTTACTGATTTCATAAAGGCAATGGTAGCTTTTGTGGTAGAGGAAAGAATGATCATTAGCCTGTGTTTTCTGTGAGTTCCGATACTATCATATATTTTACAGTGCTTCCCAGCAGGCCCTAGTGGTAAAGAACCTGCTTGCCAATGCAGGAGATGTAAGAGATGAGAGTTCGATCCTGGTTCAGGAAGATCCTCTGGAGGAGAGCATGGCAACCCACTGCAATATTCTTGCTTGGAGAATCCCATGGACAGAGGAGCCTGGTAAGCTACAGTCCATAGGGTCACAAAGAGTTGGACACCACTGAAGCGAGTTGGGATGCCACATTCATTTACTTAGTGAATATTACTCATTTACTTTGTACCTACCATATGCTTGGCATTGTGCTAAGCTCTGAGAATGCAGAAATCTGTGAGAAACTGTTTCTGCCCTCATAAAACTTATAAGTGTCTACTGACAGCTTACCTTTGTATTGTGTTTTGAAGTTTTTAAGGAGCACAAACATTGTAACAAAATCTTTAAGAAGATCTCAAGGGAAGTCCCATTTTAAAAATGAAGGAATTGAGGCGTACAGAATATTAAGCAACCTATCTGATTGCACAGAAAGTTAATAGCAGAGAGTGTTAATTGTTAATTCTTCCAAGTTTCACATTTTAATGGAAAGATTTATTTTATATGTGAAATTTTCCTATAAGAACCTTAGGTGAAGTTGGATATCTGTTTTTAACCTGTTACAGTGATGATGATGTTCTGACCTAGATTCCTGAAATACAGGTATTTCATCCAGGTTGACTCATATACTGCAGGTCTGTACTATTGATAAAATGTCATGAAAAGAAATAACAATTGAATTTGTTGGTTGTTGAACCTCCTTTGTAGTCCAAATTCTAGTGGTCTCAGAATGACTGGAGTTGGCTGGTTAAGGTTTGACTGTTATCGTATGGCAGCTGTGGAAGACATGATAAAGACCCAGAGGCAGTTGAGACGTTTGTAGTTCAAAGTGAATCATATTTAAAGGGTTACTGAAGAAAATGGGATCACGTCTCCTATATCCCAAAGAAGTCCGGTAAGATGTTATTTTCCTTTTTAAATCACCAAAACCAGACGTTCCCCCCTTTAGCCTTCTTTCCACACAACTTTCATTTCTTATTTCAGAGTAGATTTTGTGATGGTTTCTCTCTCTCAATATAGCCTACTGTGAGAAAGTTTAATCTTTCCAGGATGGAAACCACAGAAAATATGGACATGGTCAGCAAATGTTATTACTTCTTTTTACAGGAGGCAGAGAGTGTCTGAACAAGTGATTCTCAAGCCTGGCACATACCAGGGCCAGCTGGGGTGCTTGTAAAATGTGCTGCTCCCTAGGTCCTAGTTTACCCAGAACCATACAATCTCTAGGGGTGGGGCCCAGGCATTTGCATTATTTTCAGATAGTCGTGGATGATTCTAAGTGTGCAGCCGTGGTTGAGAATAGCTAGAAGCTCCCATTTCTGGTGAAAAGGAAATAAATCAAATCAAGTTCAGTTCAGTTCAGTTGCTCAGTCGTGTCCGACTCTTTGTGACCCCATGAACCGAAGCATGCCAAGCTTCCCTATCCATCACCAACTCCCAGAGTCCACCCAAAACCATGTCCACTGAGTCGGTGATGCCATCCAGGCATCTCATCCTTTGTCGTCCCCTTCTCCTCCCGCCCTCAATCTTTCCCAGCATCAGGGTCTTTTCCAGTGAGTCAGTTCTTCGCATGAGGTGGCCAAAATATTGGAGTTTCAGCTTCAACATCAGTCCTTCCAATGAACACCCAGGACTGATCTCCTTTAGGATGGACTGGTTGGATCTCCTTGCAGTCCAAGGGACTCTCAAGAGTCTTCTCCAATGCCACAGTTCAAAAGCATCAATTCTTCGGTGCTCAGCCTTTTTCAAATCAAGCTAATTTATACTAAAGATTTTTCAAATCAAGTTAATTTATTAAAAGTTAATAATCTTATTAAAAAGTTTATTAATTTATTAAAAGTTAACAGCTTTTAGTGTCATTTGAATTTCTGAAATCAGTATCTAGTGGATATTTTAGTCAGTGTAATGAACTGTGATGACAACATCCAGGCAAGGGCAGAAAATATGTCCTGCAGGAGACCCTTTTGTACATCTTGAATTTCACCAGTGCAATGGCTATCCCATCTTAGCTTAGACAGTTGATTTCCTTGTGTGGCCCTGGCTTTGAATTTAGCTTTAGCTTCCTAAAACCAAATGTGTTAGAACACTTATCTGATGCCCATATTTGGGTAGGTTTTTCTTAAAACTGAAATTATAGGAAGAAGCACATGGACAGGGGAGCCTGTCAGACGACAGTTCATAGGGTTGCTAACTGTTGGACACGACTGAAGCGACTTAGCACACATGCACACAAATACGTTGAATGCCCAGAGCCTTATTGTCCACTTGTCTTTATCATTACAGCTCTATCTGTACAGAGAAAGTAAAATGGACACCCTGAAATAGTCAGATAGCAGCATATTTGAAACCTCACTTGCTTTTTTTAAAAAAAAGGTTATTTTAGCTAATATGGAAGGGTGTGAGTATCAAATTATCAAAGTATTTCTCATATCTTCTAGTCACCTAAAGTGTATTCACCTATTTATTACATTTTCCTGTGCGTTAACCTTAGCTTAGCATTTATGCATTTAGATAAGAATGCCTATACTCTTCTTTTATGGGCAGGTGGTAATACCTATTACTTTTGTAAAATTATTCAGCATAAGGGTATGGGCAGTGGGGTATGAGAGAGCAGAATTTACATCCTGGTTTAGCTTCCTTATGGATAAAGCTGTGTGAATTTAGGCAAATCAGCGATCTCCCCAAGCCTCAGTTTCCTTATCTGTAAAATGGGAATGATAAAAGTTCCTATCTCTTGAACTTGTCATGGAGTTTAAAAAAGATAATGCATGTAAAGCACATAGTACTATACCTAATACATAAGAGCTAAAAATTATAATTATTGCTTCTAGTGTAATTCAATTCTTTGGGGAAAAAAGGTTGAGGGAAAATGAATAATTGCTTTGGATTAAGGATTTTTCAATGGAAAAATTGCATTTATTCCCTTGCATGTATTTGAATTGTAATAGTTTGAATGTCTAAAATCTAAAATCGAGCTTTGACAATGTATTTCAAAGGAATGCTGTAAAATTTCATCTGTTTTGGTATAAGCTTTATCAAAGTCATTTTGCCTACCTCTAACATTTTATGGGAGTGACTAGGAAATATGCACCCATTAGAAAGAAGGAAAGAAATGCAGTTTACTTCTGGCAAGTCACAGGAATTCCTTGGGATTGGGGTGGGGTGGGGTGGGATGGGATGTGATCAAATCAGGAAAGTGCTGCTATAAATTCTAATTCTTTTTTTTAAAATACAGCTTCCAGTCTTATTTGGATGTTAATAGATTGATTTATCTCTAAACTAATTCAGGGTGAGAGACAAAACTTTGGGAACAGAATGCAAAATTAGTCGCTGGTCTTCGAGTCGCTTTACACAGATGTCTTCACTGACTCTTCTGATTACCTTCTGCAGGGCACAAAACTACTATATATTTTTCTCCTCTTTCAGTATGTTTTAAGTGATATTATTTAAGTGACTTTATGTTATCACTCATTTCACAGAAACAAAATACAAACAGATGCAATAAAGGGCTTAATCTAAAGATGAAAGCAATTCACCAAGAGCCAGATGGAAACTAAATTCCCCACATTTTTCCCTTTGTCTTTGAATTTTCTTTCCCTTGGGGTAGCTTTTCTTTCTCTCTTGTCAGTGATACTAATAGGTTATTGTAACTTGTGCCTGTCTTTACTGTGTTCCTCTCTTAGCAGTTTCCAAATTTGGGAATCATGGCTTCTTTAGCTCTTGAGGGTAAAAGCCAGCCATGTTTCCGTGTATAGATTTGTGGTTGAAATCTTACTCAGTCATTGTGATAGTTACAAAAGTAGGCATTGATAGATGTGTGATAGGAGAAGAGTGTATAATTTCAGGAATATTTTATTTTGGAAGCAGATGAGAATTATGGTTTTTGTTTTACTTTTTGCTTTTGTTTTACATCTTGATGAATTCATCATTAAAGCACTGCTGCTGCTGCCGCTGCTAAGTCGCTTCAGTCGTGTCCGACTCTGTGCGACCCCATAGACGGCAGCCCACCAGGCTCCGGGGTCCCAGGGATTCTCCAGGCAAGAACACTGGAGTGGGCTGCCATTTCCTTCTCCAGTGCGTGAAAGTGAAGTCACTCAGTCGTGTCCAACTCTTAGTGACCCCATGGACTGCAGCCTCCCAGGCTCCTCTGTCCATGGGATTTTCCAGGCAAGAGTACTGGAGTGGGGTACCATTGCCTTCTCCCCATTAAAGCACTAGTATATATCTTTTTGGGGCTTCGCTGGTGGCTCAGTGGTATAGAATCTGCCTGCAATGCAGGAGCTGAAGGTGAGGTGGGTTTAATCCCAGGGTCAGGAAGACCCCCTGGAGGAGGGCATGGCAACCCACTCCCGTATCCTTGCCCAGAGAATCCCATGGACAGAGGAGCCTGGCATGCTGCAGTTCATAGGGTCGCAAAGAGTCAGACAGGACTGAGTTGACTTAGCACATGCATACGTATATCTTTACAGACTGTGATTTTTCTATTTCTGTAACTATTAGAGTTTATTCTCACCTTTCCTCTTCTATATTAGGCATGTGTGGTTTGGGACTTCCCTTGTGGTCCAGGGGTTAAGACCCTGGTGTAGGTTTGATCCTTGGCCAGGGAGTTCCATGTGCCTCCAGTGTGGTGTGGCCAAAAACGAAAAAAAAAAAAATATATATATATATATATATTAGGCATGTTTGCTCATTGCTAAATCTTTTCAGTTATTCATGATCCTAATTCAAATTTTTAGGTGAAATAAAATGCATTTCCTTTTTGATTATGTTGCAGACATCAAATGATTTAAAAAAAAAAAGGTAATTATTCTACCATGAGCTTAATGAGTCATGCTCTGGGGCAAAGTGGGGATTGGCAGGAGGAAGGAGTGAGGTGAAGAAAAGTAAAAAGTAAAAGCAGGCATGTATCAGGAAAAACTCCAGCCAGGGCTGATGGGCTAAGCTTTGTTGATGCTGCTTTATGATATGTGTCAAAATAAACGCAGGAAACAGCTTTTGCTTCAAAGTTTGGAATGCTGTGGTAACTGATATTTAAGTCAAGGAATGTTACAATTGGAAGAACTGACCTAAAACTCTTTCCAAAACCATCAATTTTGTTTATTAAACTTACTGACGAAAAGAAAAGTAACAAGAAAAGACATAGATCATTTTTTTTTATTTGATAAGGTACTCAGAGTTCTTTTCCTCTGTAGAGCAGCAACTAAGATGGGTTTTATTATGCTCAGCATGTGTGTTGCCCTGGTTTAAAATTGTTTACATATTTACTGTCAAGGCACTAATGAAAATAAATCAGCCCAAAGGACTTTTATCTCCCTATCTGTGGAACACTGTGAAAGTTGCATTTTTAATGGATGATGACCACAGTTGTTTTTAGGATTCCTGAATGAAGTCATGAAGTCTTAAGAATTTTGGAACCCAAAATTTTGACTCATGTTACGATTTGAGTAACTGCTTTATGGAAAAGGGCCTGGTCTCATTTTGACCATGGCTTCATTATCTCAAGTTGGGGGCTTATTTGCTGAGAGTGATGTTTGTAAGTCTGACAATTAAGGCAAATTTTTACTTCGACTTATTTAAGTTGTGAGAAAAGAGATATGTTGAGGTCATTATTTCTCAAATCAGGTGTCCTATGCTACACTTTGGAAGTTATGTGTGCCTCAAAATAGAGTGTAGGTCCCTCTGCGAAAAAGGCTTAAACTCTCTTTTTTTTTTTGGAGCAAGATTTCTATGAGACTTTAACATGCAAGTGGACATTGCAAATAATCAGGAAAGGACATGGCATTCGGCATTTCCCAGACTATTATCAAGCGGTATCTATTGTCATCTCTTAGAACTCTGTTTCTCAGAACATAGTTAGGGAAAATCTTCCAGGAGTGATAGGGTTCCTCATAAGTACACAGCTGGCAATGAGCCACTCCGGGTCGTTGTCTTCCAGATGGTCACTGGAGTGCCAGATTCAAGAGCAGGGCTTGGGAGCCTCTTCTCTGTGCTACTTGTATTTGTACCTTCTGAGAGAGCACATCCAGCGGAGTCCACTGGCCACTCTCCAATATGTGTGTGCTAAGTTGTTTCAGTCATGTCTGACTCTGTGCAGCCCTATGGACTGTAGCCTGCCAGGCTTCTGTGTCCATGGGATTCTCCAGGCAAGAATACTGGAGTGGGTTGCCATGCCCTCCTCCAGAGGATCTTCCCGACCCAGGGCTCAAATTCACATCTGTTATCTCTCCTGTATCGAGAGGCAGATTCTTTACCACTAGCACCACTTGGGAAATCACCGTCCTATATGGTGCATTCCTTTTGATCCGTCTTTAACCATGGTGCCCCAGAATACTTTGGCCTTTATACATAATCTTTTGGCCTTCACATGAATTCATGGACCAGTTAGCTGTGGACAAGCTAGTAATATAAAAAGACCCAAACCACAGAATTTTGGTGCTGTTTTTCCTTAGATGGAAATTGTTGAATGGCATCACTGACTCAATGGACATAAGTTTGAGTAAACTCTGGGAGTTGTTGATGGACAGGAAGGCCTGGAGTGCTGCAGTCCACAGGGTCGCAAAGAGTTGGACACAACTGAGTGACTGAACTGAACTGAGCATAGATAGTTAAGCATTAAGGACTGGAGGAGGAAATGGCAACCTACTCCAGTACTCTCGCCTAGAAAATCCCATGGACGGAGGAGCCTAGTGGGCTACAGTCCATAGCATTGCAAAGAGTCAGACATGACTGAAGCAACAGGGCATGCACACAGAACAGATAATTAAGCATTAAGGACTGTTCTGTTCAGGTAGCATCCATCTTCATGTAAGATATTCATTCAATCATTCTTGCAGATACCTACTATGTATTGGATACCACGTTAGGCTATGGGGATGCAAATATGAATAAGATGCCTTTCTGGTTCTCAAGCAGTGTATGGGTGATTTAAGCCATTTATATAATGGTTGTTCTTGCTTGCTTCTTAAGATCTTATTTGGATATACAATCAGCCACTCTGTTTTTGAAAGTCAGTATAGATGATTGAAATATATATGCATGACATTCTGGTTATTTTCCCATGACTCTTAATATTTGGTCTGAAAAGAAAGAGAGAAAGTGAAGTTGCTCAGTTGTGTCTGACTCTTTGCAACTCCATGGACTGTAGCCCACCAGGCTCCTCTGTCCATGGGATTTCCAGGCAAGAATACTGGAGAGGGTTGCCATTTCCTTCTCCAGGGGATCTCCCAACCCAGGGCTTGAACCCGGGTCTCCCGCATTGTAGGCAGACGTTTTACCATCTGAGCCACCAGGGAAGTGCATTGGCAGGTCGGTATGAACCCTCCACAGGGTTTCTGCCATAAGCTATATGAAGTCATCGCTGAACCGCAAAGCAGGCCTCCTCGCCTGCTTCTCACAGAGCATGTCATTCATTCACACAAGCACACTGTAGAGTTAGTAAAGTACAGTGGAAAACATGTTCACTAGAAGAACAAAGACCTAGAGCTAGATGAAAGGATGCTGCTGAACCATGAAAGACGCTGGGATTCCTGGCCTCTGGAGGAGAAGAATTCAATCTGGGGCCAGAGATGATGCTTCATCACTCAGAGCTTTTGTGTAATAAACTTTTATTAAAGTATGAAAGAGATAGAGAAAGCTTCTGACATAGACATCATGAGGGGGCAGACTGATGTTGAGTCTAAATTTTCTGCAGTATTCCCCCACAGAAACCAGCACCAGGCAGTGCCAGCCTAGGTAAGGGTGACCAGGAATGCTACTTGTTGGGTGTTTAATTGATTGCGAAGGTGGATTATGTTCTCTTTCCCCTGCAGGAGATGTGGTGAAATCTGTATGATGCCATCTTTTCTCCCTTGTGCATTCTCAGGCCAGGCAGCCCAGGTGGCACTTGATTGACATAGGACCAGAAAGGAACATGTCAGTAGCTCCCAGAGCATGGGCAGAAGGAACATTTCAGCAGCAGTTGTGTGGATCTTTGCTACCTGGGGGCTCTTTATCACTGTGCTTCAGTGTAGGCCTTGATGAGGAACATAAGTCTAGGGCAAGAGAAAAATTAACTTGTTCTCTTATCTGAGTTTAGAAGGATCCTGTGCTCAAGGCTTCTTGGGCTTCAGATTCAAACACTGCAGTGTAGAGGGATCCCTGCCCTGTTGGGTTCTGACTAAATATGTTGTAAATTACATGCTGGAACATCAGCAGGTTACAGGTTTATTTGGGTTTAAAAAAGGAAAGATTTCCACCTGAAAAGTTTTTATTATATATGAATATACTTCACAGTTATATAAAAAGTTGGGATATCTTGGGATAGAAAGGATACAAGGCAAAAAAAATTGAATTTACAATTGACACCAGTTGCTAAAAAGGTTGTTTTGGATTACTTTTCATTCATAGCCTGAGAGATAGTGAATGGGGAAAGGTACTCTTCCTGGGTCTTCTCCTCAGAACCCCATCACTCACCCTTCTTTTTGAATATTCTGAAAAGCAGCAGTCTCATGATTTATTCTTTATGGGTTCATTAGAGCTTCCCCTGTGGCTCAGCTGGTAAAGAATACAACCGCAATGCGGGAGACCTGGGTTCGATCCCTGGGTTGGGAAGATCCCCTGGAGAAGGGAAAGACTACCCCTCCAGTATTCTGGCCTGGAGAATTCCATGGACTGTATAGTCCATGGGGTCGCAAAGAGTCAGGTATGACTGAGTGCCTTTCATTTTCACTTTCTCACTTAGGTAGCTACTAACCCCAGAACTAAGCTTTTCCTTCAATAGTTCTTTGCACATATGTTTTTCATAGCCCTCTGAGGGCTTACTCACCATGCAGCAGACACTTATGCAAGGCCTTTGGGGAAATATAGCAGTGAATAAGACATAGTCCCTATTGAAACACAGACACAGGCAGCTTCTAGCCACTGATGGAGTGGTGTGGGCTAGTGTGTGAATATGCTCCTCAAACTACCGCACGATTGCACTCATCTCACATGCTCATAAATTGATGCTCAAAATTCTCTAAGCCAGGCTTCAGCAATACATGAACTGTGAACTTCCAGTTGTTCAAACTGGTTTTAGAAAAGGCAGAGGTATCAACCTAGATGCCCATCAACTGACGAATGGATAAGAAAGCTGTGGTATATATACACAATGGAATATTACTCAGCATTAAAAAAAAATTCATTTGAAGCAATTCTACTCAGATGGACGAAACTGGAGCCCATTATCCAGAGTGAAGTAAGCCAGAAGCAAAAACAACAATACAGTATATTAACACATATATATGGAATTTAGAAAGACAGTAATGAGAACCCAACATGGGAGACAACAAAAGGAACGCAGATGTATAGAATAGACTTGTGGACTTTGTGGATGAGGGTAAGGGTGGGATGATATGGGAGAAGGGCATTGAAGCATGTTAATTGTCATGTGTCTAATCAATCGCCAGCCCAGGATTGATGCTCGGGACTGGTGCAGCGAGATTTCCCGGGGGGGGAGGGAGGAGGGAGGGGGGACCCGGAGGGGAAGCATATGTAAACCCATGGTGATATCATGACAATATATGGCAAAAACAATAATAAAAAAAAAAAAAAAAAGAAAGGCAGAGGAACCAGAGATCAAATTGCCAACATCCACTGGATCATTGAAGAAGCAAGAGAGTTCCACAAAACCATGTATTTCTGCTTTGTTGACTATGACAAAGCCTCTGACTGTGTGGATCACAATAAACTGTGGGAAATTCTGAAAGAGATGGGAATACCAGACCATCTGATCTGCCTCTTGAGAAACCTGGATGCAGGTCAAGAAGCAACAGTTAGAACTGGACGTGGAACAACAGACTGGTTCCAAATAGGGAAAGGAGTATGTCAAGGCTGTGTATTGTCACCCTGCTTATTTAACTTATATGCAGAGTACATCATGAGAAACGCTGGGCTGGAAGAAGCACAAGCTGGAATCAGGATTGCTGGGAGAAGTATCAATAATGTCAGATATGCTGATGACACCACCCTTATGGCAGAAAGTGAAGAAGAACTAAAGAGCCTCTTGATGAAAGTGAAAGAGGAGAGTGAGAAAGTTAGCTTAAAGCTCAACATTCAGAAAACTAAGATCATGGCATCCAGTCCCATCACTTCATGGCAAATAGATGGAGAAACAGGGGAAACAGTGGCTGACTTTATTTTTTGGGGCTCCAAAATTACTGCAGATGGTGATTGCAGCCATGAAAATGAAAGATGCTTACTCCTTGGAAGGAAAGTTATTACCAACCTAGATAGCATATTAAAAACCAGAGACATTACTTTGCCAACAAAGGTCCATCTAGTCAAGGCTATGTATGGATTATGAGATTATGTATGGATGTGAGAGTTGGAGTATAAAGAAAGCTGAGTGCTGAAGAATTAATGCTTTTGAGCTGTGGTGTTGGAGAAGAGTCTTAAGAGTCCCTTGGACTGCAACGAGATCCAACCAGTCCATCCTAAAGGCGATCAGTTCATTGGAAGCACTGATGTTGAAGCTGAAACTCCAATGCTTTGGCCACCTGATGCGAAGAGTTGACTCACTGGAAAAAGACCCTGATGCTGGGAAAGATTGAGGGCAGGAGGAGAAGAGGACAACAGGATGAAATGATTGGATGGCATTACTGACTCAATGGACATGAGTTTGGGTAAGCTCCAGGAGATGGTGATGGACAGGGAGGCCTGGCGTGCTGTGGTTCATGGGGTTGCAAAGAGTCGGATGTGACTGAGCAACTGAACTGAACTGAACTGATGCTGCTTAAGGACTCCAAGTTACATAATAGCAACCTCCTTTTGTTTAAACCTGGAACTCATGTTCTTATGTTCTTTCAGAACTACGCTCTGTGACTTCTGTGCATTCTTGAAGCAATAGGACACCATAGCTCTTGCTCCTTTTGGACGTGTTCACCTTCTTGGAACAAAAGTGGATACTTGGTATATCGTAGGCCATCACCAGCCTCCAGCATGGTTGATGGTCTTGTCTGGCGCTCAGTGTTTCAGGAGCAAGTCTATGATACATCTTTCTTTCTTTAAGATAGATTGTTCTCTGATTTATGATAATATTTTAATGAAGCTGCTTTCTATCTTTTATTACATGTTACCTCATTCAAAAGATCATATTCAATTACCATATATCATTGATTTTAAAACCACGTATTTCCCCATATTTTAACAGTTTTTTACAGTGTGTGTTTTACAATCAATGGTGTGCCATCATCTAGTTACCAATATTCCTCCCTATTCATTAAAAAAAAATCCTCTTTCAAGACACATGTCTCACCTGGGGAGCATTGGAGGTCCTTCACCCTGCCTATGTTTCTGGTACCTGACACACTAAAGGGATTCAGGCATGCATGCTCCTTGGGTCCAACAGTTGTAAGAAAACCAGGGCACCTTATCTTATATCCTGACATATTATTGTGTCTCCCTTTTGAGAGAGGGAACAATGGCAGAGTTAGATATGGGATAAAATTGATTCATAAATTTAGACTGTCTCACGGGCTTCCCTGGTAGCTCGGTGGTAAGGAACCCACTGCCAATGCAAGTGGCCAATCCCTGGGTCAGGAAGATACATTGGAATAGGAAATGGCAAGCCACTCCAGTTTTCTTGCCTGGGAAAGCCCATGGGCAGAGGAGCCTGACTACAGACTACAGTCCACGGAGTTGCAAAGAGTTGGGCACAACTTAGCAACTATTAATAAAAACAACAAACAACATAGAGACTGCGTCTAACATTCAGTGAATGCTACAAATATACAAATGTATTTTTCTACTATACACACAGACATATTTGAGGAATATAACAGATAGAAAAGACACTCCCATATGATAAGCTAAATGACTATGGAGAGGTGTAGAAATGCAGTATATGGATAAAACCAAATGAAGGATCAGTTAATCAATATAAATCCTGAGCAGGAAGAGGCTGTTTTGGGGTTGGGAACAGTTATTGGAAGATAGGAGAAGTAAACTGGCTTTTGAAAGCAGTAAAGGATTTGGATAAGAAGAAATGGGGGTGAGGGAAAATATGTTCTTTTCCCTAAATCTTCTTATACATGTATCTCTGGTAGAGGAATTCAAAGTGAATACGTATTTTTAGGCTCTGAACATGCAATGGAAAATACAGCATACATTTATGAAATTGACTGTTTTACCAAGAACCAATTAGAATACTTCTGCTTTTCTGGGAATTTTGAATATTTTTTACTGACTCCGGGTGGCAGAGGAAGACAGCAAAGCACTGACTCATCTCTGAGATAGTGCAGAAAGGATTAGCTGGGCAGACTTAATTCCAGAGAGGTTTCAAGGGGGTCTGGGTATCTTAGACCTGAATGTGAAATGAGTATAACCCATGACTCACAGAAAACTCTTGAAATGGGTAAAATGACTAAGCCATTCTCATCTGAAACAAGCTGGACTAGGCCACACTTGGATTACTTAGCAGGAAATCACAAAGTCTTATCAATAATCAAGCTGCAGTTTGAGAAGATGGTGTCGACTTCCCTTGTGGTTATGCCACTTATCTTTCATATCATCTCAGTGAGCTCCTTCTTCCTGCCCTCAAACTGTGAAATGCCATGCTACCTGCTGGGCTTAGCTGAGGGCTCATTTCTATTATTAAATGGGCCCAACTTCCCTCTTCCCTTTTCAGTCATTTCCTTCCTTGCTTCTTTTAACACTTTAAAGCTCAGTTTGAGCACTCCAGAACAGTTTTATCAGTCAAGTTTGATGTTACATCTTTATATTTTTAGTATAATTCTAAACTTTAAAAACAAGCATTGAAGATCCACTCTACTCTCATGAATACCAGATCATGTTGCTTAACATTTTTGTTTACCTTTGGTTCTAGTGGTTAAAAGGCCCATGCAACACATTTTAAAAGTCCGCTTCCATTTTGACAATTTTTCCCCAGACTTGGGGCATCAGGTTCCTCTTCCATCCATCTGTCTGTCTCATTCTTTCTGTCTGCTGGAGAAGCAGTTATCCACCATGCTGGACTCTAGATACTTTCCTAAAATACTGGTCTCCAGGCCCTATCCATAGTGATTTTAATTTATTGGTTCAAGGTGTGGTTCAGAATCAGAATTCTTTAAATTGAGGTATACATAATATACAACACCATGGTAGTTTCAGATGGATAACATAATGATCTAATATTTATATACACTGTGAATTGTTCACCACAATAAGTCTAGTTAACATCCGTCATCACACATATTTACAAATTTTGTGTGTGTGATGAGATCTTTTAAGATTTACCCTTGGTGCTGTGCTTTCCTTAATTGCACAGTCATGTCCAACACTTTTTGACCCTGTGGACTGTAGCCGACCAGGCTCCTCTGTCCACAGAATTCTCCAGGCAAGAATACTGGAGTGGGTTGCCATGCCCTCCTCCAGGGAAACTTTCCAACCCAGAAATAGAACTGAGGTCTCCTGCATTGCAGGTGGATTCTTTATCAGCTGAGCTACCTGGGAAGCCCAAGACTTACCCTTAGCAGCTTTTAAGTATGCAATAGAGGTGGCAAGAATACACAGGAGAAGTGTACAAAGATCTTCATGACCCAGGTAATCACAATGGTTTGATCAGTCATCTAGAGCCAGATATCCTGGAATGTGAAGTCAAGTGGGCCTTAGGAAGCATCACTATGAACAAAGCTAGTGGAGGTGATGAAATTCCAGTTGAGCTATTTCAAATCCTGAAAGATGATGCTGTGAAAGTGCTGCACTCAATATGCCAGCAAATTTGGAAAACTCAGCAGTGGCCACAGGACTGGAAAAGGTCAGTTTACATTCCAGTCCCAAAAAAAGGCAATGCCAAAGAATGCTCATACTACCGCACAATTGTACTCATCTCACACGCTCATAAATTGATGCTCAAAATTCTCTGGGCCAGGCTTCAGCAATACATGAACCATGAACTTCCAGATGTTCAAGCTGGTTTTAGAAAAGGCAAAGGAACCAGAGATCAAATTAACAATATCCGCTGGATCATCAAAAAAGCAAGAGAGTTACAGAAAAACATTTATTTCTGCTTTATTGACTATGCCAAAGCCTCTGATGGTGTGGATCACAATAAACTATGGAAAATTCTGGAAGAGATGGGAATACCAGACCACCTGACCTACCTCTTGAGAAACCTGTATGCAGGTCAGAAAGCAACAGTTAGAACTGGACATGGAACAACACACTGGTTCCAGATAGGGAAAGGAGTATGTCAAAGCTGTATATTGTCATCCTGCTTATTTAACTTATATGCAGAGTACATCATGAGAAATACTGGGCTGGAGGAATCACAAGCTGGAATCAAGATTGCCAGAGAAGTATCGATAAGCTCAGATATGCAGATGACACCACCCTTATGGCAGAAAGTGAAGAAGAACCAAAGAGCCTATTGATGAAAGTGAAGGAGGAGAGTGAAGAAGTTGGCTTAAAGCTCAACATTCAGAAAACTAAGATCATGGCATCCAGTCCCATCACTTCATGACAAATAGATGGGGAAACAGTGGAAACAGTGGCTGACTTTATTTTTCTGGGCTCTAAAATCACTGCAGATTGTGACCACAGCCATGAAATTAAAAGACACTCCTTGGAAGGAAAGTTGTGACCAACCTTGGTAGCATATTAAAAAGCAGAGACATTACTTTGTCAACAAAGGTCCGTCTAGTCAAGGCTATGGTTTTTCCAGTGGTCATGTATGGATGTGAGAGTTGGAGTATAAAGAAAGCTGAGCACCGAGAATTGATGCTTTTGAACTGTGGTGTTGGGGAAGACTCTTGAGAGTCCCCTGGACTGCAAGGAGATCCAACCAGTCAGTCCTAAAGGAGATCAGTCCTGGGTGTTCATTGGAAGGACTGATGTTGAAGCTGAAACTACAATACTTTTGCCATCTGATGCGAAGAGTTGACTCATTGGAAAAGACCCTGATGCTGGGAAGGATTGGGGGCAGGAGGAGAAGGGGACAACAGAGGATGAAATGGCTGGATGGCATCACCGACTCGATGGACATGGGTTTGGGTGGACTCTGGCAGTTGGTGATGGACAGGGAGGCCTGGGGTCACAAAGAGTCGGACATGACTGAGCAAATGACTGAACTGGTGGCATTATAAGGTTTCGTCACCATGCTATGCATTACATTTCCATGATTTATTTATTTTACAACTGGAAGTTTGTATCTTTTGACCACAGTATCCTTTTTGCCCACTCCTCACCATTTGCCACTGGAAACTACCAATCTACTTTCTTTATCTACAAGGGTTATTAAAACTCCTCAAGGAATTGTAGAACCAGATTTGACAACATTGTGTTAGTCTTGAAACCTGGTCAGAATCAGTGAAAATCTCTAGATCAGAGGTTAAGGCTGGTCCAGTTTAGTGAGTCATGAGGCAGAATTTCTCCAGCAGCTATTGAAACAAAGAATTGCTGTGGATATCCAGAACATTCTTGGGCCCCAATGCTGAATTATCCCTAAATTAAGGATTCTGAGTTCTTTGTTTCTGGCCGCTAGCTCCACAGTGGCCCATGCAGTCAACCTTGCAGCTAACATATACAGTACCTTTAAGAAGACAGAACAAGTTACTCCTTATTTAAGGCACTTTTCTGTTTTCTGGGAAACTGTTGGAACAAGCATACACATTTGTGAAGACTTTGTAAATGGTACCCCGTGGAGTTGTGCAGTGCACAGCCTGTACAACCACACCCTGTGACCCATCGCATTCTTGTGTTTTTGTTTAAACAAGTCATGACCTGAACTAGTGACTTGGAGATGCAGACAATTGTTGGCATAGCAACTAAGATAAAAGGCAAATTTAAAGTCTGAGATAATGGTTTAAGATGTTCTTGAAAGGCTCCCTGCCTCATGGCTCTGTCATATTGCTTAATTTAGCCCAGGTTGCTAGGGAAATGAATTCAGAATTGACCAAGGCAGTGTCTAGAAGCTGTGTGTGAATAATAAGTAAAATTCATGGCAAATATACCCTTTGCTTGACAACCTTGGATGGATTTATTTGCTTACCCAAAGCTGAACACTAACATAACCTGCCCAGCACTGGCAAAATTGCTGAGTAAGTCATACTTCTTTTCAGGTTCCTCAGCATCTTCTTTTTTACTTAATTTTTTTTTATCATGCTGATACTTTTAGTTCAGTTAATTTTTATTCAATTTATTTAAATTGAAAATACAAAACAAAAGCCCACTGTTTTTTTAAAAGTTCACCCATTTCTCTCACTCCCCACCACCCCACCTCTGGCAACTACCAATTTAGTCTGTGTATCAGCTATGCTATGAATGGAATGACTTCCCTCATAGCTCAGTTGGTAAAGAATCCACCTGCAATGCAGGAGACCCTGGTTCGATTCCTGGGTCAGGAAGATCCGCTGGAGAAGGAATAGGCTACCTACTCCAATATTCTTGGGCTTCCCTTGTGGCTCAGCTCGTAAAGAATCCACCTGCAATATGGGAGACTTGGGTTCGATCCCTGGGTTGGGCAGATCCTTTGGAGAAGGGAAAGACTACCCACTCCAGTATTCTGTCCTGGAGAATTCCACGGACTGTATAGTCCATGGGGTCGCAAAGAGTCAGACACAACTGAGCAACTTTCGTAACACACAATAAATAGAATATTCTGACAGAAGGATTTAGAATTCACTGCTGGCCAGTGGGTTCCATGGATGGTTCCTGCCTTCACTGTAGTTGCAGTTAGGCATGCCTAATAGCATAATTGTGCTTTCCACTAGAACATTCTGCCTTGACAGAGATGATCTATGATCTGTGCTATCCAGTGAAATATGGATGTGTATGTGTATGTGTGTGTACATCATTAACTGTGTGTGGCTATAGAGCACTTGAAATGTGACTAGAGAAACCAGGAATTGAACTTCTAATTTTAAATGCTTTCAATTAATTTCATTTAAAATTTAAATATCTATAGGCAGCTAGAGGTGACCATACTGGACAGTGAAGGTCTGAGAGAGACATCTTCTCTAGACTGCGAGAAAACTCATGCTTACTGTGCACCTTCCCATTGTCAGCAATGTTCTTTATGATTTTCTTTAATCCTCAGGAAACCTTGCAAGGTAGGTATTGTCTCCATCTCATAGATTAAGAATAACTGAAGCTCAGAGAAGCAGTGGCCCATATTGTAGGACTGATAAATGATCAAATCAGCATTCAGACTTTGGTCTCTTTGCTTCTAAAGCCTGTGCTTGAAGTTTACTTGGGGAGGGGGTCTTCACTGTGATGAGTTATTGTAGAATCTAAATTTAAAATTAAAGCAATAATGGCAACCACCGAAACACTCCTTTCAGGGGTCACTGTGTGATAAAAAGAATTGTCCAGCGGAGTGAGAAGGGAATGTGTGCCAGTGCTGGACAGACCCGACACATGCAGTGGACAGGAGGGTGGGGTTGGAGGTGGGCAATGGCAGGAAGAGAAGGGACCAAAGGCGCTGTGAAGCTGGAAGGTGCTCCTCTGCATGGCCTCCTCAACTTGTCATGTGCAGAATCACATATTCCGTCCCTACTCTTTCCTTTCTCCATCAGATTAAAATTGGGCTTTAGTGCTCTAAATAGAACTGTCAGAGGCTGACTGGTTGGCAGCTGCTTAGGACTGAGTAGAAGTGCATCTGGGAGTTGCCAGCCTCTTTTCATCAGAGCCCAAACCCTGCTAAGGGCTGGACCTCAGTTCTCTCCTCACTCTCACTTCCTTCCTATATTTCTTAAGATGTCCAGAGTCCATTATTTATTGCCCTGTGTGTTCTGCTTCATTCACAGCTGTTCCCCACATCTAGGGAATATGCATTTATCCTCAAGGCCATGGTTCTCAGCCCTGGCTACATCAGAAATAACTGTGTGCTTTAAGAAGTCCAGCTGCCAGGGATCTGCTCAAACAAACCAAATTTGAATTTATAGAAGTGGAGTCCCATCATCAGTACCTTCTGCTAGTTTCCTGAGTGATTCCGATGTGCAGACAGGGCTGAGAAGCACAGTCCTTGCCTATGCGCCATCTGCATGTCTTCCAGAGTTACACTGCTCTCAGATGTGTTGAACTTAGAGCACTAGGTAGGTGAGGGCTGTGGATGGAAAGGGTGAGTGTTGCAGGTGGTAAGAAACAAGCAGTTTAAAAGTGCCTCTGAAGGACCCTGCAGGTGAGGAAGACAAAAAAAACGAGATGTGGAGGGGTCCTTCAGGGTGCTTCTGTCACAAATCATTAGTTGGGTGGAAAGCAGGAACCCCTGATGACAGAAGGAGCTTCAGGGTGAATTATCAGTAGTGACATTTCTTCCATTTGACATCGCTTATTGAGAATATTTTGTACCAGCCTCTGCAGTAGGGGCACAAAGATAGATCAGAAGGGTCCCTTTCATGGAGAAGGTCATCGGATCTGGAATCAATAAAAAGAATAGAAAAATTAGGGGGGAAAAAAACTCCTTCTTTGACCAAGTAAGAATGACCTTTGTTTAACTCCATTTGTGTACATTTGCCATTTATTCCCAAGACATCATGTGGGAACAACTGGCTCCCAGACACATGGTGTGTCAGACCCTCTTTGCTGTAGTTGTACTCAGTTGCAGCAGTATCCTCTTGTTTATGTCTTCTTAGCCTTCACGTGGTCTGTTTGTGCACAGTGTAACCAACCTGAAAGGAACCTTAGTGCCTTGTCCACCTGCAGCTTCTCTTAAAAGGATTATGTGTGAAGTAAAAGTCTATGATGGTTTTTGGAAATGCATTATATAAGTCCGCTCCTCTTCTTTGACACCCCCTTGCCAACTCCTTTCCTCTACTACATCACAACTAACAAGTTTCCATTTCTAACCACAGCCTAAATCAAAGTATTTTCTGTGCTTTGACGGGGCTGTACATTGGAGAATTAAAGAAAAAGTTTCCTGTTGGTCTCAGAAGTCTGTGTTTGGAGGAGCAGCACCATGCCCTCGTTTGCCCTGGAGGCTACATCAAGCGTGTCTCTGTGGCTCCGTGCCTGCATGCCATGTGCTTCAGCATCAGTGTTCACTTGAAAAGCTGTCTTCATTTTATCGTGAGTGCAGTGCTTGGGGTGCACAGGAGAAGGCGGGATCTTGGAGGATGACGAGTTCTCCTATCCTCTGGGCTCTTGTCTTCCCTTTGGTACCTTCATAAACACAAACAAGGCATCAGTTACTTTCATTTGTCTTTGTATTTTTGTAAATGGAATCCTGCATTATGTAACCTTTAGTGTCTGGCTTCTTTTGTTTAACACTATGCTTGTGAGATCCATTGATGCTGTTGTGTGTGGTTGTAGATCATTTACCATCATCGTGGTAGAGTTTTCCACTTTATGAATATGTATCCACTCAACCACTGATGTGTATTTGGGATTGTTTTCAATTTGAGATTATTGCAATTACTGCTGTGAACGATCTGGTAAAAGTAATCCAGTGAATGTATATACAAATTTCAGTTGGGAGTATACCTAAAATTGGAGTTGTCAGGCAATAGGGAATGTGTATATTCAGTTTAAATAGGTACTGCCAAACAAATTTCCAAAATGGCTGTACTAATTTTCCTGCCCACCAACAGTGTATGAGAACTCTGGTATTTCTACTTGGCCTTTTCTATCTTTTCATTTTAGGCATCCTGGTATGTGTGTAGGATCACACTCTGATTTTAACTTGCAATTTCTTGGTGACTATTGAAGTTGAGCTTCTGTCATGTTTATTGGGGGCTTCCCATATGTCCCAGTGGTAAAAAATCTGCAGTGCAGGAGATGCAAGAGACATGGGTTTGATCCCTGGGTTAGAAAGATCCCCTGGAGTAGGAAATGGTAACTCACTCCAATATTGTAGCCCAGAAAATTCCATGGATAGAGGAGCCTGGTGGGCTACAGTCCAGGTGGTCACAAAGAGTCAGATACACCTCAGTGACTGAGCATGCACACACATGTTTTATTGGCCATCTATAAATCATTTCTGTTGCTTGTTTTGTTATGGTTATTTTAATAACATAGAGACAAATTTAGTATGCTACTTTTTCACTAGCAGTTTTCATAACATTTTGCTGCTTAATATCATGGAGAAATCAAATTCCTTTTTCTTAGGCTAACCTAATACAATCGTTTCTTAAATTGTTCAGTTACCTGGTCATAAAAGGAACAGCTCAAAGTAAAGAGAATTTCACTGAAATTAAATGACTTAATATATAATAAATGTGAACTGATTGAAGGAAAATTATGCAGTTATTTTGGAATATATGATTGATATATCTTTAGATATTTTGCATCATTTATATCTTCCTTAAAAGATGGTCAGCCTTAGTGCTGAGATAAAGAACAAACTAGAGGGACCTTATCCTGATGACGTTTGCTTTCTGAAAGAAATTACTGTTCTAGAGTTGATATGCCATTGATAAAATTTGATTCAAATCAAATGAGCTATTGTTTTAGAGGCCTTTTCCATTATTGGAAATCAAGGCTGCCAAGCTGTTCTGTGAAGTGCAGTGATGGAACTTCAGAGAAGCCTTCCACAGTTAGGTGAGTTGGATAAACTCATTAAGCCAACAGATTTGGGGCTTTGCTCAAGGCCACATGGGTAGTGTGATGGTCGAGAATAGAAAAGCTGGAGAATAGCAAGAGTCACAGAAATCTAACAAGCAAGATTATCTGGCCCTATCTTCATTTTTCTGTTCTAAGAAAATGCCAGACAGATTTATTGCCTGCCAGTTAGTGACAACAGTATATAGAAAGGACTGGCTCTACTTGTTGGAGAAAAACATTTTAGTTAGTCATATATTGCTGACTGAACCACCTTATCCTTTGAAGCATCAGTGGGATTTAAAATGATCCTAAATCTTTCCAAATGGCTTGTTGGGATATGTTTCTAGACAGGGAACAATCTTAAGAAAATGTCTAAATCAAGGACAGCTTTCTCCTAACTTTAATTCCTTTGAGCTCTGCTCCCTGGATCAAGAGCACACACAGCGCAGAGCTCTCTCTTCACCTGTTGGTTCTTGCTCCTGTGTGTTCAGGGTTGGACTGAGCAGTAAATGAATCAGTGCTGTACTGAGCGGGTGCTGAGGCCTGACCGTCTACCCTCTCATCCCTGTCCCTGTCATTCTAGAAGTGCTGTACTCCTTTGAGTTTTGGAGGCTTTGGGGTTTTGGATTGAACTTTTAAAAATACATGTAAACTTGAGAGAGGCCCCACTTGAAGTAGTTCTCATTTGACATCTTAGTAAAGTTTTGCTAAAATAAATCCTGCAGAGGAAAAAGGAGGAGATGAGAGAGAAGGCATGAGAGAGCAAATGGATGACAGAGCCAGTTTTACAGTCCAGTCTTGACTATTTCTAAAGAATTTACCAAAAAATAACACTTTTAAAGTATACTTACATATACTTCTCATCTGAGAAGCATCACAGATTTGGGGGTAGAATGTATTTTGGACATCAAGAAATGTGATCAAATACAGTTTCTGCCATTATTAAATTGGCCCTTAGGTCAAACATAGATTTCTTTGTCTGTGTGTGTCTCCATTTTTGTCCATTTCCCTCCTAGAGATAATGGGTTTGACAACAAATTGGAAGGGAGACAATTAACTATTTCTCTTTGTTACTGGCCTTTGCTTCTAAAATTTCTTCTGGCTCATCAAACTGGCACACCCCCTGTGCCTCTAAACACCTCATGTTTAAAAAATATATTGAGAGCATTGTTTAAAGGCTTTTTCCATTCTGTCTTGAAGATCCCTGGTTATATGTTCTAGAGAAATCTGATGCAAATAATAAACAGGAAAAACTTCCGCCAAAAAAACCATCTTATAGAGCTCACCTTGAGCTCCATATTTGCTCTCTGACACCCTTTTTTCTCCTTTATTTCTGGAAATGCTTGAATTATGCCTTTATGGATGGTAAAGTCTTTGTGCTTCAAGGAGGGAGAGACTACTAGGATATGCTTGACTTTTGCTGAAGGGCAATAGCAGATGTTATTACCTGGAAGATATATTGACATTTGGTTTGAAAGAAATCAGGGCTTTCGTTTCAGATAATCTTGTCTTAGATAATTCACAGCTGATCTGGGGCCTTTGGCTCTTTCATTGACCGTAAGCCATATTTTAACTCATCCCCAGATATACAAAGTCTATTCAACTCAATGAGTCACTAACTGCCTTTAAGGTTTCATTAAAAGCAAAGACATCATTAAAGAGCTTGTATTAGTCACATTTTGATCCAGGTTCACTTAGACATTTGAGGGAAGAATGGACAATGTAACCAACATCAAAAAAGAGAGGCTAGTGCAGCTACTGGATTCTCAACTCTACATGTCCAACAAACATGGAAAATGAGAAGGACATGTTGGAATGGCATCTGGTTGGCAGTGGGGAGGGATGTTACATTACTGAAGATGATAATTTTTGGTAAACTCTCATGTTTGCCGTTTCATCCTCCTTTCCTTGTCTTCACTTCTACTACAACATTCCATCTAGGTAAACAACACATCTGCTTAAGACAGAGTCTCTTTTGAAGGACACAGCTCATTCAAAAGCTATTTGTGTTCAGATTTTACTTAACTATTTTAAATAGCCCAGCCATGATGAAATACTAGCATAGCAGAATCTAAAGTAGTTTGGGCCAGCTTATTAAGTTGTTATGATGCACATTATGGGCTCATTTGCTGTAATTAATTAGTGGAGCAAGGATAGAGCCTCGGCATTAATTGTTTCTATCTAACAAATATTTTCTAAGAGAGTTCATTTATTAAGAAGAGCACAACTGGAAAGAGTACACATGCAAGACATTCCTTATGTTCTCACTTCACTTTTCATTCTTTTCCAATGTTATTTAGAACTAACACCAAAGAAAAAATGTCCTTTTCATCATAGAGGACTGGAATGTGAAAGTAGGAAATCAAGAGATAACTGGAGTAACAGGCAAGTTTGACCTTGGAATACAGAATGAAGCAGGGAAAAGCTAACAGAGTTTTGCCAATAGAATGCACTGGTCATAGCATAACTCCTCTTCCAACAACACAAGAGACAACTCTATACACAGACACCACCAAATGATCAACACCGAAATCAGACTGAGTATATTACTGAGACGTTACTTTGCTGACAAATATCTGTCTAGTCAAAGCTATAGTTTTTCCAGTGGTCATGGATTTGAGAGTTGGACTATAAAGAAAGCTGAGTGCAGAAGAATTGATGCTTTTGACTGGGGTGTTGAAGAAGACTCTTGAGAGTCCCTTGGACTGCAAGGAGATCCAACCAGTCAATCTGAAGGAAATTAGTTCTGAATAGTCATTGGAAGGACTGATTCTGAAGCTGAAGCTCCAATACTTTGGTCACTTGATGAAAAGAACTGACTCATTGGAAAAGACCCTGATGCTGGGAAAGACTGAAGGAAGAAGGAGAAGGGGATAACAGAGGATGAGAGGGTTGGATGGTATCACTGACACGATGGATATGAGTTTGAGTAAACTCCAGGAGTTGGTGATGAACCGGGAGGCCTGGCATGCTGCAGTCCGTGGAGTCGCAGAGTCAGACATGACTGAGTGACTGAACTGAACTGATTATTTTAAAAGATATTTTTTAAAGTTCCAAATAGAAGCAAACATTGTGTTCCTTTTGCCAGACATCTTTTTGACTAAACTGACATATCCTAAATCACCATCTTTACATGTTTTTTTTTTTTTTTTTTTTCTCACAGTGGTTCCTGGCTGACTTTTGTTCTTTTAAATCTTTCCAATCCTTATTTAGAGGACAGAGATGGAAGAAGTATGGAACTCAATTTTCTCCCTTTCCTTGTCAGGCCTCCAGAGTAGGATGAGATGACTAGTATAATTTTGCAGTCAAAATAGCAGTACAAAACCCATAGTTAAAATATATACAGTATGTTGATATTAGTTTCCCAATCTAGCATTAGTGTTTTTATGGACATATTTTTTTTAACATGTCAACACACAAACAATAGCAATTATTTAATTATTTAGCTCTTAATAGTTTTCAAAGGGGCTACTTTTTTTTTTTCATTTAGTCATATCTCAAACACTGAAACAGACCAGGCAAAATGTTATTACCTTCCATTTACAAATAAAGGAACTGAGATGAAAAGATGCTAAAGGATTTGGCTAAACGACCCAATCAAAAAGTGGGCCAAAGAACTTAACAGACATTTCTCCGAAGAAGACATAAAAATGGCTAACAAACACATGAAAAGATGCTCAACATCACTCATTATCAGAGAAATGCAAATCAAAACCACAATGAGGTACCACTTTACACCAGTCAGAATGGCTGCCATCCAAAAGTCTACAAGCAATAAATGCTGGAGAGGATGTGGAGAAAAGGGAACCCTCTTAGACTGTTGGTGGGAATGCAAGCTAGTACTGCCACTATGGAGAACAGTGTGGAGATTCCTTAAAAAACTGCAAATAGACCTGCCATATGACCCAGCAATCCCACTGCTGAGCATACACACCCAGGAAACCAGAATTGAAAGAGACACGTGTACCCCAGTGTTTATCGCTGCTTTGTTTACAATAGCCAGGACATGGAAGCAACCTAGATGCCCATCAACTGACGAATGGATAAGAAAGCTGTGGTACATATACATAATGGAATATTACTCAGCATTAAAAAAAATTCATTTGAATCAGTTCTACTCAGGTGGACGGAACTGGAGCCTATTATCCAGAGTGAAGTAAGCCAGAAGGAAAAACAACAATACAGTATACTAACGCATATATATGGAATTTAGAAAGATGGCAGCGAAAATCCTGCATGCGAGACAGCAAAAGGAACGCAGATGTTTAGAACAGACTCATGGACTCTGTGGAAGAGGGCAAGGGTGGGATGATATGGGAGAATGGCATTGAAACATGTTAATTATCATATGTGAAATCAATCGCCAGCCCAGGGTTGATGCTCGGGGCTGGTGCACTGAGATTTCCCAGGGGGAGGGAATCGGGAAGGAGGAGGGAGGGGTGTTCTGGAGGGGGAGCGTATGTAGACCCATGGCGGTTTCATGTCATTGTATGGCAAAACCAATAAAAAAAAAAAAAAGCAAAAAAAAAAGCATAAAACTGCCTTCAGAAGAAACCAGAAACAGGACTGGATATCTGATGGTTAGCTGGTGCACACCCTTCTACATAACTGTCGCCAAAAATTTTAAACATACGGAAAACTATTGTTCCAGATACCTGTGTTTCTACTTCCATAGGTTCAACAAATGTAAGCCATCTGTTTGTTTGCTTCAGGTCATTTTTGTTTGGGGGTTTGTAACCAAGCATTGCCAATGCATCTAATATTATCTTCTCCATCTTTTCCCCATCCCTCTTACTTTCCCTTGTTGCTGTTGTTCAGTGTCTCAGTCATGTTCAGCTCTTTGAGACCACATGGACTGCAGCATGCCAGGCTTCTCTGTCCTTCAGTATATCTTGGAATTTGCTCAGACTCATGTCCATTGAATTGATGATGCCATCCAACCATCTCATCCTCTGTCATCCCCTTCTTCTCCTGCCTTCAATCTTTTCCAATGAGTAGGCTTTTCGCATTAGGTGGCCAAAGTATTGGAGCTTCAGCTTTAGCATCAGTCCTTGCAATGAATATTAAGGGCTGATATTTCCTTTAGGATTGACTGGTTGGATCTTCTTGAGGCCCAAGGGACTCTCAAGAGTCTTATCCAGTACCACAGTTTGAAAGCATCAGTTCTTCAGCACCCAGCCTTCTTTATGGTCCAACTCTCACATCTGTATGTGACTACTGGAAAAACCATAGCTTTGACTCTACAGACCTTTGTTGGCAAAATAATGTCTCTGCTTTTTCACTCACTGTCTAAGTCTGTCATAGTTTTTCTTCCATGGAGAAAGCATCTTTAATTTCATAGCTGCAATCTCCACCCACAGTATTTGGGGCCTAAGAAAATAAAGTCTGTCTCTTTTTTCTTCTTTTCCTCATCTGCTGGCTACAAAATGACGGGACTGGATGCCATGATCTTAGTTATTTGAATGTTGGGTCTTAAGCCAGCATTTTCACTCTCCTCTTTCACCTTCATCAAGAGGCTCTTTAGTTCCTCTTTACTTTCTGTCATAACGATGGTGTCTTTAGATGCTTTTCTGAAATTCCCTGCATATCTGAAGTTATTGATATTCTCCCAGCAATCTTGATTCCAGCTTGTGATTCATCCAGCTCAGCATTTTGCATGATGTACTCTGCATGTAAGTTAAAACAGCAGGGTGACAGTATACAGCCTTGATGTACTCCTTTCTCAATTTTGTACCAGTTTGTTGTTCCATGTCCAGTTCTTTTCTCAGGAGGCAGGTAAGGTGGTCTGGTATTCCCATCTCTTCAGGAAATTTCCACAGTTTGTTGTGATCCACACAGTCAAAGATTTCAGCACAGTCACTGAAGCAGAAGTACATGTTTTTCTGAAATTCCTTTGCTTTTTCTATGATGCAGCCGATGTCGACAATTTGATCTCTGGTTCCTGTGCCTTTTCTAAATCCAGGTTGTACATCTGGAAGTTCTCAGTTTGTGTACTTTTGATGTTAGCTTGAAGGATTTTGCACACTACCTTGCTAACATCTGCGATGAGTACATTTGTGTGGTATTTTGAATATCCTTTGTGATTGTCCTCCTTTGGGTTTGGAATGAAAACTGACCTTTTCCAGTCCTTTGGCAACTGCGCAGTTTGTTTGTAGTAATGCTTTCTGAAGCCCACTTGATTTCAGACCCCAGGATGTCTGGTTCTAGATGAGTGACCACATCTTTGTGGCTATTTTGGTCATTAAGACCTTTTCTGTACAGTTCTTCTGTGTATATTCTTGACACTTCTCAGTCTCTTCTGCTTCTGTTAGGTTGTTGCTGTTTCTGTCCTTTATTGAGCCCATCTTTGCATAGAATGTTCCCTTGGTATCTCTAATTTTCTTGAAGAGATCTCTACTCTTTCCCATTCTATTGTTTTCCTCTATTTCTTTGTATTGATCACTGAGGAGGGCTTTCTTATCTCTCCTTGCTATTCTTTGGAACTCTGCATCAGATCACTCTTTCCTTTTCTCCTTTGCCTTTAGCTTGTCTTCTTTTCTCAGCTATTTCTTATTCCTCCTCAAACAACCATTTTTGCTTCTTGCATTTCTTTTTCTTGGGAATGGTTTTGATCACCACCTCCTGTGCATATTACAAACCTTCCTCCAGAGTTCAGGCACTCTGTCTATCAGGTCTAATCCCTTGAATCTATTTGTCATTTCCACTATATAATCATAAGGGATTTGATTTAGGTCATACCTGAATGGTCTAGTGGTTTTCCCTACTTTCTTCAATTTGTGTCTGAGTTTTGAAATAAGCAGTTCGTGTTCTGAGCCACTGTAAGATCCCAGTCTTGTTTTTGCTGACTGTACTGAGCTTCTCCATCTTTGGCTGCAAATAATGCAATCAGTCTGATTTTGGTATTGACCATCTGGCTATGTCCATGTGTAGAGTCATCTTTTTGTGTTGTTAGAAGATGTTGTTTGCTATGACCTGCATGTTCTTTTGGCAAAACTCTGTTAGCCTTTTCCCTGTTTCATCTTGTACTCCAAGGTCAAACTTGCCTGTTGCTCCTAGTTGGGAAGTATTCCTGTAAAGATTTTGAGAGTATTATTCTATATATCTGTGTCTATGAACATAAATAGAATTGTTGTGCTTTTACATTCCACATATTTAGAGTTATATGTACCATTTCCAATTTCACAGTGGTCCTATCTCTTTGGTAATGTTTCTGAAAATTTCCCATTTACATCCATTCATTCTTTTTAGCAGCTGTATAGTATTCAATTGTATGAATAAAACACTGTCTAATTCATCTAGTTCTTACCTATGGATATTTAGGTTATTGTTAATTTTTTCCTGTTTCAAACAGTGCAAGAAAAAAAATATCTTTGTGTTCTCCTTGGCCACAAGCATAGTGATTTCTCTAGGTCTGAAGGTTATACCTAGAATTTTAAGTAATGTCCTGTGCACATTTGCAGCTTTTCTAGGTATTATCATAATTTTTCTCCGGTGTAGCTGTACCAGTTTGTTTTCTCATAAGCAATACATAAATTCTCTTTTCCCACAGACTCTCCAGCTGTTGGTGTCCTCCACTTTTATATTGCTCTCCCCGCCCCACACCGTTAGTGTGTAGTGTTCACTCCTTGTTTCAGTTTAATCCTGGCAAGTTTGCTTATCTTTTCTCATACGTATTGACCACTGAGATATCTTCTTCTACAAATCAACTGATTATATTGTTTGCTTGGTTTGTGTTTTCTATTAAACTTTTTTGCATTTTTCTTATTGTTTAAAGGAATTCCATATATACTATAGATACTTTGGCAATTGCATGCTTGGCAAACATCTTCCCCCATAATGTTTCTTGTCTCAGCCTTGCTTATGCTGAATTTTTTGATACAGAAGATTTTGATTGTAATATGCAAGATGATTTATCAGTATTTTCCCTTAAATTTTATAGTGTTCTGCCTTTTAAGAATCCTGTCCTAGGGTTTTCAATATAGAGGATCATGTCATCTGCAAACAGAGAGAGTTTTACTTCTTCTTTTCCAATCTGGATTCCTTTGATTTCTTTGTCTGCTCTGATTGCTGTGGCCAAGACTTCCAAAACTATGTTGCAAAGTAGTGGTGAGAGTGGGCACCCTTGTCTTGTTCCTGACTTCAGGGGGAATGCTTTCAGTTTTTCACCATTGAGGATAATGTTTGCTGTGGGTTTTTCATATATAGCTTTTATTATGTTGAGGAATGTTCCTTCTATTCCTGCTTTTTGGAGGGTTTTTATCATAAATGGATGTTGAATTTTGTCAAAGGCTTTCTCTGCATCTATTGAGATAATCATGTGATTTTTATTTTTCAATTTGTTAATGTGGTGTATTACATTGATTGATTTGCGGATATTGAAGAATCCTTGCATCCCTGGGATAAAGCCTACTTGATCATGATGTATGATTTTTTTAAAGTGTTGTTGGATTCTATTTGCTAGAATTTTGTTGAGGATTTTTGCATCTAAGTTCATCAGTGATATTGGCCTGTAGTTTTCTTTTTTTTGTGGCATCTTTGCCGGGTTTTGGGATTAGGGTGATGGTGGCCTCAACCTACCTGACTTTAGGCTATACTACAAATCCAGTCATTAAGACAGTATGGTACTGGCACAAAGACAGAAATATAGATCAATGGAACAAAATAGAAAGCCCAGAGATAAATCCACACATCTATGGACACCTTATCTTTGACAAAGGAGGCAAGAATATACAATGGAGAAAAGACAACCTCTTTAACAAGTGGTGCTGGGAAAACTGGACAGCCACTTGTAAAAGAATGAAACTAGAACACTTTCTAACACCATACACAAAGATAAACTCAAAATGGATCAAAGATCTAAGCATAAGACCAGAAACTATAAAACTCCTAGAGGATAACATTGGCAAAACACTCTCTGACATAAACCAAAGTGGGATCCTACATGACCCACCTCCCAGAATATTGGAAATAAAAGCACGAATAAACAAATGGGACCTAATTAAAATTAAAAGCTTCTGCACAACAAAGGAAACTATAAGCAAAGTGAAAAGACAGCCTTCAGAATGGGAGAAAATAATAGCCAATGAAGCAACGGACAAACAATTAATCTCAAAAATATACAAGCAACTCCTGCAGCTCCATTCTAGGAAAATAAACGACCCAATCAAAAAGTGGGCCAAAGAACTTAACAGACATTTCTCCAAAGAAGAAATAAAAATGGCTAACAAACACATGAAAAGATGCTCAACATCACTCATTATCAGAGAAATGCAAATCAAAACCACAATGAGATATCACTTTACACCAGTCAGAATGGCTGCAATCCAAAAATCTACAAGTAATAAATGCTGGAGAGGATATGGAGAAAAGAGAACTCTCTCACACTGTTGGTGGGATTGCAAACTAGTACAGCCACTATGGAAAACAGTGTGGAGGTTCCTTAAAAAACTGCAAATAGACCTGCCATATGACCCAGCAATCCCACTGCTGGGCATATACACCGAGGAAACCAGAACTGAAAGAGCCACGTGTACCCCAATGTTTATCGCTGCTTTGTTTACAATAGCCAGGACATGGAAGCAACCTAGATGCCCATCAACTGACGAATGGATAAGAAAGCTGTGGTACATATACACAATGGAATATTACTCAGCATTAAAAAAAAATTCATTTGAATCAGTTCTACTCAGATGGACAAAACTGGAGCCCATTATTCAGAGTGAAGTAAGCCAGAAGCAAAAACAACAATCCAGTATATTAACACATATATATGGAATTTAGAAAGACGGTAACGAGAACCCAACATGCGAGACAGCAAAAGGAACGCAGATGTATAGAATAGACTTGTGGACTCTGTGGATGAGGGAAAGGGTGGGATGATATGGGAGAATGGCATTGAAACATATTAATTACCATATGTCTAATCAATCGCCAGCCCAGGATTGATGCTCGGGGCTGGTGCAACGAGATTTCCCGGGGGGAGGGAGGAGGGAGGGGGGTCCTGGAGGGGGAGCATATGTAAACCCATGGTGATATCATGTCATTGTATGGCAAAACCAATAAAAAAAAAAAAAGAATCCTGTCCTAGACCGATATCATAAATATATTCACCCATATATTTTTCTAAAAACTTAAAGCTTTGCATTTCACAGATAGGTCTTACATTCATTTTGAACTTACTTTTGTGGATGATGAAAAATATAGAGATTTATTTTTATCTTTTTCTTATGGATAATCAGTTGTCCCAGTGCCATCTACATAATAATCCATATTTAAGCCTTTAGTTTTTAAGAATTTGCTTTTTATTTTCTATCAAATTTGTATATGTACAAAGTATAGGTAATCAAGAAATCTACAGTCTTTTTTAAAAAGAAAGTTCCTTGCTATTGCACTTCTTACCATTTCCCTGCCCTTAGATAAAAACACTATTTTTTACTCTTTATAAAAGTAACAAGGCCCATTTTATATCATAATAATATGCTTGTGTTTTCAATTCTTAATTTTTCATTTTGGGAATTATTTTTTAATTTTGGAAGATGAGGGTTCTCCCCTGTTTCTATTCTTGTAAAATAGTGTAATTGTATTATTATTCTATTCCAGATTTAAATTATTTTAACATGTAAACTCTGTTTATAAATGACCTATGTACTGCAAGAATTACTTTTCCTTTTCTGCATATTTTTGGTATGTTTTTCCTGGACTTAGTGTCTTATTCATATTTTTTCCTATGTTCTTATCATAAGTATACTCAATTTTTCTCTAATTTATATAAATCTCCTCTCATGCTTAAACACTTCCATTTTCTGACAGTATCATCTTAAATTTTTTTATTGAGATATAATTCATATTACATTTTATTAGTCTCAAATATAACATGCTAATTTTATATTTGTATATATTACTAAATGGTCACCATGATAAGGCCAGTTAACATCTGTTGCAATACATAGTTGCAATTTTTTTTCTTGTTTGGTAGCAGAGTATTTATTAAACCAAAATTACAATAATACTATTTCAGGAGAGTAGAAACAGAAAGGCACCCTCATCATCCAAAGTTTGAAGTTAAAGAATAATGCCTGAACACAAGCATTTTATTAAGAGATAAATTTATTAAGTTTATAGAGAGTGAAAAAGTATTTGGAAGCACCTGATGTGTGTTTGTTGTCTTTTTCTTGCCTGGGAGAGCTGGGCTGGAGGCACTCAGAAGGCGTTAGTGAGGAGAGAGGTCAGTAAGTGGGAGGAGCTGATCATTTGGAAGACCAAGGATATACGCATTTCCTGTGAACAGGGTGAAGATAGCCAGGTTTGCATTGTCTTCAGGCAGTCTTTCTCAGGAGCTTCCTTCTAGGCAAGGAGACCCTAGTGATGGGAGAGGATGGGTGTGCTTTGGGGGTCAAGATATGGGAGGTATTCAAGAGATCAATTGTAAAGTGAATTTTTGCCATGTGAAGGCTCCAAGGTAGCCGGGGGCCCCTCAAATGACTTTGAAATTTACTTATGAATGCCCACCACCCACAGGACACCCATGGTCAGAATTCAACAACGCCATGGAGGGTCCAGTGGAGATGTTCACAGTCATAACAAGCTTGCCACACAAAGAACCACTTTGTAAATACTCCTGGAGGAAATACTCAAATAATACAAAACAAAAACAAAAACACCTCTAGGAGATAGAGCCAAAGATATAAGAAATAAAGATGAGTAAATAGATGTGCTAAAACTTATTTGTCCAAAAATTTATCAGGGGATGAAAGGGAAGAAAACAAGAAATCTTCCTAACATTCTAGAACTAAAATTCTAGATATTATTAGGATAGAGAAGAGAAATAAAGATGAAAGGGATGTGAATGTGTCTTAATATAACCTCAAAATCTGCAGAGCATCATGACTAAGTAAGGCTTTTTTTTGTTTAACCACCAGAAGTATATTTCAATATCAGAAAATTTCAGTGAATTATTTGTAGTATCAAAAATAAAAACCATATATTTACATCAAGAGATGTAGGAAAAATATTTGATAATAGAAGTCAGTGAGTGGAGTGAGTATTTTGGGAGCTGGAAATGTAATAAGAAAGTTCCCACTTCTCTGATGGTTGATAACCTTCCTGTGGACAACTCTTGAGTAGGGGGCAGAGAATCATCGCTTTAAATGAAAGTAGAGATCTTTTGCTTTATCTCCAATTGAGTTCTCTCGAAGCAGAAATTGAGTGTAGAATTCAGGGGCAAACAACCTTTCGAGGAATGCTCTTCAGAAGAACTCAGTAAGTTTAAGGATAAGGAAGGTGGAGAAACAGAACAGGGATATGATTTCAGGTAAAAGTCTAGCCTTAGTGTGGCATATGAGGGAGAGGTCTGCTGTGTAACCTGTAATCCTCTCTCAGGGGCTCCTGAGGATTTTCTGGGAGCCATCCATAGACCATCTACACAACAGCTGAGAGACGGGTGTGCAAGCCCAGTAAATGAGATGGAACAGGGTTAGGGGGAACCCCTAGCTTCTGCCACACTGATTTATATCTCAGACTAGAAATGTTTGTTTCTGAATCATGATTGATCCTATTTTACAGCTTCAAGTGATTGTAAGATTTTTCTGTATCCTAAGTGTGCTCAGAAAAGGCATGAGATTGTCCATGTTTCCATCTGGAGCAGAGGACGATGTCCCCAGACTCAAAAGGATAGAGGAGTACAGAATACAGAAACAAAACGGCTTTTTATGATTATACTTCTTGAGTCCTACATGCTCAGTAGACCACATGTGTGTATACACACATATATCATGCATATATGCAGATGTTTACATATTTTGTATTTCACACCATATATACAACACATATGCATACTTATATATTTCACCTACTATCTCTTATTTTATAGCTCACAGAAGAATATTATATTCTTCCAATGATCTTGAAAGTAGCCACTGTTAACATGATTATTATACAATACTAAAATCTATATGGCTATTATTTCTATAGCAGTAGTACAGATGATACTCATATTTTCTTGTCAGCACTCTACTTTGAAACAGAGAAAGTTGAAAAGAGGGCATTTCTTTTTCTGCCAAAGATCTGGAAACACTTTGTCCCTGGAGTGGTCTTCCAGCCAAATGAGGATCTCCATAGGAATGGGAGAAATCACACGCTCTGCTCCAGGATCCTGTGTTTGCCAGGTCACATTGCTTTACTTTGGATTTCTACCATCCAAGCGAGGGTCAGTCCAAAGGCCTGAGGCCCACCGTGGTGCAGCCGACTGCTCTGCGTTGCCAGGGCAATGTGTCCTCTTGTGTCTGTGCCAGGTAAGGATCTGAAGATAAGATGTTTGCATCCCTGGTGCCTCCCATTTTGTGCCAAACCAGGGCTGCACTGCAAGAGATCTCCCTGCCAATTTTCCTTTATTAAAAAGATACTCCTTTCCATGCCCAAGAATAACATTATGGAAAAGGATAACCATTTAACTATGTTTGACCATGGTCCTGAGGAATTCGGCAGGATCCCACAGAGTTCCAAAGTACGCATTCTTTCAATTCACAAGCAAAGGATGAACGATGTATCAATGACACGGGAATAGAAAATGTATAATTCTTTAGAAGGTTTACCCATGTCCCCATAGCGCCAGGCATCCGTATTATGACTGTTGTCGTTCACCATGGCCGTATATATCTGTGTATGTAAGGGTGCTTGCATTACGTTTTGAGCAGTGAAAGAATATACTTCTCTGAAAGGTGTCCAAGCTGGGCTGCCATTAAGGATTTGGCATTTCGTTTTGCTATATGGAAAGACATTTAGCATGTGGTTTGACACCCAGCATTTGGGAGTTCATCCAAGTTCAGTGGTCCTAGACTGTTAACATCGTCTTACAGAGTTTAGATATCCCTGCTAGCATTCAGAATCTCCAGCCACACACTGCACCATTATTTTAAAGCACATCTTTTAGTGCCAGACAACAGGCAAATACTAGTGAAGTTCCAGGTAGAGGCATGTTTATTTGTTTTCTGTGGTTCAGAAGCTATTTCCTTTTGCTTGAATAAGACAGTGTCTAAAAGCAATTTCCTTTCTCTTTCCATGGCTCCTTGAGATGGTAAATTATTAAAATGATCAGGCTGCTGGTATGATAGTGAATGAGAGGTGATCTCACATTGGAGGAGGTACTGAGCACAAGGAAAATTTGAAAAAGTAACATAAACCCCTTCAGTGAGACTCAGAGTTGGGATTTTTTTTTGTTCCTGGCAGCTCCTCTGTCATCCGTGATCCATACACACACACGCCTTGGTTCCAGTACCGCAGAGTAAAGATGGTGCATCTCAGGATGAAGTTCTGCCTTTTAGCCCATGTCACTGTTCAGAAGAGGGCATGAATATGAAACCCGTTTTGCCAGAGGTGAGACACCCACATTTTCTGCTTTTGAAGAAACATTCCTGGTCTGTAGGCCTTTGGACTCAGACTGAATTAGACACTAGCATTCTGAGTTCTCCAGTTTGCAGATGGCAGACTGTGGACCTGGTCAGCTTTCATGATCATATGAGACAATTCCTATACTAAATCTCCATGTGTACATGCTATTGGTTCTGTTTCTCTGGAGAATATTGCCTAATACAAGGAGGATGTCTAATATCATAGAAAAGAGGAAGGGGTCCTGAATGGATATGAAGAGCAGATACTCACCTTAGCTTCTCTGACTCTAGCTTCAACACCAGAATATTTTATTTTATTCTTTGTCAGCTGAGAAGCAAAACACATTTTCTGCACTGGGAGAAAAAATCCCTTGTACTGTAATTTCTGTACAAAATAGGGTAACATTTTATGATGTATGTCTAAATATGACAAAAGCCTAAATATTAAGGCATACTCCTATTTCCCCAATGAGATGTGAATGTTGTTTGAATGTAACCCTTGGAGTTGTGCAGTACATAACGTGAACAACCTTGTCAGGCATCTCTAGATACTATCACTGGAAATTTTACCCCAAGTATCAATCACCCATTGGTGTAATACTAGGAAGAGCTTTAATTTTCTATGACTTTTGTAGGTGAATATTCACAATCACTGCAACCTAACCATACATTGTATTTTTAAAAATTCTTTTTCAATAGCCACCCATCAATGCTTACATGAAACCCAGCACTTGTCACTGTGAGGTTATCATAACCTTAGGAATATTTACTAAATCTGTTCTTTTAAAAATTGCTGATTTTACCATATTAGTGTGTGTGAACCTTGGCTGTTGCCCCTTAGAATCACCTGAAGGATATTAAAGCAGAAAAAGGATTCCAAGCTCTCACTGTCTATTGATTTATCAGACTATCTAAGAAGTGGGGCTTAATCTCCATCCTTTTTTTCAAAATGTAAGTTTCATCAGATTGACCTCTGCAAGCATTTAAAATTAGCATTGATTAAGGTCTGTGTTGGCTAATTGATCTTCTGTTTCAAAAATAGTCAAACACAGAGTGTGAGAAATTTCATAAAGACTCAAATATGAAGTGGTGTATTTTGTTACCTTATATACAGGTACATATAAGACAGGTTTTCTCAGTTACCTTAGTTGTCTAAAAATGCAAAACTCTGTGCATCTCCTTAGTCATGGATACTTGGACACACTCCCAAGAGGAGCCCAAGCTCCCTGTCCTTCCCACCTCCCTGACATTTTAACTGACAGGACTTAGGCCGCTGTTTGAACCTTGCGGTTCATCTTTGCTGGTGAACAGTCTTAGTGTCATGTTCATCTTGTCCAGACTTCAACTTACACTGTTTAACAATTGAATGAAATATCCTGAGCTCAGCCCTGTCCTAGGACACTCCGTTGAAGCTGCCAGTCTTAAATGTGCAGAATTAGCCTTCTCCCAAGCAAGTGTATCTTGCTTGTCCAGTGTCATAAAACCACCAGTGAACCTGCATCAGTTTAGCTCACTTCTTGTCTCAAATGACTTCACAAATGGTCAGTTGCAGAATTTATTTTCCTGGTCAGATCAGCAGTTTCAGTGGCAGAAACCTGATTGCCAAAATATGTGTGTCCCTCACCCCTTCTCTTCAGGCATTGTCTAGGAGGTGCCATTTTTCCTCTCATGAGATGTGATGCACCAGTTTAGAGGTGGAATTTGCACTGACTGTGAGTGGGACGTGAGTCGTGAAGGGTCACTTTCTGCAGCTGCTCACTACTAGTTCTAAAAGGCAAGAACTTCGTGTTTCATTAAGAAGAAAAGGAGAGAAAGAGCAAGGGTGGAAATAAAAGAAAGCACAGTATCGTTACAGAATTGTTTTGGTGTAGTGGATGAAGGGAGGAAAGATAAAGTTAATCCACTCATTACCACCAGGGACTGTGTCCTCCCAGAATGACTATTGCCTGGATCATTACCTTCCTTCTCATTCTAGTCCTAACTTGAATCCTCAGGGGTATTCAAACAGCCCAAACCTTTTACAGACTCTAGGGTGCTAACAGTCAGGTTTCTGCTTGCACGCATGGTTCGTTGCTTCAGTCGTGTCTGACTCTATGAGACTCCATGGACTGTAGCCACCAGGATCCTCTGTCCACGGAAGCCAGGCAAGAATACTGGAGTGGGTTGCCACGCCCTCCCTCCTCCAGGGAAACTTCCTGACCCAGGGATTGAACCCTCATCGCTTACATCTCCTGCATTGGCAGGTGGGTTCTTTACCACTAGAACCACCTGGGAAGCCCATTCAGGTCTCTAGTTACCCACGTAGAACTCCTACAACACCACACTCCTACATATATCCATGCATGCAGTCTAAGTTGTTTCCATCATAGCTGACTTTGCAACCCTATGGACTGTAGCCCACCAGGCTCCTCTGTCTGTGGGATTCTCCAGGCATAAATACTAGAGTAGGTTGCCATGCCCTCCTCCAGGGGATCTTCCAAACCCAGAGATCAAACCCACATCTCCTGTGTCTCCTGCATTTGGCCGGCAGGTTCTTTACCATGGCGCCACCTGAGTTAATCTTTTGCTGACTTCCCCTGTCAAGGGGGCAGGTGGCTCTGTCCTGGGGCTCCCAAGGATTGTTTCCAAGAAGACAAGCCTTTCATGGGAGGCAGTGTGGTGGAGTAGAAAGAACCCAGACTTGGGAGCCTGATAGATCTGTAGCTTCCTGGTTGTGAGTGGACAAAGTAGTAGAATTAGAATTAATTTAACACTCATTGCAACTCCCTATGTTAACATTCGGTAGTAACAGCTCATTCTTTCTTGTTCTAAGATGCTTTAAATACTCTCTAGACAGTTTTCAGTTACCACAGGAAGTTGGCCTACAGAAATATTTTCTAAGCCTTTTAAGGAATGACAAGATAATACCTTTGTCTCAAAAGTCAGGGAGGGCCAAGGGATGCATGCTGTGGATAACTCCTATAGAGAAATCTTCCTTCACTTCTCCTCTGAACTTAAAGAACAAGTATTAAAAGAATCAATAGAGTATTTTATGAAAGTATGAACCCCTAAAATTATAGGCAGGATACGGACTGTGTTGTGACTTTGAAAACTCCATGTTTTGCCCTGGTAACCAATATCGTTAGCTTAAAAAAGTCCTCAGAACATAAATCCAGGAATTTTTTCCCTAAGTTTGTTTCTCTGAAAATTTCTGAGTTGTCTAAAATGGGAAAGACTATTGCATTTAAAAAAATATTTATTTATTTGGACGTGCCGGGTCTTGGTTGTGGCGTGCGGTGTCTTTTAGTTGCCATGCGGGATATTTCAGTTGTTGTATGTGAGTGCTTAGTCTCAGCATGTGGGCCCTGGTTTCCTGACCAGGGATCAAGCCCTGTGTCCTCTGCACGGGGAGTGCTGAGTCTTAGCCACTGGACCACCAGGGAAGTCCCTGCCTCGTTTTAAAATAAACTTCTAAGAAAGCTGGAAATTAAGAAAACATTGAGATCATGGAACCTGAAATCCAATTTAATAACCTCAGCATGAGGATGAAAATTTTTTAAAAATAACAATTTGTCATCACTTCCCTGTCTTCAAGCTATTCTATTGTTTTGTTTGTTTGTTTTTTTCTGTTTTTCTTACTAAAGAGAACTAAAGGCTTTATTTCTTTGTAGTTTCTCAGAAGAAAGCAGAGGTTTACGTGATACAAGTGCCAAAGTAAACAATGATTTTAATTAGGTATTTAAGTATTTGTTAAAACATTATCTCTTTCTCAGTTAAGTACTACTTAAACAATTCAGTCAGTTCAGTCGTTCAGTCATGTCCAACTCTTCGTGACCCCATGGACTGCAGCACACCAGGCCTCCCTGTCCATCACCAGCTCCAGGAGCTTGCTCAAACTCATGTCATTGAGTCGGTGATGCCATCCAACCATCTCATCCTCTGTCATCCCCTTCTCATTCTGCCTTCAGTCTTTCCCAGCATCAGGGGTCTTTTCCAATGAGTCAGTTCTTCACATCAAGTGACCAAAATATTGGAGCTTCAGCTTCAACATCAGTACTTAAACAATTACTTGCTTTGAAAACTAGATTTTTAAAAATATTTGTGTGTGCCATAATTTCTAGTATGAAACTAAACTTTTTTAAAAGTAAGAATCATAGTCAAATGATCCATTTCTTACTCCTTATTTTCTCTACCTTTCTTCTCTCCAACTCTCAACAGGCTATGTATCTGTGCACCTGAGGGAAAAGACAAACATCTTTTTGGAGTAAAGCTGTGTGATACAGTTTGCTACCAGATAGTGAAGTGAAGTTGCTCATTCGTGTCTGGCTCTTTCCAACCACATGGTCTGTAGCCCACCAGGCTCCTCTGTCCATGGGATTTTCCAGGCAAGGGTACTGGAGTGGGTTGCCATTTCCTTCTCCAGGGGACCTTCCCAACTCAGGGATTGAACCCAGGTCTGCTGCATTGCAGGTAGATGCTTTACAAGCTGAGCCACTAGGGAAGCCCCAGAAATGGGGGCTTGCTGGCAGAAGAGGGGGAAATTCTCTCAGACACACTCTTTTTTTATTTCCCCACCATCTTGACCAGATCTTCTCTCTGTCCATATTCCAGTCTCATAATTTGAAAAGAAAAAGAGAATGTTGTTCCAGTTCATTCTGGCTTGGAATAGACCTAGTATTTACAAAGAGTCATTTCTATGACAGTATCAAAGTCCTCTATTTCTATTCCTTATTATAGAGAGGAAAATCTCTCCTTCAAGTGACCTTTTAGGCCTGTATTTTTCCAAGGTGTGAAATCAATGTCAAATGAACCCATAAAGAAAGTGATTGGGAAGAACCAAAAAGCAGGCCCCGGAATTCTTTCCTGGGGTGTTAAGGGATTCCATGTAACCTCAGCTATATTTGCATTAGTCCTCTGTTGAATATAGGAATTATAGAAAGCACTTTAGATAAGGAAATTGAAACTTTATATACTTCTATTCTATATTCTAGTGAAAGCCCAGACACATCTAATAAAATAGAAACACATTGGTATAGACAGTGGCACTTTTCTAAGAAATTTTAAAAATTCAAATAACTAGGGGATTTGCTAGATTAGTATTTAAAGAGCAGTCATTTCTGTTGTCTCTTTAAAAGTAATTCTATTTCTGCATTGTTTTATAATCTTAAAATATTTAAAAAATATTTTCTATAGTGCTAGAAGCAGAAAACCTTTTTATGGTGGGATTTTTGAATAGTAATTCTGCTTTTAATAGTTTTCAAAATACTGAAGATAATAAAATGAAAACTAAATATATTAAACTTAAAATTTTTTTCTCTTTTTAAAAAGCTGTTTTGAGTTTCAGATGGGATTTCAGTCTTTCCTATTTTGTGGGAAAGATTTTGGCTTTTAAATTGTACAGCAAATCTTTCAAGGGCAAGCAAATCTTGGAAGATGTTGTCCTAATGCTATAAATTTTCTTATATATCTTCAAATATTTTGGAGAAATCTACAGGAGACAAAAGACTGTTTTTTTCCCTCTTCCCCTTTTGGGAAGTAAAAACTACTGTTGAACACAGAGTTTCATAATAATTGCATAATTATTTTTGTTTTCTTACCAATGCCAGCATGCTACTGGTAAAGTACAATAGTACTTAAAAGAATTCATCTGAGAGCTGAATTCTAACCACTTAAAAAATATTTCCTGCAGCCTTCTCTCTGCTTTGCAAAAAGCTATTTCAAAATTTTCTGAGCAATGAAACAGCTGCACAGAATGACCTGATAAAATAATAATTATATATTTATAACTCCAAAGTCAATGTAATAAAATAATAAACTTTTGCATTGTTTTAGAACCTTAAAATATTTGTGTGTGTGTGAGCTGCCTCATTTTCCAAAAACCTGGGAAACTTTGGGCATATGACTAAGTTACAAGGACAAGTAAAGTACTCTATGTACATGGAGTCATGAAGCAAAATTCTTTGGCAGATTCCATCTGTGTGTCTTAGGAAAAGTTGAGTTCCTGTGCCTTGGTTTCTCTATTAAAAACACAGATAAAGAGTTGATTGGCTATTAAGAACAAACATTCAAAGTTCTCGGAGTTGAGTTTTCCTTCTGAATTTGCAACTAAAGGAGAATGAGGAAATATAGGAGGTGAGGAATACATTATAGAATGAAGGCTGCTGAGGTTTTCTTTTGGGTGAACTGGTTAATGAGCAGACTTGTTTCCCTTACATGTGGTTTGACCTGTTTTGCAGTCAGTACCTGGGACTGCAAAGCCCATGTGTGGTAAGGAATTTTTCATTTCAAGTGTCACGTTCTTATTTATTTATTTTATTTACCTGCCTGTGTCAGGTCAGATCTTAGTTGAGGCAAGCAGGAGCTTCACTGTAGCCTGAGGGCTTCTCTCTAGTTGTGGTGTGAGTTGCAGCATGTGGTCAAGTATCACGTTCTATTCTTGCTGTTGCCATGCCACATTGCTTAATTTTGGAGCTATATATGAATTTATATATATATATATTTATATACAAATGCATATAAATAAATACATAAATAATATCTTATTTTTAGAGTGTGTTGGGCATAGTGGGTACTAGTTAGGATTGATAATGGTTTTTTTTCCCCTTCTGTGTTGTACATATGATATTTTTATGATGTTTCCATTGTAAATATTTTCCTCAGTGTATTTGAAATTTGCTTCTGTTCAAAGAAGGAGACCACTGTACTGGAGACAGTGTGCTTAGTGGAATGAAAATAGGTTTTGGAGTCAGAAATTCCCACCTGGCTTTAATAAATATACTTGGATAAGTTATTTAAACTTTCTGACTCTCAGATTTCTCATCTGAAAATTGGAAATAATAATGCACAATTCTCAGTTTTGTTGGGAGACAAATGAGATGAAGAAAGATGCCTAGTGTGGTTCTTGGCATACAAATGATTTATTTTATAATTTCTGTTTTTAATAGAGGTAAAACTCTGCTATCTACTTTCATTTAAAACTTTCTTTGAAGATTTTTTGAAAAATTGAGTTGACTAAATGGCATGATCAAAATGGGTTAAGTTACCCCCCGTTTTTTTTACATGTAGATAGGATTAGTGATTTTTTTCATCTCTCAAGCATTGGTTTCATTTTTATCAGAATACTTGGTATTTTAGACATGTGTGAAAGAAATATAACCTACATTTTTTTCTGCATCTTAATTTTAGCTCATGCCTTCATTGTGCTGATTGAGCTTCTGCCCACCTTTCCAGGGTTACATACAGGTTTGGGGGTCTTATACAATACTAGGGCACAGGGATGGGGTGGGCAGATTCTCCATTAGTTTTTGTTACACACCAGTCACTGCTGGAAATTCTTGGGCAAAGACTGGGGAAAACGCCCTTCTCCTTGCCAAGTCCTAAGTTAGTTGGATATTTTCATAGAGCAATAAGTGAAAGTTTCAGGGTTTTAAGAAACAGACATTAATCTGAAGAGTTTTTATAGCAATGCCCCTTTTGTTTTCCATTCAAAATAATGTTAAATAAAAATTAGATATTATCCATGCTGGTTTCTCAATGCTTTACTCATGAGGTTTCATTTTTATTTATTTGGTCTAAGCCACAAAGGTGAAGCTTCCCATATGTTCCTGATGCCTTCTCTTTGGAAAATGGACAAAAGAAAAAACAAAAGAAGCTTGTTCAGAGTCAAGTTCAAAGAGTGCAACCTAACTCATTGTTTCCTTTTGAAAATGAAGTGAACTGCCTGTCTTTTTTATATCTGAGATGACTGACAGGGATGACATTTAATTAGAATGTTTTCTTTTTCATTTGAGGCAAGCCTCTTTTGTTCCCTAGTGGAAATATTGCAAAGTAGCAAGCTGTAGTAGCCAGCCTCCAAGATGGTTCCTAATGAGCCATATCATGTAATATTTTCAACTTGGATACTCCTCTACCACACTTGATAGGCTGGACCTGTGTAACCCATGGGACCCTAGAGTAAATGGCAAATGTGCAACTTCTGAAGCTAGGTCATAAAAGCCACATTGTGGTTTCTACTTTGTCTTCTCTCAGGTCTCTCTTTTGAGGGAAGCCAGCCACCACTTTGGAAGAATCCTCAAGCAACGCCGTGGGGACTAGTTAGGCCCTCCTGCCAGGAGCCAAGGTGAACTTGCTAGTCTTGGAGGTAGATCTTCCAGACTCAATTAAGCTGTCAAATGAGTGTAGTTGCAACTGACATTTTGACTCATGAGAGAGCCTGAGACAAAAATGACATAGTTGAGTCACTCTCAAATTTGTGACCAACAGAAACTGTATGAGATAATACAGAGTCACTGTAATTTAAGCCACTAAGTTTTGGAGTAATTTGTTACACAGCAATAGATAACTAATACACACGTGTGTTAGTATACTAACATATTTTGTATCTGAATAGATACGAAGACTTTGTTGATAGTCCCTGAATTCTTTCCTGTCCCTTTGTAAAATATGTACATTATCTTTTGTAAATGAATGCCTCAAGGTTTGTGGTCTTACACTCTCTAAACGGTAGTCCATATTTATCAAGTCCATTTTTTTTTCCCCCAGAAGAGAGCACATGGCAAATGAGAAAAGTTTTAGTCAGCTGAGGCAAGATAGTCCAAAATTATCCTGTTTGTATCCACATGTCTCTCTCAGTTCCTCCAAGTACCACTTTTGATGGAAGTGGGTTAGTGGGACTCAGGAGAATTTTAACTGTTTCTATGTGTGGGTGGGAGTAAGTATGGGGGATTCTGAACTTTCTATGTTCTCATCTACTTAGGTCCACCACAGTGTTGCTTTATTGCCAAGAGTCATGTGATAGTGTCATTCTTATAGAACCTTGCAAAATCTCTACTATTATCATTACCTAGGGGACTCATTTCTGTTTTCATCTGTGTGTGTGTGTGTGTGTGGTGGGGGTGAATTGAGGTGATAAGTGTTACATCTTCCTGTTTCTTTCAAATATTTTTATCTATCCCAGATATTTTCTATTTAAATTTTTAAACATTTGAAAACAAAAGTCAGAAAGACTCTTAGATTTTTTTCTGCTTTTTGCCTTTATTTCACTACCCCGCTTAGGCATCCTCTTTCTTTGAATGAAGTGAAGGAAAGAAGGGAACACTGGGAGAAAATGAGAAACATATTAATATTTCAAAAATATCCCAACATATTTAAAATAAAGCAGGAGTTTCAAGTTTCCTCTGGCTATTACCCTAAAATTATATGTGAATAAAAGTCATCTGAAGGTGGGGATAGACATTAAGAGTGAAATGTAAGGAAAGCTTTGAGAGTTCTTTGGGCTTCCCTGGTGGCTCAGACAGTAAAGTATCTGCCTGCAATGTAGGATACCCAGGTTCAATCCCTGGGTCAGGAAGATCCCTTGGAGAAGGAAATGGCAACCCACTCCAGTGCTCTTGCTTGGGAAATTCCATGGACTGAGGAGCCTGGTAGGCTATAGTCCATGGGGTTGCAAAGAGTTGGACACTGCTGAGCAACTTCACTTTCACTTTTCACTTGAGAGTTCTGTGGGTCCTAGGTGTTTTTGAAAACTTGAAGTATCTATTCTTCAGTTCAGTTCAGTCACTCAGTTGTGTTGACTCTTTGCAACCCCATGAACTGCAGCACGCCAGGCCTCCCTGTCCATCACCAACCCCGAGGTTCCACCCAAACCCATATCCATTGAGTCGGTGATGCCATCCAGCCATCTCATCTTCTGTCGTCCCCTTCTCCTACTGCCCTCAATCTTTCCCAGCATCAGGGTCTTTTCCAATGAGTAAGCTCTTTGCATCAGGTGGCCAAAGTATTGGAGTTTCAGCTTCAGCATCAGTCCTTCAAATGAATATTCAGGACTGATCTCCTTTAGGATGGACTGGTTGGATCTCCTTGCAGTCCAAGGGACTCTCAAGAGTCTTCTCCAACACCACAGTTCAAAAGCATCGATTCTTAATCACTCAGCTTTCTTTATAGTCCAGCTCTCACATCCATCCATGACCACTGGAAAAACCATAACCTTGGCTATATGGACCTTTGTCAATAATGTCTCTGCTTTTCAATATGCTGTCTAGGTTGGTCATAACTTTCCTTCCAAGGAAAGTTATAATTTCATGGCCACAATCACCATCTGCAGTGATTTTGGAGCCCAGAAAAATAAAGTCAGACACTGTTTCCACTGTTTCCCCATCTATCTGCCATGAAGTGCTGGGACTGGATGCCATGATCTTAGTTTTCTGAATGTTGAGCTTTAAGCTAACTTTTTCACTCTCCTCTTTCACTTTCATCAAGAGGCTCTTAAGTTCTTCACTTTCTGCCATAAGGGTGGTGTCATCAGCATATCTGAGGTTGTTGATATTTCTCCTGGAAATCTTGATTCCAGCTTGTGCTTCATCCAGCCCAGCATTTCTCATGGTGTACTCTGCATGTAAGTTAAATAATCAGGGTGACAATATACAGCCTTGATGTCCTCTTTTTCCTGTTTAGAACCAGTCTGTTGTTCCATGTCCAGTTCTAACTGTTGCTTCCTGACCTGCATACAGGTTTCTCAAGAGACAGGTCAGATGGTCTGGTATTCCCATTTCTTTCAGAATTTTCCACAGTTTATTGGTGATCCATACAGTCAAAGGCTTTGGCATAGTCAATAAAGCAGAAATAGATGTTTTTCTGGAACTCTCTTGCTTTTTCGATAATCCAGCAGATGTTGGCAATTTGATCTCTGGTTGCTCTGCCTTTTCTAAAACCAGCTTGAACATCTGGAAGTTCATGGTTTGCTGAAACCTGTCTAGAGAATTTTAAGTATTACTTTACTAGTGTGTGAGATGAGTGCAATTGTGCAGTAGTTCGAGCATTCTTTGGCATTGGCTTTCTTTGGGATTGGAATGAAAACTGACCTTTTCCAGTCCTTAGGACTCTTCAAATAAGAAGTTTTATGAGAGAATAATTTATATACATTTTAAATATCACAATAACTATTGAATTCTTTTAAACATTCCACAACTTTCGGCAAGCTAGTTCTCAGTGCTATTTGTTGACTATGTGGGCTAGTGATCTTACTCAGAAGTATCATCTAGAGAGCTGCTAAAAATGCTTGAGCTCCACCCTGGTGATTCTGATTCAGACTAAATCATCTCCATTTCATTTAAGTGAGTGGTCATTTTTATTCCTCGAGGTATTTATTTACCTATTGACTAATAAGTTAATGTTCTCGCAAGATGATTGTGTTGAGTTTAGAATTGATAATAAAGGTAGGAGAAAATGATGACTATTAACTGGGAGAATTTTATCGTTTAGTAGTTTGGCTAGCGCTAAACAATTTACAAAGTACTGTCATAAGTCAACACAGAGGAAGTGAAGTCAAAGAGTGAGCGACACATAGGATTCTAATGATACGAGCAGTTCACCCAAAGCCAGTATGCTCCTGGACTGTTCAATTACAGGAAAGTTCCTTGTTTTGACTAAGCCAGTTTGGATCAGGTTGTCTGACATCTCTTACTGAGACTTGATGGATACAATTCTCTACAAATGGTTGTTGAATTAACGCTTGAGTGAAAGATTCAAGTGTGCGTGGAGGGAGGGAAGCAAACAGTAGCCAACTCCTGACTTTTTTGTTTGTCTGGAAGACATCTCTGCCATGCTGTCCCATTCCAGTGGCCACTGGTCACACGGAATGTATAAACATACCACCTCAATTTATCATTCTTCCCTTTATTGCACTTCACAGATACTCTGTTTCTTACAAACTCAAGGTTTGTGGCAAGCCTGCATTGTCAGATGATGGTTGGCAGTTTTTTTTTAAGCAGTAAAGGTGTAGTGGTAAAGAATCTGGCTGCCAGTGCAGGAGATGCAAGAGATGTGGGTTCAGTCCCTAGGTTGGGAAGATCCTCTGGAGGGGGAAATGGCAATCCATTCTAATATTCTTGCATGGAAAATCTCATAGAAGAACCTGGCGGTCTATAGTCCCTGGGGTCGCCAAGGATCAGACACAAGTGAGTACACATACATACTTTTTAAATTAAGATGTGCATGTTTTTCTAAAAGATATGCTGTTGCACACTTTAAAGACTAAAGTATAGTGTAAGCAGAACTACTGTAGGCACGAGGACACCCAAAAACATTCATATGACTTGCTTTATGGCAATATTCATTTTACTGCCTTGGTCTGGAACCGAACCTCTCCAAGGTATGCCTGTTACATGAATGTTGCTCACTGGAGGTGGGCAGAAAGGTAGCCTTGAGGGAAGGTGACTGTGGGATAGGAGAGAGCATCTGTGGGTTCTTAGTTCTTGAACACATAGTCCCTGAAGTCCCATTTTCCCAAAGCAAGCAGGCCCAGTGCTGTAGATTCTCATGTGTAGTGGATCCATTACTCTTTGGTGGTTCCAGTCAGTTGTTTCTTCTTCCAGAAAATTCCAGAAGCATATAATTTGGCTATGCTGTTATGACCAACCTAGACAGCATATTAAAAAGCAGAGACATGACTTTGCCTACAAAGGTCCATATAGTCAAGACTATGGTTTTTCCAGTGGTCGTGTATGGATGTGAGAGTTGGATTATAAACAAAGCTGAGTGCCAAAGAATTGATGCTTTTGAACTGTGGTATTGGAGAAGACTCTTGGACTGCAAGGAGATCCAACAAGTCCATCCTAAAGGAAATCAGTTCTGAATATTCATTGGAAGGACTGATGCTGAAGCTAAAACTCCAATACTTTGGCCACCTGATTCCAAGAACTGACTCCTTGGAAAAGACCCTAATGCTGGGAAAGATTGAAGGTGGGAGGAGAAGGGAATGACAGAGAATGAGATGGTTGGATGGTATCACCGACTCAATGGACATGAGTTTGGGTGAACTCTGGGAGCTGGTGATGGACAGGGAGGCCTGGCGTGCTGCAGTCCAAGGGGTCGCAAAGAGCTGGACATAACTGAGTGACTGAACTGAACTGAACTGAACTGAAATAGTATTTAGTATATGTGTATTTCTTAAGCTTAGGCATCGTTACCACCTACTTGATGCATAATTTAAGTAAATGTCAAATTATTTTTAAGTTACATTCTATTAAAATACTCTTTTTACTGAATAAATTCATAGTGACTCAGGATTCATACTGTACGGTTCCCTGAAATGTTCAACTGGCTACAACTTAAAAAAATGGGGAGTTCTTGCTTTGTATCCATGCTTGACTTGGGTTAAATCTTTTCTGTTTTGGAGGGGTTTTTCTGTTTTGTTTTGTTTCTGTATCTTGCTCCTTTTTGTACTTACTGAGTGGTTTGAAGAGACACAGGGAAGAAATCTGGGAGAAGAAAACTGGCCTCTTATTAGCAGTATTCTTTCTCAACCTAACTCACTTTAGAAGTTTTCTCCTGGAATTCTGCAAACCCTATTACTTTTGGTTTTAAAGTGAATGCTTTTGTTTGACTGGTATCAATCCAGTTGAACCAGTTCTTGTCACAGTGCCCAAGAAGTTGAGAAAAATATGATTTCTTTTTCCCTATTTACAGAGAATGAGCACATATTGCTATGCACAAGAGGAAATTGCCAGTTTGAAAATTTCCCTTTGTGGTGTCTAATGGAGTAATCCAGGCAAGCAATTTTTGTGAGGTCTGAAAATACTTCATCTTGTAAAACTTTCTCAAGTGGCCTGTATAAGCAATATGTTCTGTACATTTTACAATTAAAAATCTAAGTCATGAGCCAAGATTGCTAGCTTTTCATTGAACATTTCTAGTCACCAAGTTTTGGAAGGGTCATTCTGCTTTACACAGTAGAGGAAAGTACCAACTTCTGCCTCGTGGCCAGCATAGATACCGTGTCTCCTGGACTTAATCTTCATTGAAATGCTCCATCTCCTTAACATTGCCTTAAGTTTCCAGAGACAGGAGAGCCAGGCATAAAATATTTGTCTGCTTGTGACATCTTGCCAAAGGCTGCTGGATGCATGAGCATCTCCAGAGGAAAGCTTCATCAGTTAATAGGGAAACGTTCGTCAATGCTACCTTCTTTTTTAATTTGTGAAACACTCACTACAAAATGATAAGGTAGTTCTCTATGTCTGTTTCTATGGTGAATACTGAAGTAAGCAAGCTATAGATAGAACTTTTGAATAAGAGACTCAGCTGCATGAATGGATAGAACTTCCTTTATAGGAAGAAAAAGAATTGTCATCTTGAATAGCCAGATTGAACATAATGGTGCTTTTTAAATCTCTCTTTTGAGTTGTATGCCCCACACCACCCATGGTACTGTAGTAAAAGTGAACCACTGCTTTTGTGTGTGAGCAGGATAAGCTGATTTTGGAAGGGGCATGCTGGACTTTGGTCTGTGCCACAATACTTAGGGAGCAATGGAGAAATTTGGAACAAGTAATAAAGGGTTGGTCCTTTGTTGCTCCTCAGATCAGGATGCATCAACTATTTCAGTTCAGTTCAGTCGCTCAGTCGTGTCCGACTCTTTGCGACCCCATGGACTGCAGCACGCCAGGCCTCCCTGTACATCACCAACTCCCGGAGTTTACTCAAACTCATGTCCATCGAGTCGGTGATGCCATCCAACCATCTGTAAAAATTTATCTCTGAATATCTTAGTCTTGGAAACCAAAATGTGCCAATATGAAGATAAGAGATTAATTCAGCTAAGGGTTATTACTTTCAGACTATAAAACTAGGATTTTATTTTGTAATTGCTCTTACTTGCCAAACATAATGGGAATTGGAAAAATAAAAACAACAACCCATTAATGAAATCAGAGCAACAGAAAAAGTCCTATAAAGCAGATGTTAGTTTTAAAATATTGAAAGTGAAAAAATATACAAAAATACGTGCAGTGAGATATCCAATTTTGTATTATAATAAGACATATCATTGATACACATACATGGTAAAATTATGGAGAGGCTGTAAGTGTTAACGGTGTGTGTGTGCTCAGTGTCCGACTTTTTGCGACCCCATGGACTGTAGCCAGCCAGGCTCTCTGTCCATGGAATTTTCCAGGCAAGAATACTGGAGTGAGTTGCCATTGCCTCCTCCAGGTGATCTTCCCAACCCAGGGATCAAACCCACATCTCCTGTGTCTCCTGCATTGGCAGGTGAATTCTTTACCATGGAGCCACCTGGGAAGCCCTAACAGTGGTTATGTCTAAATAATAATATTATGGAGGATTTTAAACCTCTTTTTTGTATACAAATTTTCTGCCATGAGCAGTTATAAAAGAGGGAAAGTAAATGCTATGAAATAGGTAAAGTTTTATACAATTTTTTTAAATAATATTTTTTACAAAAGAACTATATTGTTTTAAGGGTATAGTCACCCAACATACAAAATTCAAGTTGGATTACAGATTCTTCATTACACTATTTCCTTCTATAGGGTTTGCTACATTTTCTGGTTTGGATAAATCCTCTATTACTGCTCCACACACAAGTTTTCCACTAGAAAAAAGTACAGTATCTTTGCTTATGCTGGTACTTTCCACTCTTCTGTCTGAAAATTGCTGTCTTCAAGTCCATTTAAAATATGTCCAAAAACTCTCTTTCTTCCGGAGTTTTTTTCTGAATCAACGTATCTCAGTTTGATTGCTTTTTTATGCAAATCTTTGGCTCTTGTATGTTTAATTTTAAGGTAACTTCATGGTGGTTGTTATGTTTTATAATTCTTTATCCTCTTTGTTTATTGCTTTATCATCTTTTCATATGATTTTCCACTGAAGCATCATTATGTATCTAGAGGATAAATTCTCAGAGTACATAGGCCAGGTTTTCGTCATTTTTGTTTCCTATTAAACAACTGAAAGAGTGAATCTATGCTAATTAAGTGGCTGAAAATACATAGTAATAGATGAACTGAGAATCCCTGTGAGAAAAACTGAGCAAAGGTATTTTAGTCAGCTTCTAAACTCTTGGCTGTTGCTTGAATCAAGTCTCTCCTGCAAACATCTGCCCAGTTGTGTTGATTACATCCAAACTATTGCAATACTGTGGGTTTGGAGGACATGATATATTGGCTATCTGCTTCTCATTTTTCATCATAGACTGCCTGGTTTGCAGAGACAGGAACCTAGAATGTTGGCCCAACTTCAGATTTCATAATGGCTTGCTGACCACCTTCTTAGGGTTCTTACACCCTAATTAATAATTTTCTATTGCTCCTCTATATTAGATAGTGTTTAGTAATTGGATATTGTGTTCTTTGGAATTATTTTTATGTCTTCCCATGTCAGCTGTAGACTCAGAGTCATAGGGTTAGAGGATATTTTCACTGTGAACAATGACATATGGTCTCTTAGAAAGTCTTTGTAATGCATAGGTTAGAAGTTAGTTCTTTTTTTTTTTTTTTTTACTAATATTTAAGAAGCTCTCTTTTTTTTAATAGATCCTTTACTCACTGAAATGTGGCATTTGACAAAGTGTCAGCGTCAGCCAGCAAGTTTTCAGCAGTGAGTTAATACAGAGCTGGTTGCTTGTCCTCTCACAGAATGTTAGTTTTAAAAGAGAAGTTCAGGTAACAGTTGCTCTCTATAAAAAAATAATCTGAAGGGGGAAAGTAGGGGTTAGGGAGGGAAGTTACCTAATAGATAATTTCTTATTTCTACCCTGATTAGGGTTTTTCTCCACGTCAAGCCAGATGTACGCATGTTCATGTCTCATGGGTCTGATGCCACATGGTATTCTGCTGGTGGTCAGGGAGCTCCAGTATAATGCCCACGTTTCCCTGATCCAGCGGAGGTGTTTGACGTGAAACACGATTCGTGGGGTGGCAGTTTGCAGGAGCTGCATCATCTGGCAGCGTATTTCTTACCCTCTCTTCACATCCTGCCGTTGCCTAAGCAGGAAGATAATCCAGAGCAATGGGAATTGGAAGGTATGCTTTGCTTGTGACAGAGGAGCCAAGGATGGACCAGGCTCAGGTAGTCTGAAATAGCTGTCTTATTTCTGTTTCGTTTTATTCTGTCTTCCCTGTTTCTTGGATGAAAATGGTGATATGGCCGTGCCTGTCTTCCAAGGTTTCAAAATCCTAGTAGCCACAGGAAGATGTTTCTTCTCAGCTCATTGTATCTCCCATGTCATTGGCAGCACTGGAAACAGTTTTCAAATATAAAACTGTTAGAAACGACTGGAGCTCATCGCCTATGGTCATTTCTGTAGCGAATGTGCTTATGCCCTTAGAGAACAGGAAGACATGGAGGCATCTGACTCACATACATCTTACTCCAGCAGTCTCCTGTCTGACCACAACATACAGCAGTCATGTCACCCCATGCTATCTGCTGGACAGGCAATAGGAATCTGACTACACTTTAAACTTAACATTTGCTGGCTGACCCTAGGCCCACTGAAACATTTTTACACTTCTTCTTCAGATATTTTTGGAAGCCAGGATTCTCTGTATTATCCTTGACATAAAACCTGCAAATGACATTTGCAAGGAAAGGGTGGAAGCAATCCGCAGTGTTGGGGCCTGGACTCAGAATGATGCCCTTCTCTTCTTTGGCTCTAAATCCAGTCCATCTAGTTGCTGCTTGGTGAGAACTGATTGTATTAAAGTAATGCAGGCTCTTCTTTCCAGGCACTTCAGCCCATTCATCTTTGTTTCAAAGTGCTATTTGGCAGCTTTTGTTTCTCGTTGTCTAACATGGTATAAGTGTAACTGGTCAACTAGATGGCAGAGACACGTTTATGCACAAGGATGTGTGACTTCCATTCCGATCGCTAAAGTAATTGTACCAACTTCAGTGGACTGTTGTGAAGACCGTAGAAGTTAGTATAAGTAAGTACTTAAGACAGAGCCTGGCACGTGGTTAGCTATTATTATTATTGATTCATTTTATAATTTAGGAATATTAATGTCATTTTCCGGTGTCTGAGGACAAATCCAATAGAAATCCAAATAGACTTCTGGAAACTACTGGCTATGAGTCGAATGATGAGGGTCTTTAATCTGTAAATAAATGTTTAGGACTTGAAAAATTAAAATGAATACAAAAGTTACAATGCCAAAGACTTAAATAATGGGTCCAGATATTAACTACTTTAAGCAGTTTCAGTAAGGGGGAAGATTGATGAAAACTACAAAGCTCTTGGGACCTTAAGTGAGGTGCACGCATGTGTGTGTATGTCAAAGATTAAAGACAGAGCAGAGGAATTCTCTCTTTATAGGAAGGCCTATTCATTTGCCAGTTGATTCAGTACCTGGGATCAAAATCAACAGAGCCCCAAAAGAGAAGGCAAGGTAAAAAGACTGAAATATTCTAGCAAACTCACTTTAAGGTGGTGGCTTCCAGTAGCTAATTGAAATGGTTGGGAGAGCAAATCACAGTGCTGGGAGACATCTTTGGTAAAGTTGTTCCACGCCTCACGTTGGCTATGACCCTCTTGCCTGCTCCACCACACAGCGCCCTCTGCTCTGTTGGAGTCTGCACAACTCATAAGAACCCTACTACCAGAGTCACTGGGTGGAAAAAGAAAGTGAAAGTGAAGTCACTCAGTCGTGTCCAACTCTTTGTGACCCCATGGACTGTAGCTCGCCAGGCTCCTCTGTAAGAGTATTGGAATGGTTGCCATTTGCTTCTCCAGAGGGTCTTCCTGATCCAGGGATAGAACCAGGGTCTCCTGCATTATAGGCAGATGCTTTACTGTCTGATACACGAGGGAAGTCACTGGGTGAAAGACCAGTATAATATAAATGATAAATGATGTAAAGTAATACTTATAATCAGTGGCTCACAAACACATCCACAACACCACAGTCAAAATTTTGCCTAAATAAAATTCTGCTTTATAACTTCCGTGCTACATGGATTATAAGGTTAATTTTCTCCCTGCCTTTCATTTGATGAGTATGTGGTTGCAGACTTAGTGCCAGATGCCTGCTGACCTGCCTCAGATGTTACCGGAGGAGATTAGTATAAAGGTTACTCCTTCGTTGTATTTGTCAAGACTGATTAGTTTTTTCCTGCTCCTTTGATGAGCATTTTATTGATTTAGATTAGCTAACCATAAAAGAAGCATGGCCCAGTCCACTGGAGGAACACCTCAGGAATTGTACATCCCACCACCAGGACTAACAAGACAAAGGAGATGAGAAACCTATTTGGAAGGGAAAGGTTGGCTGCCCTGGTGAATTAGTTTGGGTTCTGTGCTTTGAGACTTGTTTTTTTTTTAATGTTCTTACTAAGTAAGCAAAAGGACTGCTGCAGAGAAAAAGTAGTAAAAATAATTCTTTCCATGTTTCCTCTCTATGGTACTCAGAACTACTTCATGAAATGAAAACGTGCTTAAAATACATGACTTACTTGGGCTATCACTGTATGAATAACTCCAAGTAGTCTCTTTTTTGTTGCTTTAATCTCTCTAAGCTATAGGTTCAGTTGGAGTTCCTCCTCTTAGCCATAAAACAGAAACTGATGTAAAAGACTATATCCTCATCCCCTTCAAAGAGGCATAGGAGAGAAGTTTGTTCATTACATACAGTGGGTACCATTGCCAGTAGGGCTTAATTCTCTCAATTGTCTAAATATCACTAAGAGACATTCAAGTCTACTTGAATGTTGGATAAGAACTCTAGGATACAAGTTACAGTCAATAAAAGACTAAAGATCAAAAGCCTTCAGAGCTGGAAATAGTCAAACAAAAATTCAAGATAATGCCTCTGTCAACTCTCAAAGTTTTTTTGTTGTTTGTTTGTTTTAGATATACAAGTTAATTTGGTTATTGCTTATTACAGATGGTAAAATTCACATTTTTTAGGTGTAAACTTTGAGGAATTTTGACAAACGTATGCAATCATGTGCGTGCTTAGTTACTGAGCTATGTTTGACTCTTTGCAACCCCATGGACTGTAGCCCACCAGGCTCCTCTGTCCACGGAATTCTCCAGGCAAGAATAGTGGAGTGGGTTGCTATTTCCTTCTCCAGGGGATCTTCCCAATCCAGAGACAGAACCCAGGTCTCCTGCATTGCAGGCAGATTCTTTACCACTGAGCCACCAGGAAAGCTGGTATGCAATTGTGTAACTACCGCCAAAATCAAGATAAACGATAATTCTTCATGATCCTTTATAGTAAATTCCCTTCCCTCACCTCCAGCTATCAGCAACCACAGATCTGATTTTTTTTTCTAGTTTTTTCCTTTTCTATAATGTCACATAAATTGAGTCATTCACTGTTTACGTTCCTTTTTATTTATTTATTTTTAAGATTATTTATTGGCTGTGCTAGACCTTTGTCGCTTGTGTGGGTTTTCTCTAGTTGCAGAGCACAGGCTCTAGGCGTGTAAACTTCAGCAGCTGCAGCACACAGGCTCAGTAGTGGGGACACACGTGTTTTAGTTGCTACACAACATGTGGTATCTTCCTGGACCAGGGATCAAACCCGTGTCCCCAGGTTTGGCAGGCAGATTCTTATCCACTGAACCACCAGGGAAGTCTCATATGTAGTTACTTGAGTCTGACATTTTTTGCTCTTAGCAAAGCTTTTGAGACTCATCCATATTGTTTTGTTTATCTTTAGACCTCTTTTTAAAATTGCTATATCTACTTATCAGTTGATGGACATTTGGTTTGTTTTAGCTTTTAGTATTTAATTAAGCTGCTATAAACACTCATATGCAGATTTGTATGTGGGTGTAGATTTTCTTGTCTTTAGGGAAAATGCCTACCTGTAAGTTTAACTTTTAAAGAAACTGCCAAGTTTTTTTCCAAAGTAGAATTCCTGCCAGCAAAATTTAAATGTTCTAGCTACTTTTCATCCTTATCAGCGTGTTTTAATCTGAACCATTGTAATAGGTGTGCAATGGTATCTCATTGTGTCTTTCAGGTTTTTGTGGTTAAATTTATAAGATAGGTTTTGAATTACACACTAAATAATTGAAGGCATAGCAGACACCAGAAAGACAGATTCTGTTAGCCTTGGACGTTGGCTGCTCACCATCTTCTCCTACCAGCTATTTACTACCCAAGTATACATATTAATAGATTCAGCAGGCACAGTGTCTTTACTTTCTAGCCAGTTTCGAATCCTTGTGTCAGAGGATTTGTAACAAAATCACTAGAAGCTTTTTGATCCTTTTTTTTCCCCCACATAGTGTATCAGAGAAATGCCTACCAGGGGAATACTTCTGCTCATCATCTCCAAAACAGAAAAGCAGCCAATTCTTTTTTGCTGCTCTCCAAGCTAGCCTCACATAGAAAATTGGCTCTTGCCGCAGTGAGAGGGGAATGAAATAAAAGTTGCTGGAGCTACAAGAGCACTTTACTGTTGGTTCTTGTAGGAGTTGCACATCTTTCCTCTTGTCTTTATTTTGGTTATTTGTTCGGCCCTGTGTTCACTTGCTCTTATTTCTCTTCCACCAACTGATACTAAGCTTTGACTTGGATAGAGGTCCTCCCTCACCCTTCCTGTGTGATTGTGATATGAGTGAGATGGAGTGAATAGAACTCTGATCCTTTCCTTCCAGATTTGACTAGATCAGAACCTTCTCTGTGACATAAGCATGGCAGGTGCTTTGCTTCCCCTTCACCCCTTGCCCACACATACCTACACACTGTTAAGAATGTTTTTGTTCTCCTTCTCTGCCTGCAAAATCCTACTTGTCTTTCAAGATCAGATAAAATGTCACCTCCTCTATGATGCCAAATCTCCTGAGTCCTGTGAACTTTGAGCTTGTTTTGTTTGAAGACTTATCACATTGCCTTGTGATTATTTGTTCACATTTCTGTATCTCTCCTAGACTCTGAACTCCTTTCAGGCAAGAACCACGTGTTAATTGTCATTGGCTTAACACATAATACACATTCAATAAATAATTTTTGACTGACTCTTTAAATTTGCAATGTAGCTTCTTTAAATGCAGAGATTTTCTTCAGCTAAGAAAAGGAATGATAGAAGCATCTGCTCAACAGAAATTTTTGTTGAGTACAAGCTATTCATATATATCAATAGTTTGGCAAAGTGGTAGTTCTAAGATTCGATTGATTTCAGATCGATCTAGATTCCTTTCATCCTCACCTAATCAATGTAGTTATAAACCTCTTCTAATAGGAAAGAAAAGTCAAAGAATTAAAAGAATTCTATGATTCCTATCTCCATTATCAGATTATGATATATATGTAATTGCTTTAGCCATGTCAGCAAAATGTTAGGCCTTGGGACTAAACAAACAGTTGTTTGGTATAAGTATAACCCATGCAGTGTTTGGAACATACTTATACTAAAAAGCAGTTTCCTGTTTATCTGAAATTTAAATTTAATTAGGTGTCCTCTATACTATCTGGCAACCCTAGCCAACACAAATCTTTTTCCACAGTGGAATGAATGGTAGGAAATAGTGCTCTTGGAAGTTAGTTCTGAAATATATAGTGGACAATGCTATTATTGACCCAGGTTTGCCAGTAAAGAAAACTTAGCTGGATCGATCATCTTAGCCAGTATAGGATTCAAGACCAGAAAGAGACCTGAGATCAGAAGTCAGTGAAGTCACCGACCCTGTGGCCCTTTGGGTCATGTAAAGGTCTGTATCTACAGTAGATTAGAGAAGTCACATATTCCATGCTACTTTTCTCATTGAGAGGAGAGGCCTATTGCCTTCCTTTTGAAGGTAGGCAGCTTTAACTAACAGGATAATAGAAATAACGCTGTTTCAGTTTCTGAGCTTAGAATCCTACTTGTCTCTTGGTTTCTCCTTCCCGTCTCTTAGAATCCTCTTTTGGGAGCTGAGAGTCTTTATATAAGAAGTCCATCTTCTCTGACACTGCCATCTTAGAGAGGCCTTGAGTGGAAACTTCTGTTGATAGATCCCGCTAAGCTCACCCTCCTTGCCATCCCTCAAGTAACACAAGTAAGCTGTTGTGGACCCTCCAGACCCTAAGGGTTGACTGTCACCAAGTGAATTCTTCAATGGCACTTGGAACAAAAGAATCACCCAGTTGCACCTTGTCTGAATTTCTCACCCGTGACATCTGGAGATTTGACAATAGGGTGTCCTTTTAAGCCACTGCATCTTAGAAGCTTTTGTAACCCAGCAGTAGATAATCAGAACAGTGAACATAAATAGTAAGTTTCCTGACCCGAAATGCTGTGCCTTTGATCGCTGAGTCTTCAAACCTCTCTGCTTGCTTGTTTGCCAAGGAAATCATACTTGCAGTAGATTCTTAACCTATAGCATTACATGTGCTAGAGCTCAGAACTGAGTCATAGCTAAGAGTCCAGAGTGATATCTTCTCTGTCTTTCTGTTGACCCCAACCCCCCGGAGGCCCAGAGACCTTCTGCAGTCTAGCTGAGAATATGTCTCCAGCTAAAATACACCTGAGAGCTAACCCAAGCTGATAATTTTCTTGTTAATGACAAGAAAATGTACAAAGCTGGGATGAGATGCAGAGAAGAGCACAGCAGGGGAGCAGAGTTGTCAGTGTGCAGGGCGTAGCAAGACTCCAGCAGAAATCACCTACAGCTGCACTGTCTGTCTCAAGGAAACTTTCTGCAGGTAGAGGGGAAGGCTGAGAAAATGCAGAGAGAGTCTGAGAACTCCTCATGGGAAGTGTAATGGGAATCCCAGAGGCGAATGATGCAAGAAGGGACGATCCAAGCCACCCAGGGCCAGAAGACTTTACTAATTCCTTAGTGAGGAGAGATGAAATAAGATCACACCTGGGTTATAGATGCTGTAATATGTATGTGATATGTATCTAATTGAATTGTCAAGTAAATCTGTTTCTTGTTTTACTTAGGCTCTTTTTAAGTAAGGTTGTTTGTTTTCTATTACACATAAGGTCTCTGTTTTAGATACAGTTGAATGAGAAGTACCCAAACTTGAGTGGTCTCAAAAGATTAACTAGTTATGTTCTTGGTAACAAGGGAGGGACTAAATTTGAGTCATTAAGGGCCCTGAAGAACAGATGCCTAAGGAGAGGCTTGGGGCTTCCCAGGTGGGGCTTGTGGTAAAGAACCCGTCTCCAATGCAGGATATGTAACAGATGGGGGTTTGATCTCTGGGTCGGGAAGATCCCCTGGAGGAGGGCATAGCAACCCACTCCAGTATTCTTGCCTGGAGAATCCCATGGACAGAGAAGCCTGGATGGCTACAGTCCATGGGGTCGCACAGAGTCAGACAAAACTGAAGCAAATGAGCGCGCGCACGCACGTGCACACACACACACGGATGGACACACACAGACACACAGACTTGCCCAGTTGGGCATTGCCAGGTAACTTTTCACACATTCAGCTGTTCAGAAAAACCACTGGTTTGTTTTAACTGAGGAGCACTGCATTAGAAAGATGCCGTACCATTTTACAATTAAAATGGCATACTTTACAATGAGCATACTTTATTCTGTATGTACTTGAAAAAATAATCTTATTTAATTAATATGTATGATGATGATTATAATAATTATTTAGTCCTATTACATGAAACTCTCTTCCAAGGAAGTGCAAAGTCTTTTAAATAAGCCACTTCTAAACACCATCATCTCCCATCACTCCATTGCATGCAACAGCACTCGGGAAGCCCTGACTGGGCAGGTTGCTATATTAACTTAATAGGCGGAGTGAATTCCGGGTCAGCTGAGGTAGGCCCCTTGGGGGGGCCTTAAAGAGTTTTGTCAGGGAACAAAGAGCACATAGAAAGCATGTACAGAGGTTTGGTAATATCCGTACCCTGGCATCATTCATGATATACATTTACAGCCTGCAGAGCTAATGCTTCCTTCAGAGCCAGTCATGCTGCGTGTTGGAAGGCAGACCAGCAATCGCTCAAATTTATTCTGAATCTATAATGCTGACTACATAACAACAGAAAAACAGTCCTGAAATGCTCTCATGGCATGTCAGTTATAATCACAATAGCTCAGTGGCTTGACATTTTTAGCAGCAAAATATCCGGGCATCTGAACTCCCCCCAAAAAAAAAATCACAGCAATCTTTAGTCATAGCAGCAAAAATATTAGTAACCATCAGATGATTCATTTCTTTCTTTTTTTTTTTGGCCTGTTAACCTTCCTGCCAAAGTATTTGTTCCCCTGGCTGGCTTGTTTGATGATGAAGTGATCAATTTCAGGACACTTAGCAAGTCACTGTGTCTTTGAAACTCTCCAGCGCAGGAGTGGGCAATTATTCTGACTTCAAACATACTTAATATGTTTGGCTGAACTGAAAGAACTCCCTGTGGGGGATGAGCCCTTCTTTGCTCATGTCAGAATACACGTATTTGGGCTCACAGTGGTCACTGCTTGATGAGTTAATAGGGAGCTGCGCTTCTGCACTGATGACTCCTCTTCCTCCTACCAGGCTTGGCTGCAGAGGGCCGTGCCTTTCTGCCACCTCAGTCCTTCATCAAGACACTCAGCTCTCTTCACAGTGAGAGGGGACCAGCTGCTGTGCGGTCGACATCTTTTCACTTTCATCACCTGTTCTTTCCCATATGCTATGATACTCAAGGGCTACAGGGTGAGGTGGAAAGAGGCTAGATCTGGAGTCAAGAGGCCTGGATTCCCTATCCTTGCATGACGAATGACTGGTGTATCATTCAGCACTTCCTTTCCTGGTGTCTTCATTGACCACAGTGAAATGACTGCAAACCCTGTACTCAGATCACCTGGGTTACTCTGTGCTTCCGTCGCGCCATCGGGAAAATGATGGTAGTAACAGCGAACACTATAGTACGTACTTTGTCCCAGGCCATTCCCTAAGTGCTTTACATGTTTATTAACTCATTTAATTTTCATGACAACTCTGAGATAGAGGATGATACTACTATTCTTATTTTTCAGGTATGGAAATTTGAGGCACAGGGAAATAAAGTGATTTGTGCAAGCTTATACAGCTGATGTGTCAATGTCAGGGTTTAAACCCAGGCAGTCTGGTTCCAGAGCCCATGCCCCACTACCTGCCCTAGAGGGTGTATCAGGGATCAAAGTTTGGCTAGTCTATCTGTGAAATGGGTGTCATAAGACCACACCTACTGTCTTCACAGGACGTTCTGTGTATCACAGTCCCGATAGATGTGACGACAATGTGAGAGCTGCTTAAAGTGTTAAAGTGTTACCATCCATGCAGTGTCGTTAGCAAACAGCTGTCACCTTTGGGTTCCAGAACTTATCAGATGATGCTATGTGCTGGAAAAGTGAATCACTGCATCAGTATTAAGTCACTCAAGAAAGTGAATGCTAGGGGCTCCAAAGTGCAAATATCTGGCATCAGTCAGATGACTGAAGCCAGAGAAGGCCAGATGAAGTTCCTCTCACATGCAGTGAAACGCCTGTGGCCAGCCTAATGGGTTTTGATTTGTGAGGAGGAGCCTTCTCAGGTATGAAGAAGTGTCCACACCTCTCTTCTCTACTAGATGTGTCAGAGATCCTCTGGGGCTCATCCTGATGAAAAAGCTTCTGGAGTCTCCAGGTTTCAAGTCCTGGTGAAAAAGGAAGGGTTATCCTGTACCACTCCTCCTGAGTAAATCACAGCATCCGTGAACCTGAGGCCCACGATCGCCCAGTAAAGGGCATGGCCGGGTTTGGGAAGGCTTTTCCCTCATTATCTGAGCTCCTGAGCTTGGTGCTCCTGGGTTAGATAGGACTTGAAGAAAGAGCAAACCAAATGTGCATCAAAACCAAACCGAACCTGACTATATGCTGAGTTCAAGGTAGTCCAACTCTCACATCCATACATGACTACTGGAAATACTTTGACTAGACCGACCTTTGTTGGCAAAGTAATGTCTCTGTTTTTAACATGCTGTCTAGGTTTGTCATAGCTTTTTTCCCAAGGATAGAGTCTTTTAATTTCATGGCTGCAGTCACCATCTGCAGTGATTTTGGAGTTCTGGTATTTTGAAAGAACTGAATTAGTCATTGCCAGTACTGAAAACCAGATGAGTTCAGTAAAAGTCTAGATTTATGACGTTGGAGGAATTGGAAGGCTTAGCAACAGGAGGCCCTCCTCCCCACATGGCCACAGCCTGGTTGAGGTGAGAGGTCACAACCTGCCTCTCCAGGTTACCTCCCAGTCTCCCAGCTCAGGTACCTGCCCCAAACTCTATATGCAGAGCCCCACCTCAGTATTTGTGCATTTGGGGCCAGATCATTCTCTTCTGGGGTGGGGACTGTCCTGTCAGTAGCATCCCCCATCCCTCCCTACCCACCTCACCCCAGAGGAGACAATCAAAAATGTCCCTGGACATTGTTCAATGTCTATGGCTTCAGTAGATAATAGACGACTACGTTAGCATCTGCAAGCTAATGAAACAGTATTGTGAGTTCTTACACATTAGCCTTGTTCCTTTTTATGCTCAGAATGTCACACTGGGGAGTAATTTGCAGAGACTGCCCAGACTGTGTGATTGTTTTGAAATTCCTGACCAGGCTGGGACATCCAGCTCTCCAGCCCTCTTAAAATCACAGTCCAAGATTATTAGGCCATTAATTGACACTAGAAGGAATTTTAAAGGTCACAGTGTCCTCACTTTACAGGTAAGAAAGTGTGTCCCAAGGAGGTGAATTGCCAAGCTTGTACAACTGGCTAATGGCTTGAAGTACAACCTAGATCCGAACCCCCAGCTTAATTATTCTCTCCGCAAAATCAAACACTTGAGCCTTAAAGAAAACTCTACGCATGAAGTAGAGATGTCCTACTGACTGCATTTAGCTACATTTATCTTGGCTGCTTTTCTCAGTGACTTCAGGTCGATTAGAATTATTTCTGAGCGTCGCCATGATATTATGTCTCACCTCTCCAAATAAACTGCCAAAATGACCTTTTCATTGCTTGGGGACCTGAAAGAATGGGCTCCCCTTTGGAGTGCAGACCCCTTAGAAGGAAGTCAGAGGGGGACTTTTCTGCCCTGTTTTATTTGGATGTCTGCTCTTGGAATGTACATCCCCATGCAAAGCATGCTCCAGTGCTCTGCCTGGAAAACAAAAGATGCAAATAGGTCTTTGGGGTTGGGCATTAGGATTCTTCAGTGGTGTATTTGAGAGGCCCCTGGTTGACCTTGAGGGTGCTACAGAGGCAGGCAGATTGTGTGATGAGTCTGGGAGAGGAAGCAACCTTGACAGATGGTACCCAAAACTCCTGTGGTCATTTGCATGGGTGTGAACAGTCAGCTTTCCCCCACCTCACAGCCTGTTCCTCATCCCTCTCAGCCCTAACCTGGACCCTTCTTTGCATACACGTGCTTTTCGAGGTGCTGGTGCCATCTGCAAAGTGACTCATTTCCCCTAAGAAAACTGGCCTTGCTACTCATCCTTACCAAGTTCTAGTGGTGCCTGGGTGCTTTCTGAGAAGTGCAAACATGCCGTTGGAGACTCTGGGGAAGGGTCTGGTATTGTGACGTTTCATTTCTTCCCATCTCCCCAAATGTGCAGCAGCCTCTAGCCTGGGGGATAACAAGGGACTTAGCATGCACGCACAGGAGATATACTGAAGTCCAGGCAGACAGGCAGCTGTCTGTTTTCTTGCTACCTCTGCATCCAAGAGATGTTTTATACCCATCTTCAAAGAAGTGTTCACTTAACCAAAGAGTATCTGGTTAGCAAAGACTCTAGTTGAATAAGCTCCTGGATTTTTAAGCTTTGGTTTCCAGAGAACCTTGTTACAGAGGGGATTGAACTTTGAGGTGAATGCTTTATGTTATTTTTTTTTTATATATAACAAGGGGCATTTTGTTGATAGCTAGACCCCTTACAGTAGTAAATTATTTGCTTATGAGTATCAGGAGTTGCAAAGAGAAATAAACCACAGTCCCACACTTTATTTCTCATGCTTGTTTTCAAACATATGACTTAAGAAAATGGGACTATTTCTTTTCAAATATTTTTTCCTTTTCTTTAAAATCTGGGTCTTTAGTACCTCTTGGTGACTATTCAACACCCTCAGTCAACAATTACCACCCCTGGTTCTGGCCTGAGTGTTCATATTTCAGCTTTTTGTGGCTGTCGTTGTTAAGGAGCTGTGTTTATAATTCAGATTTCAGAGCTGCAAGAAATTGTCAAGGTCATAGAGTTCAGTCACCCTGTTTGGCTGATGAAAAAGTGGAGACCTGAACGTGAAGTACTTTGTTGCAGATTGTGCAACTAATCTCTAGCAGAGATGAGAGTAGAACCAAGACCCTCACTCTAGACCAGGTGCTATTTTCATGTAGGATATTGTGCCCCCCTTTCCTTCTCCTTATTTCTGGCCCCCTTTCTTTGGGCTCTCTAGAATGTAAAATTATTGGACAGAAAATTATAAGCCATAAAATTCCAAGAAACCCTGTTTAATCTGAGTTTTATTTTTTTAAGCAAATGGCAGCAGATACTAACCCCAGCTGCTTTAAACAATAGCCCATATCTTATTGATGGAAATTCTCCATGCCAATCTTTATTTAATTCACTGTTTCCTAGGATCTTCATCCTTTCCAGCTGGTTATTAATTATCAGGCAATATCCTCTTGAGCTGTCTCTACTTCTTAATTACCTTATTAATTGTATTCACATAAATTGATCTCTCTGACATTCTAACTCTGACTCACTGAGGAAATAAGTCTAATATTCACAAGAGACTCCAACAATCTCATGACCTTAACTTATTATTTCCATTTTGCAGACTGATATCACTAGAAGCCAGATGAGACTGTTTTGCTGAACGGGCCTTTATCCTAATCATAATTAGAATGTCCTTTAACAGCTCTCTCTTGTACACCTTTCTTGCTTATTCAGATACACATGAGACTTATCAGTTCATTTCCATCCTACCTGCACTCTTAAATCTTTAACAAAGAAAGAGTTTCCTCCCTCATATTACCTTGCAGTAATCCTTTATTTGCAATTCAAGGCAATTATAGGAGAGTAAACATGAATGTATTTTAGCTGTAACACTGCACCCTAAGGGCCTGATGCCAATTAAACATTTAAAAGCAATTTTTTACGTCAAGTTTTTATATATAAAGATAGTCTCTTAATGTGTGCTATTTGAGAACTCATTTTTTCCCTTCATGATCAGGTACATTACTGTTAACCCCACCCTTTGGCCCTGGTGCCATTTAACTTCTATGAAGTGACAAAAGTAAACAGGGTCTTATGTAAAAGTTGGTCATGATTCCAGACAATTCCTTGGGTATTTGCATAGAAATGCTTGACTGGCAGGAATTTAGAACTGAACATGAGAATCTCTGAAAATAACAAACCAATGGAAAGGAGTTAGACAATTCCTGTGCATGTTTATTTGCAGTTGTGGGAAAAGTCAGCTCCAAAATCTTAGAAGGAAGGATAATATAAATTCAAAATGCCAGTATTTTTCTTGGTGAGAAAAATGGCTCACCTGGATGCCATAAACGGACAGATTTTATTTTGGCTGAGAATTCAAGGATCCAATTGAATGGTCTTCATGAGTGTGTCTCTCCATGTATCTATGTACTGTAGAACATTCACCAGAGATTCTCTCGGTTCAGTTGCTCAGTCGTGTCCAACTCTTTGTGACTCCATGGACTGCAGCATGCCTCCCTGTCCATCACCAACTCCCAGAGTTTACTCAAACTCATGTCCATTGAGTCGATGATGCCAGCCAACCATCTCATCCTCTGTTGCCTCTTTCTCCTGCTGCCTTCAACCTTTCCCAGCATCACAATCTTTTCAAATGAGTCAGTTCTCTGCATCAGGTAGCCAAAGTATTAGAGCTTCAGCTTCAGCATCAGTCTTTCCAATGAATATTCAGGACTAATTTCATTTAGGATTGACTAGTTTGATCTCCTTGCTGTCCAAGGGACTCTCAAGAGTCTTCTCCAACACCACAGTTCAAAAGCACCAATTCTTCAGCACTCAGCTTTCTTTATGGTCCAACTCTCATATCCATACACGACAGCTGGAAAAACCATAGCTTTGAATATACGAACCTTTGTCAGCAAAGTAATGTCTCAACTTTTAATATGCTGTCTAAGTTTGTCATAGCTTTTCTTCCAAGGAGCATGCATCTTTTAATTTCATGGCTACAATAACAATCTTCAGTGATTTTTGGAGCCCAAGAAAATAAAGTCTGTCACTGTTCCATTGTTTCCCCATCTATTTGCCATGAAGTGATGGGACCGGATGCCATGATCTTCATTTTTTTTTTTCTATAAAAATCTCCCAAGATGTTTTTAATTTATAGACAAGCGCATGTTAAAACTTATACAGAAAACCAAAATAAAAATTGACATGGTAAGCTAAATCAATTTTAAAAACCAATAAGGAAATAGAAGTACTTTATCCAATTTTAAGATTTAATGATAGCTACAGTATTCAAGATAATGTGGTATTAGCAGAGGTTTAAATACACAGATCAATGGGATAACAAAAGGACTCAGAAACAGACCAAAAATTAATATGCCTAACAGATAGTTTTTTAAACTAAGTTCAGTTTAATAGAGGCAGGATAGTCTTTTCAACTATTCAAATGGTGCCAGAACAACTGAACATCCTTAGGCAAAAAAAAAAAAAAACACTACCTAAACTGCACATGGTTAATACAAAAAGTAACTCAACATGTATCAGAGATTTAAGAACCCAGAGCTTGCTGAAGACTTCTTAGATAAGACATGAAAAAACATGAAGAGGGACCTTTACAATAATACCATCAATTAACACAACAGAAATGACACGGCTAGAATGGCCATACAAAACTAGACACATAGTCATTTGAAAGACCCCAAGAAGGGTTCAGAGTGAATACATGATTATTTTTATGTCTTTCTGTACAGTATATTTCTTAATGTGAGGTAATACTATCACATGTTGCTTAAAAAAATAAAAATACCCTGGCAAACGATATTAGTCATTAGTCCTTATACTGGAACTAAGCCAGTGGCAATGCTTCTGGAACTTACCTGTACCTGTACTAATACACACTTATTTCAACCATTAAAATTCTAGTCACTTTACTTGACAGGGACTCATCACACAATCTCTTGTAAGATTAAAAATGAGATTCCTTCTCTGAAGGTATTGTTATCACTTAGCTTAATTTAGCTGTGTGTTTTGTTTTGTTGTGGCTGCAATTCAACCTCGAGAAAACCACTGAAGCGTTTCTGAAGTCTCTCTAAGGAGGAATCAGAGGGAAGAATTGGGATTTATCTGGGAAGGTTGCACAGTTACACTGTCCTCCTCACCCCACAGACCAATTAAAAAAGAAATAGATTAAGTACAAGCGTTGGCTGGTTAAAGACACGTGACACATTATGTTTCAAAAATATCAGTCATTTCAGTAAAATGGGTTCATTCATACATACATCTTTATCTCCTGAAATGTGAAAGTGTATCTTAAGTCAAGCCTTCGTATTTCTCATAAAGACACATGCTACTCAAGGGTAGAGACAGTGCTGTAGAAAAAAAGTGTACGTGTTAGTCCCTCTGTCGTATCCAACTCTCTGCGAGCCCATGGACCATAGCCCCCCAGGCTCCTCTGTCCATGAAGTTCTCCAGGCAAGAATACTGGAGAGGGTTGCCAGTTTCTACTCCATATCTTTGTTTTTTGAATGTTTAAACCACCTTTTTCACTCTCCTCTTTTACTTTCATCAGGAGACTCTTCAGTTCCTCTTCGCTTTCTGCCATAAGGGTGGTCTCATCTGCATATCTGAGGTTATTGATATTTCACCTGGCAATCTTGATTCCAGTTTGTGCTTAATCCAGCCCAGTGTTTCTCATGATGTACTCTGCATATAAGTTAAATAAGTAGGGTGACAATATACAGCCTTGATGTACACCTTTCCCAATTTGGAACCAGTCCATTGTTCCATGTCCAGTTCTAACTGTTGCTTCTTGACATGCATACAGATTTCTCAGGAGGCAGCTTTGTCTAACTCAATGAAACTGTGAGCCATGTCATGTAGGGCCACCCAAGATGGACATGGTCATGGTGGAGAGTTCTTACAAAGCGTGGTCCATTGGAGAAGAGAATGGCAAACCACTTCAGTATTCTTGCCTTGTGTATTCTTCACATGACCAGTGTGAAAAGGCAAAAAGATAAGACACTGAAAGAGATTCTATGGATACCACTATCTCAAATTATTCCCCATTGAAAACCTCACCTTTTTACTGCCTTACGCATTCACTCATCCAACCCAAATGCAGAACCTGAGTGTCCTCCTTCCAACCCTTCCCCTCTCCCTATCACCTGCCAAACCCCTTCTTCTGATCAGTCATTAAGTTCAGTTCTCTTGAGCTGTCTTCCTTATTCCTTTTCTTCTGTAGCTGGTTTCTAGTCCTGCTGCCTCTGCCCAGCCCCTTATCCTCTCTTTTCTGATTTATTGCAATAGTCTCTCTCCTGGCATCTCATCTCCCATTGGGTGACTTACTTACAAAGCTTTCCGTGACAAGCCTCGCTAGTCTTCTATTTCTACACCAACACTTTAACCATGTTGAACTACTCACATGTCCCCAAAACTCCTTTGTGATTTTATATCTCATCCCTTTGAATCTTTTCTTTCTCTTTTCTTGAAGTATCATTCCCACAAAATTTTATCTGCCAGACTCATACTCATACTTCCAGACCCAGTTCAAGCATCTAGACTGGCACTGGGACCCCAAACAGAGTGGATTGTTCTCATCTTCGAGCCCCCTTTTTAATTTGTACATACTTATTAGCTGTATGGCAACTGTTTGTGTGCCTGTGTTTCCTTTTAGAATGTAAGCCCTCAAAGGCAGGAATGAAAGAAAAGGATGACTTTTCTTTTCCCCATCTTCAGCTTCTAGTGCATTATGGAGCACATGATAGATTCCCAGTGGATATTATTTGAATGAATGAATCTATAATCTCTTGAGATTCCTTCAAGTTCCACTCTTATATTATTCATGACTTTGTACCTATTTTTGGTTTCAACCTTGGTTCAGATGTCAGGGGCCAACTTGTTGCCCAGCTGTTTGTTTTTGTTAGCTTGCTTGCAAGTCTGCTCTTTTTCTGAAGTGGTTGCGGGTCGGCTGGAGGAGAAGCAGTCAAGTCATACAATGAGAATGGCAGAATATACCTTCCAATGTAGTGTAGTATAAGAGACAAAGGGATGGCTTTGGAGTAAAACTGATCTCAGCTTAAATTTCATTTCTGCCCCTTATTCCATGTGTAACTTTGAACAAGGTTAATTGACTTCTCTGAGCTTCAAATTTGTTACCTGTCTGATGGTAATAATACTTGCTTCCCAATATTCTTCTGAAGATGAAATGGGATATGTGGACGGCATGTATGCTAGTCCTTGGCGTGTAGTAAATTCTCAATAAATGACAGTTGTTATCATTACCATCATAATGTAAAAGCCTCTATAGCATGGGCAGGTTGAAGTGCAATACTTTCTTTTGATCACCAAGGGATTCCTCTTCAAAAATAAGTGTACTGCCAGGATCCTCATCCAAACCTTAGAACCACAGAAATAGTTGAAAAACAGTTTTGTCAGCTCTCATAAGGATTACTAGTGCCATTCTTTGCATAGAGGAGATGTTAGTTAGTCCATATGTATAAAGAGTGCCTTAGGTGTTAATTCTATCCCCTTTAAAAAAGGCAGGGTGACCCCCACACACTGGCCTAAATTTGCCAGGATAGCAGGCTTGCTGTTATTGTTGTTCAGTCACTCAGTCATGTCCGACTCTTTGCGACCCCATGGACTGCAGCACACCAGGCCTCCCTGTCCATCACCAACTCCCGGAGTTTACTCAAACCCATGTCCATCAAGTCAGTGATCCCATCCAGCCATCTCATCCTCTGTCGTCCCCTTTTCCTGCCCTCAATCTTTCCCAGCATCAAGGTCTTTTCAAATGAGTCAACTCTTCATATGAGGTGGCCAAAGTATTGGAGTTTCAACTTCAATATCAGTCCTTCCAATGAACACCCAGGACTGACCTCCTTTAGGATGGACTGGTTGGATCTCCTTGCAGTCCAAGGGACTCTGAAGAGTCTTCTCCAACACCACAGTTCAAAAGCATCAATTCTTTGGTGCTCAGCTTTCTTTATAGTCCAACTCTCACATCCATACATGACCACTGGAAAAGCCATAGCCTTGACTATACGGATCTTTGTTGACAAAGTAATGTCTCTGCTTTTCAATATGCTGTCTAGGTTGGTCATAACTTTCCCTCCAAGGAGTAATCATCTTTTAATTTCACGGCTGCAATTACCATCTGCAGTGATTTTGGAGCCCCCCAAAATAAAGTCAGCCACTGTTTCTACTGTTTCTCCATCTATTTGTCATGAAGTGGTAGAGGAAAGCAATTCTGTAGTCAAAGAAACCATTGGACTAGAAGTTGGAAGACCAGGTTAATGAATAAGTCTGGGACTAGCATAGGGTGGTTACTTACATGGGCACTGAGAGCGTCCGTATCTCTAGAATGGAGATAAGAACCATCCCATTGACATCACCAGTTCTGGAGAATTTTAAATTACATCATGTATCTTGAAAGTGTTTGACAATTTATAAGTGACATACAGATCCTAGTTGTTTCAATGATGGTTTTTCTGCTTTACTGCCATCCTACTTCCTTCCCCAGATGGCACTAATCAGCCCAGGTGTCTAACAGCAGTACAGCTGGTTCAGAAATGAGGAACTGAGTGGCTCTGGTTAGAATTGCCCAACATTTGCCTGTTCTCTTTCTGTCTTCTGTTCTTGTGCTTTGGGGTTTCCCAAGGTCTTTTCATTGACTACTGAAGATTTATTCATGTGATCCCAGCTACTATTTCTAACTGCTTTTCTGAAAAAATGTTAAAAACTCAAAGCATCTGTCAGCTCTGTCAGACAAACACCAAGCTATGAGACCAAAGGGAATACTCTAGCAGGCCCAGATGAGTCTTTTAAATGTGCTGAATGGAGTTATCTTTTCATTTGTCTTTGCAGGTTAGAAACATGAGTGCACTTAGCATTATTTCCTTTTGTGGATGTGAGCTGAACTGCTTTACAAAACTGGGTATTTGGTAACAACCCATTGCTGGGACAAAAGTTACATCACCTCTAAGAGTATTTCAAACTCTGACTTATGACTAGAGTTAGGCCTTACCTACTCTCAGAAAAAATCTGGCCCTTTATTCCAGCCAAATGCTCTATAGTCACTAACTTCCAAAGATGCCATTTCCTGCTTTTCTATTTTTGCTTGTCTTGTCTTTCCACTTGGTAACCCCTACATTTCCTCTCTCACCATGGAAAAGTGAAACTCAACATGAAGCCATCAATGAATGCTCTGCCTCATCAATGCTTCTTGACTCCTCCAGCCCCCATGTGAATTTCTCTTCCCCCCATACTATTCTTTGGCCCTATTATAAATTTTAGGAATTATTGCTCTAAGTCCCATTGATAGCTCATTTGGTAACTCTTAAAATAATTTTATGAGTTCTTTTTCTCTAACTCACATGGCAAAAGTCGTATCTTAAATTTTATTTCTCGGTATATAATTCTACCTGGTCTTGTATTATTATAGTAGTTTATTATAAAATCTATAATACTTACTGTATACTATTACTATCATTATTATCAATACCTGTGGATTCACTGTTACTGAGGATCTAGTGGAGACTATATATATATATATATATATATATATATATATATATATATGAGGCTGCAGTTGGCTTCACTATTGCATTAGGGAAAGAAATACTCAGAAAACAATGTGACGATGTGTGTACTTTTAAATCAGTCTAAGTTGTGAATTTAAAAATTCTTTGACAAAGGAGGCAAGAATATACAATGGAGAAAAGACAATCTCTTTAACAAGTGGTGCTGGGAAAACTGGACAGCCACTTGTAAAAGAATGAAACTAGAACACTTTCTAACACCATACACAAAAATAAACTCAAAATGGATCAAAGATCTAATCATAAGACCAGAAACTATAAAACCCCTAGAGGATAACATAGGCAAAACACTCTCTGACATAAACCAAAGCAGGATCCTCTATGACCCACCTCCCAGAATATCGGAAATAAAAGCACAAAGAAACAAATGGGACCTAATTAAAACTAAAAGCTTCTGCACAACAAAGGAAACTATAAGCAACGTGAAAAGGCAGCCTTCAGAATGGGAGAAAATAATAGCCAATGAAGCAACAGACAAACAATTAATCTCAAAAATATACAAGCAACTCCTGCAGCTCCATTCTAGAAAAATAAACAACCCAATCAAAAAGTGGGCCAAAGAACTTAACAGACATTTCTCCAAAGAAGACATAAAAATGGCTAACAAACACATGAAAAGATGCTCAACATCACTCATTATCAGAGAAATGCAAATCAAAACCACAAAGAGGTATCACTTTACACCAGTCAGAATGGCTGCCATCCAAAAGACTACAAGCAATAAATGCTGGAGAGGATGTGGAGAAAAGAGAACCCTCTTACACTGTTGGTGGGAATGCAAACTAGTACAGCCACTATGGAAAACAGTGTGGAGATTCCTTAAAAAACTGCAAATAGAACTGCCATATGACCCAGCAATCCCACTGCTGGGCATACACACCGAGGAAACCAGAATTGAAAGAGCCATGTGTACCCCAATGTTCATCGCCGCATTGTTTACAATAGCCAGGACATGGAAGCAACCTAGATGCCCATCAACTGACGAGTGGATAAGAAACCTATAGTACATATACACAATGGAATATTACTCAGCATTAAAAAAAAAATTCATTTGAAGCAGTTCTACTCAGGTGGACGGAACTGGAGCCTATTATCGAGTGAAGTAAGCCAGAAGGAAAAACAACAATACAGTATACTAACGCATATATATGGAATTTAGAAAGATGGTAACGAGAACCTTGCATGCGAGACAGCCAAAGAAATGCAGATGTATAGAACAGTCTCGTGGACTCTGTGGAAGAGGGCAGGGGTGGGATGATATGGGAGAATGGCATTGAAACATGTTAATTATCATATGTGAAATCAATTGCCAGCCCAGGGCTGATGCTCGGGGCTTGTGCCCCGAGATGACCCAGGGGGAAGGAATCTGGAGGGAGGATGGAGGGGGTTCTGGAGGGGGAGCATATGTATACCTGTGGTGGTTTCATGTCAATGTATGGCAAAACCAACATAATAAAGTAAAGAAAATTTTAAAAAAATAAATAAAAATTGTATACCTGTCAGCATATTATCTGTCTTAATATTTTGACTCAACCATGAAACTTGCTCTTATTAGAGAGTTTAACATATGAAACTGTTGAACTCTCCAATAAATTGTCCCTTTCTAGCTCCCTCAGGATAAAGCTGAACAAACAAATGGGCCTTCCTGGGAGAAAAGCCCTGTTCCTGGTGGTAGAAGTTGTAAATTTTACTGGCGACCCCTTTAGAATACAGGCTCCACTGTCCAGTTTCCCTGTGTTCCTATATTAAGAAATGATAAAGTCGAAGTCTGTCTTTGTTACCTGTCTTTGGAATGCCCAGTAACCAGTAACACTAGCACAGTAAGTTCAGATCTACTCTCCATGCTCCTAAAATTTTCTCCTTCTAGCATGGCTTTAATGGTTATTGTCATGATCTAACCATTTCAGCTACACTACACTAAAAAGCTTCTGTGCAGCAATAAAAAAACCATCAACAAAATAAAGCAGTAACCCACAGAATGGGAGAAAATGTTTGCAAATTTATATCTGATAAGGGGTTGACATCTAAAATATATAAATATATGGAAGCGATATATAAATAGACAAGGAACTCATACAACTTGGTAATAACAAAAACTCCCAACACTCCAATTGAAAAAGTGGGCAGAAAAACTGAATAGACAGTTTTTTTATAAAAGACATGTGAATGACTAACAGTTAAATGAAAAGGTACTGATCGACAGGGAAATGCAAATCAAGACCACAGTGAGGTATTACCTCACACTTGGAGGACATTAGGCTGACTGAAATAAGTTAGAGAAAGACAAATACTGTATGATCTCACTTTTATGTATAATATATAATATCAAACTTATAAATACAAAGAGTAGATTTGTGGTTGCCAGAGGCAGGGAGTAGTAGTTAAGGGAAGTGGATGAAGGTGATCAAAAGGTACAAACTTCTAGTTGTAAGATGAAGAAGTTCTGGAAATATAATATACAACATGGTGACTATAGTTAACAGTAATATATTGTATATTTGAAAGGCACTAAGGGAGTAGATCTTAAAAGTTTTCATACAGGAAATAAATTATACCTATGTGAGATTATGGATTTTTTAATATATATATGTAAAATCGTTATGTTGTACACCATACACTTATACAATGCTATGAGTCAGTTATATATATAAATAAAACTGGAAAAAAAGACATACCTAGTGCTTTAAATTAGCTGTTAGAAAAATGATCTTTTCTATTTATTTATTTTTGAGTCTCTTGAATTATTTGGTTCTTGCTGTTAGTAAAATATCAGTTCATAATACATAAATTGAATACCTATTAAATGCAAGATATTTCATTGAAAGAATATTAGATTTGAAGTCAGAGACAAATTACTTAAAGCTGCCACACTAGTTTTGCTTTTTTGAGAAACTCTATTCATATTGTTTGTTTCCTCATCTATATAATGTACCTAATATTAATTCTTAACCCTGTTATCAACACTATTGAAAATAATTAAATCAAAGCATTGTGTGTGCTCAGTCTTGTTTGAATCTTTGCAATCCCATGGACTGTATGTAGCTTACCAGCCATTGGTAAAACATAAATTGCTGGTTAGTCAGTCAGTCAATTCAGTCGCTTAGTCGTGTCTGACTCTTTGTGACCCCATGAACTGCAGCACGCCAGCCCTCCCTGTCTATCACCAACTCCCAGAATCTACTCAGACCCATGGCTATCGAGATGATGATGCCATCCAGCCATCTCATCCTCTGTCATCCCCTTCTCCTCCTGCCCTCAATCTTTCCCAGCATCAGGGTCTTTTCAAATGAGTCAGCTCTTTGCATCAGGTGGCCAAAGTATTGGAGTTTCAACTCCAACATCAGTCCTTCCAATGACCACCCAGGACTGACCTCCTTTAGGATGGATTGGTTGGATCTCCTTGCAGTCCAAGGGACTCTCAAGAGTCTTTGCCAACACCATAGTTCAAAAGCATCAATTCTTCGGCACTCAGCTTTCTTTATAGTCCAACTCTCACATCCATACATGACCACTGGAAAAACCATAGCATTGACTAGATGGACCTTTGTTGGCAAAGTAATGTCTCTGATTTTTAATATGCTGTCTAGGTTGGTCATAACTTTCCTTCCAAGGAGTAAGCATCTTTTAATTTCATGGCTGAAGTCATCATCTGCAGTGATTTTGGAGCCCAGAAAAATAAAGTCAGCCACTCTTTCCACTGTTTCCCCATCTATCTGCCATGAAATCATGGGATCGGATGCCATGATCTTAGTCTTCTGAATGTTGAGCTTTAAGCCAATTTTTTCTCTCTGCTCTTTCACTTTCATCAAGAGGCTCTTTAGTTCTTCTTCACTTTCTGCCATAAGGGTGGTGTCATCTGCATATCTGAGATTATTGATATTTCTCCTGGTAGTCTAGATTGCTAGCTTATTCAAGGTAAATTCAAATTACAAGTATGGCATACTGGAACCACCATTATCTAATACTAAAACATCTTTTAAGTACCATCATTACTTAAATTCCTATCTCCACCTGTTAGCCTAGTTATAACAATTACTTTCAGTGACTTCAGTATGCTTACATTTTGTTTTATTTCTTTTTTATTCTAATTAGTTTTTTTATTGGTGTATAGTTGATTTACAATGTTGTGTTTGCTTCTGCTGTACAGCAAAGTGAGTCAGTAACACATACACATATATCCACTCTTTTCTAGACTCTGTTCCCATACAGGTCATTACAGAATGTTGCATAGAGTTCCCTGTGATATCAGTAGGTTTTTAGTAGGGGAGATGATCTTTTAAATTGATATATTCTCTGGGAAAAGCCTGGGAACTTTGAATTGAAAAATAATTTACATAATAATGTTTTAAAGTTGATAAAATCAGAGTTTCCCTTGGGTTTGTGGAGATAAGGACCGTCCTGAGTCTCAAAGGCTTGGTTGAAATTCACTCAAGAGGAACCACTAGACTCTGTCCTTGTGAGAGGCTGAGCCACTGACTTGAATGCTTCTTCCATCCACTCCTAAACCCATAGGAAATTTTAAACTTTAACATTTAAACCCTAGTAGTTGTCAAACTTCCTTGACATGAAATAGCCTTTGCCAAACCGTACTATTTTTAATATATAAGAGTATTTACAGAAAAATTAATAATATAAAAAGATTAGAAATAACCTAAATGTCCAGCAATTGGGAATTGGTTAAATTATGATATTAATATTCAAACTGATGACTATTGTGATTATATGCACAAAAGATTACTTTTTGAAAAAATCTAATAATTTTGAAGATGATGGTGATGATCCAGAAACCTTTCTTTGCTTGCAAATAATTCCTGAGGTATTAGCTCTTCCCTGTTCAAGGAAGGGTTTCTTTCTCTCTTCCTCTGAGATTAATCCAGGTGGTTATCTACCCAGCAGCCTGTGCTTTGTAATAACAGGTTCTGCACGGAGGTTTGTGAACAAACTTTAACTATTTCTGAGTTGGCTTAAGAGATGTCTTGGAGTTTGGACATTTCCTTTTAGACATTGTTATGATCATTGAGAATGGACCAACTTGATTTCACAGTGAGTTAACCACCTCTTGTCTTTTTCTTCAAAGTCTCAATTATTTCTGCCAATGAAAGATGAGTCAGGAAAACCTTGCTTATGCCAAACTGGCTGGAATGTCCTCTTGGAGGTATTCTGCATACTAGGTTGAGTCCTGTGGCATTGCCAATATTTGACCAGCACTTATTTACAAAAAGAGTAGTTTATATGGCTTACCCTAGGCCATCTTTTCCCTCTGTGTCAGTTAATTGTTAGCTGGGTGCTCAGAGGTGGACACAAAAGAGACGCTTCCACTGGCCTCCTCCCAATTATGTCTCTGTGCCAACAGGAAGTGGGGGAGGGGTGATGCCAGCTAGCTTCCTCATTAGCTTATTAAGGACAGAGTGACTGTGGTGGGATATCCGAGGGGCTTCATTTTTTAGATGATTGTGCCAGTTTGGGGTTTTTAATTACGGTATCTTTTTGATAGCTCATTATTTTATTATTGCTTCTTCCCACCCCTGTCCTCCTCAATTCCCATTCAGATTATCGACTTCTGTAGTTTGAGATGGTGATCAAAGCTGTTTGCAAGAAGCCTCAACCATCAGCACTGTGGCTTGAGCCATCCTGAAGTTTCACTTGAAGCTGTCATGAGGATTTTCTCTTCTGTCAAAGCTAATGAAAATAATATGTGTTAGGAAATGTGCAAATCTAGTTCGTGAAGGTCCAAGAATTCTTTTATTAATTATTGATATAAAACTAGTATACTTTGTATTCTGCACACAAGATTCCTTTATTTTGAGGAGATAGCCTATGACATATGGATATGTAGACCCTGGAATGACTTTGGGGAAAGGGGAACAACACCTGAGGTGCTCAGTATTGGTGGTAGAAGGAAAACAATAACTTCCCTGCCTTCTGTGTTTTCTGTCATTCTGATCCATGCCTGTTTACTGCTTCCTCTGAGTCTCTGCCTATTGCAGTAATAAGATACAAGGTCAGAAAGTGACCATATGAATCGTCTAGGACAGTGGTTGCTAATAGTTTTTATTCAGATAAAAACTATGGATTCTTTTCTACCCAGAAAAATTAAAGTATATATTCTCTGTATTTTGAACTTGTTTTAAGAACGTTTTTGTCTCTCTTACAGAATCTGTGAATTCTAGATTAAGAATCCATGACTAAGGAGTCCTACTACTTTATTTACATGTGGGAAAACAGTGCCAGGCAGACACAGGAACTTTCCCTAGAATAGAAAGCTTTCAGTCATAAATTGTAGAGAGACTCAAACTCCATTCTATTTTCTCCACTTCTATTTCTCTTCTCTTTCTTTGAGTGTCAGGTTATATGTCTCATTCTCCTTCCCTTGGGCTTCCCAGGTGGGTCAGTGGTAAAGAATCCACCTGCCAATGCAGGAAATGTGGGTTTGACCCCTGGGATGGGAAGATACCCTGGAGAAGGAACTGGCAACCCACTCCAGTATTCTTGCCTAGAGAATCCCCATGGACAGACGAGCTTGGCGGGGTATAGTCCATGGGGTCACACAGAGTCAGTCGTGACTTAGCAACTAAAACAACAACAACTCCTTCCTTTCCTTATAGGCAGAGCCTCATAAAACCAAACTGGATGAGGAGGGAGGAAAAACTGACAGACGGGGAGTTTTGTGGGTTCTTCCACATCCAAACTAGGAGATGCAGGCAGAGTCTACACCAAAAGCGGTAAAGAACTTGGTCGATTTGTTGAATTCAGTTCTTTTAGCCAAAAAATCAAATTATTCATGTTTTTATTTCTGAGCTGGATCAACCAACTTGTGCTCTATTGTAGCCGATTTTCCTTGTTTCTGCATATTCATCAGCACTAATATAGTTCTAGCTCTTCTTGCTTTATTTATCTTCTTTTGAAAGAAACTAGCTGAAACAGAGGTCAGAGTTTAAGGAAATTATTTCCTTGACAATATTTAACATTTACTACACTTCAACGTTATCCCATCACTGAACCGAGTTACTATCTCCGCCTGGTGGGTATGTAGACATAAATGTCACTGATTTGGAAGGCTTTACGAAGAGGAGGTTACTACGGACTAATCCTTGTCTAACTGGTTTTGCTTTTCCACCCTTAAATCATGAAGAGGTGACAAAGAAAGGCAGGGGTATAACCATTCATGGGCCAATGTTTGTCTTATGTTATGTATGAAAATCAACATGGCCTCCCTGTTTGGCATTCAATATGTCATCGGAAGAAGATGGAACAGTTACTCCTCATACTTGGCTATTCCTTTTGAAGGAGGGAGGCCTTTGGAACCAGAAGCCCTTCATGGCTCTCTGTCACTGGTTCTGTTAAGTGATTTGGAATGAAGGAGGCTCCAGAGCCACCCCACAACTGTAATATGGGAAAATAAAATGTTGATATCTGGAAAGTTAAACAAGAGATCAATAAAGAGCCCCCCACAAGCACACACAACAAAAACAAACCTCTGAGGTGTCCACACCAAGTGGGAGAATTCACACCGTGTATTATTTTATGCTATTTCAAGCCATGCATTTCTCTGGAACTCTTACACAGCAGACAGTAGCTAATGTTTGTCCCTGCTTGGGAAGATGCTGAGCAGTGTTTCCCAGATTCAGGGCTGTTGTATATCACCTTCATTTCTTTTTGTCGGAATAATGCTGTCTTAGCTGACTGAGACTTTTTTTCTTTTGCATAACTTTTCCCCTCATAAACAGAAAATTTAGTATTGATTGTTATAATTAATGGACTGCAAGGAGATCCAACCAGTTCATCCTAAAGGAAATCAGTCCTGAATATTCACTGGAAGGACTGATGCTGAAGCTGAAACTCCAATACTTTGGCTACCTTATGTGAAGAGCTGACTTATTTGAGAAGACCCTGATGCTGGGAAAGATTGAAGGCGGGAGGACAAGGGGACAACAGAGGATGAAATGGTTGGATGGCATCACTGACTCAATGAACAAGAGTCTGAGCAGGCTCTGGGAGTTGATGATGGACAGGGAAGCCTGGCGTGCTGCAGTCCATGGGGTCACAAAGAGTTGGAAGCGACTGAGCGACTGAACTGATAAAGATAGATATGTAACTATTACAATGAAAATTGTTGTGTACCCTTAAGATCATTTTGCATACAGAGCATGTTGACCCTCCTGTGAGATACCCTGGTCATGGAGATCCTAGAAACTGAGGTGTAGATCCAACCTGGGGATGGAGCAATGGCAGGGAGTCTCTAGGAATGACAGCACTGGAGTGGTTTTATTTCTAGCTGCCAATCAGGGAGAGGGTAATCAAAGAAAAACAAGCTATCTTGCCTCACAGCAAACTGACATGGGTCCATGCCAATCCTGGCCAGCCTTTCTCCCTTCCCACCTAGCTCGGTCTCCAGGTTTGGGCCCCATCTGTGCCTCGAGCTTCAGCCACCAGGTTTCCTTTTGGCCAGCAGTGCTCACCGTGTAGATTTCTGCTTTGGTTTTTGTTGTTTGGCCTTTCTCTCCTGAAGGACTTGGGGCTTGGGGTGCCAATTTTAATGGGGGAAGCCCTAGTCTTTCTATAGCTTTTTTCCTTGCCCTTCCTTGATTCCATTCATATCCCAGCAGCTGAGCACAGAGTGCTGCTTTCCCTGGTCCTTTCTCAGTGTGGAGCGTGACCCAGTTAACTGGAGGCTCCTCTGGCCCTGCTAGCTCTCCCAGGACTCAGCGTGGGCCTGAGTTAGGGTGACCTGGACAGTGTGTTCTCGGTGGGGGGTTTAACCCAGGCCGGCTTCTGCTGTTCTCTGCACAGTCTGTTAAGGAGCTGCGTGTTTGGAAAAGAAGCTTGGAAAGAGAAAAGCCAGAATGAGCGGGCTTTTCCTGTTGATTTAAGACTCCCTAGGTGTGTGGGCAAGCCCTGGCGCTGCCCAGAGGTCTCCGTTGCCTCTGGGGTGAAGTGAAAGCCATGGGAGGCCGAGGACTCAGCCTGGCGATGCAGTGGTCGCCTCCCTCCCTTTCTGTGCAGCACGCAGCTGAGACTGAGGGCGGGGGGGCTGGCCAGGGCTGTCAGGTGGAAACTAGGTCCAAAGCTGAGATGCATTTGTTCTGTGGCTGGAGGGCAGCTGTGGGAAGGAAGCCAGACAGCGCAAGCTGTCATCACCTTACGTGGTGAGCCCTGAGGTCAGGGCACCCTTGTACAAGGGGACCGTGGTGGGTGAAGGGGTGCAGGCAGCATGCTGGTGCCAGGAGGTGAGTGCTGGAAGGGTGGCTGCTCTGAGGATAGAATGGATGAGAGCAAACCGGCTGAAGCACTGTGATGCTGGAAGGCCTTAGATAGAATCCTTAGCCTCTCTGAACTCTATTCTCATTGGTAAAATGTTATGTCTGCAAGAGATGCAGCAGAACCTAGAGAGTTCAGCAGATCTCTTCCAATATCAGTGTTGATCCTATGAGTCTAAAGATTTAAAAACTGATTTTATGTGACTCAGATCCTTCATTCAACATCTATTCAAATTTCTCTTCACTTTGAGCAAACTTTCTGTGTGCTTTGTCAAGAAAATAGTGATGTGTTAGGGATGAATTTTCTCCATGATGCTCAGGTGCAAGAATTGTCATGTTGCACTTTAGGAAAAAAAAAAAAAAATTCAAGTTCCAAATTGTCCCTCAAAAGTGGTGATGCTCAGTAGGCATCATTAACGGAGTGCCTTCTCTTTAGGGACTGACAGGCCTCCCTGGAAGATGGCTCAGTCCAGAAAATTCAGAGAGAGATTGTCTTCCTCCAGCTTATCAGGGTCATTTATTATCTGGGCAGAATGGTCCCTGGGAAGGCTGGAGGCTCCGTTCCCCAAGCCTACTCCCATGCTCCACCCCTGCCCAACTCAGGCAAGGTGGCCAGGTTCTCGTGGCTGGGGAACTCAGGTCTGCTCACAGCTGTCCACCACCTCGCTAGAGAGCCTGCTGTCTTCAAGGAACTGCTTCAGGGAACTGCATGGCTTTCAGCCTCTTGCACAGCTTGCTACCTTGTCTGGCCCCTTTCTTCATTCCAGGGAAGTCACCCCAGGGTCTCACACTTACTTTATTCAACTGCAGTACACCAACTCTGTCTCCTCTCATCTTAGCTGTGAACCCAGTCAAAGAGTAGGGTTCTTCACTCCTAAAGACCATTCGGAGAAGCCCAATGTGTTTTTTCTAGTAGTCATGTACAGATGTGAGAGTTGGACTATAAAGAGAGCTGAGTGCTGAAGAATTGATGCTTTTGAACTGTGGTGTTGGAGAAGACTCTTGAGAGTCCCTTGGACTGCAAGAAGATCCAACCAGTCCATCCTAAAGGAGATCAGTCCTGAATATTCACTTGAGGGACTGATCCTGAAGCTGAAACTCCAGAACTTTGGCCACCTGGTATGAAGAACTGACTCATTGGGAAAGACCCTGATGCTGGGAAAGATTAAAGGCAGGAGGAGAAGGGGATAACAGAGGATGAGATGGTTGGATGGCATCACCGACTCAGTAGACATGAGTTTGAGCAAGCTCTGGGAGTTGGTGATGGACAGGGAGGCCTGGTGTGCTGCAGTCCACGGGATCGCAAAGAGTTGAACATGACTGAGTGACTGAACTGAACTGAATTAAATAAACACTTGAAAGGAAAGGCTGGGAGGGAGTTGCCACCCTGGTATCCCAGAGACTTGCTTGCAGCCCCAGAAGCACAAAAGTCATCCCAGTGCTTTGAGGCGGGACCAGGAAACACAACACAAAGGCTGACTCGTTCATTGACTAGAGATTACTACAGTAATGTGAGCAATATCCAAAGTGATATCTCAGTGGATTTTCCTGCTGCAGAAGCAGCAGGGCATGAATTCCCTCAATCTCTCGCCTTCCCAACACCCAGACATGGAGCTGCACTAACACCTCTCAGACTCTTCCTCCAGTTTCCTAAGAGGAGTTGCCCCCTTTTGTTCTGGGCCCAGCCCGTCAGACTTACTAGGATCAGGCTCTAAAGCCATTCTCTGTCTTGAAACTTCATCTTTACCTCTTACGGGTGTGTGTTCCCTTCAGACAGTAAGCTTATTCGTTTCCCTGCCATTCATTAAAAAGGAAATCTATCTTTGACCTCATGTTCCCTGGAAAATATCCCATGTCCCCTTCTCCCTTATCCAAACTTCTTAGAAGAATCACACGTACTCAGTGTCACCACTCGAGGTGCCCTTCATTCACTCTGCACCCGCTGCAGTCTGGCTTGTGCCCTTCTTAAGGCCCCCAGTATTCTTCTAACGACAAAATCCAATGGATGTTTTGCAGTCTTTGGTTTGCGATACTTTTCTGGGGCATTTGGCAATGTGGATTAAGTGTCCTGCTCCCCCTCCAAGGTAACAGTATCTTACACAGTTTGTCTCATTCGTTTCTGTTTCTTCTTAACCACAGGCTCCTCTCTCTGCACCCACCATGTACATGCTTATGTCCCCTAGGTGTCTGTTTCCAGCTCACTGTTTCTCATTATAGCTACTCTTCTTGGGTGAATTTATCTCCTCTCTGGAGTTCAGCTACCACCTGTATGCTAATGACTCTCTAATTCTATCTCCTACTCAGATTCCTTTCCCAAGCTTCAGACTCACCAATTCCATTACCTGTCAGGTCCCTTCCCTGGGTGTTCATCAGACATTTCAGATTGGATTTTTAAAAAACCAAGTAGCACGTCCCTCCAAACTCAATCTCTCTCAGTTGTATCACCTTCTCCTTACTCAGTGATCCAAGTTATAAAATGAGAGCCTTGACGTTTCTGTCTTCCTCACCCTCTTCATCCAACTGATCATTACATTCTGCTGGTTTCCCCTCCCATGGATTCCTTAAAATCCATCCTCCCTTCTGTCACTGCTCCCATTATCAAATGTGCCTTCTTTTCCTGGACTGGCACAGTTACCTAAACTGGCTTCCAGGTTTCTAGACTTGCTGCCTTCAATTCTGCTAAATTCAGAGCTACCTCAATGATCCACGTGAAACACAAGTCTGACCCCGTCCCTCTCTGCTAAGCTGTTCCACTGCTTCCTGGAATCTACATGAGCAAGTTCATCTTCCCTTCTGGACACACATGGCCCTCTGTGGCAGTCTCTTGCCTAATTCTCAGGCCTTGGCACGTACCACTTGGATTCCAGCAACAGTCAACCGGCAGTAGTTCCTTGTACCCATCTCATTTTCCCTCTATTCTTTGCTTCTGCTTTAAAATTAAGTGCCAGGCTGGTATTATAAGGGAAGTTTCCAGTTCATCTGCTATTAAATATTAGAGGCTCTGTGCTTGGGGAGGGAGGAAAGAGAAAAGGCTCATAGTTACATTCTCATTTGTGCCCCCTTTCTCCCCCACACAGACAAAAAGTACACCGGGCTTGATAGATTTGTGGGTTCTACTTGTTTAAAGCTGTTAATAAGTATTTCAAGCACCGTTTGGTTTTCACGCTAGGCTGTTCTTCCAAACTGAGGAGACTCTCGTTGTTACGAAGAGTGTGCTACCCTCTAGAGGTGGCAGATATCCGCACAACGAACGCATTCTGCAGTTTTCTCCTGTGAAAGGACTTCATAGTAAGCCCTGTGCTATTATTGCTATTTGTCCAAAATGTGCTTTCCCCAGTTGCATCATTTTGATTCACAAAATTTTTATGTGCTTCCATAATAGGGTTTGGGGATAAAGCACACGGCGTACCTCCAGGGGCACTCAATTTGGAGTTAGAGAACTCAAGTTCCAGTTCAAATTGTTCCACTAAAGTCTCCGAACTTAGATCTCTGACCTGCTAAACAAGGAGTGCAAGACCCCATCCAGAAAACTGTGAATCATCTGAAATTATACTTTGGCAATAAAACTGGGAGCAGACATAGCAACAAATACTTGTTATACACTAAGCATATACAAGGCTCTAGGCTAAGAGCTGTTTTGCCGAGGTTATATATTTACATTTGATCTCTAGACAGTTAAATGAAAAACATTTGAAAAGAATCTGGAAGAAATTCAAGGTTTCAATTTAAATGGAGGAGTTTAACCCTGACCCTGAAAATGAAACTGAGCTAAAACAAATTAAAACTTACTCTAAGGTTTCCAAGAGTCTACTACAATATGAAAGCAGAAGGTTGTATGAAAGGTTGTATGAAATCATACAACCACACACACATGCACTTTGTCAGTAAGCTCTGATGTAAACCACCTTTAGCCTGATCTTCCCTGCTCTGTTTTCAACCAAAAGAAGAAAAAGGAAGTCTTTCATTTAATGACTGAGCCAACTGTGATTTCTCTATACCTGTGTAATGATGACTGATGATAAGTAAAATTGTATTTATTACCTTACAATGGCAGTGGACTCCTGAGAATTTCTCCCGAGAAAGGGAAAAATGATTAAGACACCATTTGTGTTCATCAGGTTGGGAAGAAGAGGCCACAAAGCTCAGAACACAGTAGCTGGGAGATAAGAGGTCTCTGTTCTTGTGAGTCCACTGGGGGCTTGGGGACACCAGGTAAATCTTCTGTATTGCAGGGAGTCACATCTATATGCCGTGCTGTGTAATGCTAATGCTCCTTTTGGCATCTGCCTCTTTAGATGGAAGATGCTGCCAAGGTCAAAGCTGGCCTGCTGTGCCAGGAGACCGGTTCGGCAGACTGAGTGGACGGAGTCTTCTTCTCGGTTACATGTCTAGGCATCTTTGGACATGACTTCTCACATCAAGCCCATCATTTTACCTCTCTTCATCAGTTTTACTCTCTGCTCACTGCCAAAGTCCTGTGGACAGTATCGGACAGCTGTACCTAGGAGAGTATCTCAAACATTTTGAACACATAAAAGGCACTCTTACTTAAAATTATCTCCTAAGATTCCATAGCTAAGGAATTAAAAAATTAAAAAAGTCTTTTTGGGGCCTTGACCTACCCTATTCAGAATTCCTTGCTGGAGGCACAACTGGGAAGTAGGTCTTGAACTGAGAAATGAAGAGAGTGAATAGACTTGACTAATGGTGCCTATATCTTCCTTCCAGAAAATCGTGGCACAGCAGTTGGCTAGATCAGAGTCATTAGGAAATGCTCAGTGTCATCCTCCACGTGTCAGGCTGAAAACACCAAAACGAAGAAACAGAAACCAAAATGCAAGAACCGAATTTTATCCTGCTCTCATATTTCAAATGCATTTCAAAGCTCGGCTCCAAATCCTGTGAAGGTAAGACCCTGCTTACTCTTCCATCGTTCTGATTTCTGACAATCACCGTAGGCTATTACCTCCGCCCTTGTCATGTTTTGCGGTACTTATTATTCTCCTCTCTCCTTTCTTCTTTCTTCATAATGCTGATTTATTGATAGAACTTTAAGTTTGGTAGAGTGAGGTCACAGTATAAGTAGCTTGTAAGACCTAACAGTTTATTTAGATACTGGATAATATGGAAAGCTAAGTCTAGAGGAGGAAAAGTTATTTGTATCACTTCTACCACAAAAATACACTTCTCTGTTATTCAGTCTATATTTCTGGTGGTGGGGGGAGCAACTTCACATGGGCAGCATGTGGAATCCTAGATCCCCGATCACAGATCAAACCCACACTCCCTGCGTTGGAAGGGCAGCGTCTTAACCACCAGACCACCAGGGCAGTCCCATGAGTTCCAGTCTAAAGAGACTGCATCTTCAGTGTCAGGACTGTGGTTTGGAGGATGGTCTCGCAGCTCTTCCGAGGGAGATCCCATTGCTTTTCCTGGCAGAAGGGGCATGTGGTAAGCAGGAAGCGGATGCCCTGCCCAGTGGCCAGGGTAATGGGAAATGCAGCAGAACATCCTGTTCCTGGGAGACCTTCCGCCTGGTTGTTTGTGCTCTGGAGCCTTGGCTTCTGGTGGTTTTTTTTGCGCAGACCTTTGGACCTTGGCAAGGCCACCTGTGTTTCTGTCCTGATGCGTGTGCTAGCCTGGCTCTGGTTATGAGTGTGGTATGGCAGTGGAGACGGCTTGGACTCCCTCACCGAGCGCTTGCCCACCGGCCCTCTGCGAAGTTTCTGAAGCAGCAACAGAACTTGCACTTTACTCAGAAAGAGAAACTGTTACTTGAGCAAAAAAGTAACAAAGCTTCTTTCCTAATTCTTGCCTGAAGAATGAGGGGATAGGTTTCTGGCTTCAATGGTGATTTTTAAAGTTTCTGCCAATTGTCAGATACCGACGCAGAATATTTTCAGCTGTGTAACTTGAATAGTATATACCAGGAAAGCACCATCAGAGGCTTTTGATAACATAGTGCCAAATGAGGATAATAGCGTATGATCCCAAGAAAAATCTTTCCAACAGCTTGGTGCTTGGTATCTGTATCTGTAAAATGGAACCAAAATGTAAAAGAGGTATAGATAACAAAACCTTCCTCACTACGGCTTTGGGAAGGATGCCAGGTAGTCCTCATGAATTATTTTAAGTCTCCTGGAAGGAGGGCCCATTTTAAACTCAAGGTATTGCTGTCACTCGTTCTTGGCCATGACATTGCACATGGTAAATGGGAAATGAAAGAGTGGGTGAGTTAAGTGATGATGCTAAAACCACGCAATGAGCTGGGGAAAACCCCCAAAAGCAAAGAGGTAGATTTGTTTCATCAAGAAACACAGCTATATCTGGGCAAAGCCCCAGAGTTTAAAGTGACAAGGACACTTAACATAGACCCTGAATTCACAGGCATGTAGACAAATAATGCAGTTACACTGGTGCAATGCACATGGAATCACCACAGTCCTTTTCTCTGGAGGAGACAGGAAGTGGGACTCGTCCAGGACGAGACTGTGATTGATTGGTAGGTGCAGGGAGCAGGGACCGTGAGGAACTCCCCCCCCCCCCCCCGGTTCCTGATGGAGACTGGGGACAGAGGCTGCAGGTCTGAAAGGACAAATGCCCTGAACTCTGTGTGGTGGGATCCTAAACTTCATCCCCCCAAGACACCTGAAGTCTGGCTTGAACTCATGGCCTTTCAACCAGAAAAGCATTACAGAAAGATGTTATGGCAACAGGTTGCGGAATGGAAAAGATGGCTGGGCAAGACTTTGTGAGCAGTCAGTATGAAGAGAAAGAAGGAAATTCAGCCACGTATTATGTTTACTGTTTGCCCCAAGACTTTTTTTGTGCAACACATAATGACAACAGTTAAACAAGGACACAATATTATCTAATTTGTGCTGCTGTCTCCCAGGACCTGGAACATATTCTGCAGGAGCCCACTTTTATCTTGAGGGTCCTCTAGCTAACAGTTCCCTTTTAACTAAAATCTGTTCATGGAAGGAGCCTGATGCCAAAAACCACTGGTTCCTTTTGCCCTCACCTCCCCTTGGTGGGTACCATGTTTTTCATCTTTGTTCCAAGTTATACCAATCTGCTTCAATTTTTATTTCTGTTAATTTTTAATGATTTAGTAACTCAATGATCCTGGCTCTGAATCTCTTGAATGTGGATTGTCAGTAAGGATTGAATCAGACTGTTGGCTCCTAATAGACTCTGAAATCCAGTAACACTCATGGTGTGTTTATTTACTCAGGTGGCTATTGGATCCCAGAAGGAGAAATGGCCAAAGAGTAGAATCCAGTCAAAGCAACTCTGGTTGCCAAGAGAGTTCTGGTTGCATAAGCTCTGCCCTCATGGAAGCAGTCTCCCTTCCAAGGAGGATGTAACTGTCCTCTTTTCTTATCACTTACTTTATTTTACAGGAAACTCATATCCTCCCAACCAGTAATCATATCAGATTTGGTTCCAAGCTCTACAAAGAAAATGCTATGATGATTTTATGATTAGAAATTAACTTATATTACAGCTGTAACTCTATATGCTGAGCCCTATGCAGAATAATGGAAATTAACTGAGTAGTCAGTAATTTATATCCAAGCGTTACCATCACCACATATGCTGAGGGAAGCATTAGTGAGTGTGCTTGAGATGTATTTACATGGAAAAAATTAAAACAGTGTAGTAGAGAAATTCTGGCCCTAGGATTAATAAAATTGCATTTTGTTAAACCCTACTGCCTAAACGATTACATACAAAAGGATACTTTGTTCATAGCATGTAAATAATCATGATTCTCAGTGGGAATTATTTACATTTTAATTGTCACCCATAATGAAGAGTTTGTATCTCACTTATCCCCTTGTCATTGGAAAGGATACGTTACCATAATTCACATTTTTATCATAAAAATGTTATCCTAAAAATTTTGGTTACAATCTCCATTTGTAGAATGACTTTGTCTGACTGTTTTGTTTTGTTCTTTTAAATCAACTGTTGTAACAGTTGATTAAGCTCAATGTGGCTTTTCTGAAAGCCAGCCTGAAGGTTGAATTAGGGATAACGACTTTCACTTTGAAGAGAGGAGCTGAATTTGAGTTCTCATTAGTGTAAGCGCCAGGATAACAACCCACAGTCTTCCTTAATATAGTGGTTCCATTTACATACCATATCCTCAGACTACCTCTACTATAACTTTCTTAATGTTGTTCTTTAAAGTGATGCATCTCTCACTTAAATAAACTTTCCTTAAGTGGAACTTTTAGATAGTGACCTCAGATGAAAAACCAGAATTCCCTGCCATAATAGAAGGTAACCATGAAAAGAAATAATGGTGACAACAAGACAATATTATTAAATTCCAGCTAGAAACAGGAGCCTACCAAGGCACTTGGGCCTAAAGACTTCTATCTTTTGGTCTCTCTCTTTTTTGTAGAGAGTTAGAGACACTAAATGGAGACTTTCTTTAGATGTAATGAGGAGTATGGAACAACTGAAAAGAGTATAGGAGAACATTCTCACAACGTGCTTGGGTGGTGCTGATGCTGAAGCCCAATACTGTGGCCACCTGATGGGAAGAGCCGGCTCACTGGAAAAGACCCTGATGCTGGGAAGGATTGAGGGCAGGAGGAGAAGGGGATGACGGAGGATGAGATGGTTGGATGGCATCACTGACTCAATGGACACGCGTTTGAGCAAAGTCTGGGAGACAGGGAAGGACAGGGAAGCCTGGCGTGCTGCAGTCCATGGGATTGCAAAGTCGGACACGAGTGATGATGGTGGAACAACAACAATACCTTCCCCTAGCTCCAAGCCACCTTCAGCTTAGAAAACGATACCTTGGTAAAATGAATTAAACCCTATTAAAACCTCTGTGTTTAATAACTGGGGGTTAAGTTCAGTTCATTTCAGTCTCTCAGTCGCGTCTGACTCTTCACGACCCCATGGACCACAGCACGCCAGGCCTCCTTGTCCATCACCAACTCCAGGAGTTTACCCAAACTCATGTGCATTGAGTCGGTGATGCCATCCAACCATCTCATCCTCTGTCATCCTCTTCCCTTCCCGCCTTCAGTCTTTCCCAGCATTGGTGGTGTACATCTCTCCAAGTGAGATCACGCTGAACCTACGGCTCTTGTTCTCCAGAAGTCTCCTTCCTCTTGGGGATGCTCACTGCTGCCGCCGCTGCCGCCGGGGTGGCCTCGGGATGGGTCCCCCTGGACATCCTGGCCCAGGTAGGAATACAGCCTTCCTCCTTGACTCCTCTGGGGGCATCTGAGAAGGGACTGGACATTTACATAAAACTATAAATCCATGAGATAACAGAAAGGAAATAAGCAGGATAACTTCATTTGCCTTTTCATCTTTGGAGTTCCCCCGAGGCAGCGGTTCTCAAACTTTGATTTACATGGAAATCACCTGGAGGGCTTGGTGAACCAATAGCGTGCCAGACCCACCCCCAACATCTGATTCAGCAGGTCTGTGCTGGGACGCGAGACGCTCACCCGAGCGCGCGAGGCTGCAGGTACTGGGGTGAACCCTGTCCAGAGGAGAGGAGACGCGGTGTCCGCCTGCCTTCAGCCCAGGCCCCTGTTGGAGGTTATGTGGGCATGGATCCTAATTCCACAGCGGAGAGGCAGCCTATCTCACAAGTGAGTTTAAATTTAATTCTCTGTCTTAAGCTAGAACAGCTCTTCCGTCATGGCCGCCCGCGCAGCTCCCTCACCCTCGGCTCAGGCCGCCGTGTTTCTCAGTCCTAAGGCGCGCGTTTCCCTTATTTCTGCATTTCTGAAACTGACATGTACTTCACAGGCGTTGTCGGTGGTACTGCAAATCCAGTCTTAGTCGTTCAAGTTATCATTTGCACATTTTTTGGTACTGCCAGGGCGGATTTCATTATGGCTTAAAATGTTTTAAAAATGATGTCCTGTGACTGAGCACCTAAACAAAAAGTGATTGTGTATGAACAAAAGCGTGGGAATAGGACAGTGGGTCTTACAGTTGGTATTGAAGCAAATATTTTGTCACGAGAAGAATGATAGCAATTCTGTACTTCTAAAAACCTATGACATTAAGATACTTTTAACTTAAGAAAGTAACATTTATGACACAGCCATGGAGAAAACGTTACTCTCAAAAATAAGGCATTTAAAAATTCTTTAGGGGAATACATAAGCAAACAAAATTGAAGACCTCAGGTCTACATTGCAGTTCTCCAAATGGTCCTCACAGAACCGACATCTGGCCAAAATGAATTCTTGATCCATGGAAAAATGAAAAAGTAATGACAGTTTATTCATTTTTTTAAAAAAAATGAAACTGTTTTAGTTAAAATTTCTATATTGTGAATCAGGGCCTTTCTACATTTTTTGGATTAGAGGGAGGTAAAATATTCTTTGGTTTCAAAATAATGATGTTAATACAGAATAGCTCCCCCCTTTTCCATATTTCCTTTTAAAGCAACAACCATGGGCTTCATAGAGCCTATATGAAGAGGTTATATGAATAAAACCAGATTTCATTTTGCTACTGTGATACACAAGTATGACTATGACTTGGAAAGTGTTGTAGTTGAAAGCAGAAAAATTGCGAGACCCTGAGAAGACTTGAGATAGATGGCAGCGTCACCAGATGGTTGTTTCAGGCATTGCAGCACAGTTTACCTTTCTTAGTGGTTCAGAGAACAGTGGTGTGGCGTACAGGTGATGGTGCTTTAGATTGGATCAGTCATCCCAGCACCTAGATGAGCCCAGGTTCAATACATAAGTGCTAAATGAATTGATTGCTGAAGAACTCGACTTGAAACTCCTACATGGATTATCACTTTATATTTACTCTTGTGAACGTGATAGAACTAATGTTGTTGCTCAGTCGCCATTTCCTCCTCCAGGGGAATCTTCCTGACCCAGAGATCGAACCCACGTCTCCTGCATTGGCAGGTGGATTCTTTACCACTTGAGGCACCTGGGAGGCCCCTCTTCTTGCATAGTTAGTACTAACATGTGTTGAATATGTGAGTAATATGTAACAGTTGAAAATTTCTCCCAACACAAATTTTTTTCCTCGTTAGCCAATAGTTAGCTTTTTTGAGTATTAATCTCATTATTTATCCAGGGTCAAACACGAATATCAATCAAACAGTGTGAGAAGGAAATCACGTATTAGCTATGAAAGTAAGCAGTGGCTCATATACTATGAAGAAAATTCAGATTAGAATGAATGAGAATCAGGTTGATGGAATTAATATTCTGACAACTGGACCATGATCTAATGAGAAATTAAACATAGTCTCCTTTTCCTTTACGTCCTCATTTATTTTTGTTGGGGCTTGTGGGGATATGCTGGCTTAATTTGCTTTTGTTGAGTGTATTTTTCTTGGGACTGGAATAAGTGACTAATACCTGGAAAGTGGACGGCGGGCACGCTGAAATGAGAGGCTGAGCAGACGTAATTTGTGTCAAGCGCAGTTTCTCAGGCTGGATTATATTTGAGATTTGTTTGTATTGGTTCTTTCATTTTCCTTAACACAAGCCTCTGAAAAGCCACATCAAGTGGTTAAGCGTGGAATCACAGGATGCAACGTCTCTTCGACACAAGGGGTCAGCATTTCAACACAGATGAATGGGGTGAGGGTTTGCCTTCAGTTCTAAGGCTCTGCGCGGGCTTGATGTGCTTACGTGTGCGAGGGTGCAATTTGTATTTTGCACACCGCTTTCATTTCTAGCTTAGAATGTAGAAGGCTCCCTTTAAGACTTAATCAGTCTGCTCTTGCTGTGGGAAATGGTGTCAAACAGTGAGTCTTCCCAGTGTTACTCTCCCCTGCCCCCGTCATGGTTTCAGAAGGCTTCAGTGACTTGTTGATTTATATTAATTTTCCTTTCCCTAAAAGAGGTTCTTAAACTGAGAAGTCTTCAATCTGTGCTTGCTTAATAAATGTCTTGAATGATTTCCTAGACTGCACTATTTTATTGAAGCCAGTTTTATTGATGCCATGGGATGAGTGAGACTGTGTGTTGATTCTGGGTTTACTTGGGGCTTCTGACTTAGCATTGGGTTTTGTGATCATGGCTCTGTTTTTTAATTGAAGTAGAGTTGGTTTACAGCCTTGGGTTTCAAGTGTATGGTAAAATAACTAAGTTATATATGTGTGTGTGTATACCTACTTTTTCAGATTCTTTTCCATTATAGGTTATTATTAGATAATGAATCTAGTTCCCTGTGCTATACAGTAGATCCTTATTGATTATATATTTTATATATTGTAGTGTGTATCTGTTAATGTTAAACTCCTGATTTATTCCTCCTGGACTTTGCCCTTTGGTTACCATAAGTTTGTTTTCTATGTCTGTAAGTCTATTTCTGCTTTGCAAATAAGTTCATTTGTATCATTTTATAAGATTCCACTTATAAGTGATACCATATGATATTTGTCCTTGTTCCAGTTACTTCACTTAGTATGATAATCTCTAGGTCCATCTATGTTGCTGCAAAATGGCACTATTGCATTCTTTCTATGGCTGAGTAATATTCCATTGTGGGCTTCCCAGGTAACTTGGTAGTAAAGAATCCACTTTTCAAGCTGAAGACTTGGGTTCAATCCCTGGGTCAGGAAGATCCCCTGGAGGAGGAAATGCAACCCGCTCTTGTATTCTTGCCTGAGAAATCCCATGAGTAGAAGAGCCTGGAAGGAAGGGGTTGCAAAGAGTTGACACAACTTAGTGACTAAGTAGCAGCAGCAGCATCAATATTCCATTCTGTGTGTGTGTGTGCGTGCACATGTGCACGCTTCCCGGGTAGCTCAGCTGGTAAAGAATCCGCCTGCAATGCAGGAGATGCTGGTTTGATTCCTGGGTCAGGAAGTTCCCCTGGAGAAGGGAACGGCTACCCACTCCAGTATTCTGGCCTGGAGAATTCCATGGACAGAGGAGCCTGGCAGGCTGCAGTCCATGGGGTCACAAAGAGTCAGACCCGACTGAGTGACTTCCACATATAAATGTGTGTGTGTACACCGCATCTTCTTTATCCATTCATCTGTCGATGGACTGTTAGGTACCTTTTCCTGTCTTGGCCATTATAAATAGTGCTGCTATGAATGCTGGGGTGCATGTATCTTTTCAAATTAGAGTCTTCTCCTTTTTCTAGGTATATGCCCAGGAGTGGGATTGCTGGATCATATGATAACTCTATTTTTAGTTTTTTAAAGAAACTTTCAGACTATTGTCCACAGTGGATGCACCAGTTTACATTCCCACCAATGGTGTAGGAAGGTTACCTTTTCTCCATACCCTCTCTAACATTTATTATTTGTAGACTTTTTGATGATGACCATTCTGATGGGGTGAAGTGATACCTCACTGTAGTTTTGATTTGCATTTCTTTAATAGCAATTTGAGCACCTTTTCATGTACCTGAAAGGGCATCTGTATGTCTTCTTTGGAGAAATGTCTATTTAGGTCTTTTGTTGATTTTTTTGGACTGAGTTTTTTAATATTGAGCTGTATGAGCTGTTTATAGATTTTGGAAATTAATCCCTTTTTGGTTACACTGTTTGCAAATATTTTTCTCCCACTCCACAGATTATCTTTAATTTTGTTTATGGTTTCCTTTATGCAAAAGCTTTTAAGTTTAATTAGATCCCATTTGTTTTTATTTCCATTACTCTAGGCAATGTATTAAAAAAATATTGCTGCAATTTATGTTAAAGAGTATTTGCCTATGTTTTCCTCTAGGAGTTTTATAGTATCCAGTCTTACATTTAGGTCTTTGATCCAATTGAATTTATTTTTGTGTATAGTTTGAGTGTTCTAATTTCTTTCTTTTATATGTGGTGTTCAATTTTCCCAGCACCACTTTATTGAAAAGATGATCTCTTCTCTCTTCATATTCTTGGCCTTCTTTGTTGTAGATCAGTTGACAACAAGGGTGTGGATTTATTTCCAGGCTTTCTATCCTGTTCCATTGGTGTATGTATCTGTTTTTTTTTTTTTTTTTGGTACCAGGACCATACTGTTTGATTACTATATGGTAATCAAGTCTAACTTTGTAATCCATTATGAAGTCATGGAGTATGATTTCTCCAGCTCTGTTCTTTTTCAAGATTGTTTGGCTATTTGAGGTTTTCTGTGGTTGCATAAAAATTTTAGTTATGCAAAAAATAGTGTTGATAACTTGATAGACATTACATTGAAACTATAGATTGCCTTGGGTAGCATAGTCATTTTAACAACATTTATTCTTCCAGTCCAAGAGTGTGGTGTATCTTTCTATCTCTTTATGTTATTGTCAGTTTCTTCCATCATTGTCATCATAATTTTCAGAGTACAGCTCTTTTGTCTCTTTAGATAGACTTATTCCTTGGATGGTCATTGCTTTTGGATCTGCCCTTTCACTGCCATTCCTAACTCAGTGCAAGTGCATGCTGCAGTATGTCTTGGGACATGCTTGTGTGTTCCTCATAATTAAAAAAAATTACGGTAGGATTCACTCCATTTGGTGAAAATTTCTATTAATTTTGATAATAGTCATGTAAAACCACCTCAGTGAGGGAAAATTCTGTCACCCTGAAATGTGCCTTTTTGCTTCATCTTTGTAGTCAACCTCTGCTTCCATCTGGATCCTTGTCAACTACTGCTCTGTTCACCATCCTCATAATTTTGCCTTTTCCAGACATTATTTAAATGGAATTATATGATATATACAACCTTTGAGTCTATATTCTTTCATTTAACACAAGGAATATGAGATTTATCCATGTTGCATGAACCAATAATTTTGTTTTATTGTTATAATTGCTTGCTAATATTCCATCATGCGGTTGTACCATAGTCTATTGATTTACCAGTTGAAGGACATTTGGATTGTTTCTGGGTTTTGGTGATTGTGAATAAAACTATTATAAATATTTACATATAGGTTTTTCTGTGAATGTAAGTTTTCATTTTTCTAGAGTGAAGTGATGAGTTAAAATATCTCTTAGTTTCAAAATAAAAAGATTAATATGTTAACAGGCTTTTTTTTTCCTCTTCCACACTTCCTTTTTTAAAACAACAGCCATGTGGTTTATGGGGACTGCACAAGGAGGTTCCTCATGAGTAGATGAAGCTGAGTTTGATTTTGCTGTTGAGATAAACACAGAAGGTGGCCTATAACTTGCTAAACATTGCTGTTGAAAGTACCTCAGAGTGGAGGTGTTGGGTAGAAGACACTGCAATTGCTTAATGATTCTCCTGAAAATTGAATACACATATAGAATCTAGATTCTTGTGTTCTGAGAATGTTCATGCATTTATAAAGTTTAGACTGAAACAGTAATAGCATTTTTAAGCCAGAAGAGATCTTAGGTGACATTTAGAGTTGTGTTCAGTTCAGTCACTCAGTCATGTCTGACTCTTTGCGACCCCATAAATTGCAGCACGCCAGGCCTCCCTGTCCATCACCAACTCCCTGAGTCCACCCAAACCCATGTCCGTTGAGTCAGTGATGTCATCCAACCATCTCATCTTCTGTTATCCCCTTCTCCTCCTGCCCTCAATCTTTCCCAGCATCAGGGTCTTTTCCAATGAGTCAGCTCTTTGTATCAGGTGGCCAAAGTATTGGAGTTTCAACTCCAACATCAGTCCTTCCAATGAACACCCAGGACTGACCTCCTTTAGGATGGACTGATTGGCTCTCCTTGCAGTCCAAGGGACTCTCAAGAGTCTTCGCCAACACCACAGTTCAAAAGCATCAATTCTTTGGCGCTTAGCTTTCTTTGTAGTCCAACTCTCACATCCATACATGACCATTGGAAAATCCATAGCCTTGACTATACGGACCTTTGTTGACAAAGTACTGTCTCTGCTTTTCAATATGCTGTCTAGGTTAATCATAACTTTCCTTCCAAGGAGTAAGCATCTTACAAACAAGTAATTGTAGCCAATAGAAAGAAAGAAATTTTAGGCCATTTAGCTAACCAGCGACACCTGGGTCTCTGGTCGTTTAGTATCATTTCAATTCAAATTTCTTACAGTTTGCTAAGTAATTATATTGACCCCCAAATTGAAGTAACAAAAATAACTATTAACAATGTAAGCTTTTATAATGCTTTTAATTCATTAAAAGAATTTTTACTTTTTTCCTAACCTGTCCCTCCCTAGTCTTTCGCATCTTGGTTACCAATACCACCATTCATCCAGTTCCTCAGGCAAGAAACTTCATTACTGTCTCTTTTCTCAGCTTAGAAAATGTCCTGTCACAGAGCAGACATTCAATAAACATTTGTGGAGAGACAGAGCACTTGGACAGACATATGCACTTGAATGTCTAAAATCTGATTCGCACTGCTTTCATACCATAGATTGTAGAGGCTTTTGCATGAACAGTCAGTCTCAGACATTTGGCACATAAAGCACAGGATGCTTTTTGGTGTGCTTCCTAATATTTAAGGTGGCTTGAAATAATTGACCATATTTTGTAATGCTGTAGGATGATACATTTTTCTCAATTCGTTTGTCTGTTGCTTCCCTTCATGATTAATCGATTTATGAGGTTGTTGTCATGTACCAGACCCTGTGCTAGCCCTGGTGATGGAGATGTGAACAAGGGAGTTATCTTCTCTGCCCTCAGGACGTTTGCAGTTTGGCAGGAGAGGCAGACAGAACAAATAATGACAAATGTCCCTTGTCATGTTAGTGTGATGTATTATGGGAATGTATCACGGGCAACACTTGACTTAGCCTGAGATGGAATCAGTAAAGCCTTCTAGGGGAGGCGATGTCTGAGGCAGTCTGAAAGCAGGGTGGCAGTGAGCAGGCAAAGAACAGGGGTGCATGTTTCAGACGGAGGGAACAGTGTACATAGGGAGGAAGAAACATTGCTTGTTAAAGGCAAAAGAGCAGCAACCCCAACAATCTGGAAGAAGGTCTGTGGGGTTGGATCAGGGTGAGTGATGGGAAAAGGGATGTGAAATGAGATTTTAAAAAAAAGCCAGATCATGAGGGCCTCAAAGACCAGAGTAAAGATTTTGGGCCTTAATCCCAACAGCAATAGACAATTTAAGGGTTTATAAGGAAAGCAATGCAATTTTAATTTTCACTTGTAAAGTGAGACTTTAGCTTCAGTGGGGAGATTGGTTAGAGAAGGTAAGAATGAATACATAGGCAGAGACCAGTAAGGTGACTGTGTTCAACCTGTTGAAAGTGGAAGAAGTTGCTCAATCATGTCCAACTCTTTGCAACCCCATGGACTAATTCTCCAGGCCAGAATACTGGAGTGGGTAGCCTTTCCTTTCTCCAGGGTATCTTCCCGACCCAGGAATTGAACCGGGGTCTCCTGCATTGCAGGCAGATTCTCTACCAATGGAGCTACTGTTGCCACATCACAAATCCCTCCAAAGTTTAACAGCTTGCAGCAAACACCCTCACAGTTCGTGGGTCAGGATCCTGGCCCGGCTTGCCTAGAGACACTGGTTCAGGCCTCACAGGGCTACAGCCCAGGTGTCTGCCAGGACACTGTTATGTCTTAGGCCCACGGGGTGGAGGACCACCCATCCATGCTCACTCATGTGGCTGTTGACCAGAGTTAGTTCCTCTGGGACTGTTGGACTGGGGACTTCTGGTCCTTGTGTGATACTTGTTGTTGGAGGCCTCTGTTCAGTTCTGTGCCATCTGGGTCTCCACGGGCCGCTCTCAGCACAGCAGCAGCTGGATTCCTTCAGAACCAGCAGGTGAGAGAATGAGGAGGAAATGAAAGCTCAAGTAATCTTGTCACCCTCTCAGCAGTGGCATCCCAAAATGTTAGCTGTGTTCTATTAGAGGTGGAGGGCGAGAGGGCCGTACCATAGTGTGAATCCCAGAGGGTGGGAATCCCTGGGGACCATCGTAGAGGCCGCCACCATGTGGCTGTTCCGATGAGCTGACTCAGAAATGATGCAGTTTGACCTTGGGGGGTAGAAGATAGAATTAGCAAAACTTGATAGTTGCTTTGGATATGGTGGATAAAGAAATGAGAGATTTTAAAGACTGCAGATTTCAGGCTCGAGCACCTGAGTTGATGCCAGCACTGTTCACTTACAGTGACATCCTGTGGGAATGGAGAGATAAGTTCAGTGCTGGACATGTTAGGTTTCACATGACTCTGCAGTATCTAATTGGAGTATCAGACTGGTGGTTCTGTGCTCAGATTTGGAGCTCATAGGAAAGCTATGGGTCAGATGATTGTTGTTGTTTAGTCGCTCAGTCGTGTCCGACTCTTTGAGGCCCCAGGAACTGCAGCACGCCAGGCTTCCCTGTCCTTCACTATCTCCTGGAGTCTGCTCAAACTCATGTCCATTGAGTCAGTGATGCCATCCAACCTCCTCATCCTCTGTTGTCCCCTTCTCTTCCTGCTCTCTCTCTCTTTCCCAGCACCAGGGTCTTTTTCAGTGAGTCAGCTCTTCACATCAGGTGGCCAAAATATTGGCACTTCAGCTTTAGCGTCAGTCAGTGAATATTCAGGGTTTATTCCCTTAGGATTGACTAGTTTAATCTCCTTGCAGTCCAAGGGACTCTCAACAGTCTTCTCCAACACCACAGTGTGAAAGCATCAATTCTTCAGTGCTTAGCCTTCTTTATGGTCCAACTCTCACATCCATACATGACTACTGGAAAGATCATAGCTATGACTGTATGGACCTTTTGCAGCAAAATGATATCTCTGCTTTTAATATGCTGTCTAGGTTTGTCATACCTTTCTTCCAAGGAGCAAGTGTCTTTTAATTTCATAGCTGCAGTCACCATCCACAGTGATTGGAGCCCAAGAAAATAAATTATATCACTGTTTCCACTTTTCCCCCATCTATTTGCCATGAAATAATGGGACCAGATGCTGTGATCTTAGTTTTTGAATGTTGAGTTTTAAGCCAATGTTTTCACTCTCCTCTTTCACCCTCATCAAGAGGCTCTTTGGTTCCTCTTCTCTTTCTACCATTAGAGTGGTATCCTCTGCATATTTGAGGTTGTTGATATTTCTCCCAGCAATCTTGATTCAGATGATAGAGCTTCCATTTGTCAGCATGGGGATGGTAATTAAAGTCTGTTTGGGTCCCTGGAAGCGCAAATTTCCCAAGAGACAAGAGGTCATTGGGAATGGGGTGAGTAGACTCTAATTCTACCCTGGTTCCTGGATTCATCCATTCTACATATTGGAGACAGAGGACATATAACACATAAGGAACATTGGCATAAGGTACATGTTACAGAAGGTACACGTTACCTCCTGAAAGCAACACCCCGACCTCACTGGGTGTCATCTCCAAGCTGTAGCCATAGTTGTCCCTTCATGAAGCCGCTCCAGCCTGTTTCAGGACAGCAGTGTCTGGGTTATGCGGTATGTGAGCGACTAGCAGCAGTCTGTGTGGTTTGTACCCACGTGCCAAGCTGACCCACCTATGGACCAGGCCCAGCTGCTTTCTTCCTCCAACATTCGATGGGTCCTTGGGTATTATATAACAGGGCCAGTCCAAAATGCCCACATCTTGGGGCCTTTAGATCTTCTCCTTGGAACTATAATGAGACTGTCCTGGTATCTTCACCTCACTTAACATGGAGCAGTGTCTTTGACACTCATGTCCTAAGAGTCATCTCAGAAATACATTAGAGCCAGCTCCAAAGCTTGAAGGAAACTGGAGGTGCCACTGAAAGAAAAAAGACCGCCAAACCAAAGGAGAGGCACACAGACTGGTCAGAGCAATTTGAGGGGACCAGCAGACCACCCTTGATGGCTACTACAAAGTCATAGGAGTGGATGATGTGAAGAGAGTGTAGAGAGAGAAGAGCAAGGATTTCAGATAAAGCTCTCCCAAACGTGACCCCAGTAGTCAATGGTTAAGGGGAAGAGACTGCCAACAAATGATATGGGAACAAATTTGCATTGGGAGGGAGGTGGGAGGGGGTTTCTGGAAGGGGAACACATGTATACCCATGGTGGATTCATATCAATGTATGGCAAAACCAACACAATATTGTAAAGAAAAGTCTTTCTTGAATTTGTTACAATAAAAAGAAAAAGAGATGATGTTCAGGTGGAAAAAAAGGGGTTATTCCATTGAATTGGCAGGTGCTAAGTCATTAAGTTAGCTGAGATCTCAGAAACCTTCAATGAATGTAGTGTCAAGTGATGACCTTGGTGAGAGCAATGTCAGTGGGACAGTGAGCCCAGGAACCAGATTTAAAATGAAGAGGGGGAGAGAAGAAAATGAAGCCAAATTAAAAAAAAAAAAATTAACACCAGAAGGAAGGAAATAGGGTGGAGGATGGAAAAACTATGGGGTTATCTAGGGTTTTATTCTATACTTGATTTTTAAAGAAAAAAGTTTGCAGAGACATGAGCATGGCTAAATGCTAGTGGGAAGGAGCTAGGAGACACAGAAGAAAAGGGGGATGGTGGGGTAAGGGGGAGAGAGAGAGGCAAACTGAGATTTTTTTGTGCATAATTTTGGAGAAGAAAAAATCTAGAGGAGAAGAATTTAAGCCTGGATGGAGGGTTTGATTTTGATGGGAAGAGGCAACCTCTGCTTTGAAACAGGAGAGGGGAGGATGGGATAGTTTAGGGATTTGATGTGAGAAGCTGAAATTACATAATTTCAATCTGATGGCTTATTCTCCTTGAGTAGGAGTTAAGGCCATTTGAGAAGAGTCTAAGGGTCAGAGGAAGTAGGAAGTGTGAGGATGGTGGGCAGTGTCTAAAAGGAAGCTCAGCTAGTGTGCGGAAGGTGGAGAGATGACTTCAGCAATGAGAGTTAGAGAGGTAACCTGCAGCTCAGCAGGTCCAGGGTCAGCTCAGCAGGTCCAGGGTTGGCAGAGGGTAGACAGTACGTATCTGAAGCATGGACACACCGTCAACCCTGGGGTACTTGGGAAACTAGAAAATATGCAACTTTTATTAGAAGGGAAGTGGTATTAGGTTTAGTTGGAGGAAGATTAGAGGTTAGGTTAGAGGAAGTTGGGTTTAGTTATGCACAGAAAGTAGAAGAGCGCTAAGTTTGAGCTTGTGGAGTTGTTTGTCGTAGAGCTGGGCCTTCTAGAGGGAAAACCCAAAGGAAGCAAAGATTAGAGTGCATATAAGGTCAGGGGGAGGGCTTCCTTGGTGGCTTCTAAGGTAAAGAATTTCCCTGCAATGTGGGAGAGCTGGGTTTGATCCCTGGGTCAGAAAGATCACCTAGAGAAGGGACTAACAACCCACTCCAGTATTCTTGCCTAGAAAATCCCATGGATGGAAGAGCCTGGTGGGCTAAAGTCCATGGTGTTGCAAAGAGTCGGACATGACTGAGCCACTGATACACAAGGTCAGGGAGAAGAAAGCAGAGCATTATACAAATAAGCTAACAAACAAAAACACTGTAAATTTTTTTTCTGGTCTCTTTTAACCAGTAAAGACACCCTTGTTTTCTATTCAACAGTATGAACTGTTTCTTAGCCAGTGTAGCCATTTGGGATGATTTGAAAAATTGAATTAAAATAAATCTTACCAGGGACTGAAGTTTATTATTTGTTCAGGTCTAAACTAAGCTATTGGTTTTAAGGCTACATTCATGTTTGGGTATTAAAATATACCATTTTTGCTGTGATGATAACTAAATATGATCATTTCTTCTTTCTATCCTTGACTTTTCTCTGATATGACTGTTTTGCTATAATTTTTAAGTGAGTTACTTCTTATTTTTAAATGCAACATATATAATTGTTCATCAAAAACTGGCCACAGATATTCCATTTCTATCTGGTGACCTGTTATCACAGGTCTTTCAAAGACTATTTGGGTCAGTGAAAAGTGAAAGTCACTTAGCTGAGCCTGACTTTTTGTGACCTTCTGGGCTGCAGCCTGCCAGGTTCCTCTGCCCATGGAGTTCTCCAGGCAAGAATACTGGAGTGTATTGCCTTTCCTTCTTCAGGGGATCTTCTAAACCTGGGGATTGAACCCAGAGAGACATAGAAGTTTATGGAGAAGAACAGCTATACCTTTATCTTTCAAAATCAGGGCATGTTTGCAGATGAGTCTTCACTGTTGTCAATTTCATACTGCATGAAACCTGAGTGTTTTGAAAAATAAAGAATGAAAAGTAGGTTGGATTGGCATTGTTGATAGAATGTTGTGCTTAGGGACTCTGTAGGTAACTCTGTGTTGCATTCTGTAAGCAGTAAGATGCCACCAAACTCCTTGCTGATAATGACTTTCACCATCAGAACTGAACTCAGTAGGATAACTCTTGGCTGCTTTGTGGAAGTTGGAGTGAAAAGCGAGAGAGAGAGACTAGAGGCAAAAGAAAAATGACATAGTCTAGGTAAAAAATATCGAATTAAGTCTATACACATGACCACTATACAAAGATGGTTGACAGGCAAGTTTTTTACCACTAGTGCCACCTGGGAAGATACCATACAAAGATGGCAAAAGAAAAAATACTCTTTTCTGTTTCTCCTCTGCTTTAAACATTTCTGATACCAAGTGTCTATTTTTTTTCCCCCACACCAACTAATTTTCCAGCTTCCTGGACACTGATTAGGTAGGTGCCCTACAATTCAGTTATAACACTGGAGTGAGCTTAGACCCCACAAGCTAAGAGCTCAGCCCCCAAAGGCTGCCCTCCCCTGAGCGTCAGACATCAGTCACAGCTCCATGTTGTCATCTGTGCTCTGGCTGACCAGCTATTAATCAAAGGTTTCTGTGACCCCTCTTGTTCAGTTTTTATAGTTTGCTGGAACGGCTCACAGGACAGGACTCAGAACAACAATTTGTTTACTATCTCTCTCTATATATATCTACTATATACTATATATACTATTATTTACTATATATTTGTATATATTATTATTAATATATATATTTATATACTATATATTTACCATATCCTTTTATTATAAAAGGATACAACTCAGATGCAAGAAGGCAGAAGGCAAGGTGTGGGGAAAGGGAGGGGAGCTTCCGTGTGCTCTGCAGGGGCGCTGCCTTCCAAGTACCTCCATGTGTTCACCAGCCAAGAAGTTCTCTGAGCCCCTTTAGTTGTTAGGATTTTCATGCAGGCTGTGTTACAGTGGCACGATTGATCAGATCACTGGCCATTGGTGATTGACTCAACCTCCAGCCAGGCCAAGGGGAAGGACTGAAAATTTCAACCCTCTCAAGGCTGAGCCATCTCGTGCCCAGCACAGCCATCCAGGGGTCACCACATCAGTATCAACACAGGTGTGGTTGAAAGGGGCCTCTCATGAGTAGCAAAAGCTGCTCCTCTTAGCCCTGCCACTTAAGAAATTTCAAGGGTTTTAGGAGTGCCGTGCCAGGAGCTGGAGACAAGAGCAAAATATTTCTTACTGTATCACAGCATCACAGATGGGGGTGGAGTAAGCTGTGGATGTACAACCCACACTTGACTGGCAACTGGGTAAGCTGCCTGATTTGTCAGATTATACTAGAAAGGTCGTGATTCCTGAACTTCACTGCTCCTACTTCAATTAGATCCTTCTCCACATGCACCCAGATATCTCCCTGAGCCACGTAGACTCTGTGTCAGAAAGAACAGCACGTTTCCTGACACCCATGACAGACATTAGGGAGAAGGGAGGGAAAACAGTTGCATAATTACTGTTGCACGATTGCAACTGGAGCTGATTCTGCCAGCCTGAAACTGGCTCCTGGTCTCCCCTGCTGACATTTTAGACCTTCATTATAAGCGAAGAACCTAGGTAACCATGTCACACATTTTCCTGTGGTCTGAAACATACTCATTTAATGAGATAATGACCTTTATTTATCTACAGAATGTGACACCATTAGCCAAACGCACAGAGTGAGGTTGAGACAATGATTTGGAACTCAGAATTTAGATGTTTTTCTGAAAAACATCTGGGCAAAAATGAACAGAAATGTCCTCTATTACTAGGGATTGTGATTGAAGACCAGATGCACTGTAACTCAGGTGTAGGGTGTGAATAATAGGGTGTATAACTCTTTACTCATATTCAGTGCCCCTGTTGCAAAAACGCCAATGCTTCTCTGACCCTTTGAAATGAGGTTTGGTCACATGACTTGCTTTGTTCGAAGAAATGTGATGGCAGTGATGCGCATGTCCTTTCCAGGTGGATGTTTAAGAACCAGTGCATTTTTTCAGGGCTGCCTTTCTCCCCTGCCTTGGCAACTGACAGTTGTAGTGTCTCTGGCTGGATCCCTGGGTGAGGACACAGTGACACGGAGCTAGCATGCAAAGGAAATGTATTATGAGTGAGAGAGAGACCTTTGCTGCTTTAAGCCCTTGGGATTTGGAATTGTTTGTTACCACAACGTAGTCAACCTATCTTGACTGATAAAAGGTGTATATTTCTACTGCACACCTCTATTATATATATGGAGTCATTTTTATAAGAAAGAAACATTGGGGGGGAAAGGTAGTGTGGGTGTAACAAGAAAATTTGGTAGAAAATAGTCTTTAAATTGTCACTAGAAATTGGTGAAAATAGCCTACTTGTTCTTTCATGTTTAACTATATACTGCTATAAAAATGATCAAATATTTTGTTTCAAGTGCTTAGGGGTAGAGAAGGAGGTGGGGGAGTTGGAACTTGAAAATAATAAATGTACAAAGAAATGGAAAGTTCTCCAGATTTTCTAAAAGGATCAAAGAAGTGTGAACTAACAGAAATGTCTGTAACTACAGAGAGCCAAAAAAATTGTCAGCTGGGTGTTCTTCTGACTCGTCATCTAGAATTAGCCTGTGAATGTCAATCCACTCTGCTTGGCTCATCTTAGAGAATCATTCCAATGCTTGGAATATTGAAGGGATCTATCAGATCTGCCCCTGACACATGAGGTAGGTCAAGTATGACAGCCAAAAACAGGATAGAACTCAGGAAAAGTCTTCAAAGAGTCTTTCTGTAATTGCTTAAGACCTTATCAGGTCAGTGTGTTTTCCCGGTTCAAAAGGATTTCTTTATGTCTCTCTGAGTGTTCCTCAGAGTGAAATGTGAATTGAAAATCAGATGAGATGCATTTATGTTACAGTATGATTACCACCATAGCAGGGCTTCCCTGATAGCTCAGTTGGTAAAGAATCTGCCTGCAATGCAGGAGACCTTGGTTTGATTCCTGGGTTGGGAAGATCCACTGGAAAAGGGATAGGCTACCCACTCCAGTGTTCTAGCCTGGAAAATTCCATGGACTATACCCATGGGGTCACAAAGAGTTGGACATGACTGAACGACTTTCACCCACCACCATAGCATTAGCTAACACCTCTGTTATATCATGTAGTTTTTTTTGTGTGTGGTAAACAAAAATAAAATATGGAGAACAGTTAAGGTATAATCTCTTAGCAACTCTGAAGTTTATGGTATGGTATTGTTGACTATAATCATATATGAATGTATCAAATCAACATGTTACACATGTCAATTACAGCTCAAAAAAGTCTGAAAAGATAAAAGCAGGACCTGACTATAGTGATCATTGAAGAAAGTAAGCTTGAGTTGCTTCATCTGACTTGAATGTAGTTATCTTTAATTGCTTTGCAGGGTGTGCATGTGTGTGTGTGGAGGGAGTGCCAAGAAATTAGACGTGATATTATTGACCAGTCAGCTGTTTGCAGAGGCTTCCAGTGGGTTATTTAAGAGATGTGGCATCCATCATTCAATGCAGTAAGGAGACCTGGTTTTAGATTTTTCTCCAAGCAGGAAGTATCCACTTTCACAAACAGGGTTTACAGCATCCCTTTAAGTGCATTTGCTGACAGTGCCTGGTTATGGCACACAAGCACGCCGGCTGCGATGGTGCACAAGTGCGGCTGAGGGGAGCTACCCCACGCCCAAGGTGAGGAGCAGCCGCTGCACTTTGCTGGAGCAGCTGTGAAGAAATACCCGGTGTCCAAGGTAAGAGAAACCAAGTAAGACGGTAGGCACTGAGAGAGGGCATCAGAGGACAGACAGACTGAAACCACAATCACAGACAACTAGCCAATCTGATCACATGGACCATAGCCTTGTCTAACTCAGTGAAACTAGCCATGCTGTGTGGGGCCACCCAAGATGGATGGGTCATGGTGGAGAGGTCTGACAGAATGTGGTCCACTGGAGAAGGGAGTGGCAAACCACTTCAGTATTCTTACTTTGAGAACCCCATCAACAGTATGAAAAGGCAAAAGATAGGATACTGAAAGAGGATCTCCCCAGGTTAGTAGGTGCCCAATATGCTACTGGAGATCAGTGGAGAAATAACTCCAGAAATAATGAAGGGATGGAGCCAAAGCAAAAACAACTCACAGTTGTGGATGCGACTAGTGATAGAAGCAAGCTCCAATGCTGAAAAGAGCAATATTGCATAGGAACCTGGAATGTTAGGTCCATGAGTCAAGGCAAATTGGAAGTGGTCAAACAGGAGATGGCAAGAGTGTGTCGACATTCTAGGAATCAGCGAACTAAGATGGACTGGAATGGGTGAATTTAACTCAGAGGAGGTATATCTACTACTGTGGGCAGGAATCCCTTAGAAGAAATGGAGTAGCCATCATAGTCAACAAAAGAGTCCAAAATGCAGTACTTGGATGTGATCTCAAGAATGACAGAATAATCTCTGTTCGTTTCCAAGGCAAACCATTCAATATCACAGTAATCCAAGTCTATGCCCCGACCAGGAATGCTGAAGAAGCTGAAACTGAACAGTTCTGTGAAGAACTACCAGACCTTCTAAAACTAACACACAAAAATAGATGTCCTTTTCATTATAGGGGACTGGAATGCAAAAGTAGGAAGTGAAGAAACACCTGGAGTAACAGGCAAATTTGACCTTGGAGTACAGAATGAAGCAGGGCAAAGGGATAATAGAGTTCTGCCAAGAGAATGCACTGGTCATAGCAAACACCCTCTTCCAACAACACAAGAGAAGACTCTACACATGGACATCACCAGATGGTCAACACCGAAATCATATTAATTATATTCTTTGAAGCCAAAGATGGAGAAGCTCAATACAGTCAGCAAAAACAAGACCGGGAGCTGACTGTGGCTCAGATCATGAACTCCTTATTGCCAAATTCAGACTGAAATTGAAAAAAGTGGAGAAAACCACTAGACCATTCAGGTATGATCTAAATCAAATCCCTTATGACTATACAGTGGAAGTGAGAAACAGATTTAAAGGCCTAGATCTTATAGACAGAGTGCCTGATGAACTATGGATGGAGGTTCGTGACATTGTACAGGAGACAGGAATCAAGACCATCCCCAAGAAAAAGAAATGCAAAAAAGCAAAATGGCTGTCTGAGGAGGCCTTACAAATAGCTATGAAAAGAAGGGAAGTGAAAAGAAAAGGAGAAAAGGAAATATATACCCATTTGAATGCAGAGTTCCAAAGAATGGCAAGGAGAGATAAGAAAGCCTTCCTCAGCCATCAATGCAAAGAAATAGAGGAAAACAATAGAATGGGAGACACAAGAGATCTCTTCAAGAAAATTAGAGATACCAAGGGAACATTTCATACAAAGATGGGCTCAGTAAAGGACAGAAATGGTAGGGACCTAACAGAAGCAGAAGATATTAAGAAGATGTGGCAAGAATACACAGAAGAACTGTACGAAAAAGATCTTCATGACCCAGATAATCACAATGGTGTGATCACTCACCTAGAGCCAGACATCCTGGAATGTGAAGTCAAGTGGGCCTTAGGAAGCATCACTATGAACATCACTATGCATCACTAGCATCACTGTCCTAGGTAATGGAATACTAGGTGAACTGTTTCAAATCCTGAAAGATGATGATGTGAAAGAGCTTCACTCAATATGTCAGCAAATTTGGAAAACTCAGCCGTGGCCACAAGACTGAAAAAGGTCATTTTCATTCCAATCCCTAAGAAAGGCAATGCCAAAGAATGCTCAAACTACCACACAAGTGTACTCATCTCATATGCTAGTAAAGTACTGCTTAAAATTTTCCAGGCCAGGCTTCAGCAGTACATTAACCATGAACTTCCAGATGTTCAAGCTAGTTTTACAAAAGGCAGAGGAACCAGAGATCAAATTGCCAACATCCGCTGGATCATCGAAAAAGCAAGAGAGTTCCAGAAAAACTTCTGCTTTATTGACTATGCATGCTAAAGCCTTTGACTGTGTGGATCAATATAAATCGTGGAAAATTCTGAAAGAGATGGGCATACCAGACCACCTGACCTGCCTCTTGAGAAACCTGTATGCAGGTCAGGAAGCAACAGTTAAAACAGGACATGGAACAACAAACTGGTTCCAAATAGGAAAAGGAGTACATTGTATATTTTCACCCTGCTTATTTAACTTATATGCAGAGTACATCAGGAGAAATGCTGGGCTGGAGGAAGCACAAGCTGGAATCAAGATACCTGGGGGAAATATCAATAATCTCAGATATGCAGATGACACCACCCTTATGGCCGAAAGTGAAGACTAAAGAGCCTCTTGATGAAAGTGAAAGAGGAGAGTGAAAAAGTTGGCTTAAAGCTCAACATTCAGAAAATTAAGGTCATGGCATCTGGTCCCATCACTTCATGGGAAATAGATGGGCAAACAGTGGAAACAGTGGCTGACTTTATTTTTCTGGGCTCCAAAATCACTGCAGATGGTGATTGCAGCCATGAAATTAAAAGACGCTTACTCCTTGGAGGGAAAGTTATGACCAACCTAGACAGCGTATTGAAAAGCAGAGACATTACTTTGTCAACAAAGGTCTGTCTAGTCAAGGCTGTGGTTTTTCCAGTGGTCATGTATGGATGTGAGAGTTGGACTATAAAGAAAGCTGAGCGCTGAAGAATTGATGTTTTTGAACTGTGGTGTTGGAGAAGACTCTTGAGAGTCCCCTGGACTGCAAGGAGATCCAACCAGTCCATCCTAAGGGAGATAAATCCTGGGTGTTCATTGGAAGGACTGATGTTGAAGCTGAAACTCCAATACTTTGACCACCTAATGAAAAGAGTTGACTCATTGGAAAAGACCCTGATGGTGGGAAAGATTGAGGGCAGGAGGAGAAGGGGACTAAAGAGGATGAGATGGTTGGATGGCATCACCAACTCAATGGACATGAGTTTGGGTAGACTCCGGGAGTTGGTGATGGACAGGGAGGCCTTGTGTGCTGTGGTTCATGGGGTTGCAAAGAATTGGGCATGACTGAGTGACTGAACTGAACTGAACCAGTTGATAAAAAAGAAAACTTTACTTTTGTATGAGTATGTGTGCAAACCAAAATTAAGGCTTACTTTTTTTTTACTATTTATAAAAGCAAGCAAAAAATGACCATACTGTTAATGGGGGGAGATAGGAACATGAAGAAACAAAGCCAAACTTGACCTTTGGTGTAGCTAGAACAGAGCTTCAGGTTTAGGCAGTCTGCCTGCCAGCCACGTCCACTTGGGCATCTATTGGGATCCTAACATCCATGTCCCGCCTGCACTCCTGATGTTTGCCTCCTTCAACCTGCTTTCCCTGCAGACTTTCCATTGCTAGAAACTGAAACTTCATTTTTCTGGCTACTCAGGTCAAACACTTTGAGTTAGGTTCGATTCTCCTCTTTCTTTCACACTGAATGCATGGGAAGATTTGAGCAGTTTTATTTAAATATATATCCTGTATCTGGCCAGTTATCACCACCTCCATTGTTCTCAGTCTAGTGCAAGCCATCACCAGTCCCCTTCTGAAACAAGAACAAGCTCCTACTCATCTCCTTCTTCCCAGTCTTGTCCTCTTAGAGACACTTCTCCACAAGGCGGTTGAAGGAATTTTTTTAACATGTTTTTAAAAATAATTTATGAAAACAGTGAAAGTATTTTTTTTCCTCAGTCCTATCGGACTCTTTGTGATTCCGTGGACTGTGGCCTGCCAGGCTTCTCTGTCCATGGGATTCTCTGGGCAAGAATGCTGGAGTGGGTTACCATTTCCTCCTCCAGGGAATTTTCTTGACACAGGGATTGAACCCTTGCCTCCTGTACTACAGGCAGATTCGTTACCATCTGAGCCAACACAGAAAATAATGTATACCTGGACATAATTTAAAGGGTCAATTTCAAAAGTTTGTTACTTAAACAGTAGTCCCTTTCACTCTCCCTCCCAATTACTGCTTCCCAGAGGCGGGCAGCCAGCCTTTGTCTGATTCCTTTAATATTGGCCACATTTCATTCAGTCACTAATGCCTATGATTATATGATACTATAAAAGCTGCCAGTTACATTGTGTTACACCATGGGTTGAGACATATCCTGATTATGGACATGTTGAAATGCAAAAAGTTGTCTCAGAATTGAAGTATGATACTTTCATTTCTTTGAGTAATATGGGGATATACTAATATATTTCATTTCTTCTAAAGTTGCTCAGTCATGTCCAACTCTTTGTGGCTCCATGGACTATACAGTCCATGGAATTCTCTGGGCCAGAATACTGGAGTGGGTAGCCTTTCCCTTCTCCAGGGATCTTCCTAACCCAGGCATCGAACCCAGGTCTCCCACATTGCAGGCAGATTCTTTGCCAGCTGAGCCATAAGGGAAGCCCAAGAATACTGAAGTGGGTAGCCTATCCCTTCTATAGCAGATCTTCCCAACCCAGGAATTGAACTGGGGTCTCCTGCATTGCAGGCATATTCTTTACCAACTGAGCAATCAGGGAAGCCCCATATAAATATATATATGTAATATATATATATATAGGGCTTCCAGGTGGTGCTAGTGGCAAAAAATCCCCCTGCCAATGCAGGGAGATGCAAGAGGCTCATGTTTGATCCCTGGGTAGGGAAGATTCCCTGGAAGAGAATGGCTACCCACTCCACTATTCTTCCTGGAAACATCCATGGACAGAGGAGCCTGGTGGGCTACAGTCCATGGGGTTACAAAGTGTCAGACACAACTGAATGACTGAGCAGTGGCAACATGATTATATATATTCCTAATTCTTGGGTTTAGCCATTAAGCCCTGACTTCCCACTATGGAAGGTGAAGGTCTATTATGCTTTTATACCCTCTCCCCTACTGTCATATTCCTCATCCACAGTAAGACATAATTTGATTATATTAATATCCAGTATCTTAATAGTATTACTATATAAACATTTTCATAGCTCGACTGTATAATACTCTTTAATTATTTTGTCTCTTTCCTCCCCATTCCTTTCTGTTCGCCGCTGGAGTTTTTAATTATCTTTTTAAAACTTTCATTTATTTAATTTGTTTAAGTCATTCAGTCATGTCTGACTCTTTGCAACCCCATAGTCCATGGAATTCTCCAGGCCAGAATACTGGAGTGGGTAGCCTTTTCCTTCTGCAGGGCATCTTCCCAACCCAAGGATAGAACCCAGGTCTCCCACATTACAGGCAGATTCTTGACTAGCTGAGCCACAAGGGAAGCTGAAGAATACTGGAGTGGGTAGCCTATGCTTCTCCATGGGATTTTCCCAAGCAAGCAATCAAACTGGGGTCTCCTGCATTTCAGGCGGATTCTTTACCAACTGAGCTATTATATTTACTTATATTTCTGTGTAATTATGCTCAGGCTCACTCTCCTGTGTATAAATCTCAGGCACATCCAGGTCTTCGTCCTAGAGTATTCTGAGTTCTCTAGCCAGGTTGCAGAGTTGTGAGCTTGGCATTTCTTTTCACCATCTCTCTGGTATTCTTGTTCCCTCTGTCAACAAGCTCCTGTTCCTTGGATACTTTGTAATCTTGTTTTGCTCCTTTGTATGGAACGTCTATTGTATTACTTTTCTGAGTAAGTTTTAAAGTAATGTTTTGAAACCTTGCATGTCTAAAAATAATTTTATTCAATTCCTGCCTGGGTACGAAATTTCAAGCTGGAAAGAATTTCTCCCAGTCTGGAGAAAGTATTGCTTAATTTCCCCCAGTATAGTCCAGAATCATTGTGTGAAACCTGTCTTCTCCTTTCTGAAAATGCTCCTTTCTTTATGCCCAGAGTTCTGAAACTTCACAATGATTTTGATAAGTCCTTAATTATTTAACTGAAAATTTCATTGCCTCCTCCCCAATATTCTCTTCTCTCTATTTTAAAACTTTCACTATTTGAATATTGACCTTGTGGATGATTGTCTTTTTTTAACCTATATATTTTTTTCTATTTTTGATTTTTCATCCTTGTTTTCCTTCCTCTGTTTTCTATAATTTTTAGCTATTTTCTAGGAGATTTGCAACCATCTCACTGAGTTTTTTCCCTTCATCTCCAGTATAGATTTGTTTCTTAGAATTATTTTAGTTTCCAACTTTTTCTTTAAACACTTAAGTATCCATTTCTTCTCTCTCTGAAGCCATCAAAGAACTTTGACCTTTTCTTTTTGTCAAGTTTTGTTTCCTTTAAGTTGACTTTGTCTCCTGACGTTAAGATGAGCAGCTATTCTCAAACACCTGTCAGTCCTGGGTGCCTGTTTATATTTAAGAGTTGTTGTTCAGTCACCCAGTTGTGTCTGACTCTTTGCAACCCTGTGTAATGAAGCATGCCAGGCTTCCTTATCCCTCACCATCTCCCGAAGTTTGCCCAAGTTCATATTTTTTTGCGTCAGTGATGCCATCCAGCCATCTCATCCTCTGTTTTCCCCTTCTCCTTCTGCTCTCAATCTTTTCCAGCATCTGGGTCTTTTCCAGTGAGTCAGCTATTCATATCAGGTGACCAAAATACTGAAGTTTCAGCTGTAGCGTCAGTCCTTCCAATGAGTATTCAGGGTTGATTTCTTTTAAAATTTACTGGTTTGATCTCCTTACTGTCCAAGGGACTCTTAGGAGTCTTCTCCAGCACCACAGTTCAAAGACATCAATTCTTTTGTGCTCTGTCTTCTTTACGGTCCAGCTATCCAAGCCATATATGACCACTGGGAAGACCATAGTCTTGACTATATGGACCTTTGTCAGCAGAGTAAAATCTCTGCTTTTAAACACACTGTCTAGGTTTGTCATAGCTTTCCTGCCAAGAAGCAATTGACTTCTGATTTCATGGCTGCAGTCACTATCTGCAGTGATTTTAGAGTGCAAGAAGAGGAAATTTGTCACAATTTCCATATTTTCCCCCTCTGTTTGCCATGAAATAATGGGACTGGATGCCATGATCTTAGTTTTTTCAGTATTTAGTTTTAAGCCAGCTTTTTCACTCTCCTCCTTTACCCTCATCATGAGATTCTTTAGTTCATCTTCACTTTCTGCCATTAGAGTGATATCCACTTGTCCAAAGTTATTGATATTTCTCCCATTTATCTTGATTCCAGCTTGTAACTTATCCAGCCCAACATTTCTGATGATGTGTTCAGCATATAAGTTAAATGAACAGAGTGACAACAGACAGACCTGTCATACTCCTTTCTCAATCCTAAACAAATCAGTTGTTCCATACAGGGTTCTAACTGTTGCTTCTTGACCTGCATACAAGTTTCTCAGGAGACAGGTAGGTTGGTCTGGTATTCCCATCTCTTTAAGAGCTTTCCACAGTTTATTATGATCCACACAGTCAAAGGCTTTAGTGTGGTCTATGAAACAGAAGTAGATGTTTTTCTGGAATTCCCTTGCTTTCTCTATGATCTAGAGGATGTCAGCAATTTGATCTCTGGTTCCTCTGCCTTTTTTAAGCCCAGCTTGGATGTCTGGCAGTTGTTGGTTCATGTAATGCTAAAGCATAGCATGCAAAATTTTAAGCATGGCCTTACTAGCATGGGAGATGAATGCAATTGTCCTGTGATTTGAATCTAGTATTACCCTTCTTGCGAAGGGTTGAGGATTGACCTTTTCCAATACTGTGGACACTGCTGGGTCTTCTAGATTTGCTGACATATTGAGTGCAACACTTTGATAGCATCATCTTTTAGGGTTTTGAGTAGCTCTACTGGAATTCTGTTGCATCCACTAGCTTTACTGACAGCAGTGCTTCCTAAGGCCCACCTGACTTCGCCGTTCATGGATCACTGCCTTGTCGTAGTGAAGGGGCTTGCGTGACTCAGTGAAGCTGTGAACCATGCTGCGTCAGACCACCCAAGATGGCTGGGTCATAGTGGAGAGTTCTGACAAAACGTGATTCACTGGAGGAGGGAATGGCCAACCACTCCAGTATACTGGCTGTGAGAACCTCATGAACTGCATTCAAAAAAGACATATATAAGTATTAGATCCCAAAAAGCTCTTTTGGAAGCTGTGTACTGGGTGTCACTCTAACGTGATTTGGGCGAACCACTTTGTTAACAAACGTTAGCCACTTTTATAGCAAATATTAACATCCAACATTAGTGTCTTTAGATCTTTGCTCTTGGGATAATCATATTCCTCAGAGAACAGTATCCTAATAGTTGCTTTTCTGATGTCTGTCATCTTCCTGCTAGAAATCTGGAGCAAATTAAGGAAAGATGCTGAGGGTCTCCGCATTTAGTAGATAAATTTCTCTCAGTCTCTCTAGTTTCAGTATGTACCCATGCTCTTAAGTGATTCTCGGCCTTTTTATCCTTCTTTATTTTCCTTCTTGGTGCCCTTCATTGCATGACTCATGGATATATTCATTTGTTTGTTCTTTGTCTTCTCCAAGTAGAATGTAAGGCCAGTGAAAACGAGTCTTTGTTTCTTTTTGCTCATTGCTGAATACTCAACATCTGACAACAATATGTTTTGTATGTAGGAGGTGCTCAATAAAAGTTCATGTAATGAGACAGATTACATTATTTGAAATTTCTGCTATTCATCTGTTTTTGACCTTCAAAATGCAACTTCATATATTCAAATGAAATAAAAAAACATCCTAGTGGCTAAGAGTTCTTAGTGATTGAAAGTCACTCATTTGTGGCCTACTCTTTGTGACCCCATGGACTGTACAGTCCACGGAATTCTCCAGGCTAGAATACTGGAGTGAGTAGCCTTTTCCTTCTCCAGGGGATCTTCCCAACCCAGGGATAGAGCTGGGGTCTCCTGCATTGCAGGTGGATTCTTTACCAACTGAGCTACTAAGAAGTGATTATAGGAGATCTTGAATATCTTTTATAATGTACTGTATGAAAGTAATCTAAAAATAGTGAGGAAACTCAAGCCCAGAAAAGTTAAATGACTTGCTCAAGACCAGACTGTATTAGGCAGTAGCAGGACCAAGACCAGAATCTTATATGTACCAGGCACTGTTGGAGGCTCTGGGGACAAACCCTTGACTGAAGTAGACATGGTCTCTGCTGGGTATTTCTGGAGGTGGGAGAGGTAAAAATACCAAGCACACAGCATACGAGGACATTGAGTGGACTTGTCCTCAGTATCTTGCAATTTCAGCTAAAGACCCCCAAAACAGACCATGTGAACCCTCATAAACTAAAGAGAGCAATGTGAATCTATCACATGCCTCTCCAGGGCTAGATTGGTCCTTCAGCTCTCACCCCGACAGCCGCAAACAGCCTGGACAATCAGAGTACAGAAGTTAACAGGGAGAGGGCCCCGGATCCCAGTAAAGGATCGTTGTTGGGATCAAAAGCACTGTGTCTTCAACTGCACTGTCTCTGTATTCAGACTGGGAATATGGTTAAAGGAGTTTGGATTGCAAGTGCCCAGCCTGAATGCTTCCACATCTTGGTGCAACTATGACTCCAGAGAGATTTAATGAGGTGAAATTATGAGTGTATACGAATACTAAATATTCAAGCAAAATGACAGAATAAAGTACGTATCATTCCTATTTCTCACAGAGAAGATCAGTGGGAAATCTTGAGGTGCTGAGTTAAAGATTCCCCTGCTCATGCCGTAAATCAAGTGGGAGGGCTCTCCAACCATCTGGGCCTAAAAGAAGCAAAGTTGATGTCCATCACCCTTCCAATTCTTGTTATCTGTCTTCATGTTTAAAGGAAATGAAAAACATTCAGTGAGCAGATGGCAGTCTGCATCAGGGCCTACAAAGTGTACCTGTGTGTCGCCGGCCACAGTTACAATGGAAACAGCTGTTGACTTGGGCCAGCGTGTGTGAGTTTTCCATTAGCTCACCTTGTTCACCAGGCCATTTGTAGCTCAGAGCTAAGTAAATGGAATCATATTGCCATGATTGGCTTATTTCCATAGGTTGTTATGTAGAAAAACTGATAAAGCATGATTGCTACAGAGTGAGGGGGATTGCTCAGAGATTCTGGCAGAGTTTCCAGGAAGGTCATCATTAACAAGGCTATTCAATAAACTCCCCACCACCTGGAGGTACTTTACTATTCCCATGGCAGCCGATGGGGGAGGGGGGCGGGGAAGTCTGCTTGGATTGCTGTCAAATGTCAATGAAGTATGGGCCAGAAGCTTCGCATATCCATGTTTATGTTATTTTTCCATGGTGCACTTCCTTCTCTCTCCCCCTTCCTTCTCCCTTCCTTCTTTCAGGAACATTCTTGCCAGTGATGTGGTGATGAAGTGTTTTATCAGGTGAATGCACTCTCAAGGGGTGAAGCAGCACTTCCCTTCACTTATGTTACAATAGGAATCTCTGTGACTGTTTTACCTGTTGAAATATACTTTCCAGGAAGGAGGAAACCATTCTGAGCATCAGATCCTCATTGCCTGCCATAGCATCTAACATATGGTAGGTGCTCAATAATACCCACTGGCTGGAAGTTTGGATGAACTGTGTACGTACACTGGGAGGAATTTTGGTCATGAGCCTAGATGGTCAATCTATGGAAGTCTTTAAATAGTGCACTAGACATATAGCCATGGGCTGAAAATGGAATAAAAAATAAAGACAAGCAGGAAAAACCCCTAAACACAATAAGATTTGTAACCAACATAGGGGTAGATGACACTTCACAGTCTAATAGTTAGAAAGTGTATCTGGCTGCCTTTGTTGTCACCAATAGAAATTCCCTAGCTCACTTTATGGTTTTCCTTCTAATAAACTGCCTCCAATTAAGAGTCTTTTCTTGAAATTTACATTTATTAATTACAGATACTCTGCCAAGATGCTTCATCTTTGTTTCCTCCTGTAAATTACAGAAAGCAGAATCCACCACTATTTTGGAGATAAAGAAATTGAGGCACTGAGAGTTTAAGTAATTCTTCCCACAGGTAGTAAATAGAAAGGCTAAGATCTGAACCCAGGCTTGCTTGACTACTATATCACACTGTCTCTTAAACATCGGAAGACCCCTTTAGTGCTCCCTAGACATAGCTCATCCTCTTGAATTCTACTTAGGATAGAATGTCCTGAGACCTTTGTTCTTCAGTCTGGCATTTGTGTCTTTGGCCCACGAATTTGATGACCCTGAAGTTGTACCTGTGACCTTTAGAATTTGACCCGACCTGGGGTGGAGTTGGCTCTTAGAGCCAGTGAGCAGTGCGGTAGCTGCCCTCAGAAGCCATGAGAAACCAGCACTTGGGGAAGATTAACTCCACTCGCTCACAGACACACCAGCCAGCATGGCATGGGTCACAAATGTGGACGTCACGGACTTGGGTAGGAGATGAACAAGTCAGAGGCCAAGGTGAAGGGTTAACCGGGAGGTCCTATTTCCGGATTTAACTGTTGCTCTTGTCTCTACAAAAGCAACACAGCCTACTGGGGCTTCCTTCACACCACCCTGGCTGAAGTCTGCCGTATTTCTGCCTTTCCTTGGGCTGTTCCTTGGGAACCACTCTCTTATTTGCTCTCTCTTCTTTGGTCTTTCTTCCTTGCTTCATGGATGCCCTCAGCCCCAGGCCTCGTCAGTGCATGCTGAAGCTAGCACCTTCGTTGTCTTGGAAGATTAGCTCCTAGATGCCATTTTCATCAATTTATACTCTAGCCCAAAGAAACAGAGTTTCACTGACTCCCTGACAGTCTATCTCTGCCCAGCTTTTGGAACAGGAGTGGAGCCACACCATCGTTTCAGAAAGGCACGGTTGGTTTCTGTTCTTCACATCACTGAAACCTTGCTTTCAGCCTGTCCCTTTCTTTGTTCTTCCTGATCAGGCTCCCAAGCTGAACTGCAGCAGTTCTTTTCTCAGTGGCTTTGGAATTTCTTTAGTGCAGAAGTTGTTTGTGAATTAGTACATGCAGCCCTCTCTCTTTTGAGTTGATCCTCCATTTTCTTTGCTTTCTTCCTATGAGAGAATCCATAGCATCTGCTTGAATGCAGACAGGCCTACCTTTCCACTGTGATGCTTGCTCTCCGTTTGACAGGCAGGACTGTCTTACAAGGCAGAGCTGAACCCTCCGACAGCTGGTAATGTTAGATGCCTTTTAAAATCTTGTTCCTTAAAGAGCATTGGATGACAGTGATGATGACCTATGGAAAGCAATTAAGGCTTCAGGATCATTTCTACCTGTAAGCTGGGAATGAGATGGCAGGGAGCACCAAGGGCCTCTTCATAATGAGTAATAGCTTCTTTGGGCGAGGTAGCTTCTGTAACAGTGAGTTGTTTTTTTCCTGTTAAAATAGGTAGTCAAATGCACCTGAGCTCTCAGATGCTGGTAGATCAACTTAATCTTCTCTATTTTGCCAAAATATTCTACAGAGAGTAGCTACTTCCTCCTCCCCCGTCCCCCCACCCCAGGAACACCAAGTTTTTCTCTCTTACTATGGTATAGGGCTTTCAGAAAATTGCTTATTATCCTAGAAGATTTACAGCCCTGTAGAAGCTTCCCTAGGGAATAAAAGCAGCCACTGCTTTGAAGACTTGTGAATAGCTTCACATCTAAGAGTGGAACTGTAATGTTCAAAGGCACAGCGTGAGTAGTTTTGTCATTGGTGAGGCTGGTTTTTCTGAGTATGGAGCATGTGATTTCCTGTTGTTAGAACCTGAGTTGTTGGAGCATGGAAAGTGGTGTCATTCTTTGAGCCACTGGCAGAAGCACCTTGACACATTATTGACCTATCTGAGTGGTGGGAAGAAACCTGATTGAGATTTCTCAGTCTACCAGGATTCCAAAAATCTTTGGGCTTCCCTGGTGGCTCAGACAGCAAAGAATCTGCCTGAAATGCAGGAGACCAGGATTCAATCCCTGGCTGGGGAAGATCCCCTGGATGGGGCTTGGCAACCCACTCCAGTGTTCTTGTGTGGAGAATCCCATGGACAGAGGGTAGCCTTGCCCGCTATCTTAAACTGGTTGTTTTTGCTGAAAAGAGTTGACGTTTTGCCTATTATGAATGTGGGCAGTAGGACTTGCTGTTCATTTAGCATGTGAAATTGATATAAAACATGTGTAAAAACATTAAGATTGGGCACCTTGTGTAGAGAACCTCTTTTGCACCACTGAAAATTGGATAATTGCTGGCTATTTAGATATACTTGGTGGAGAACAGATGTTTCCATGGCACCAAAGCAATGTCTGCCTGAGCCATATGTTTTCCAATACAAATACAAGGTTGTTTTTGTTTTTTTAATTCAGAATGTTCTCATTTTTTATTGGAGTTTTGCTGTTATGACAAGTTAGAAGACAGCAAGAAATGTTTAGGACTGTGTAACAGATCCATTTCTAGAAAACAGGTCAGTCCTTTAGAAAAGGACATTCCAGAAAAAATCCTTTATATGTCCAAGTTTCAGAATAGATTAAATACTTTGGACATGTGAAAATGAAAGTGAAGTTGCTCAGTCATATCTGACTCTTCGTGATCCCATGGCCTGTAGCCTACCAGACTCCTCTGTCCATGGGATTTTCCAGGCAAGAATACTGGAGTGGGTTGCCATTTCCTTCTACAGAGAAGGTATAATAGAAAGCTTTGTGGACTGAAATAATTTGATTTCCATTCTCCATGAGGAAGGTGGGAATGCTAGACAATGAGAATACCATCCTGAGTCTTCTTTGTGGCTCAGCATATTATCAACTTCAATCTGAATAATTACGTGTCTGCAGGTACAGTAGGCACCTATGGTTGTTTAATGTGTTCTGAAAACACTCTCATTTGTTTTGATCATGTGCCCATTTTGTTTTGGTTCTGTCTGTTGAGATATGATGCAGAAGTCTACACCAGAATCCCTTGCTGCTTAAGGTACAAAAGAGCTCATGACCTAGGTTTCCTCATTTGGACACACCTGCACCAGAGACGGATGAGGATGTATTCCCACGTGGCTTCATTTCCTGGCAAGCGTGGCGGCAGACGGGTTCTTGTTGGTCTCACGCCTGGTCCCAGGTACGCTCAGTGCCGAGCACTGGGCGATGACAGCAGTGGTGTTTTCATTAGGTCGCTTCCCTATGGGCGGATGGCTATTGTTCTTGAGCATTTGATTACTCACTGATTCTCCTTGTAAGTCTAATTCTCTGCTTCTCCTTGAGATTCTGGACACAAAACATGAGAAGAGAGAAGTAGTTTCACTTCAGCAGAAATAGATTAGAAATGCTTCGGACAAAAAAGAGTCAAAGTGTCCATAGAATTAAAAAACCTGATAGATTTCATCAGCCTTCAAATTTGAAGGTTCTTTTCTTAATTAAATATGAGATTTTCCCCTTTAACTTTTCTCATAGCTGTACAAGGAAAGCCACTAGGAAAAAAAAAATCTTGAGTATTTTCAAGGGCTTATAAAACAGTATGAAGGAAATTAAAATTGTCTAAATTCATCATCTGGGATAATTTTTATTAGCTTTTTTTTATGCTCCAGGTTTATTGAGATATAGTTGACTTACAGTGTTGTATAAGTTTAAAGTGAACAGCATGATGATCTGATACATGTATGTATTATGAAATGATTCCCACAATAAGTTAGTTAACATATCCATCACTTCATAGGTATCTTGTGTGTGTGTGTGTGTGTGTACAGTGATCATTTTAAAGATCTACTGTCTTAGCAACTTTCACATATAGAAATACAGTATTGCAAATTGTAGTTGCCATGCTGTACATTAGATCCTCAGAACTTATTCATCTTATAATTGAAAATTTGTGCTATTTGACCACTTTTATCCATTCTCTGCTGCCTTCCCCCTGCCTCTAACTTATTTCAGTTGACATAGTACTCTCAAAGTTTATTCATATTGTCACAGATGGCAGAATTTCCTTTTTTATGGGTAAATAGTATTCTGTCTTATATCTATATTATCTATCTATCTCACCTTTTTTCTATTCATCTGTCAGTGGACACTCAGGTAACTTCTTCTTGGTTATTATAAATAATCCTGAAGTGAATGTGAGGGTACAGACATCTTTTTGAGATAGTGTTTACATTTCCTTCAGATGTATACCCAGAAGTAGAACTACCAGATTGTATTATAGTTCTGCTCTTAAGTTTTTTAGGGACCTCCACACTGTTTTCCATTGTGCCTATAACCGTTCACCTTTGCACCAACAATGCACAAGTGTCTCCACATCCTCAACAGCACTTGTTACTGTGTATATTTCTGATCATAACTCCTGCCATTTTAGTAGGATGAGGTGATACCTAACAATAGCATTGATTTGCAATTCCCTGAGATTAGCGATGTTGAGCACCTTATCGTGGACCTGTTGGCCGTTTGTATATCTTTGGAAAAATGTCTATTCAGTTTCTTTGTCCATTTTTTAACTGGAGTATTTGTGTTTTGTTTGTTTGTTTTTGCTATTGAGTAGTGTGAGTTTCTTACGTATATTGGATATGAACCTCTTATCGGGTATAGGATTTGTAAATATTTTCTCCCATTCTCTAGTTTGCCTTTTCATTTGCTTGATCATTTCTTTTCCTATGCAAAAGCTTTTTAGTTTGACATAATCTCAGTGGACATTTTTTTTTAACTTCTGTTGCTTATGTTTTTGGTGTCATACCCAATAATTTATTGTGAAGACCAATAACAAGGAGATATTTCCCTGTGTTTTATTCAGAATTTTATAGCTTCAAGTCTTGCATTTTAAGTCTTTAATCCATTTTGTTTTAACGTTTGTGACTGGTGTACAATAGGAATACAGTTTCATTCTGTTGCATGTGAACATTCCTTTTCCAGCATCATTTTTTGAAGAGACAATCTTTTCTGCATGGAGTATTCTTGGTCCTCTTATCAAATATTAGTTGACTGTATATGTGTGGGTTTATTTCTGAGCTATCAATTCTGTTCTGTTGGTCTGTGTAAATGTTTCGATGGCAGTATCATACTGTTTTATTATAGCTTTGCATATAGTTTGAAATCAGAAAGTACAGTACTGCCAGTTTTGTAGTATAGTTTGAACTCAGGAAGTGTGATACTGCAGAATTTCAGTAAAACACTAGCAAGCCAAATTCAACAGTGCATTAAAATGATCATACACTATGATCAAGTGGAATTCATTCCTGGGGATGCAAGGGTTAAACATATGCATATCGATAAATATATGAAGCATCACATTAATAGATGGAAAATCAAAGATCAAAATTATATGATCAGCTCAATAGATGTAGAAAAAGCATTTGATAAAATCACATCCTTTCATGATAAAAGCTCTCAACAAATTTGGTGTAGAGGGCAATGTACTTCAACATCATAAAGACTCTGTATGACAAATCCACATCTAACATGATACTTGGTGATGAAAGGTTGAAAGCTTTTCCTCTAAGGTCAGGTTCTCACTTTCATTGCACCTATTTGTCATACTGCTGGAAGGCCTAGAGGTCTTTTCAAAGTATAGTCCACAGACCTTTGGAGGCTCCCAAACCCTTGAAACCCTATAAGGGTGTCTGCAACGGCAAATTATTTTCTTAATAATCCTGACATCATTTGCTTTTTTACTTTAACATTTGCACTAATGGTGCAAAATCAATGAATAATAATTACTTATTATTGCTAAATAATTCAGCTCATTTAGGCTAAACTCATCTGGACAGCTCTGCTTCAAACTATGAGTTGATTGGATTTGGTTCCAGAATGTGAATCTGTTCCATATACATTTATTTTGGAAACAGGCTGAAGGGGCTATAGCTCCCAGGAACATACTCTTCTCGTAGCACTGATGCACTGCAAAACAAGAGCCAAGCCAAACTGTGGGAACAGATTTAAGACCTTGATTGTATCATGTCCACTGATAGACCAGAGCAGATCAAGTTTAGCATCCATAAGCCATGAAAGGACACTGTCCACTGGGGCAGAGAGAGTAGCATGAATAATAATGATCATCAGTGGCACCAACTATATCACTAGTCATTATATTCTTCACTGTCATGAACTCATGGTTAAGAAACCCCCCTAAATCCCATGGCACTCAAGAATACCATTGGTGGAGCACTTTGATGTATACCTAATAATCATGGTTGTCTTGAGGAAGAGCATTTGTGTAGTTGTTTGAGTTGCATGTTGAATGAGCTGGTTTTTTGTTTTTTTTTCATGATACACCATCTTTACTTAAAAAAAGAGTGACTGAAAGACAAGCTAGTTATTCTGAATTTGATATTTGGCAGGAATTTATTGAAAATGAATAAAGGGAGCCTGTTAGTTCATGGCAAACATCACTGGCAGTATTTGTGGCAAATGATACAATTTTAGTTTTCTGATGAAATTAAAATTTTGGAAAATTTGTATCTACCATCATGAGCCTGACAACTTCTTAATACTTAGACTTTTATGAGATTGTAATCATAATGGCTGATGTGCTTTTAAAAACTATTGTATGATAAAAATGTGTCAACAGTTGGAATGTGTATATGACTCACTGAAACAATATTTTCCAAATAACAGTGCATGGTGTTAGAAAATTATGTGTGGGTGAAAATTCTATTTAAAGTTTATGATAGACCAATGGATTTTGGAGAGTGCAAAAAGTTTGATGCTGTTTCAGGGTCTACTTCTACTCTTTAAGAAGCTGCTTGTTGAGTTGTGATGCAGCATCAAAAAAGAATATCCATAGCTATACTTCTTCCTTTCTTCCATTTTCATGTATATTTTTGTGAAACTATATTTTCTTTATATACTTCAACCAAAACATAATTTTGTAGCAGGTGGAGTGCTGAAGTAGGTAACAGAATCCAACCTTCTTCTGTTAAGACAGACAGTAAACAGATTTGCAAAAGTATAAAACTATGCTATTCTTCTCACTTTTTGTTTTGGAAATAGTTATTATTTTTTAAAAAAATATGTCTTATGTTAATATACAATGACTTTATCATTGTAATTCTGGAATTAATAGCTTAAACATTTTTTAATTTAAAAAAGTTTCAGTAGATGTAACCCACATTAACAAAAGCTCTTTGAGGTCCTTAGTAGTATTGAATGTATAATAGACTTGGTTCCAAAAGTAATTTTTAAATGCCACCTTAACAAATCATTCTTGGGGAATTTTGAATTTCAAAATCATGAGGCTATACCAACCAAGTTATATAATCAGCAGTCAATTAGGATGATCTGCCAATTTGGATGTGAAACTGGGAGTAACAATCAGTATCAGTCACATAAATAATTAAGAGAAGTCTAAAAGAAAAACAAAGCTTTAAAAAGCCTGACACTTTGTTCACATGTGCTAAAGACTGATGACCTTGGTTACTGACATGAGATGGTAGATGCGGCTCTTGGTCTCCTAGGGAAGCTCTTTGCTTTGCCGCGTCACATACATGCTTTTTTGACCTCAGATACTGGTCTTCTATCGGCTTTCCTTGTGTTTAATACCTCCAACATATGACTTGTTTCTCTGTCTACCTTTTATAATGTCATTTCATTGAGGGCCTTTGAGATTAGTATGAGGAATAATCAGCAGACTACAGTTCTGTTTTAAGTGGGTTTCCTTATCAAAAGTACATAGCATTATATGACATTCTTAGGATTCAGTGCTTCTACTGATGACATATAATATGGAGTTGAATAAAACAATACAGTTTGACATAGTCAAGTGTATTATTACCTGATATAGAGCATAAAAACAGAAGAGGGAAAGCAGCTAGGTGAAAATAGCCAGAGAAAGAAAAGAAAGATATTTTCCTGCTGCTTTTCTGATGTCAGCACTTCTTTTTCTGAGCTTTGAATGTATCTCTTCATTTCCTCTCTACCTGGGACTCTGGCTTCTCAGCTAGAGTTTGATAGAACTTAAAGCGTGCCATCAGTACAGTGAAGTCACCTGTGCTCAAACATGTCCTCGCCACTTATTAGCTATGTGACCTTGATCAAGCGACTTCACCCGTCTGTGCTCTAGTTCCCTTTCTCTATGATGGAGATAATAATGAGTGAGTCTACATCACTGAATGAAGATTAAGTGAAACAATCCACGTACCACGGTCAGCATCCTGCCTGCTACCAGTGAGTCCTCCATGAAGATCAGCCATGACTCTCATGCCCTCATTGGTGCTTTCATCTCAACTGTACTTACATGAGTAGGAAAATCAAAAGAACTATGTTAGATATTTCAACAAATGCATATTAAATTAGTATATACCAGGCATTGTGCTAGAGTTTGGAGATACATGAAAGAAAACAGTGTCCAGAAGGGCAGACACCTTGTCCAGGCAGCATATTATTTTATTCCTAGCCTCTATCAAAGTGTATGACATAGAGTAGATATTTTTAAAATGTGTGCCAAAATCAAATAATCAGCCTAGGAGGTAACTATAATCATTCTTTCCATTTTGCAGGTAAACTAAAATGTAGGAAGATTCATTTATTCCATGTCGCCTAGCTAGTAAGTGACAGTAATCAGAATAGAAACCACCTCAGCTTGACTCACAGAGAAGGCAATGGCACCCCACTCCAGTACTCTTGCCTGGAAAATCCCATGGACGGAGGAGCCTGGGAGGCTGCAGACCATGGGGTCACTAAGAGTCAGACACCACTGAGCGACTTCACTTTCACTTTTCACTTTCATGCACTGGAGAAGGAAATGGCAACCCCCTCCAGTGTTCTTGCCTGGAGAATCCCAGGGACGGGGGAGCCTGGTGGGCTGCCGGCTATGGGGTCGCACAGAGTTGGACATGACTGAAGCGACTTAGCAGCAGCAGCAGCTTGACTCAGCTTGGAGTTGGTGTACTGCACCTCTAGGAAGGCAGTGCTAACCCTGGCTGTCATGATGCTTGAGAGGTATGCATTGGGATCCTTAATTCCTAGTTGCTAAAACTGTCATCACCCTGCAGGTAATCCAACTGTTCCACAAAACATGTCCTGAATATTTCTTGAGTATTCACCTTTTGACTAGGACACTGTACTAATGTTTATGGACCTATCAGTTGACATGAGAAATGTTAGTGAAACTTACACCCCATCCAGGGGGACAGCCGCTAATTAATGAATTACGTGATTTGCCTTTGTGATGAACGCTATGTGGGAGCGTTTATCAGAGGTTCTAAGTTAATCTGATTGAGAGGTCAGAAAGTCTCTCTCAGTGAAGGGATTTTTACATTGATCTTTGAAGGGAAAATAGAAAATAATTAACTAGACAATAAATTGAGAATCTTTCTGGCAGAATAGTAGGTACCCAACATGGACTCAGGAGATTTTTGCAGTAAAAGCAAGAAGGCCAGTGCGGTACACCCAGAGGCTGAGAAAGGCTGTACGGTGCATGAAGCTGTAGCGACAGGATAGGGCCAGGTTATCCAGAACTTTAGAACCAGGTTAAGCATTTTGGCCTTCCCCTAACTCCAGTAGGATTTACAGGAAAGAGTGTTGTGATAAGATACACAGTTTAGAACAATCACAGTGTGAAAGGACTCACAGGCGACCTCTGTTGAAAGATGGCAGTATAGACCAGGATAATGAACTGGAGGTGGAGAAAAGTGGGTAGATTTGAAAGATACGCCTGTGGGATAGACTTGATAGACTCGGAAACATAGATCAGGTAGATGAGCTGGAGGCCGATCCTATTTTGTGGAACCTGAAGCTTATGGAACTCGGAAGCTCCTCCAGAAATTGATTTTCTGTATAAAGGAAGGTCCAGAGACCTTGCATGCAGAACTCAGTGAGGTCAAGATGATTAAGAGAAGGGGCTTCCTTTCCTGCAGCTCATTTTATTGAGGGACAACCCTTTCCCCAGAATCTTCTGCAGCATTTCTCTGAAGTGTAGGAGGCTGGAGAGAAAAATAGATGATCCATTTCAATTTTAAGACTCTCTGACTGTGGCGGGTAGAAAACAGTTTAGGCAGGCGCGTTATCTGTGAGACAAGAAGGCATTCCACACCCATGCTCTAGTAGCAAAATACAATTATTTAGCAAGATACTTTTGAAAGAATAATTTATGCTTGGACAACAGAGATGAACTGAGCAGCACTCAACAAACTGGGACAACGACCTCTCTATTATGGACATGAGTGACTGGGTGGGTACCCTCTTTTCTCTTACTTCTCAGTTGTCACCTCTCATGCAGATGAGTTCCAGCTCTCCCTGGGATCACTGTGGGTGGACTCTGACTCATCCCCTCGCTGGTAACGGTGGCACCTGTTTTCTGTCAGCTAACGTGTGCTGCAGCATTTTGTACTGAGGCAAGGAGGAGGCACGAGCTGTACACGCTCAGAAATAATCAGGCATGTGGTGGTGGTAAGCCTTACTTGTGATAGAAGCCAGAATCACGCTGGGAAAGTATTAACCGGAGGCGGTTTGCTGGAAGATCACGTCTCCCCAAGTGAGCTGATGGAACACTGATCCTAGAAGATGGTCCAGGAAACAGGGAATATGTCTGGAGAAATGAATATCCCTCTTGAAGAGTTAGGATGCAAAGCATTGTTTTAAGAGGACTTCTGAGAACTCCTATCCAGTAAAGGAATACAAAAACTCACTTTTTCATTCACTTTTTCACTGCTACACATGACCAGGGAGTCCCTTTTTAAGACACCTGCACATACCCACCACAGATTAAGAATACAATTTGGGGGATAAAAAGATACATTAGCATCAAGGCAGGAAGGGCAAGGAATGGGGAGAGAAATGAAATGGCCCACCATAGTAGAAAACTCCTAGAGTTCGTGCCCAGACTAGCCACATCCTGGTTTCCAGTGTTTTAGCAGCCCTTGGGATGGACTGCACATAAATTCTCGTGGAGCTGATTCTTGATCCAAAGGATGCCTGAGCTAGTGGGTTGGTCTCTTTGTCCTTTAAGAAAAAGGTTTTGGTTCATTTCAAAATAGGTCAAAGTAATTATTGATAAGGACAACTGCCTCTCTCTTACTTTTCAATATATTGAGATTTAAAATTTTGAGTAGAGAAGCAGTATAAAAATATCTAGTTGTTCCTGGAAGTGTTGTCTATTAAGGCATCAGTTTGAAAAATTTGAGGTACAACTGAAAAGTCAAAGAGGATGACATAGTGAAAAATTAGGGTCAGATAGGCCAGTCTTAAAATTCTGGCTTGGCTCTGTGATCTTGGGCCAGTGAACTCACCTCTCTGAATCTCATTTTCAGTATCTGTAAAAACATTTCCCTTGTAGCATAATGCAAGCATTAGAAATAATACCTCCATTCTCATGAATTATCTCATTATTGACAAAAATATAGAACCAATATGCTTAATATGCAGTAAATGTTCACTTAATAAAAAGCTATTTCTATTCATTCTAAAAGCAGAAAAGAACTGATAGTATATGACACATTGTATTCATTTGATTCCTATGCTATAAATATTTTCTAAAATGTATGTCCTGTTTTTGTCTCACTAATGTAAGGCAATAGCCTGAAATTTCTGCCAGGTTAAAAATCTCATTTCTACTGCTTGTTATCTATGTGACGTTGAATAAACCACAGCACCTCTCTCTGCCTCAATTCTCTAATCTAAAAATAGGGACACATATTATTTATCTCCTATTTCTTTTGCAATTCCTGGGTGCCTTCAGCTGAACAATGCACTGTGCTGCTGATACAATTAAGGACTCATTGTTTTTAATGTCAACATTTCTCAATATTTTATAAAATGCTTGCATTTGAAAATTCCCAACTCACTGAACACACAAAAAGTGATTGGACATGAGACAAATTTAGCTCATGATTTCCTCTTTTCTTCATCTTCTTTCTCTTCAGTTGTCACTTCTAGCTTTCCTTAGCTTTGGGTAGCTGTTCTTTAACACTGCCTTCTCATTGTGGTCCAGTCTTCACTGGCTACAATTAAATGGTTTCCAGTGTGACCCTAGGAGAAAGTCCCCATTGGAATGACAAGTCCTAAGGCACCATCACCTTGACCAGCAATCGTTTTTGGTATTTCCATCTTCTTTACTGATTCTAATTTTTTTTCCTTTCTTAAATTTGTAGGTAAGTACTGCAAATTCACATCTATTTGACTCTCATGTCCATTTTCTTTTCACAGCACCATGATAATAATATGAGCAGTAGTTTAATAATAAAGACTAACATTTATTGAATATTTATTAGGCATAGGAACATATTAAATAATTGATCTGCATTATCTTATTTAATTCTAATAGCAAACCTATGAGCGGTAGACCTCATTGTCATAAATGAAGAAACAAGACTCAGAAAGGCGAAGAAACCTTCTCAAGGGCACACAGAATATGGTAGACTCAGAATTCACTTTCACTTGTAGCTGATGGAAGAACCTACCCCTTTAGCCGCTTTGTGTTGCTGTTGCATTTTCAGACTTTTTTTTGCCCTCTAATAATAATGATGCAAGAAGTAACTGTCAAGGATATAAGGCAGAACCAGACACAGAGGCTACTCTCCTCACATCAAAACATCATCTAGATTTATAAGTCATCTGCTGCTGGGGCTGCAAGGGACAGAGATAGAGCTAATGGTAGAAGGGAACGGTCATGACAGCCTTGGAGGGACAGATCTGAGATGGTTTCCCCCTACCTTCTCCTATGAACAAAAATCCTTTTTGAGCCTGTGGGCCCTTCCCTAGGTAGGTAAATGTTCAGTGAAGATACCTACAACATGAGCTTCTACGGAGGTGGAGGGTGTGTGGGTGTGGATGAAAGTGAAAGTACTTTGTGGAGTTAAAGACAAAACTGGAATAGAGTGGAGGGCCGTTTTAGAAACCAGGAAGTGATTTTTGCCCCCGTTGCACATGCCCTGGGAGTGGTGGTCACGTCATGGCTGCAGTCACCTCTTTGTCATACACTGATGATAAAGCGTATGTGTTAGTCACTCAGTTGGGTCTGACTCTTTGTGATCCCATGGACTGTAGATCGCCAGGCTCCTGTGTCCATGGAGTTTCCCAGGCAGGAATACTGGAGTGGATTGCCATTTTCTGCTCCAGGAGATCTTCCTGACCCAGGGATCGAACCCAGGTCTCCTGCATTGCGGTCAGATTCTTTACCATGGGAGCCACTAGAGAAGCCAAGTGCAGTGCTCACTTAATGTCTCTGTGTAGCAATGTACAAGCAATACAAATTATAAAAATGTACAAATTGCAGGCTAAAACTGAAGTGAGTAAAACCTTCTTCATTATTTTGTAACAGAACTTTACTTCTGTTAAAAGTTGCTTTCCTGGAAAGTGGTATGAACTTGATCTCAGCCAATCACGTTTTCTTCTCTTACCCTGGGGTTTCATCTAGCTTCTGAGAGAGGCTAGTGGACTGTGAAGGTGCTGAATGAGGGAGAGGGGAGCATAGTTGTCTGCTCTGAGCTACCTTCTACCGATGCCACTATCAGCGGAAATATCCATTCTGGTCTTTGGGAAGTCTTGTGCTGATCAGTGTGGCTCCATTGTGCTACTCCTTGCAGGTATGTAAGAGTCATTTTTTCTCTCTGCTTTTATTTACCTCCTAAATTAACTGCCTGTACCTGGTCATTCATTGTCTGAGGCTCTGCTTTTAGGAGGAGCTGAACTAAAACAGATCTTTAAAGGTGAAAATTTCAGAGCTTGGGCAGGGACTTTGTTTATCCTTGGGATCAGCATTGAGAGATATATGGCTTAATACTGGCTCTCTTTTTGTACTCTAGGCTCAGGAAGGCACAATTTGAAAGGGATAGAATTGGTAGTGGAATGAACACGTGGAACTTTTTCTTTCAGTACTTTTGTGATACAGTAAGTTTGTGTAACCAGCTACTCGAAGACTCAGTTGTCAAGGTGACGAGTTTAGCTTAGTTAGGCTGCACTCATCTGGGTAGCTCTGCTTCAGACTGTGAGTTGCCTGGATTTACTTCCAGAATGTGAATCTGCCTCGTATACATTTGTTCTGGAAACAGGCTAAAGGTGCTATGCTCCCAGAAACATGCCCTTCTCATAGCACTGACGTGCTGAAAAGCAAGAGCCAAGCCAAACTGTGGGAGCAGATTTAAGATCCTTGATCTCCTCCTGTCTGCTGATATTTCACTGACCAAAGCAGATCAAGCTTAGCAGCCACAGGCTGGGAAAGTACACTGTCCACTGGGGCAGAGAAAGGAACATGAATGAAAATCACCATCATGTCTGTTAGTGGTATAGCCCTGCAAAATTATTTGGCAGCTAGGAAAACATTGCTCTTCCTTCTTCTGGGTTTAAATTTATATTTAGGAATAATGTCTGTTCTTGGGACATGTGTGTGTATTTGTGTTTATATTGGCAGCCTGCACATGGTTAAGCCAGGACTTACTAAGTGGACATTCTAAAGAAATCACACTATTCTGGTGGGAAGACTTTGAAGATGGCTAGATGTGGAGAACAAACACCAGTTGAACAGTCCTTTTGGAATTCTTGAGAAATCATTTTGGTTTTACCGAGTATTTATGACTTAGGAAGAAGGAATGGGGTCTGGGGGGAAACCAACCTCCGCGTAGGAAGGCATCAAATTCTGAAATGGTAGGTGGAAAATCCTGGAATAAGGGTTTGGAGAAGGAGGGAAAATGGGCTGAGAATAGGAGGTCAGAATTAGAAATTGGGGCACTTCTGACAAGGGGCCCTCTGGGAAGAATTGAATGCTGAGTTGCTGTAATCTGGCTGGTAAACAAAGTCACAATTAGTAAACTGTTGCAAATGACTTCTCTCACATGCTGTCTCTGTAGTTTTTCTTCTTTTTTCCCAGCACTTCAGTTAATGCTCAAGTATACAACTTTGTATGTTGTGAAAAAAAAGAAAAAGACTCGGCTATAAAGCAAGATGAAATATACCTATTAAAGTAGATTCTTTTTTTTTTTTTTTAGATTTGCTAATGTGCATTTAATCACCAAAGGATTGAAGATGTCTGGGTTTTTATTCTGTAATGTTTCTAAGACTGTGTCCATTAAATGCAAACAAAAAAGGAAGAAGTCTTGGCAGAACAGGAGAAGTGATGCACACTTGACGATCGAATCGATTTAAATATTATTCATGGCATATAGCTTAGTCCATGCTCTAGCTGTTTCTATGGCTTGGGCTTCGTTGGTCTTCCATTGCTCCGCTACATCATTTGCTAATGGATCATCTGGATTGGGAGCACTTAACAAAGCCTGGATCGATAGCAGAACTGTGCGGATCTGCAGTGCTGGGGACCACTTATCTTTCAAAATATCTAAACATATTCTTCCCAACTTGTCTACATTAGGATGATAAATTTTGGTCATGAAACGTACTTTAGGGGCTGCCATTGGGTATTCTTCTGGAAGGAATAGTTCAAGTTTAAAAGTCCCTCCCTCAAAGGGGGAATCCTGAGGGCCAGCAATGACCACGTGAAAATAACGGGCGTTGCTCTCATCTGGTTCTGCTTTAATGCCGGGAACTGGTTCTGCCAGCAAACGCTGGGTTTCCTTGATGATCCTGCGGGGCAGCCCTGCCATCTTGTCAGATCCCGAGTTCAGCCTCTGGTCTCGTCTCCCTAAAGTAGATTCTTAAATTGCTTCTGAGAAAGCCCATTGAACCTAATGTAAACCTTCGCCTTTTAGTTTTTATAGTTCATTTAGGAAATATAATAAGAGAAGGAGATCCTGTTTTTGTTGGAAACATGAGCTTCTATTTTCTTTTTGACTTAGTGAGGAACCATTTATTCTTCAGATTTATAAGCATATTGTACATATTCTGGTTAATACATCAAGCGTATAATGTGGGAGTTCTGTTAAAAATGCTAAGACCACACATGTTAAACTCAGCTACACATTATATTAGGTTATGAGACAAATGTCATTTTTAATACCACAACATATACATATTACACTTTTTTTTCTCACTGACAGGAACATGCCTTTCAAAAATATTTTATTGGATGAAATGTTCTTACTCTCAGGAAAATTTTGGTTTTTAATATAATTTATTATGCCTTTTAAAATTCTGTTTGATAAAAGCATTTGGTAAAGCATTACAAATACCTGTAAAGAAAATATAGTTTAAAATTCTGAGGGAAATATTATATAAGTTTCCTCTTTTTACATTTTCACAAAAATCCACACAGGCACTAAGAAAGACTGACAAAAATATTTCAAGTCTGAACAATGTGTTCCAGGTTGGAAACATTCAAACATGACTTTATTTAACTATTAAAGCTTCTGTTGATTGAACCTTGGGCTACGGTCCAATGGTTGGTTGGGGTTTTAACCAGAAAAAGATACTCTTAAAAGAATGGAAAAGAAAGCTTCATACAAATTAGCACTAGATTGGGAATGGGGTCAGGAGAAGTTTTCATCTGTTATTGGCCTCTCTGGGCCTTAGCTTTATATTTTTCATTGATTTATTTTTAACTCATTGAAAACTTAGTAATTTTTTTTTCAAAATAAGTCTCTGGTATTTTTCAGTTTTATGTAATACTTTTTGATGTGCTGCAATTTTCCAAAATTCTATTTAACACTGTGAATCATGCAACATGTAATACCTCCATGACAGAGAGATACTGCAATTCCTTCAGGGGAACATCCTCAATACATCACATGTATTGCTCTAGAAATATCCTCATTCTGCACAATCAGGGGTGGAAGTTTGTCTTACCAAATTCACTTTAAAGCAAGTGACAGACCCTAGGGTTCTCCTGATCTAGTTCAGTGGAGTTCTCTTCCTGGTCCAGCGGCCTAATGAAGTTCAAACGTCATGGAAGAATCGCAGACAGCCGACTGAGTGGGAGACTGCCAGTATTGTCGGTGACCGGAGCCTTTGTGAGAATGGGAATCTAGGGGCTTGGCAATTCATGAATTAGAATAGGTGAGCATCTGGGTGAGGTGAGATAAAACACGAAAGTCTAACGAGATTTCAGAGGTGTTTTCAAGGGTTTAAAATACCTTTTCTTTTTTTTTGGCCAATAAATTAGATCGTGACAGATTCTTCTAATTATTGATGATCATACAGTTCCTACCTGAAAGAAGTTAGGGATAGTGTTTCCTAATGCCTTTACACTGAGCATGTTCTTTTAGTGCAAGAATAGCCAGAATCAAATGCCATGGTCAGGTGGCCGTGATAAGCAGCCTGTGTGAACAGGGTCCCATGGGGACGTGTGTTCAACTCTGTAACTGCTAGGCAGCTGCTACTCAGCTCCTGTGAGGGAGGATGGGTCTGAGAGTCAGGTTGGATGTGAAACCTCATAGTTTCAATAATCACTCCCATTTTTAAAACATTTAACGTGCCAAACAAGATCTAGCTGAGGGTCAGATGCTGCCTGTGGGCGGCCAGCGTGTATCCTCCGAGTTGAAGCTTGGGAACAGTTTGAGAATTTGGAGACTATCATCCGTAAGACTGGAGAAGTGCCTTTGGTGTCAAGGAGCAAAAACTCAATTTCAAAGATCCAGAAAAATCTGCTCTGATGAATGTAATTTAAAACACAACAAAACCTTCCATTGGCTCCCCCTATTATGAATATTTTCCTGTTATTACATTGCTTTTCCATGTTATGAGTGGTGGTTTCCTGTTATGACTACTTAAAAAAATATTATGACTAGGAATTTGCCAAGTCCCTAATACAAGTTTGTTCTAAGAAAGCGGTATCAATAGCTCTCTCAGTATTTAGCTTGTGGCTGAGAAAGCAGAAGGTAAGGGGGAAGAGAGGAAGGCTGGTGCTCACAGCCTGAGTCACAGTCACTTTTAGATGCATGGACGCCTCTCCATGGAACACCAAGCAAAGAATATTCTGAAACTGCTCACACCAGCTAGTGGAGGGTTTGAGGCCTGTTTCCGGATCTAAGTAACCCATCCTTTCCCCAAAATGACCTAACAGCCTCTTCCTGAATGTGCAGCACTTTGGAACAGAAAAGCCCAGGATATGAATCTAATTAAGAACTCCTTCATGAGAGACTTTCCAAGCCCTTCTTTGGCATCAAAATTTGAATAACCATATGGCAAAGAGAGGGGACAAACTATTAGAAACTGTCTTCCTTCCTCTCATTTTTTTGCAGGTTGCTTTTTCAAAGTAATCTGTCTCCCTGTATACCTTTTATTCTGAGACATGAAATGGGAGGCCCGAGTAGGCGTTCTCGAGTGGTACAAGGACCAGGTGTGAACTGTGGCCCCAGAAAGAACAAAACATTTGACTTGTGCAAGCAGGGAAGACGTGCTTTGTTGTAATCAATTCAGGAAGTTGGATTTACTGCTTGAGCTCCTAGCTTTCATATATCCAGTTTAGGGAGAAAAAGAAAAATTACCTCAAAGGATATTAGAAGCAGAAGAATCAATGACAAAACACCCAATTCAGACACAGGCAAAATCTAAGGGGAAGGAAGAAGCATGATGATCCCCAACTTCGGACCAGCATACGTTCTAACTCTCCTCCCTCAGAAGGTCCACCAGGGCTTGGAGCAGCCGGTCGTCCCTGTGCTTGTAAGGTTTCGTGTGGGAGAAGCCATCGACATAGTCGTTATACAGACTGTCCTCAGAGTCTTTAAGCTGGGAGGGTCTGTTCAGCCTTTCCAGGGCTTCATAGAAATTTTCATAAGGGATGTTAAGCTTCGCACTTGGGGACTTCTTTGGTGATTGCTTTGAGGGTGAGTTTTTGCTGAAAGCGCTCTGTAGGAGTCTCAGCATGGCCTCAGAAGGGGCGCCCTCTGCCAACTCGTCCCTTCTGCCCCCGACTCCACTGCTGCTGGGGCTTTGGGATGCCTGGGCGTTGTCATCCGGGCCCTCTTGTGTAGGCTGCTCCTGAAACACAGAAAGCCCCCGGCCAAAGGGGAGAAAGCTCGTTATTTAGGAGCCAGCAAGGCACGCCCGCTGCCTGTCCCTCGTGAGGCCGTCTGGGGAGCAGAGAGAGTGCAAAGCTTGGCCTCACACTAACTAGGCTTTCAGTCTGCATTTTCCCATTCACTAATGCTGCTTTGAAGTGAAGTGGGGTGAAAGCCACTCAGTCGTTTCCCACTCTTTGTGACCCCATGAACTATCCAGTCTGTGGAATTCTCCAGGCCAGAATACTGGAGTGGGTAGCTTTTTCCTTCTCCAGGGGCTTTGGCACCTTTTTAATCTCCCTGAACTTCCCCAGTCATATGGCAGTAAGAATTCCTCCGTTTCTTGTGGGTTTTGAAGCTTGAATGGGATGATGTAGGTGAGTGCACATACCTGTTGGGTTTGCTTTGCTTTTCAGCCTGCTATAGTAGAATGCATGTTAGGGAATTTAATAACATTGAATTCATTCATTTTAATGTCTTAAGTTCTGGATGGAAAAGTTACTTGTAAAAGATAGTATGGTCTTATCCTATGGAAAATGAACAGTTTTTCACTCCCTTTCCTCCCGTCCATGTTTTGGGAAGGAGCTGATAAGACAGGCAGGAACTCCTGCAGAGGTACCAGTAGTGCTGTTGTGTGGCAGCTCTCTGGAGGCCTCTTGCTCTGTTAGGAGCTGCCCTTTCAGCCACTGAGTTGTCAGAAAGGGTGGGGGAAGAGACTCGGGCAGTGGTCCAGGAAAGGGGGGACATTGGAGAGATCAGAGAAACGTCTCTTGGTCACCTATTATGGAAGCATTTCACTATCTTAACAATCAAAAGAAAACTGAAAGTGAAGTCACTCAGTTGTGTTCGACTCTTTGCGACCCCATGGACTATAACCTACCAGGTTCTTCCATCCATGGGATTTTCCAGGCAAGAATACTGGAGTGGGTTGCCATTTCCTTCTCCAGGAGATCTTCCCAACCTAGGGACTAAACCTGAGTCTCCTGCATTGTAGGCAGATGCTTTACTGTCTGAGCCACTGGAGAAGTCCTTAACAATCAAAGGGTTCTGCTAATACCCCTTCGGGAATCTTGGGGGAAGAAGTTCCCTCACTGTGCCCCCTGCCTCCAGGACTGTGATGAGGAGGCCTCCGGGATAGGGCCCCAGCAGAAGCTGTTCTGCAGGATGTAAACTGCGCCAGAATATGAGCTGAGACCTTCACACAGCTAGTTTATACATTTCTTGAATAAAGAATGTCTTTGTATCTTCCAAAACACCTGTCACAGAGCCAGGCCTGTTCAGGGAAGGTTGTCCTGGAAATTCTGATAACCTACCTGCTACCATCTGGGGCACAGTGCTAGAGGCCTGGGGGACACACAGATAAAGAAAATGTGTTTTTTGCACACCATCTGATAAGGAAAGAGCCAGAGGCTTCTGGCTGAGACCCGGGAGTATAACTGACTGACTTCAGCTTTCTTCAGCAATTTTCTGAGCAAAACTGTGACTCTGTAGCTCCCCTTGGAGTTGCCAAGAAGCATCAGTTTAAGGAATTAATAAAGAGAAGCATGCATGATTTGGTCACTTGAGCCTTGGGCTTCTTTCTGTAAAATGGACACACTGAGATCTGTCCTTTTTAGATTACAGGGGTTTTAAGTTAAATGAGACAGTGTGGAAAATCCTTTAAAACTAGATACAATACAGACATTAGATATATGTGAGCATACAAAAAGAAAGGTTTCCTTAAAATTTGATACTGTTATAAGTGGATAAAATTCATGTTCGAGAACTGAATAATATTGAATTCATTCATTTTAATATCTAAATTTTGGATAAAAGAGTAAGTGAAACAATTTCCTATCAAAAATAAAGTTTACTTCTCTTCCCTCCCATGTTTTAACTCACTTCTTTCCTAAAAGTTAGGGGCAGGTTCACCCACTACACTGTTGACTGTGTGTGTGTGCTAAGTCGCTTCAGTCATGTCCAAGTCTTTGTGACCCTATGGACCGTAGCCCGCCAGGCTCCTCTGTCCTTGGGATTCTCCAGGCAAGAATAATGGAGTGGATTGCCATGCCCTCCTCCAGACAATCTTCCCAACCCAGGGATTGAACCCACATCTCTAATGTCTCCCGCATTGGCAGGCAGGTCCTTTACCACTGGTGCCACCTGGGAAGCCCAGTTTAGAAAAACATGCCAGAAAGAATAGAGCCACACAGACCTCCCCTGAATCCACCATCTTCTCCACCCCTCTTCGGTCGTTCTGAACAGTGTTGTAGGATGTGTACACCCGGGGCTGTTTCATGTGTTCTGGCTGGGAAGAGGTCCCATGTAGAATCAGCTTCCAGTTCACGATTCTTCCTTCGTTTTGCATTCTTCCAGACTAATGAATAAGCATACATAATTTTAGTGTGTGTTCTGAGCAGTATAAAACAAACAGCTTCAAAATAGCTGAGAGATTTTATAGTGAAAAACTAATTTTCAAATTCTGTGCATTCCATGTGTAGAGCTCTGTGTGCAAAGACATAAATCACTAGACTCACTCTTGCTATGAAAATGAATAGTTGACAGGTTCAGAGATGTAAAAACTGGTTGTTTTTAATTTAAAAAGGAGAACTTTCTGCATGAACCTTCTTTTCTATATTGGGTGTGTTCTTGAAAAATTGGCAGTACCTTATATAATGGGAATTATATTTACCAATTATCAACTTGTAGAAACATTCCAATTGACAGAAAGTCTGGAGTATTATAATTAGCCTTCAACATTAAGCAGACCTTAAGAACTGTAAATTTGTGGGAATAATAATTTTTACAGGCTCGACAATTATGTTAAAAATAATGTGCTAAAATCTAAAATATCTAAAAAAACACAACTCTAAAACTGTAGTCAGATTTTACAAACTTGATATAAAACAGTCCCATCTTGGTAAACAGATTTTCTTAGTTTCCTTGTGGTGATATTGAGTTAAAAAATGGAGGCCAAGTTCAGGAACAGAACCAACAACTAAAAACATTTTCTTGTTCCCCCATGAGAGCAGAAATTTTTACCACTTCCATGGCTAAATCACAATTTTAACAGTCTTTAGGTGAAAGCTATCCTCAGAGAAAAAAGTAACAATGACTGTAGAATTTGTATTAATTTAATTGACATCTTCAGGAATTTAAAATTATTTATTTTTGAAAAGTTATCTAGACATTCAATCTGGTGCTACTGATACTTATAACATTGCTAGCTCTGGAGAACTTGAACCCAAAACACCATTCATTTATATGCTCGCCTATAGAAAATGCTGGGGAAATGATATAAAAATAAATGACTCAACTGAATTTGAACTTTGCCAAGACACTATTTTTAGGGACTGTGTTACAATTATAGAATATCAGAGTGTTAGCAAACAAAGAAAGCTGAGAAATGCTTTTGTTTGATTCACAACTGAAATAAAACAAAACAAAAGTCATATTAAATAAAATATCTTGTCTAACAAATAAACTACTTCTAAATAGCCACTATGGTATATATTGTTAAGAGTTCCTTCATATGACCCCAGCAAATGTTGGTCGCTCAGTCATGTCCAGCTCTGCAGCCTCATGACCTGTAGCCTGCCAGGCTCCTCGGTCCATGGGATTTTCCAGGCAAGAATACTGGAGTGGGTTGCCACTTCCTACTCCAGGGGATGCTTCTGACCCAGGAATTGGACCCCCATCTCTTGCATCTCCTGCATCGATAGGCAGATTCTTTACCACTAGCACCACCTGGGAAGCCTTGCCCCCAGCAGAGTGTCGTACTAAAGCTGGTGAAGCATTCACAACATGCTTGTGAATACAGCCGATTCTGGTGTCTGAGTAACTCATGAGGATGGCTGTGCTCTGACATGGAAACATTTGTCCCACAGTCTGTCACGTTGTGTATCAAAATGTTTTTTCTTCCTTCTTACATGGCTGGTGCCTAATTTAAAAAAAAAAATTATAGCCAAGTGGGCAGAGCTTGAAACATATATACCTTCTCCTTGCCTCTCTAAGGAGTGATCAAAGTTCCTTTGGACCCTTACTGATGCACTAATTTTAAAAGTGCTTTGGACTGTTTAAAAGCCAGCTTGTGGTTCAGTATCCTTTCATTCATACTTACCATGTCTGCAATTCGCAAAGTCCAAGTGCCTATGGGATTCTCTCCCCATGTGTGAACAGACATGAAGTCCCAGTTCTTAAAGCCATTGGGAGATGTGTCCCGCTCTCTTTCAGCCAGCAATACAGTGCTGGTTCCTGTTTTCGTGCAAGAAATACAAGTTAATGAGTGTACTGACGGAACTGATAGTAGGATACACTCTAGCATTTGATAACTGAAAATGAAAGCTGGGAGAGACAGGCCTTCTTAATTTTCCCTTGAATATAATGCCAGGATGGCAACATTTCCAAGGGGAAAAAAGTTTTATTCACAGTACTTAGTGCATTGCCTGGCACATAATAAGTTCTCAATAAAAATCCTAGAAAAATACATAATGGATGGATATATTGAGTAAGGTTTATTTGAATAAGGAGAACTCAGAGAACTGTGTTTATGAACTACATTAAAGAAGAGAGTCAGAGACCTAACATACATATTAATGGAACTGTCATTTTGAAATTTTAGAGAAAAAATTTAAAATTTAATAGGTTCCTGTGTCTATAATGTAGCATAAACATAATAAAACCATGTATAATTTACTAATCTCTATTGATATAAAAATTCCTAGTAAAAGGTACTATATATTTTCAAATCCAAGTTCTCTATAGATCAGTAAATAATGTTTTCAAGAGAAAATGTCAAGAAAAAGCATTCTACCAATATTTGGGGCCATTTCCCAGTTATTAAGAAAGCATAATTCCAAAATTAACAGAGCCAGCTCCAAACCTCTAGTAAGTTCATATTATAGAAATAGCGCATCTTTTTCATACATCACTTATGGGAATTGAATTTAGTCAACTGAATCCTACTAAAGTATAAAAAAGGATTGGGACAGCTTCTCCCAGTTGGATTGTAGCTTATATTTCACAAACTCTTTACCACCCATGATCTTGTTTGATTTCATAATCTTTCAGGAAAGGACAGATGTCAATGTATCATATCATATGCCCTTAATCATGTGGTTGTGGGAGATTCTTTAGTCTTCTCAACTCTTGTAGATCAGAATTCTCAGTTTTTAAATTAATTCCTTGGATGTGTCTGATATATCTGTCAGTTTAATTATTAGACCAACTTTCACTAATGAGAGAAATGAATGATATAAATCAGTGACTTGGGAAAATGAACACAGTTTGAAAATGCATAACTTAGAGGGTTCATAAATTGGTATTATTTGAGTAAACGTCATTCTTTTCTTATGTAAGGATCAGCTGAAATGAACAGGGTAGAGTTCTGATGCCCAAAAAAAGAAAGCATATTTTTTAGGACCTGAAAGTATCTGTTGAAAGACTTAGGCCTATATATAAGCAAAAATTAATCATTGATTTGAAATCATTTAATTTATGCTTAAAAATTTAAACACATAGTTTACAATAAATTGAATTTTTTTTTTTTAAATTACCAGCAGCTGAAGTGAGGGTAACATGAAGATCTCCTCTGCGGGAATATTCAATTGTTGCTTCAAATTGCACATGTTCCAGGGACTTGATAGCATTTTCTTGACCTTCACAAGCTCTTGTTGGAATTTCTATGATGACTTCTCCATTAGCTTTCAGGGCTCTAAATACATTAAAGAATCATCAGTGAACAAAGCTGTATCTCTTCTTTACATTTTATGGAAATGTGTGCACAGCACTCTTAACTAGATACTCAGCTAGGCTTAGTTATCTCTGTTATGAGTAGAACCCCATGAAGATGGACAGATAAATCCCTGGAGGAGGAAATGGCAAGCCATTCCAGTAATCTTGCCTGGAAAATTCCAAGGACAGTGGAGCTGGCTAGCTATAGTCCATAGGGTCTCAAAGAGTCAGGACTGAGCATGCATGCATGCATACATACAGATAAATAACAGAGTAGAAATCCCAGAAATAAACCCACCCATTAGATCTGAAACTGTAAACCTTCTAGAAGAAAACATAGGGAAAAAGTTTCATGACATTGGCCTTGGCAGTGATTTAATGGACATGATAATATAAGCACAGGCAGCAAAAGGTAAATAAAACTAAACAGGTAGGACCACATCAAACTAAAAAGCCTCTGCACAGTAAAGGAAACAAACTGAAAAGGCAACCTAAGGACAGTAGACAATATGTGATAAATGGTTAATCTCTAAAATACATAAGAACTCCTATAACTTAATAGCAAAAATCCTAACAATCTGATTCAAAACAATGAGCTGAGGACCTGAATAGATACTTCTCCAAAGAAGACATACAGATGGCCAATAGATATGTGGGGGGGGGGGGGCAGGGCAGGGGGACGAAGCTCACCATAATTAATCATCAGGGAAATTCAAATCAAGACCCAAATCAAGATACCCATCAAGATCAGGACTACTGTTACTTAATAATAATAATAATAAAGAGAGGACAAGTGTTGGTGAGGATGTGGAGAAACTGGAGCTCTTGCACAACTGGTGGGAATTCAAAATGGTGGAGCCAGTATGTAAAACAGCATGAAACTTCCTTAAAAAATTAAACTACCATATGATCCAACAATATCACTTCTGGATATTTATCCAAAAGAATTGAAAGCAGGATCTCAAAGAGATACTAGCCTTCCCATGTTCATTGCATTGTTATTCTTAATAGCCAAGATGTGGGAACAACCTAGATTTTCATCAATAGATGAATGGATAAAGAAAAGCAATGGAACATTCGCTTGAAAAAAGAAGGAAATTCTATATGTGACAGTATGGATACAACGTGAGGACGTTATGCTGGGTGAATGAGCCAGTCACAGGTAGATAAATATTGCATGATTCTATTCATACAAGTTGTCTAAGATAGTCGAATTCATAGAATCAGAGAGTGGGATGTGGTTGCCTTGGGCTTGTTGGGGTCGGGGATGGAGAGTTACTAATCAGTGGGCGTCAAGTTTCGGTTAAGCAAGATGAGTACGTTCTAAAGATTCACCTGTACATTGTACCGCGGGTTAACAGTTATGTATTGTACACTTAACAATTTAAGAGGGAAGATCTCATGTTGAGTTCTGAACATCAGGGAAGAAAAGCAAATGGTAAGGAACACAAGCATAGATGCTTGAATGCAGTACTATTTGCTATGGCATCAGATTCAAGCAGGTTTGTCTTATAGTAAAACAAAAGTGGTCCAATACTGAAATATACCTTTTTCAGAAATGATTTTTATCTCCCTAACGCATGCCCTCCAAGCTTCCCACACTTGTGTATTTTGTGTGAGTGTACCTTCAGTATAATTGTGGTTGTCTTGATACCAGATTCTGCTTCTGCACCTAGAGGTAATGGGACAAGTATATTCTAAATGAAAGCCTTGGAGCATTAAGCGGGGTTCTTTTAGAAGTCGGTTTTGGGTAACACTGGTTGGCAAGTACTGCATCTCTTCAATTCTAAGATGCATTTAAAAAATTTTTTACCATCTTTGAATTTGGGATGAATTTTAATAAACTGATGATTTGCATTAGTTTAATTGGCAGTGATTTTTCTTAGTGGTCTGTAGGACAGTGGAGCACATTCAGTTCTGTCACTCAGTCGTGTCCGACTCTTTGCCACCCCATGGACTGCAGCACGCCAGGCTTCCCTGTCCATCACCAACTCCTGGAGTTTGCTCAAACTCATATCCACTGAGTCGGTGCACATTAGCTTACTGCTATATTGTTGGAGGTGGGCTATGAAAGGAAAATACAAATGTGTTAACATGATTTGCAAGTCTTTGGTCTCTGTGACCTCTCAAGGAGCCACAGGGAACGCTGGCAAATGCCATCCCCATCTACTTCAGAAGGGCAGGTGAGAAAAACTAGGTGGAGTGACAAGCATCATTCTCAAATAGTGCCATGGCGCACATTTGTTTAAAATTCCTGGAGACACCTACCTGGGCTCAAAGTCATTGTCCTTGACAACGCATTCCTTCTTCTCAGGCACACTGCTCCAGGTCCTGGGATCAGCCAAATCCACCAGAGCTTTGGCATTTAGCAGCCCGAATCCAAATCGACTGTTCACCATCAAGCCTGCTCCGTTCTTTTTCCATCCAGGGTTACTGGCCAATGGGTCATACTCAGAGGTCCACACAACTAAGTGTTGCATATCTCGCCAGGTGAGATTTGGACTGGACAGGGAGTGACCGAAAGAATTTTCAGGGACAAAAGGAAGTTTCCTTGCAAAAGCAAGTGTTAAAAACAAGCATCTCCATTTAGAGATGGAAATGTGTCTTTTGCAACTGTACCTCTGTAATTTTAGTGTGTATCATTATTGGTATATCTTTCATTCAGAATTAAAAATACAGTCTTATAAATTATTAAATTTTGGTTTTCAGCACTGTGGAAATGTAGGACCAAGTTCTAAGTACTTACAATTGACTGGAGCAAAAATTAAAAATGATGACACTTCCTTTGTGTCCTCCAGTCTTATGCTGTCCATTAACCTTAGAATTTTCAACATGATGAACCCACAGTCGAGGTCTTGACTTCCTTCTTAGGAAGACTCAGATTTAGACATGGACTGGTTACCCACTCCTAAATACTTTTTGTCTCTCTCTTTTTTTTTCTATATATATGGCCAAACTGGCAAGAAGCTCTTAGCGACTTGAGCTTATTCTTACAAGGCACCATGCTGAACAGAGTGGGAATATGCAAGGAAGCAGTTCATGTCTTTAAGAAGCTTCAGTCAGTTCAATAGCTCAGTCATGTCCGACTCTTTGAGACCCCATGGACTGCAGCACACCAGGCTTCAAATCCAGTAAAAGAACTAAGTCCTTTTAATAACTGTATCTGTTGAATCCTGTATTCATAGCATACTGTATTGTTGGACTTTGAAGGAGAAATAATTCTTTTGAGATGGAAGAGTTTTAGGAAGGCTCTTCTAGGAGGAAATATTTTGAGATGAACTTTAAAGGATGGGTAGAACGTTAAGAAGTGGAGAGAGAGAATGAGAGATGAGGCAATGGAACAAAAATGTCTGAGCAGGGGAAGTATAGGATACGCCCAGAGTATGGTGACAGTCTGGTTTACTGGAGCAGGGAAGAGGCGAGGAGGAACCTGAGCCAGGCGGTGAGGACCTTGAATGCCAGGAAAAGGAGCTTATACTTTATCCTTTGGGCAAGGGGGCCATCGAGGATTTTTGAGCAATGAAATGGTATAATCAGAAGTCTTGGTAAAATTAATTTAATAGCAACAGAAGGATAAATCAGAGGTGCATGGGAGTGTTGGGTCTGTTAGTAATGAATACAAAGCCTTCCTTGATCACCTTATTCAAGATTTCAACTCCCCCCAAATACTCCTGTGCTCTCTTATCTTGCTGTAATTTCTTTTTTCTTTTATAGTGCTTATCATCTTCTAACATACTGAGCAACTCATTTGTTTTGTGTGTTATTAACGTCTGTCTCCCCTCCTAGAATCAGCTATGAAAAGGGCTGAGATTTTTATCCTTCTTGTTCTCTGATGTGCACCAACTACTCAGAAGAATGCCAGGCACAGGATGTATGCTGGGTAAATATTAGCTGGTTGGATGGTTGAATGTGTCTAAGTGTTAACTAGCCTTAAATACAATTTTAAAACTTACTGCCATTAGTCATTAGAAGTCTTTCATGATCTCAGGCCTTTCCTTAGCTTTGAGACCTGCATTGTTTCTATCAGGCGAGTCAAGCCTTATTTAGATAAATAAATGCCTAAGTGTTGAGTCCTCCGGGGTTCTGTCTTACCACTAGGTTGTGAAACAGCCAGCAGGGGAATCTGGCTCAATTTGCTGTGTTTCCCCAGAGCCGGTCACGGACTGGTTCAACAACCCTCTGGTGACAAGAGGAGGGAATGCACACTTCTGAACTCGGGGGACTCTGCTCCTGGTTGAAAGCCCAGTCCTCACAAGAAGCTTTACAAAGTCTGCATCTGGTGGCCTCGGGGGCACGCTGCCCTCTCCACACCAGCCTGGGTGCCAAGCCCACGCCTCGCCCTCTCTGAAGGGCGCCGTAGTCAAGGACTCCGGTCCTCCTCTCCCAGCAAGCTCTTCGCATGTTTACATTCCCGGGCCTTCTTATCTGAGGTTTTGGGCACCTCGGCCAAGGCCTCCTGATGGGCAGCAGAGGGGGAACCTTGAAAACCCCTCTCTCCACTCTGACTCAGTCGCAGGACTTCCCCACTCCCAGCCTTCCCCCTCACCCCCACCCTATCCCAGAGTCCATAAAACCACCAGAGGCTTGTGTTGGCTCCCTCGATGGTGAGACACCAGGCTGCCACGTCCATACTTTTAACCTGATCCTCAACTGGTGCACCTTTCCACAGGGGGTGGGAATGGAACAGGGAAAGGTGGTGTTTTCTCTGGCTTTAGACTCTGGCTTATGCCATCACAGGAAGTGATTGAAGGCTTAACTCTTTCATTTTCGGTGCACTGCTTTAAAGCTGCTCTGACACCTGGCAGCTTAATCTGCTCTGTCTCTGCTCAGCTGAGCTCCTGACAGCTGTAATGCTTCAACCCAGGGAGTGGCTGCTAGAGACCTTGGAGAGACTCTAGTTCAGTGATTCTCCAAGGCTGCTTGCATCATAATTACCTGGTACACTTGTAAATAATGAACATTCTTGAGTCCCACCCTGAACCTACTGAACCAAAATACCTGAGGGTAGGGAGTGAGTTTACATTTGAAAAAGCTGTCTAGCCAGTTTTGTGTTACAGCTGCAATAATAGGAGTTGAAAGAAAGAACACAAGTATATATCTAATTAAGGTAATTAGAAGTCACTGGGGTCAGAATCAAGGCATCAGAATAGGGAGTAGTAAAAAGCACATTAAATTATATTCTATTACCAAGGACCTGTGTGACCTTAAGCAAGCCACTTCCTCTCCCTGGGCCTGAGTGGACTCACCTCTAAGACGAGAGTATGACAGTCTGACCTCCGATCTGCCCAATATCATTACACTTCATTGTAGATCTTGTATCCACATTGGCCATCCCAGGTTGAGGAATATTAACTAGCTGAGCAGAAATGGCTGTTTTCTCCATGTGGAAAGTAATTCTGGCCTATGTAGCATTATTGAAATTTTTGCTTCCTTCTAGTCTTTTGAAGGGAGTTTTAGGTAGAAGCCTCTTACCAAAGGTAGCCTCCTCGAGGTTGTCTATGGGCCACATGCTAGTTTACCCCTTGGACTCTCAGTGAGTGTGGGGGGGATGTGTGTGTTGGGATGAGGATAGGTATTAAGGATGTATAAGTCATGGTCTTGATAATCATGCTAATCAAACACGAAGCAGAGTTCTATAGTTAGAGCTTGGTTTTTATTCAGTTGAAGGTTTTGTTTTATTTTTGATTATTTTCTTTTACCTATTCTTTGCAAAATATCCAAAGAGGCTTCATTGTCAGGCAGTTAGGAAAATGAAGGCTATTTCTCGAACAGAGTTATTTTTCATTTGAGTGATTGCATTTCATAAAGTGAAAAGGACCTTCTAACAGCAGTGCATCTCATTCCTGAGAGCCTTCTTCTGTTAATTAGCATCTCGCTCATCAGTGGCATCCACAATAATTAAATTTTTTAAAATCTGCATTGGGTTGCTAATCAAGGATATGTTTACAGAAAATAAGGGCTTTGGAATTAAACATTGAAATTAAGCATTGCTTCTAATTAGGAGAGTGTAGGTAAAGTAATCTGGAGACAAAATTCTAAAATGAAAAAGTCTTAGAGGCTACCTGGTTTAGCTTCTAATCACAACTAGGTAGGCCTGGATGTTAGAGATTTTAGTCATTTCTTGGTTACATTTCCCAACCTGTGTAAGCCTCAGTTTCATCCTTAATAGGATGCAATTAATAATTCATATGTCACAAGGGTGTTGTAAGAATTGGAGTTAGCATTGTATACAAAGAGATTAGCACAGGGTATGGCTCATGGTAGTAGCCTGATAAACGCTGAATTCTGTTATTCATGATAAATTTAGAGTTGTTCTTCAGTCTTCACAAACGTTACTTAAGGAAGAACACATGGTTAAATGATTCTCCCAATCATTTTTGTCTACGGATTCTTCTAGAAATTCTGGCATTCAGATTTTCTGAAATAATCATCTTGGTATAGACAACTGAATAGAGTAAAGAAAACTGTCCATGTGAGAAGAGACATCTCAAGAATTTGTATGTACTTCGGCAGGAAGTTTATAAATGTTAAGATAGATTATGTCCATCTTTCTGATGACTGAATCAAAATGAAAGGAACTGAATTCTTATTACATGCACCAGGGAGATCATAGACTCTTAATGTCTCTTAAATCATGAGCAGCATAAGAATCTGATGGAACCACAAACCAGTCTCCCCAAAATGCCAGACATACACTCTTAAACATTTCTGCATCTAGTTTCAAAGAAGTTCTTGGACCCCATATGATTTTGTAACAATCCATGGAGCCCCCTGCTTTATAAGTAGTCCATTAAGAATTAACTGAGATTAATGAGGCTAGATCATCCTTAGATAATTTTCTCTTTTACCAAAAGAGGAGGTTTGAAATTTTAGAAATCAGAGATGACAATTTTAAAATTTCAGTTCATTGTCAAAATAACATTGCATCTGTTCAGCTAGATGAATGTTTCTACTATTCTGGTCACTAGACAAGATGGTTAGATCTGGCTGGTTATATTTGCATGCATCTGATAGGTGTTGGATAGGGAAGACAAGATTTTTAAGGAAAGTTTCCTTCTGAAAGCTCCCTGGAGCTAAAGCTTATATCCTACAATTATAAATAGCATGATCTTTTTTCACCACCTGTGTAACTACTTGCCTTCATAGGACCTTACTTCTACTCTGGACCTCTTCCCACCAATCTCAGCAATTCATGTTAGATGATCTATATAAGATGACACCTTCAGTTTCAAATTGGAGGATCCTTATAAGAGGAAAAGGCTAGAAAAAAAAATGATCTGATCTGAACCCTCTATTTTATAGATGATAAATTGAGCACTCAATTGGAAATTAATTTGCCTAAGGCCTCATAGCTAGTGGTATGCCTGGGACTTGAAGCCAGGGGTTCCTTGCACTTTTCACTGCTTAGATTATCTTTCCTTAAATTTGGTTTGGGGCTGCTGATGCTAGTCTTAGCTTGTGCCTGTAGACTTTGCTCTCCGTCCATCCACTCCCTGTTAAAACTGAACTCAGACTCTGAGCATGGCTTTTCTGCTGGACCCAAGTGCTTCAGATTTGCTTATTTCTGACTGACCGTCTGGATTTGCTCTTCCCTAATCAGATATCTTTCCAGCTCCTCCAAGTAGGTAGGCTTTGGTATGAGCCTCACTGGGCCTGTCTTGCTTAGCTGCTGTGGCCATCATAACTGAGATACCAGAGACCAAACCACAGCTCCACAGGTGGTCCCAGGGCTCCTGGAGTGATGCTGGGCTTTCTAGCCACTGTACATCTTTCCCAGCTATAGCCCAGGCCCAGGCGTTCTGTTCTTCTGCCACTGTGAACCTCATCTACTGATCATGACATGAGGGGACTGCTTTGTCTTCTCTGTAGAGAATATGGATGATGTTCTAGGATAACCTGCTTATTAGTAAGAATGATAGTAATCTGTAAGTTTAAACACTTCTTCTATCACTTAACCATAGCACCTGACTTAACATTTAAGGATTTCTCACCATACAACATCAGAAAGCAGAAATAAGGATGAATAAAAAGGTGTGGACATACAGTGTGAGACAGACTATTTTTCCTCTGTATTAAGTATTAGACTATTGAATAACTATTTTGAAGGGGCAATGTTGCTAAATCCCTTTTTGGTAGCATACACTAAAATAAATTCCAGGGGAATTTAGAAAATAAATATCATAAAGGAACCATAATAAAGACACATAAATGTGTCTTTATATAATTTGGGGTTGCAAGGATTTTCCTGAGCATAAAAAAAGGAAAAAGAAAGAACTTAGATACTGATAAATGTAACTATATACATAGTAACTTCATTAAATAAAAAATTACATGTAAATAAAATTAAAAAGTAAATGTCAACAAACCAAGCATTAGTAGCTTTCCTAACTAAGACCATAAAACAAAATCAAGGTTATAAACAGCAATCACAGAGATAAATGGCAAAAGAATGTAAAATATTGAGCTTCATTAGTAATGAAATAAAAGCATATAAAGATGAGATGCCATTTTCACCTATCAGAGTAGCAAACATTTTAAAAGATAATAAATATGGGTTTGATAAGGGTTTAGGAAACTGGCACTTCCACACACATATTGCTGATGGGAATATAAAATGGTACAGTCTTTCTAGACTAACTTGACAATATGTATCAAGATCATTAAAGCATGCATTCCCTTTGATGCCAAAATTTCAGTTATAAATGTTTATCTTAAGGAAATTATCAGAAACAGTAACTGGTATCAACGGACAGGGTGTTTAAGCATGAATGGCTTTAGTAAGATTTGCATTTATATAATGGCATACTACAAAAAAGATAAAAGTCCTGTTTTTAATTCTTATGTCCTCTGATGTGTTTTGTTAGCTCTAGGACTGGGCTTATATAACCTAAAAAGAAAAAGAATATTTTTTAAAACATGTCATTCCTAATACTACCCAGGAGACTATCTGGACAAAGTCTGTCCCGGTGGGAATAATCAGAAGTGAGAAGGCCTTAGAGCTGAGTGGGAGGTGGCCTGCAAAGAGGGCGTGAGTTTTTAAAGGTCAGGGAAGATTGATTCGGATGTGAGAAAGTGCTCTTAATATAGAGGGACTAAAAAAATTTACAAAATAGTGTGTGAATTAAGATCCCAATTTTGTAAGACAAGTGTGTGTATGAAACCTACCTTGAGATGTTAACTGGAAGAGAACTTACTATTTTTTTCTACTATCACCATGTATTCAGAAAAGAATATATGCTATTTAAAAAGAAGGAGAAACAGCTTTTCACAGGTGATTAGAAGCTTTCTGGGCCTTACTTTGCTTCCAGGGCTAGAGCGAAGATGCCGGCGGCCAGGGGTGCAGAGGCTGAGGTGCCTGTGTGGGTCTCTGTGCAGTCGTTATGCAGGTCAGCGCTCGTCTGGCGGGGGAAGGTATCAGAAGAGAAAGAAACAAGGGAGAACGCTTAAGGCGTGTGATCCTGTCCCTGGGGGTTAACCCTACCGGGGGCTGCATCTGCTCTGATCAGGAAGCCCGGCTGATTCGATTCCCTACTTCCTCTTCTGAACCACAGGCGGATGTTTGCCATCTGCTGATATTTTAGCTCCCTCTCCTCTATATGCAACTTGTCTATAATTCTGGCATCAGAATGCCTTTTCTGGGGATGAAGTCCTCCCACTGTAAATTTTTTTTTTACTCCTCTACTGAGATTCCCAAATAAAATGCTGTCTGTAAAAAAGGGACTGTTTCAGAATTGCTGTGAATCATGCTGGCCCATTAATCATCAGGTCCATTGTGTTTGGCCTGGCATATTTAGAAATTTTGCTTCATGCCCAATTCCCCATTGCCTTCAGATTGACATTTGACTGCCTCTTCAGCAAAAGGAAGTTGTGCTGAGTTTGGCCACTTGATCTACTTGTGCAAACCATGTTTAGTGTGTTTCACTTGCACTCACTGCTGATGTATTCTGATGGCCAGGAGTTAGTGTCATATTTGTACTTTGAAAATGGTGGGTTTTTCAAATGAAAGTGTGCTAGACAGAGATGGGGGCTCAAATTCTAAATCTGCCACTCAGTAGATGTGGCCCGTAGGCAAGTCACTTGGTTGTCCCTGTTTGTCAAGTGAGCTTCACATTTCTCGACTCATATTCTGAAGCTGAAATGAGATCCCGTCTGTGAAAGCAAATTTTCACACAATGGCATTGCACATAAGGAATTACCCAGGCTAATTTTAGCTTATTGAAGAGGTTGCTGAAATGAAGGAAAGAAACCAAAAAAGACTTCCAATTAGTCTTCCTTAAGAACCACAAGTGTTGTTGGTTGAACCAGAAGTTGGGCCAAAGGCTTGCTATCAAGACACTCACCCAGGCTCTTGCACTGTGATTTTTAGCTAGAGATTTCAATGTGTGGGAGGCAAGTGTAAAAAAATAATTTGTTCCATTATCACCTCCTTTGGCTTCCCACTTGGAGTCACTGAATATCTCAACTGATGGTGGCTCTGTTCCTCCGAGGGCTGCGGAAGCAAGTTTGCCCTTTTCACCTGTTGACGCAAGTAAGCCCCCAGAGATGACTGTGCTGAGGAAGAGGTTTGCGTAAGACAAAGGCTGTGTTACTGCAGCTGTCCCAAATAGAAGCCACCAGCTGTCTCTTCTATGGCTGGTGTACCTAAAGAGGGATCTTTACAAAGATGCAAATTCTTTCTCCTGCTTTGGAGCAGAGTGGCTCAGATAAGGGTCTCTCTATGAAATGGTGACTCTGAAATGGACAACAGGCCCTTTTTTTGAAAAGCTACTCTGGACACCCACAGAATCATTAGGAGCCGGGGGCTGTGCATGCAAGCAGGACACATGTCTGATAGACTCCTTTCAAAGGCATTAAGTTATCTCTGCTGTCAAGAGCCCCTGGGTAGAATGTCACCACCTCTTTGAGTAATTGAAGCTATCAGAATGAGAAGCAGGCCAGGGCTTCCAAGTTGAGACCTCAGCTTTACTGTCTTAACTAGAGTAGGTTGCAGAGACAGAGTTCTAGAACAGTGATCCTACATGAAGATCTTAGTTCTGACAATTGTGCTGAGATGCCATTAATTTGAATTTTACACACATTCCAAAGGCTAATTATTAGGGGGTTGACCCACAATCTAATTGGATCTTGACTTATTATTTTATTGAGATTAAGATCTACACGCTTTAGCTAGTTGGTTCTTCTCTGGATCAGAGGTTAAGTTTGAGACTTTACATTTTTTAATTAAAAGTGCCTCTCTGTGTTCTCAAAGCCCCCCAATGGCCCTTCATCATCATGCCCTTGAAGGGAAATCCAATAATTGCCCTTGGCAGTCTGACTCATGGAAGAGAAGGCACAGCCAAGCGTGGGCTGGAGATGCACTCTGAGCATATAACCTTCCTAAGCTTCTTATTTGGATGCTGAGAAGTTCACCTCAGGGGAAACTTAGGCTGTTATTTTCCTGTAGGTCGTCCGTTCTTAGGAGACATAGCTGATGCATGCTCCGTACTTTTATCATCCGCTAAAGGGCAAGTCAGACATTCTCCCTGCTATTAGAGGATCAACAAGTACCAGGGTGATAAAGCCCCCACAACCCTGAAATCTCCTTTAAGGCCGTTTTCAGGGAGGCATTACACAAGCCAAAGAGACATTTGGAGGCTCGGTCGTTGAATGACAAGTTGATGGCTTCTCGGGGCTGAGTTTAGAAATGACCGAGAGGCAACAGCATCTTGGCAGGTGTATCATTATCCCTGAGAGAGAAGACTTCCCAATACATACCCACCCTTCAGGTGAGTAACGTGCGAGTCTCCTCAACCGAGACAGGAAGCTTAAGCAAATCCATCTGACCCAAGGATCCTTTGGAAGGCGAACTGTGCTCTCCCACCAAAGCAGAGAGGGGCAGACAAGAGCAGCTTACGATTCGCTGGTCGGTGTAGTCCCCACTGCTGTACGAGGTGGCCAGCGTGGAGGAGCACTTCTCTGCGTACCAGGGGGACAGGCCTTGCTGCGAGGCGCTGCTGATGGAGATGGTGTAGATGCTGTCCGTGTACCCGTCGCAGTCACAGTTGTCTCCCTGACGCCCCCCGTTCCCGGAAGCCCAGACGAAGATAGAGCCCTTTCCTTGTCTCCCCTAAAGGAAAAGCCAAAATTTACCACATCTGTTATCATCTGCTGAGATCACTGTCATTGTCCAATAAAATCCTTGACAAGTATATAAATACATGCATGAAGTTCTAGGAGACAGGATTTTGTGATCTGTTTCGTCTCCAGGTCCTCCAGTAGGAGGACGCTCCGGAGACTGTGTGTTACAAGCCCCCTGTGGGCTCGGGCCTGCGGGTCCTCCTCCATCCTCCTCTCTGGGATGGCGCGGAGTGAGGACTTTGCTTTGCTTTATCTTTATTATGTGGATTCATAATCTGGCCTTTAGCACTCACTCTTTTTTTTTTTTTGACCATTCCCTTGGCTTATGTCACTCCATTAGAGTCTTTGAACTTCCTCTCTTCCTTTCTGCTTGAATCTTCTGGCTGACTGATAGCGTGACAAAATCAGGCATTATTCAGATCTGCTTTGCAGCTGCGTTAAAAGGGGACTCTTCAATTGAATGGAACTCGTCAACGCTACTCTTTCTATGCCTTTTCAATTTGTGCTCTCCAGAGTTTCTACTTTTGTTTCATCCTGTGCACAACAGGGCCTTAGAATCTTGGCAAGGATGCCCTCAACCCCAGTGTCAGAGCGACACAACCAAGGCGCAAGTGTTCACCAGGGATGTACAGAGAGGGAGGCGGCATGTTGCTAAATGGAAGGGTGCCTTTTCAGAGTATCTGAAAGAAGTCTGGGGGGTTCACCTAGTGTAGACGTTCAGAAGTGGCAGAAAAGGGAGAAAGGACCTATCCAGAGTATTTTTTAAAGTAAATATTCTAAGAGGAATGATTATCTGTTGAATGTCAGGCCCAAATGGGGAAAACATTAAGTTGCATCCCTCTGAAGAATGATTTGGCTCTCTAAATGCAGTTCAAATCATTGAGAGCGACAAGACATTCACAACCATTTCTTTGCACGTAAGCTAAGCGTTCTTCCCTTCTCTTCCTATTCCAGTGGTCAGGTTTCATTTCAGCTGGGTCTGTGTTAAGCATCTCACCTGTTTGACACCATATTCAAAAGCCTTCTGGGCTAGTCGGCCAGGCCCCTCCACAGTTTTCCCATCATCATTAGGGCCCCAGCTCGCACTGTAAATATCCACATGCCCAGGGTTAAATCCAATTGAGCTGGCTTCGATAGCATCGGTCACAATGCCATCTAGCATTCTTATGCCTGAACAGCAAAATAGACAAATACAAAATATGTTGATGTTAGTGTGTGCAGGCACGATGGCACAAGGCTCTTAATATTTTATTCTTCAGAGGACTCTCCAAAGAGTCAAAAAGATGGGAACCATTGTATATCCCAAATGCCTTTGACCCAGCTGCTAACAGCACCACAGGAAGATACAAGTCATTGCCTCCGGAGGCTTTCTTTATCTGCCCTTTAGAGGTAACTGTTTGTGCTATGCAGTGGGCATGGTTGTTGTTGATTATGAAAATGCCATGGGCATGTAGACACTGCTGTATTTAAAATGGGTAACCAACAAGGACCTACTCTGTAGCACAGGAAACTCTGCTCAGTGTTATGAGGCAGCCTGAATGGGAGGGGGTCTGGGGGAGAACGGATACATGTATATGTACGGTTGAGTCCCTTTGCTGTTCATCTGAATTGATCACAACATTGTTAATTGGCTATACCCCAATACAAAACGAAAAGTTTTTTTGAAAAGCTAAAATATAATCAGTAAGAATAAAGGCTATTTTTCCACTGGGGAAAAAAAAAAGTCTCCACTCCCTCTACTGACCTAATAACCTGAAAATGATGGGATAGTTTTCAGAGTCATCAAACAATCCTCTGTCAACATGCCTGCTCATGACTAGACCATGAATGGCTGCGGCCCAGCCAGCACTCTACAAAGGGCTCTGGACGGGAAACCATGCAGCTCGAGGAGACCTACCTACAAAAGGAGACTCACAAATAGGGAAAGAACTCTTGTTTCTAAGCACTGATTAAAAATAACCCAGAGGCCATTCTTTTATGTGTTTGCTAAGAAACGTTTGCAAAGGAACATGCTTCCTTTCCTTCTGAATAATTTCAAGGATGAAATCATTGCCATGGCTTTCACTCCTGAGGGGGAGTCGTTCTTCATCAGGAGAAGGCAGATGCAGTGGCTCTTTGTGCTTTCCAACAGGCTGTCACCCATCATCAGACTCATGGACGCAAGAGCCAGGAAGGCAAAAGCAGTTTAGACAGATATCGGCAGCTACCTGGTTATTGCTGGCTTCAGGCTAACGATGCGATGGAGTGCACAGCCTTAGGTTTTCACATTGCTGTTTACGATGGAGCATGGGTAAAGGAACGTGGAGCTGGTATGGCTAGTAGAAGTCATATTTATTTTTTTAAGAAAATTGTTTAAAATGCATTTGGGAAAAAAAAAACAATCCCAGCGTTACTATTTGCTAGCTCTGTGATCTTGGGCAAGCCACTTCTCTGTTCCTCAGTTTCTTCAGCTGTAAAATGGGTTTGATCACAGCTCATGTGCATTAAGGATATACTGTGTGCAGTTACCATTACACAGGCCTCAAATGTGTGAACTTATCTATCCTTTTGACAATCATTTGAGATGGATGCTGTAATTTTCCCCAGGGAGAAAGACCGAGGTCAAAGGGACAAGGACTTGCCCAAGGCCACACAGCTTGCAACTGGGAAGCTGGGACTTGGAGCCCAGAAATCTGGCACTCAGATCTATCCTGTTAACTTCCAGGATGTGGATCCTGTCTTGGGAGTTAAATGATGGACACACAGTAGGTGTGTTTTAGTTTCCTTGAGGATCTTGCTTCTGACTCCTCCTCTGTAAAATGAAAGGGTAAGATGATTCTCTCATAGACTATAGCTACTTTATTCATCATTCCTTAGAACGGGCTTTCTTTTCCTAGGTGATTATGTAATTTGTGCTCCTGCCTTTGTTTTCTGTAGATTAACGCATCACTTTGACAAAGCTGGCATCAAAGGAATCAGGAATGACCCCTAAAACCTAGGAGTATGTGCTGTGTTAGTGAGAGATGCATTCTGTATGCTAGGATGTATATTTATTTGATTCCTGGAAAGGATTACAAAACCACATTCAAGGTATGCTCACATAGAGCTTGAAGGAGTCTCACCATCATGGCCATGTTCTACGATGAATCTTTTTTGTTGTGGTTTTAGAAAACAAATTAAATGCAAAACTAATAGTGTGACCATGAGCTCCTGAGGAAGGGCTAGTGTGAAGAGGAGAGGCAAGTATTTTATTCTCTCTGATCTCAGAATTCCTATGGATTCCTGCAGATCCATAGGAATGTGGATGGCAGCAGTGTGTTCTCTCGTCTTCGCGGTGGTGTCAGCCAACTGACACAGCAGCAGGAGGTTGGGGACTGAAGGGGGAATGAAGTACTCCTTGCAGTATCCTCCCTGCCTCAAAGCAGCTCTGCCGTTGTACTCCCGGCCCCAGGTCTTGTCCTGTGGCTGTCTCGCGTGGCCACAGCTTTCTCTTTCCAGTTTCCATGACTACTTGCTCCCCTCGCTCCACTAGGTCTGCAGGTGATAACATCTGCTTACAATAGTCACTTGTTGATCCCCTTTAACTCTTGTAAATAGTTCCTTTATCAAATTGTGCTGATGGAACTTGCCATATGCTTACCCATAAAGACATTGAAACAACCAGAGATTCTAAAGTCTTGCTACTACAGATAACCTTTGTCTTCTTTCTGTAATACATATGCATTCTTTTATTTTTTGACTGTTCTTTGCTGTGAACTGAAGCACTACAGAACTGAGAGGCAGGGAAAGTCTTTGCCTAAATTTACCTTTTCCTTCTGTTCCCTTAGTGAGCACTCAATAACAAGCCCTTCTAAATCAGAACACAGAGAAAATTAGATTTGCTTTGAAATCTATTCAACATTTCCATCCCCCACCCCCACCCCCAACAGAGATGTATGGACTTTATTCAGGTATCATTTTCCGAGAACCCATATCCATTGATTTGCATATTTCAAATCACACTCAAGTTCTGTAACAAATTTTGCATGGGATTCACTTCTGGTTGTTGAAAAGTCCCCTCCGCCCACCCCATTTACACCAGTTAACACAAGACTCAAAGTGCAAATCCATGGGAACAACCCTCTGCTTTACCTCCAACTTTGGAATTGTATGCAACTCCGACCCCACACTTGTGATTATTTGCTTGCATTGCAATTTCTCCTGCACATCTGGTCCCATGTCTGAGGATGATAAAATAGAATTTATAAAATGTAAATGAAGGCAAACATTGGTTTTGCATACAAATCGACGGTCCATGGATATACTAACTTTTGTCAGCCTACTTGCTGATTTTTATCCCAGGTGACGTGTAGATAGGTCAAGGAAACAAGTAGTGGAGCCCAAGTATATACGTTTAAATTCTAGCTTCTGCCACTAACTAGTGATATGACCTTGGGGAAGTGACTGGTCCTCCAGAAGTTGTGGCATCCCATGAAATACTAAGTATGCAAAACACTTAGAACAGTGGCTGGTATACAGAAAGAACCAGGAAGTGTTAGCTATTAATACTTACTATGAGCAGCTCTGGCACTTTCAGAAACCACCTGAAAGAAATGGTTTTGGTTCCATGCATTTTGGTGTTGAAGTGACCCCTTCCCTCCCTCCTCACTAGTGGCTTCCTTGGATTAGGTTAACCTGGACCAGTCTTAGGGGGATATGTAGACAGAGTCCCCTCTCAAGCCCTCCTCTCCTTCTCTAGCCTACACCAGACTAAAACATCCGAAGGTTTCCTGATCTCAAGAGGATTTTGAAAATTTTAACAAGGCACTCCAGGTGATTTGGGATGCCAAGGTGCTCCTGCAACTCTGATTGGGACCAGAAGCCTGAACAAGACTAGTTTTGCAACCAGACGATGAGCGTAATTTACGACTTCAGAGCATTTGGGAGGAAAAGAAAATCCATCTCTTAAACAGACCAAAGTCTACCATTAAAGTATCAATTCTGAAATTCTGGAGATAGTGATTATCTTTTCAAGTCACCTTCCTGACCTCAGGAGGATCAATAAATTGAGGGAACTTTAATGTGAACTTGGTTTCTTCATGACTTTATTCCATTTTGAAAGCTCCCAGGAGCAGCATGAAGGCTGTGGACACCTTTGGAGGAGCCGCTGACCATGTAGGCTGATGTAGAGGTAAAAAGAGCAAGGGTTAGGTCTGAGCAAATATCAGCTGGGTCCTTCTGATTACTACTTTACTGGAAATCTATTAATTTAGGCCAGAATGAAATATAAAAATTCTTAATTGACTGGTCTTTTAAAATAAACCTGTTTCACTTTTATTTTTAACCTAAAATACCAAAGATGATTTCCTGGTCTCCTTCCACTAAATGATGGCCTCCTTTATGTTAATACTGGGTAGGAGTCCTAAGTCAGAACAGTGTAATTCATAGTCTTCCCTAATGTAGCAGGCACCGACTTCTTTTTGGTCTTCTAGCATTTTCCCATTTGGGGAAGTAACCCTCAGCCACTCCTTGTGAACCTCTATCATGAGACTTGTCCTCCCAGACAGCTTTCAAGAACTGATGCTTGAAGTTTCATGTGAGCCTTGTGGATCTTGCTATGAGGCGTTCTGTGTTGAGAAGCTAACTGGAGGTGAGCAGTGCTAGGAGATGGAGATAGAGTAATTGGTGTCCTAAAGGCTTATTATTTGAGTTTCTGGATCTTGCCATGCCTGAAGCTGATCATCTCTTGGGTAAAAAATATTTTGAAATCTCCATTTTACTTAATTTTCAAGTTAGGATTCTCTCACTTGCAACTGAAGCTGTTCCGACCAATACATCCATTCTCTGCAAAATACGGGCCTATTGAACATGAAGAAGGCACCTTATGCTTCTTTGGCAGCCTAGCCCTCTTTGCCTTTGTAGAAGGGAAAATTCAGTTGCCATCCTCTGAGAAATATGCTACCAGAAGTACCACCACCTGAATTTCTGTTCATGCAAAATGGAAGACAGGGCCTAAGATAGCAAAATCTCCAGGTGGGTAGATAGAGCTTACGGAATCAATCTGTGAGCAAACATCTCCAGCACTATACCTCTGTCCTAAAAATGATGCAATGTGACACTTCCTATTATTTATCTCTCTTTACATACTATGGACTATTTTCCTTAAAAAATGTAGGATCATGTACAAATAGGAATTGATATCTTTTCCTCCTCTTATCCCCACTTCTCACCTCCATACCTTGAGAAAAAGAAGACTTTATCAAAGTGCTTCAATGTCATTCTTTTGAGACCTATAGCTTTCTTCCCTTAAATCAACCTCTGGGGTAAAAGCACCCTCTATTATCCTAGAACAATGGTTGTAACTGGCATTTAAACAAATTGAGTTTTAAAAAATTATTTCAGGAGGTAATTTAAAGACTACCATGGCACCTGTTAAAACATCCTTGCCATACATGTTATATAGGTAGAAAAATAAGCTGTCATTTTTGTTGAAATATTGATTACAAATTCATGCTAGATTACTATTAAGAGTTACCTGCACTTTTAAGATTTTGTCATTTAGTGATGCCCCTCTTGATTTGCAGAGGAGAATTCAATGCAGCTTTTATTAACTTCATTTACATAGTAATAAAGAATAGCAGCAACACAGATAGTTTGGAGAGATAAAGCCCTTGGAACTGGGAGATAATAGGTCTCTAACAGCTATGAAGGCCAAGACAAAATGGGGCGATTCATTTTCTAAACCTAAGGGATTTATTTCTGACACTATGCTGGAAGGGTAACTAACTCTATTTTTTATTATGCCTTTTGATAAATGATGGGGATGTTAGTATATTGGTTGATAATCAAGAGGACCCTGAGAGATAGTTGCTTTTTGTGTAATTTTCAAACAGCAGATTCTGAATTGGCTCAGAAAATTGACTTGTCTTTGCTTCTGCTCTTATCAGATGGTATTATTCTTGTCATGCTTTTTTCCCTCACTGAAAGGAGTTCTACCTTAGTTGCTAAATGAGAAGGCTTAATCATCATTATCATAGTACATGTTTAACTTGTTCTATGTACCAGACACTATCCAAGTCAATCATATATATAAACCTGTTTAATCCCCACAAATCCCCAATGAAATAGGTACCACCATTATCTCTGGTTGCTGTTCAGTTGCTCAGTCATGTCTGACTCTTTGCAACCCCATGGACTGCAGCACATCAGGCTTCCCTGTCCTTTACCATCTCCCAGAGTTTGCTCAAACTCAGGTCCATTGAGTCTATGATGCCATCCAACCATCTCGTCCTCTGTCATCCCCTTCTCCTCCTGCCTTCAGTCTTTCCCAGCATCAGAGTCTTTTCTAATGTGTCAGCTCTTTGTGTCAGGTGGCCAAAAGTATTAGAACTTCAGCATCAGTCCTTCTAGTGAATATTAAGAATTGATTTCCTTTAGTATTGAGTGGTTTGATCTCTTTGCAGCTCAAGAGTCTTCTCCAACATCACAGTTCAAAAGCATCAATTCTTTGGTGCTCAGCCTTATGATCCCACTCTCACAGCCATACATGATCAATGGAAAAACCGTAGCTTTGACTATACAGACCTTTGTCAGCAAAGTAGTGTCCCTGCCTTTTAATAAGCTGTCTAGCTTGGTCATAGCTTTTCTTCCAAGGAGCAAGTGCGTTTTAATATTGTGGCTGCAGTCACCATCTGGAGTGAATTTGGAGCCCAGGAAAATGAAAAAGTCTTTCACAGTAGATGACAAAACTAGTCACAAAGAGGTTAAATAACTTGCTCACAGTCACTCAGCTCTTAAGTGAAAGATTTAAGAATTGATCTAAGTCTAACTGCAAAGTCTATGTTCTTAAGCGTTGGGCTATGCTACCCTAACTCTATACTGTGTGCACGGTCCGTGGTCTGCTATGCTCTGGAAGCTCACAGTTTTCAGGCACAAATGAAATAAAGTTGTATAAGCTGCTACCTTGGGGCCTTTGAAACTCTGTGAATTGGCTGTCTTCAGTACCATGAGTTGTAAGTCCCTTTTGTTTGGCAGGGGGGAAAGGACACCTGAGTTCCCCTTTTCACAAGTGCAAAACTCCAAGAATATAATTTCATCAGGTATTCACCTATCATGTGTCTGCCACACAAGTCAGCGCCCACCCTGGATCCTGGACCAGACCCAAGGCACACTGCCTAGGAAGGAGGCTGGGCTGACACCTCCAGCTAACAGTCTCCTCAGCTGAAACCATGTTGGGGGGAGCAGATTTCCCTCCTGGTCTTGACCAAGGGAGTGGAATGAGAGTTGCCACTTCTAGTTCATTCTAGGAAGGGTGCCCTTTTCTTCCCAGCACTTACTGCCCATTTCCTTAGGTAGTTTCTTTTAGGAGTGTGGGTAAACAGGGACCTTGTCACCTTTTTTGGAGACACACACACAAAAAAAATAGAGGTAGAGTGAGGTGAGTGACTTCCTCAAAGCCATCCTCCTTTCTGGTAATTGGCAAAGCTCTCATTACCAGCCAGGCTAACCTTGCAATATCCTGCTGTAAAAGGATAGATGTTCCTCCTGGTCCCACACTGCCCTCTCTCAGAAATACAGCTGAACATTTGTCTGGGGGGGGTCCTGCTCTAAGTTTCTGAGATATCCCACTTTCCTCCAAGGGGGTCCCCTTCATGGTTCCTTTTGTGTGGTTACTGTAATAGTTTAACCTCTAGGGCCACCTGCTGTTAACCCCTTTAAAAGATAAATGCTAGAAGAAATAAATGGTACCTCCCCAAGCCTCTCTTTCCCTCTGAGGGAAGAAATATACACCCAGAAGCTGAAGCCAAGTCCTTGAGCTCCAGACTCCCTTCCTGGGGTTTGTTAGCCTTCTGGAGGAGGACAGTCCAGTGTAACAGCTTTAGGTCAATAGTACCGCACCAGCCACACGGGAATTCTGAGATAATAAGGGAGAAACTGGGAGGGAAAGTGAAAGTGAGAAAGAACGAGAACTGATGGACCCAAGTTGGATACTAATCCAAGAGGGAGGAAGAAAGGAAAGGGAAGTACATTATATGACAGCCACAAAGAGCTTTTCCCTGCTTCCTCTTTCCATCCCCCCTTGTAGCAATGCTCATTTTGCCTTGACTTTCATCTCTTTTGGTGTATGTTTCTTTTGGGTGAAATAAATGAAGAGGAACGAGTGAAATATCTCCTTCAAGTCTGTGAGAGATGTCTTTATGCACAAAGATGAGTTTTCCTGTGGGCATGGACATGGGGCTGTGTGCCTAGAGGGTGAAGTTCCTTTGGAGCTAACAAAAAAGGTTAAGATGTCTCTTGCCTTTGGGTTTTCATTTGCCTCATTGCTTTGCCAAGTCTGGCTCTTAGTCTCTCTCATCACCCTGTGGATACTATGGAGCGTTTGCTTAGGAGTCAGAAGATGTCCTTTGCCTCTTCCTTTTAGCATTAAAATACCCAGAAGAAACTCTGGAACAGACTAATTAGCCCAATGCCCTGGAGACTGTTGGATCTGAGAGCCAAGCCTTATGGTATATTTCTCTTGTCTGGTGTCTTCTGAGGGAACTAGTGAGTATGGTTGTGACCACCATAGGAAGTCGTAGGGATTTGTTATTTTGGCCATCTGTATTTCTCTTTGTGGATAGCAACAAGCGTGTTGCTAATAGTGAAAGATTCATAGAGGAACTAGGTGCAACGATAATGGAATGAAGATGTTTATTCTTTATGCTTTGGACTGCAAGCAAATCAAACCAATCACTCCTAAAGGAAATCAGCCCTGAGTATTCATCGGAAGAACTGTTGCTGAAGCTGAGGCTCGAATAAATACTTTGCCACCTTTGGAAAGCTGACTTGTTGGAAAAGACCCTAATGCTGATGAAGACTGAAGGCAAAAGGAGAAAGGGGCAGCAGAGGATGAGATGGTTAGATAGCATCATCAGCTCAATGGATGTGAGTCTTAGCAAGCTTTGGGAGATGGTGAAAGACAGGGGAGTCTGGTGTGCTGCAGTCCATGGGATCTCAAAGAGTTGGACATGATTGAGCAACTGAACAACAACAAATGTTCCAAATATTTCTTCTAAAGCCATAGCTATTCAGTAACATTTTGAGGGGAACATTTCATATTATAAGAAGAAAGTTTAATTGAAATATAGTCCTGTAAGCCAAAAGGAATATAAAAATAGAAGCTTCTGTTTCCTGTTTTAAAAGCAACAAAATGTTGTAGTATGGATGGTGTACATGAGCATTTTCTGAGAGCAAAAATGTGGATCATATTTATAGTGTAATTTTTTCAAATAAGATGAAAGCATTTTAAAGCACTTACCCCCACCCCCAAATCCACATTTACTTACTTGTTCTCATTTGTAGGATCATATCGGGGAAATGGATCATGGTCATTATCGTTAAAATCATAGCTGGCCTCTGGATCCTAAAGAGAAAGCAAAAATAACACTGTAGCATGCAAGAAAAAAAAAAAAAGCAGTGCTTTCCAAGTCTTCTTCAGTTCAGTTCAGTTCAGTCTCTCTGTCATGTCTGACTCTTCGCGACCCCATGAACCGCAGCATGCCAGGCATCCTTGTCCATCACCAGCTCCCGGAGTTTACCCAAACTCATGTCCATCAAGTCGGTGATGCCATCCAGCCATCTCATCCTCTGTTGTCCCCTTCTCCTCCTGCCCTCAATCTTTCCCAGCATCAGGGTCTTTTCAAATGAGTCATCTCTTTGGATTGGGTGTCTAGAGTATTGGATTTTCAGCTTCAACATCAGTCCTTCTACCTCTGTCCTATTCCCATCCTGGCTGATGGCTTGAGAGTCTGCAGTTTAGAATTTCTGGCCCCATTGCTGATCATTCATCATAGCCAGGCAGAGATGATGTGCTCAGAGGAGTGAGCCAACAATTCTCAGTGAATGTTTCCAAACCTCTAGAATCTCATAGGCTATTAGAACAGGAGGAGTCAGAGTTTACTTAGCTCAAACATGTCATTTTCCAAATGAGAAAATTGAGGTCCAGAGAAGTGAAATGGTTCAACTGGGCTGTAGAGCTAGTTAGTAACACTTTGACACTCATCTTTGCTAAGGATACAGGTGCAAAGAGCTGGCTGTGGGGTGGGGCTCAGGTCTACAGTGAGCTCCTTCAGCCACTCCAGTTATACTAAATAGACTTAAAACAGACTGCTGTTTTCTGTATTTCTCTGCTGCTGCTTAGTCACTTTGTCATGTCCGACTCTTTGTGACCCCATGGACCCCTGCCAGGCTCCTCTGTCCATGGGATTCTCCAGGCAAGAATACTGGAGTGGACTGCCATTCCCTTCTCCAATAAAGTAGGCATTGTGCCAAAGAATTGATGCTCTTGAATTGTGGTGCTGGAGAAGACTCTTAAGAGTCCCTTGGACTGCAAAGAGATCAAACCGCCTTTTAATAATTGTGTCACCACTCCTGCTGTTCTTTATGTTTCTCTGTCTTCATAATTTCTAATCTTCTCATCTCTTCTTTTCCTCCCCATTTCCTTTGCTCTTTTGCTTTGGAATATTGGTTCAGCAGAAAGGCTGGGATAAAGACGGGGTAGTATTCAAGATAAAACATGGATCTTTAAATCAAGACTTGAAATATTTTTAATTCATTAGTTTGCCTGTGCTGGGTCTTAGGTGTGGCTCATTGATCTTCGATCTCTGTTGTGGCATATGAGATTCTTTAACTGTGGCCTGTGGAATATTCAGTTGCAGCGTATGAACTCTTAGTTGTGGCATGTGGGATCTATTAATAGTTTCTTGACCAGGGATCCAACCCAGCCCCCTGCTTTGGGAGCATGGAGTCTTATCCACTGGACCACCAGGGATGTCCCCTAAAGGCCTAAAATATTATGAAGAACTTCATAAACAAGTAAATAATTTACTTCCCATTTTTTGGTAAACTTTTCTCAGCTTGTCATTTTCCACTATGAAGTACATGCTTTGATTTGCATGGATGGAGTCACATTCATATAACTTCCCAACGTGAGAGCTATTGACCCACAGGGAATGTGAGGAGGATGACTATGAAAATGATCTCAGACATGAGGCTTGGTCTGATTACTTTCATGTCCCCCAGTACTGAGTGGCATAGAATTTGAAAGGCTTTTTAATAATTTAGCCAGTGTAAGTGCTTCCCCCAACCCCAACACACATAACTTTTGTACAGTCCTTGGCTTCAATGAATTCTTTCAATGTCTAATGATACAAAAAATAAAAGAAAGAAATTTGTGTGCACTGGCAGAGGGGTGAGCGAGGTAGCCAAACTTGGCCCATCAGTCCCAGGGCTCACTCAGAGTACCTCCTGCTTGAGGGAAGTGAAGCCCTAACTGTATGTCTGTGTAGATAGCTCCCTAAGCTGCAGGAATAGGAGGGCTTAGACTCACATAGTTGGCATAGATGTCTGTGTGATTCCACTCCAAGCCATCATCCAGTACAGTGATAACAATGCCTTTGCCTGTGATGCCTTTTTGCCAAACAGGTATCACGTGGAGATCCAGCTTGGGCAGAGTTGCAGTCATCCTTGTATCTTGCTGGTAAAGAAGAACAAAGAAGCATTGGTAAAATCATAATTTGTTTGCTGCACAATGAGAACTGAAACTCCAGTCTTGAGACGCATCTTTCTTTTTCCTGGGGTCATTCTATTCTTCAGAAGCAGGCAATTAGGTGAAATAAAAGACAAAGTTGAGGGTAGGATCAAGTGAATCATCATAGTTGTGCTCTTTTTCCAGTTGTTCCAGTGGAAAATCACTCGAAAAGATGAATCACCCTGTGCCCTTTGTCTTTGAGCTGTGTGGCTTTGAAGAAGTTTATCCCTAAGTTGCTTTCATTTATAATTACATGCTCAAGCTTTTCATCTACCAAAGCTTTATTTGCTGCCCCACGTTTCCTTCTCCCCCAGATCCTAAACCTCCATTGTCATAATGAACTTACTTTATTTTGTCTGGTTCACAGTTACTCGTGGATTTTTTAAATAACTTTTCTAAAAGAAAAAGCAGAACCTGGAATGCCCACGAGGCTGTGGTCTTACTAGGACTTGGAATTGAACTGCCTGTTTCCAAGTATGAATGATTTAGAGAGTCAGTATCTGTGAGAGGTGATTTAGGATCTTTTTTTTTTTTTCGGGTAACTTTTCTGAGAGTTACAGTATGTTGGGCTGTAGGGAAGAGAAATTGGACAGCAAAGGAATACAGATATGAGCACATCCCCAAGCACTCAAGAGAGATGCATCAGAAGAGAGCCAGGTTTTTAGTGAAGGGATCAACAGGAAACTTACAAACGACAACAGTCGAAAGTATCAATGAATGCATTGCCCCTGGCTGATGCCCTTCAGAAAGAGAAGGAGCAAAACCAGAATTCTGTAGGCCAACATGAAGCTGAATCCCAGGAGGCTGGAACTGCACAGTGATTGTTGGCCAAAGCCAGAAAAGGGCTCGCTGTTACTGAGAGGAGCAATCGGAGACTGTGGCTGTTAAGAGTATGGCCTCTGGAACTATGAACTATGGCCCCACCACAACAATCACGTGACTTTAGGCAAGTTATTCAACTTCCCATTGTCTCTGTTTCTTCATCTGTTAAAAGGGAATACTTATTATGTGCACAACAAAATGTTGCGTAGGCACTAAAGGAGCTAATTAATGTCACACAGCTAGGATGGCATGGCTATTTGGCACATGGCAGATGCACAGGTGTTAATGAGTGTCTTCCGCAGCAAGCAAGTATCGCTCAGGTTAGAAAAGTTTCAAGAGGAGTTGATCTCCTTTCCCGTCCGTTCCGCAACAAGGATGTCTAGGCCTCAGCTTATGGTTCTCATGGAATCTTATCTTTTACAGTATTCTCAACAATAAGGGCGTCTATTCACATGTGTTACTACAGAAGAGACTTAATGTGAAAACAGAAGGGAGAGCACTCTGCAGGCAGGCAGGCAGGCATGCAGGCAGGAGCAGGTACAGTTTCTCCACTCATGACCCACATTCCAGTTAGGATTTGGTAACTGTCTTAAAGATAGACTAAACGTGTGTTAGTTGCTCAGTTGTGTCTGACTCTCTGCGACCCCACGGACTATAGCTTGCCAGGCTTCTCTGTCCATGGGATTCTCCCGGCAAGAATACTGGAGTGTGTTGCCATTTCCTTCTCCAGGGGATCTTCCTGACCCAGGGATCGAACACGCCTGCATTGCAGGCAGATTCTTTACCATCTGAGCCACCAGGGAAGCCCCTTAAAGGTAGAACTGATTTGCAAGTCTAGACATTCACAGATAGATGCCTTTTGTCTTTCCTCATGTTCCTTCCTTTAGCCTAGTTCAGAAATTCTCACCTGGGAGCATGTAAGAATTGTCATTCAGGGCTATATGTACTGAATCACATTCACTGTCCTCTTTCAGTGATTTAAAGAGTTCTCAGGAGTAACTTTGAGCAGGTCTGATTTTTGCTATGAATATTGTTTTGCAACCCTACCTTGCAAGACCCAATTCCTCTTGTAGAATATAAAGATCCATGTTTTCAGATGTTCTCACACACCCAAACAGAAGATTCAGATCATGGAAGGTCCCATTCACTCTGATCTCCAGGTACCACTGCCCTGTACTGAATTATCTGTTACTTAAAAATATCTATTGTTCAGAGATAACAAGTAAACCAGGGCCTACACAATCCTCATATAGGTACTTACCAAGTACCACTGCTGATTCCACATCGGATCGTTGAAGAGGTCTAGTGCTGAGTCTCTCAGAACCGAACGTTTACTTCTCTCTTTTTCATACTGTTGTTCTGCCCATATCACCTACCAGGAGTTTTATAGCAAGAAAATCAACAGTTAAACAGCCACCTCTGGTGTAATCATCTTCCCTCTAACTAGCTCTAGTATTCCCTCCATCAGTGTTTTCACCTGACTACAGATCACACTGGCAGCTCAATGAGAATAAGGGCTTGCCTGCTGGGGAGATGACCATTTCCTCTATTATGGAAAAACGTGCCTTTACGAGAAGGAGGAGGAGTCAGTGAAGTGATGGTTCCCTCAAATTATTGACACCGTGATTCCAGTGGAAGTAAAAGTTCAGCCTGCTTTCATCAGCTAATGGACCATAATACCCATTTTTATATTGAGGTTCCAAGGTTCTGTAGCTGAAAATTTGTCCATTTGCACGGAATGAGTCAACAAGCTAAGAGATCTCAGAGACTGCTGTTATGTTGCTCTTACAGCTTAATTTCTTTTTCTTCAGTCACAAAAATAGAAATTGCAGATGTGACAAAAGACAGGAAAGGTGCTGTGTCTTTGCTGATTCAAAATTCTGGCTCTCCTGTGCTACAACCTTCTGCTTAAGAATATTTAATATGAGAAATAGATCTGGGATGATGAATGAGCCCCACTGACCATGCACCCTTATCATTAATTTTGTTTCATGTATTATGCAAGGAGATCTGACAATACAAAAATTACCTTTCCAACGTTTATAGCATAATCCTATTATACTTGAGGCCCCAAGAGGGTGAGGGGCTGCCTTGTGGCTATATTCATTATGAGATACTACTGTGCTGATTCTGCTGAGCAACATGACTGTTTCCTATCTAAAACATATCCACTCTTTCGTACACATGATGATAGTCTAGTGTATGATAGGATATTGCTAACGTGAGATACTAATGAGTCAGATCCAAAAATAAAAACTGAAAAATAATTTGCAGCTAAAGGATAAAACCATCCAGTAAGACCATCTGAATGTCTAATTAGAAAACATACTGCAAACCTATTATAAACATTGGGAGGGACTTGAGGGTTGGAAATTAGTCACTATAATTTATTTTTAAAGTGCCTGTATTTTCAAGCTTAATTGTTTTGGATTAAAAATACCTCAATGCTTGGAATATACTGCCTGCCATCTGAGTTGGTCTTTGGAAGCTGGCTGCTAGGGAGCTAGTACTAATCTTTGAGGGAGAGAGTCATTTATAGTTAGAGATTTCATTAACAGACTTACAGATAGCATACTGGTGCACTTCAGAGTGCTAATTTGGAAGAATATTATCCCTATCAAAAACAATAAAATGAAAATCAAGAGCATTTTTTAAAAAGTGGAATAAAAGAAGAGGCACTCTGCCATCTGATCAGGTAAACAACCAATTGGTGGAAACAGAGTTATGATTAATGTTATTAACTCAAAACCCCATATTAGTCTCTGTAAGAGCAGACCAAATGGAACAGAGCAAATTGGTAGCATCCTTCTATTGTATATATAGTATCATGTACTTAATGATAAATAATCCTTTTCGGATTTAATGCCCTTTGAAAAGGGCATTAAAAAACATCTAGTCCAACCTTCCACTTCAAGCTTCAGTTGGTTCTGGAATTTTTCCTAAAATTAAATTATTCTGGGGATAACTTTCATAGGATTATATAGACTCCTTTCTAATGAAGTTATGTTGGAGAGTAAATTCTGAGCTCTTCTTCACTATGTTTTGAGATTTCTCCCTCAAGTCAATTACTAAGGAATTACAAGTCAATTATCTAAGGAATAGAACTGGGCCATCTGTTCATTTTAGTGAGATACTTTGAATAAGAACAGTTAGGTCTGCTTCACTCTATCCAGTTTTCTCCTGTGACAATGAGAAGGGAGATCAGTTTGACTTCCTTGTACATTAATGTCAGGCATGCGTTTAGGCAGACAAGGAAATAGTTCTCTTATTTTTTTGCCCAAAGACTAAGCCTAGCTAGAGTACTGTAAGGTGTCCTACTTTCAGAGCCCATATACAATTAGCCATCTGCCTTGGACAGTGAAGGGAAGATTTTATTGGACAAGAAACTTTTAAAGTGATATTAAGGGCCTCTGCTTAGGTCTGTCACTTGTAGCCATTTACTTGAGTAAAAGCCATCATTGGTTGGTTATGAGCTGTGGGTTGCTGTCCGTGGTCCTGACACAACGTTCTTGGTCTGGGTTTGGTTGCTGCTTTCTTGTTGGAACACTGGTAACCCAGGCTCAGTCATTTCCTACTCTCATAATTTGTCTTCTTTTTCTTCTTCTTTTAAAAATTCTATCAGATGCATAACAAAGTAGCAAATTATTTTACAGCGATTGTGAATTCCATGAACTGTCAACAATTTTAGCCCTGTTCTGTTACTTTTACTTTATGAAAGTTGAAAGTGTATGTTTTATCTCTCACAAAGCTTTCATAATTCTTGAGAATTTCCTAGACAACAGAAATCATGTAGGCAGATATAAGGATTCCCAGGATAAATTTTCATCAGTATGGCATATTCTTGAGAAAAGGCAACATTGTGTATATAACAGTACTTCAAATTTTTATTTTATATCAGCATTTCTATTGATGTTTATCACCTCAAAAACAGACTTCAAAAAGACCCTAAGGGATGGGATGGGGAGGGAGGTGGGGAGGGGTTCAGGATGGGGAACACATGTACACCTGTGGCTGAGTCATGTCAATGTATGGCAAAAACCACTACAATATTGTAATTAGCCTCCAATTAAAATAAGTAAGTTAATTTAAAAAATCAAAAGGTACATTAGATATACATGAAATTGGCCCCACACTTTACCTGTATTCATTCTAGACTTTTCCTGATGGTACCTGATCATTGAATATGTATACAAACCAGAATAAAAGGAGATCAAATACTCTGGGTCAGGTAATACAATACTTATGGAAACATTTGCCTCCTAAAGAGATGGATTTAAAACTCTCTCAAAAACACTAGTTCCCTATATAACCAAATTAGATAGAAACATCAGAATGTATTTTCAGATAACACAGAAATGTTATTAAGAAGAGAGTTTCTGTATTATATTTGTTTGTCATCATTACATTGGATATCAAAATGCATGCACAGAGATAGCCATATAATAAAAGGCTGTTGATTGATTGTATTGTCAAACAGTTCATTAGTGCTGCCACTTGATTCTCAGTATTCGTTTCATGCTCTTAGACTGAATTTGTGAGCTGGTATTATATAGTTCATGTGTGTGTGTGGGTATACACACATATAATGTAGTCAACCAATTAGATTCAGTTATTATTATGTGCATTTATAACCCCATGGAAATGATAAGAAACACTACAGATAAATAATTGTGAAAACAAGAAAAAAGAATATTTGCTTTTGTTCTTGTTAGCAAGCACAAAGAAAGCAGATGAGTCAGGTTACTGGTCTGAAGACAAATGCACAACACTTACACGATCATCATCAGACAATCTCTTAGTGATGTGAAGGGCACTCCTTCGAGACCTCCGAGGATGGTTTCTGTGTTTGAATAAGTAGTGATTTTCAAGTGATCCAATCTATAAAAGAAAAAATTAAAATAAAAATCCTCTTTCCAAAAAATAAATGTGTATAGGTCAGGTTGAAATCCAGCTAACTTGCAAACAGGCAATTTTTATTAAGTCCACTTCTTGTACTTGAAGGTAACCTTTTTCTTGATGAGGAAGACACTATTAGAAGCCTTCCCTTTCTTCTTAGTCTGTTCAGTGAGATGCGCTTCCCAATATTATCACTTGGGGTTACGGCATTCTTAAGGGCCAATGATGCTTCTGTCTTTTGTATTTCAGAGAAACCACATTTTCTTTTTAGGTGATGTTATTGTGTAGATAGACATTTCTAAAAAATATATTCACTTTATGAAATGTATCCTGTCAGAGAACGATAATGTGTAGAAAGCAGGCAAATTCTTTGCTACTATACTTGTGTAGTGCCACACTCAGCTAGAACAATTTGTTGTTATAAAATACAGCGATTGAATCCATAGTGATAATTGTTATAAGCTACTAGTAATGACTACTTGACTTTCCAGTAGTTCAAAGCTTTGAGGAAGAAGCCAGCATGCTACATTTAGGACAGGTATTCCACCTCAGAATGTGTAAATTTCTCTAGATGACTATCAATACATTTGGTATCAGTACAACCGGTCCATTTAGAGCTAAGTTCATTATTCTTTTAAGGTAATTTCCCTTTATTCCAAATAGTACTTAATTTGAACCTACTAAATTCTGTAGATGCCCTGTATTTTTTTAATTGAGACAAGCAATTGACAATGGGTTATTTCAGAAGAATTCCTTTCTTTAAATTGATGTTTCTCATCACCTAGAGACTTTTTTCATAGAGATGCTTAGGTCCTGCTCCAAGCCTGAACCTCTGGGAGTGAATCTGCTATAAGCTTTATGTGGAATTGGGGAGAGAGAATAGTAGCCTTAAGAAAAGATCACCAGTGCTTAGCTCTGTTTCTTCTATCAATTGGTTTTGCCTCTTGTCACCCCCTCCCCATCCTAGCTTTATCTTGAGGCCTTAAGAAGTTCAAGATGGTGATGCATCTAAGTGGAAACAAAGGAAGAAATAAACGGAACCAGGAAAGCACCATCAATCTTTCATAAGGAATTATTATTTTAAAAACATTTATTAGTAATGTCATTTAACTGGAAATATGTGTATGCAAGTCATATGCAGCTCTAGGTAGGTTTCCCCACTCTTTTCTAAGGTTTCTTGTGACTATGCCACCCCTTCCTTGAAGATCCTACCAAGAGTACTGATTTACTGTTATTTATTTATTTATTGGGACTTGTGATTTTAAAAAGCAGTTCCCACAATGAATGGTCTGGGTTTGGATGAATGTCTGAGGCTAATACGTGAGAAAAGGAAGAGGGAATTATTTTTTGGTCTCTCCTCCAGTCTCCTTCCACACAGTTACCAATGCTTAATCCAAAGGATTATGTTCCCAGGTTGTTTTGTTTTTCCCTTCGTAGGACACACAAGATGTCCATGGTGCCCACAGTACCCACCAGTACAATTCTACCCACTACTCACTCTCTTTTTAGACTCCCAAGAATTCCTTGCAGTTTCCTGACTTCTAAGTAAATCACTTTCTTTGTTTCTCCCTGGTTTCCCACAAGCCGTTTTCTATGCCTTGGGTGCCTTCCCCAATCTCATCATGTTCCTATCTTTGACTCTTCTTCCTAAACCCTGTGCAAATATTTCCTCCTTGGATTGTCTTCTCCCCCCCCTCCCAATTCCCTTCCATCTTCAATTTTTCAATCAAGTATTGAGACTCCAGGAACAGTTTCTGTTGCTATACCAATTACTTGCAGTTTCAATCATTTATTTTTAAATGAGTCTCTAGATTTTTGGTTCCTTGAAGGTTTCTCTTCCTCCTATCATTCCTTAGCGCCCAACACAAAACCTAGCACAGAACAAGGACTTGGCAAAAGCAAAACTGTTGGTCTGCTACTGGTACACAGAGAAGAGAAGTCAGTATGGGCATTGACTTTCGTGCTGGGCATTTCAGGCAGTTTGGCTCATAAAGTTGGAGCATGAAGCCTCTGGCAAGGAAAGGCACATTCTCCAGAGGATTTGAATCTGTGGATTCGCAACGCCCACACCGATTACTCATCCCTGACTTCAACCGCATCTCTACCACCACCTCTAGAAAAAACGCGCCAAAATGTTTTACAACTCCCTCCTCCCCCATTTTGACGAACAACTTACAAGGTAAGAATCAAGGGCTTGATTCTGAGCCAAGGGAAAGGAATGCTTCCATGAGAACTCACAGCCCCCTACATAATGGCTCAATGCCGCCTGTACCCCCCAGCTATCTATTAACCCAGTCCTCACTTGAGCGGGCAACAGTTTCTTTATTTTTCCCCCAAATGGAAACCTCTAGGAAGCTAAAACACATTTGACTGAGGAACAAGAAAGAAATCGTTTCCCCACCGTCACTTCGGCAGCCTGACCCTTCAGGGGAACTGACCGAGCAAAGTTGGGAAGCTCAGACTTTGCAAGTTTCCAGTGAGAGTCCGGAGCTTGCAGTAGAGGGCTGGAGAGTCGGTTCCATGGCTCTCACCCACCTCATCTACCACTCCGCAACCCCCGAGCCCCGGGCTGCGAGTCGCGGCCACTGGCACATTCGGAGAGCCGAGCCGTGGGCGTATCTGAGAAGGCTGCGGGGAACATCTCCAAGCCTCCTTGGCCCCTTGCAGCAGGACTTGGATCTGATGCTGCCATATTGAAAAGAAGGAAACAGCCGGCTCCTGACGCAGACCTGCTGAGACCCAGGGCGACAGGCGCACTGCCTCTTCCTGCCCTGGCGCTGGCTGTTACGAGCCTGCATGCATCTCAAGTTGCGTGAACGACAGTGGAGGGATTTTTCTTCCAAACCGCGCGGGAAACGGATTTCAATTCCAGAACGGACAACAGCCAAGACTAAGCTGTACCCAGCTGCAGCGGCTGGGTTCTGCCTGGCTGCGCCCAGCCCAAACAATAAATAATGCAAGCCTTCTCCAAGCGCGCCAGGGGCGAGAGCCGGAAAAGCTCCTGCTCTTTGCCAATGGGCTCAGGAGAGTGCAACCTGGGACTCCCACTTGGGAGATGGCGCTCCAGTCCCTCCAGTCCCCTTGGGCCCTAGAAAGTTTCTTGAAAGTGCAAACTCTTACCTGACCCAAAAGGTCATAGCCTAGCTCCTGGGCTATCGCCGAGGCTGCCTCAGGTCCCCCGGGGATCTCCGCCGCCCATTCATTCACAAACTGCCTCTTCGCTTTTACACTGTTCATTGCACACCAAGCGCAAAAGAGAGTGAAAGCAGTACACTGCAGAGTCCAGGCTCTTCGCCCCATGGCTCTCACACCGGCTCGCACCCAAGGTGGGGCGGAGGGGGAGCGAGAAGCAAGCCAGAGAAGCCAGAAACGATCGCCCCTTCCACTGCGGGGCTCGGGACCACTTTCGCTCCGGCTTGCTCTGCGATGAGATAAGAGACGCGCAGGAGACGCTGGGCGGTGGCGAGCGCTCAGTGCAGCCTTTCGGTCTCCCTGCCGAGTGGAGCCCCAGCCCTTCCGAGGAGGAATGGAAATGAGTGTTTACACGTCAAATCTACGAAAGCCATCTCTTGACGTCAGATCTACCTGGACTGAGATCTGGATGGTATTCCCAGCGGGGTGGAGAAGCTGCTAAAATAAGCAGCGAGGGATTAAGAAAGGGAAGAAACATTTGGTTAAGTCGGCTCCCTTTCTGACTGTAAATTTTGCAGCCGTGAGAAACACCTTTTCGCTTTGAGAAGTGCCCCCCATTTGAATATAACTACTAAGAATCAAAGACCTTGGTTTTTGCCTGATTATCTCCTGTGTGGGGGAAGGGAGAGAGGAGGATTCTTATAACGACCCTGCAGGGCCTTTCAGTCTTTCTAATGGGACAGAGGCTGGGAAGGCAGAGACTAGAATGGAAGCTTCTGACCTAATTTGCCTAGGAGAAGGAGCACCTCTGGGAAGACAATGTTAAAGCAACACTTTTAAAGAACACATTTTTAACCATTCAAACCACCTTAGTTAACAAGTTTACATTCTTCTCCCCTCTGTTTCTTAACCTCAGTAGAACAATATCTAAAATTCTGTCTCAGATATTTCAGTGCCCACTACTACCCACTTTGCACTGCCCACTACTACCCACTTTGCCATCTTTATCAGAAGAAAAGATTAATCACACTATTTAAAAATTTTATTTATTTTTATCGTACAATTTAAAAAAGTTTCCCTTATTTATTAACAAGGAAATGTACCCAAGTAGTATTGTGTTGATTCAGAGAGAGAGGAAGAGCAGTTTTCATTAACTCTGAAATTTCCATTCTTCCTTCAGGATACCTTTTCACTTTGGTGTTGAACTGAAACTATGCCATTACTTTCCTGTAAGATGCACAATTTCTTTGGGTGGAAGAGTGTTTTATTATGGAAATAGAATAAGAAAATGTCTAAATGGTCCTCTGTCCCAGAAAAGGGAAGTGGGTACAGTGTTGTGTGGCTGAACCTTTTCTGATCCTGAGAAGTTGAGCCTGGTGGTAGATGCTAGGGTCTCTCTGCATTCAGCACCAAGGAGTGGACAGCGCCACAAGCTCTGGTTGCCTGCGGGAGCTCAGCTTCTGAGTTCCAAGAACCGCCGTCCCCACAAGAATCAGACTATTTCCTTTTGACTGGTGCCATCCCCCTCTTTAAAAAGGAGCTTGAACACAAGGGAGAAGTATGGTTAAGTCATGATCGTGACTAATTGCATTGGAATTCTCAGGAACGCAATGCCCACTCAGCCCCAAAATAAAATTGCCGGGGATTCGAAGTCTTGCCTGAGAAAGGTTTTTTTCTTTTTTGTTTTTCTTTTTAAAGCTCCCAACCGCTGGGGGGCGCAGCCTATTCTAGAGAAAAGAGAAAAGGGATAAGAGTGGGAGAAAGCATAAGCGCTTGTGGAGAAAGGAAGCAAGGGATAACTCTTAATAGAAAGCTAATGAAGTGGAGGCTTGGTGGAGGATAAGGCTAGTACTGATTTTTCATTTGCCTCCATGTTTGCAGAAATGTGGAGGAGATCAATAATTTCTTTAAACATAAAGCTTCTTAATGAGAAAAAATGCCAATGTTAATAAACCATGTTATGCAGTTAAGTCTATTACAATAATGTAACTCTCACATGAGGTGCTGTAGAATGGATTCAGATTGATAGTTTTTCTGTTAGCACTGTAAATTCACCTGTGTGAGTATTGATGGTTAGGTGAGCTGTCTTTTCGTATCTCAGCTGAGTTGTGGACTCAAGCTCTCTAGGGTATTTCATTCTCACAGCAGACAGATGCTAACTGTGGGCTAGCAAAGCAAGAGAAATTTGTTGCAAATGTTTAATAATGGCAGGAATGGTTAGAGCAGGAACATGTTTGCCCTTATTATTCTTCAAGTAAATTGGCAGTTCAAGTAAATCACTAAGAAGGCCAGTGTCTCATTAATGAATCATTTCTCTTAAATGGAGCACCCTACACACCTGGAATAAACATTCAGTTGATACACTTAAAAGTGCAAACTAAATTCTCACAATAGAAAGATAATATCCCCATCCAAAAATATATAATCAGTAATTTATTTTTAAATTCTCTGAATTTTATCTGATGGACCTTAATTGCCACAGTTTCTAGGATGCAGAAGGGGTGAATGTTTTTCATGGTTAGGGGTGCAAATATAGATGGATGTAGGAGTCATGTTAAATTTGTCATCAAGGGCTAACCCTGTCCAGTTATGTAGATCACAGTAATAACCTCCAGGCCCATCACTGTCATATTTTATATCATGAATTAGAAGTCCCAATTATCACCCTTAAGTTGGTTTTAATAGAATTTGATTCATCTGATTAATTTATGTAGGAAACAGGATAATTCAGAAACTGCAAAGGACTGTTTCTATTATGAATTATCAAGTAAGTCTCATGCCTTTCATGACCGCTCCCAACTGCCCAGTGATACAGTGAATCATTTATTAGTTTTCTTAGAGGGATATGAGAGCAAGACTATTATGAATAGGATGTAAAAGATGTTCAGAGATCTGTAGATCACCATATCTCTTTAGTACTAAAAATAAAAACTTCAAACCTTTTGTTACAGTGAAATAAAGTAGATACAATAAAATGTACAAAACCATGTGCCCAGTGATTTATCACAAAGTGAACAATATATAACCATTCAGGTCAAGAAAAAGAGTATTTCCAGCCCTCCAGGGTAATTTTTCAGTTGTTTTGTTTGTTTGTTTTTAAGAGGTATAGGGGAAGAAATGAGGAAATAACTTAGGTCTAACATTTTCCAATTGTTATATAGACTTACATGTTTTCTTTGGGTAAGAATAGCTATATAATAAGACAAGTAGGTGGTTAATTAGTCTGTAACTATACTAGAGATATTTGGTAAAAGAACATATTATAGAGGGAAATCTACCTATAGCAGTATTTTTTCCCAAATAGAAAATTATAATATTTGCATGACACACAGGGTAAGCTGGAAGACATTTGAGAATATCTGTACAGCACTTACTAAAGCTATTTTTTGCATTTTAAAAAATGTGATAGTTTTGACAAGAAAGTAAAATATATTTGGAGCAATATATTAAAATTGAATATAGATAACATTAAATTAAGAACTGTAAATATACTGCCACCAATGTAACTGTTTAATCTCAGATTTTATGCTTGAAAGCCTATATCATTTCTAATCAAAATATTCCAGTGTCGGTCTTTTTGAATTGTTTGTGGCCACTGTCAATGAAAACAAATTTTGTAGAAGAGACTAAAAATTTAAGAACAATTTTTACAATGATTAAAAATTTGTAACATTTGATCTTAAATATATCAATTCTTCCTTTTAGCTCCTTGCTAAATTTACCTTTGGAATTTCATAAGGGGTTGCTATATATTTAGAATTTACCTACATTTTATATCAAGTATTACAAATTTTTTTTTCTGAATTGAAAAACACATGTGCCTTTTAAGAAATGTTACCATGAGCCTACTTTGCCACAAATGGATAGAAGTATCTAATGCATGGGAAGACTGACATTGGCACCATTGCCTAAAGATATACCCATCAAAAGCTTCCTTCTCATTGTCAAGCCTCCCATGGCCAAATTTAGGTGGGGCTGCTATGCTAATTAAGCACTTAGGACATGAACTTCTCCAACATATCCATAGTTCCTTCTCCTAAGATAAAAACAAATGTGCTTGCAGCAAGTTGCTGAAGGTGATAGCAGGACAGACACTCAGCTTGGTTGAGCTCACTGCCTTTGAGACCAGACCAACTAGTGCTAGGTGTCACTCACTAATCATGCTTGGCTAATTGCCAACCTGGCTGAGTCTGCTTCCCAGGAGCCCAGGGTCAGGCTGCTTGTCTGGCCCTCCCAAAGGATGAAAAGACCAAATATCTTGAGGCACATCTATAATCCTACAGGCTAGGAAGCTCTAATCTACAGGAATGAAGTATACTGGACAAACACTTAAAGTATTGAATTTAATACAAAGTTGAATTATTAAAATTGAAGAAATGAGTGCTATTAATTCCAATTATTATTGTCACTTCTAGTGAAAGTAGATAATTAAATGCAGTCATATATAAATATTTATTAACATTTCTTTTTTTACTTTAGAATGGTTTCCTTAAAAATTTGCGTTTACTGAGAAAGTTTTGAAATATGCCTTCTGTTTCCAGGCAATGCTCCTGCTTTCTCTGTGCTCTCAAACACTACCATTTTCATATGGAAAACACAGAATATAATTACTTTTGCTGTTCCTGAAGTGTATTTTTTTTAGTGAAAATTATAGACTGTCAGTTTCAAAAAGTAACCTTAACAGTTATCTGGTTCCTTGCTTCTTAGAGTGTGGTTCCCATACTACATGATAGGCATCACTTTGGAGCTTTTTAGAAATTTATTTGGTCTATCAGCCCCCACCCCAACACTACTGAATCAGAACTGGTTTTCCTAATGAGTCCATGTTGATTTATATACAATTAAAATTTGAGAAGCATTAATCTAGTTAACACGTTCTTAAGTATATGAAACTCCTAAGGAATATTCCTTTTCACCATTGAGAATGACATTAACTGTGGGTTTGTCATATATGACCTTATTGTGTTGGGATAAGTTTCCTATGTTCTCACTTTCCAGAGAGCTTTTTATCATGAATCAGTGTTGGATTTTGTCAAAAGCCTTTTGTGCATCTGTTGAGATGATCATATGGTTTTCATTCTTCAGTTTGATAATGTGGTGTTTCACATAATTGGTTTGTGGATATTAAAGAATCCTTGCATCCTTGAGATAAATCCCAGGATTGTGATGTGTGATCCTTTTAGTGTATTGTTGGATTTGGTTTTGTTGACTATTTTTGCGTCTATGCTCATCAGCGATATTGGCCTATAATTTTCTTCTTTGTATGTTATATTTGGTTTTGGTATCAAGGTGATGGTGGCCTCATAGAATGAGCTTGAGTGTTCCTTCCCCTGTGATTTTTGGAAGAGTTTCAGAAGGGTAGGTGTTAACTTTTCTCTAAATGTTGAATAGAATTCACCTGTGAAGCTATTTTATCCTAGACTTCTGTTTGTTGGAAGTTTTTAAATCAGTGTTTCAATTTCAGTACTTGGGATTGATCTGTTCATATTTTCTATTTCTTCCTGGTTCAGTCCTGGAAGGTTTCATCTTTTTTAAGAATTTGTCTATTTCTTCCAGGTTGTCCATCTTTTGGCATGTAGTTATTTGTGGTAGTCTCATGATTCTTTTAATTTCTGTAGTGTCAGCTGTAACTTCAAATTTTACTGATTTGAGTGGATAAAAAATACATGGTGCAAATAAACAATGAAGTATTACTTACCTATAAAAAAACAAAATAACGCCCTGAGTCTAGAGATTATCATAACAAGTGAAGTAACTCAGACAGAGAAAGACATGCATGTGGTACCACTCATGTGTGGAATCTAATAAACAAATAAAGATAAAAATGAACTTATTTAAAAAACAGCAGCAGACTTACAGATAGCGAGAACAAACTTATGGTTACCAAAGTGGGAATGGAGGGGGTAAATCAGGAGCTTGAGACAAATGCACACACACTGCTTTGTGTAAGAGAGGGAGCCCGCAGGACCAACTGCATAGCATAGGGACCTCTGCTCAATATTCTGTGATGACCTATGTGAGAAAAGAACCTGGAAAATAAAAATATGTGTATGCATAACTGAGTACCTTTGCTGTACACCTGAAACCAGCACAACATTGCAAATGAACTATATGTCAATAAAATTAGAAATTTTTAAAAAGGAAAATTTCTATCAAATAGGTAATTCAGGGTCTCCCAAAACAGCCTGTTCTTTGGTTTGGGTTAACTCAAATGGTTACAAAACCTTTTCTTATAATGACATACATCTTTGCTCATTGTTTTCCTCCTGTCATGCTAATTTTTCCCTACTGCACCACACTGGTAGGTATTAAGCTCTTTTTTTGTGTGACAGCTTTTCTGATTTGGAAGACAGATTTATTATGTCTTGTCTAAGTTTTCTTACTTTAGGTTAAACATTCTCAATCTGTTTTAATGATTTTGCATTCTGGTTATTCTTGTCTGAACAAGATCTTTTAAACATACTTTTAAAAACATGGCACCCAGGATTAAATGTAATATAGTCAACCAAACCTGTGTTGATTAGAGCAAGAATTTCACCTCTTTCTCGAAACTATCCCTCTGCCACAATAGCATAAAACTGAGTTAGCTTTACTTTTTCCTTGTTGAACAAATAGTTGGCAATAATCTCTATTTATAGTCACGTGTGCTATCAAGCCACATTTCCACCCTGATTTGCACAGTTTTTGTGTTCTTATTATCTGTGTATATGGATGCAGGATGTTTGAAATCTTGATTTTATCATCCATTGATTTGCTCTGAGTTTTATGCTGTATACAAATGAGGCCAGCTTTCTATTAGTAGCTTCGTTAAAGTTATTAATAAAATGATTTAAGTTAATTTATTGAAAGAGAAAGATAGAACTACCAGAAACTTCTTTACAAGTTAATTTAATAATAATGTGCTTTAGAAGCAGTTTCAACTTTCCCTCACCAGTAACTGTTCAAAAGGGTAGCAGAAGACCTTGTCACAAGTTATATAGAAGTCTAGTTATATAGTTGCTATAGGATGGACTCTCTGTGTCATACTGGGTGTCAGTGATCAAAATTTATTTTGTGAGTAATTCAAACCAAAACATTAATAATTTGATCTGAAATTGATGATCGTTCAGTGATCTAGTTCATAAAACTTACTTTCTTTTCATTTTTGGAACTGAGAATTTTTGACCAGCTCATCTTTCAGCACTGATCTTTATTCTGCCTTCTAATATTCCTCATTGATCCTTGACACTGGTTCAGATGTCTCCCTTTTATAATGAATTTATTCTTCATTGATATTTACCCATTTTATCTGTCCCCTCCCCTTGAATTAGTCCCAAGCAGTAGTGGTATCCAACAAAAGTCATCTTGGATGAATCAAAATTATTTTGATTTCAAAAGACAAAGAGCTGTGTCCTAACTAAAACTAGCTTAAGCATGAGAAGGGAAATATATTGGGTTATGTTATTAAAGCATGAAAAATGAAATATAGAACTGGCCCAAGAAACTGGAATCAGAGACTTAAATAGCTTTATCAAATGCCCTCCTCATCCCCTCTCTCATTTCTCAGCTTCTACATCTTCATTGTTCTCATTTCTCAGGCTTTTCCACAGGGTGCCATTGCCAATATGGGACCATTGCCACTTCTGAGATCACAGCCTTCTAGTTCATAATATAAGGGGGAGAAGAGGACTTTCCTTCAGTCCCCAGTGTGAAAGTCCCAGAGCAAAACTATGGGTGCTAGGCTTGACTGATGCTGATACCTTCACCCTGAGCCAGTCAGCATGTTCTGATTGGCTAGATGTAGACCATGTGACCAACACTGTGTTTGAAAGTGTAAGGAGGGTGTTAGCTTCAGTATGACTTGTAGCTACATCATTATTTCAGTGTTTTCATTAGTTCAGTTCAGTCGCTCAGTCGTGTCCAACCCTTTGTGACGCCATGAACCGCAGCACGCGAGGCCTCCTTGTCCATCAGTATAAATATAGCATGTAGTAGATTTAAATCCTTTAAATTGTTTTAAAAAAGGGGTGAGGTTATAAAAACAAGGTCTTTTCTAACTTTTCATCTTGAAGTAATTTTAGATTTACAAAAAGTTGTAAAGACAGTATATTGGGCTCATATATCTTTCACTCAGCTTTCCGATATTATGTATCTATACTACTAGTTAGCTAAAGCAAGACATTACCATTGATATACTACTATTAGCTATTCTGAAGAGCTTCTTCAAGTTTCTCATGATTAGATTAGAATTATGCTTTTTGTTTTTTTAGTAGGAAGTGATGTTATGTCATTTTCACTGCTGGTATATCCACATGTCTAAATTACTAGAGATGCTGTCTCTGATCACTTGAATAAAGTGGTATTGTCCAGATATTCTCCACTACAAGATTACTATTTGAGAAAGAATATTTCAGTGCAAAAATAATAGTTGAAGTCGCGATGAAAAGAACCAAAGTATATTAATAATATCCAATTTGAGAAAATGAAAATAATTTCACTTTCACGGGGTCTTGTACCTTGTGATCCTTGTTATTTATTATTCCACATGCCAGGAGATGGCTTTGCAGGCTGACTGAGTGTATTTCTTACTTGTCATATCTGGGATCAGGATTGGTCCACTCTTAGAACCACAGAAACAATCGTTTGAGGCCTGCTTTTCCTTGCTTGTTTACAACAGCTTCAGTGCAGTCCTTCAAGGATTACGTTTATTTAAACAAGAGGCAGATTAATCCCAGTGTTCACTGGAAGGAGATGAGAAGCAAAGGAAAAGTTAGGTTCAGTCTATCACTGTTGTTTATCCCTCAGTGGTCCTGCTAGAAATAAAACTTGGAGATTACCAATCCTACCACTGATGCTGGGGGGTCTTAGGTTGCTTCCCACCCCAGCACAGATGTCTCAGTCCTCAGCTGCTTTCCCAGACCTCTTTGAGCACCGCTGACTGACTGCAAAGAGAAAACAAGTCTGTGAAAGTAGAATTGGTCCGCAGCACATTACTTTAAAATTCTAGCTGAATTCTGACACTTAAACTTGGGAGTTGTCTAATGCAAATCTGGCTTTCTGGCTTCTTAAAAAGGCATTAAAAAAAACCCCAAAACTAAGAAATACAGGTCTGAATTCCCACCATTATCAGATACTGCGACAAAGGGTACATTTCTGCAATTATGTTTACCTCCATTCTGTTTTCTTACGATAAAGTTCAGATATCCTTGACTCTATCAAAAGTAGGAAAACAAAGTATAGCAGAAGGAGTCAGAGATTTAAAGAAAACTTTGTCTTTTTTTTTTATTGTTTTTGCCATACATTGTCATGATATCACCATGGGTTTACATATGCTTCCCCTCCGGAACCCCCCTCCCTCCTCCCTCCCCCCCGGGAAATCTCGCTGCACCAGCCCCGAGCATCAATCCTCGGCTGGCGATTGATTAGACATATGATAATTAACATGCTTCAATGCCCTTCTCCCATATCATCCCACCCTTACCCTCATCCACAAAGTCCACAAGTCTATTCTATACATCTGCGTTCCTTTTGTTGTCTCGCATGTTGGGTTCTCGTTACCGTCTTTCTAAATTCCATATATATGCGTTAATATACTGTATTGTTGTTTTTGCTTCTGGCTTACTTCACTCTGGATAATGGGCTCCAGTTTCGTCCATCTGAGTAGAATTGCTTCAAATGAATTTTTTTTTAATGCTGAGTAATATTCCATTGTGTATATGTACCACAGCTTTCTTATCCATTCGTCAGTTGATGGGCATCTGGGTTGCTACTGGCACAAAGACAGAAACATAGATCAATGGAACAGAATAGAAAGCCCAGAGATAAATCCACGCATCTATGGACACCTTATCTTTGACAAAGGAGGCATGAATATACAATGGAGAAAAGACAACCTCTTTAACAAGTGGTGCTGGGAAAACTGGACAGCCACTTGTAAAAGAATGAAACTAGATCACTTTCTAACACCATACACAAAGATAAACTCAAAATGGATCAAAGATCTAAGCATAAGACCAGAAACTATAAAACTCCTAGAGGATAACATAGGAAAACTTTGTCTTAAGCTTGACTTACTCGATCGGTTGTGGTATCTGCCTGTCTCCGCCGAGCATTTGTGTCTGTAGCCTTTTCCCTGAAGCCTCCTGCAGAGTCTTTCCTGCATTGTGCAAACCCGGCCACACTGCAGCCATAGCTCGTTACTCACAACTAGGAAGAGGACAGCAGGTCCAGTATCTTAAACGGGTACTGGCCAGGTCTGGGTTGTTACATCCCAGGAAGGGATGTTATGTCATTTTCACTGCTGGTGTCAGGAGGTACAGATATCCACATGTCTAAATTACTGGAGGTGCTGTCTCTGATCACTTGAGTTAAGCAACATTGTCCAGATTTTTCTCCACTACAAAATTACTATTTGAGAAAGAATGTTTTGGTGCAAAAATAATTGTGGCAAGAGTTCCTTCCCAGCTTGACCTCACCGCTCCGTTTTGCCCTCCTGCTGTTAGAACCCGCCGGTGATTCCACCTGTGTGACTGAACAGTAACGCAGTCACTCCATTTCTGTTTCTTTACTTCCTGTGGGAAGGTTTAGATCTGGCCCATGTGCACCATGATGACAGGAATATAATGATACCTGGCGCTTATACAGTCCTGTATGCTCTTCGTAAGGAGTTAACATCCACTAGCTTCTCACTACATCAGTGTCACCAATTCCATTTTACAGACATGTAACCTAAGTCATAGGCAGGTTGAGTCCGCCATAGTTTGCCTAATTGATCTGATACAGCTAAAATGAGAATTCAGGCTTGCAGTACTTCTATCTTCATTTGCATGGAATATTTTGATGTTTAGTAGTTTGAGCAGTTGAGGGTATGAGTTCCCTCTGCCCCTTACTAGCATTGTTGCTTAGCACTATTTCCTTAACCTGAAACTTCAGCTTCCTTATCTGTGCAGTAGGGGACATAATACTGGCTACTCTTCACAAGAACTGGAGGTGACTCAGTCGTATAACTCTTTGAGAACAGGGCTTGCCGCATGGTAAGTGCTCAGGAGAGGCTGTTATGATTACCTCTTTGTCTTCTCTGGTCATTTTCTCGGTGTTGCAGCCAAGAGAACTGCCCATGGTTTGAGATTAATCCTAGAAACACTATGTTCTTGAGTTTACATTACCTGAAAAAATGATTACCCTTTGTTGCTCTGGCAAGACTGGGAGCTCAAAAAATAAACTGATTAAATTGAACAGCATCCCTGACCATAGGTACCAGGCATATCTCAAGGCCAGTGATTTTCAAACAGTTTATTTTGCATAAAGCTCATCTCGGGTGCTTGTCTAAAACGCAAATTGCTAGGTGTCCCTCTTCCCATTCTGATTCTTGGATAACATGGGGCCTAGGAATCCGCAAACTCTAACCAATACCCTCGGAGGACATAGGAAATTCTGAAAGACCCTCAACTAGTGTTGACTCCTATCCTGCTGTTGCTTCTCCTACTCCTTTTCCTTCTGTTCCTCTTTTTGTTTTTGCCATCTTGACCATTGTCCTCTTCATCACCTTCTCTTCTCTATCTTCTCATTGCTTGCTTCTTCCTCACCCTCCCTTTCAAATAGACTGCCTGAGGTTATTTTCCACTGTTAGGCTAACTCTATTTTTATCTCTCTAGAGAAAATGCCACTGAACCTGGGGGAAAAATACAGAGTAATTACTCAAAGGAAAAAATATATGTATATTTATATATAACTTCCCTGGATCCAATTAGGAAGACAATCATTAAGTTGAAGTGATCATTTTTGCCCTCACATCACTGTAAGACTCTGGCCCTCTCACAAAGAGTAAAATAGCCCATGTTTGTTTCCTGGGCTTATTAATGTTAGACCCCAATTTAATGCCCTGACAGTAAATTTTTAAGCCTTTCACATTAAGATGCAACTAAGCACACCCACACAGGTATAGGACTGTTATCCAGACAATCTAATAGAAATCTAACTTATATTGCTATTTTACTTTGAATCATTCAGGCATCCCAAGAAAGATATTCTGGGTTCCTCTCTCCCCATTCCAACCCCCAGCTTATCGTACCTTATTGCTGAGAAACTAGAGAATAGAGCCAGGTGCTAGCTATGAAAGCACTTTAACAAAGTATGGTCACCTATTTGGACACTATATCTAGATAGCTTCAAAGTAAGTAGATATTTAGCAATTACCAGCTTTGAAAGAAATATAAATAGCTGATCCAAAGCATGAGTTTCAAAGTGTTTTTAGCCCAAATTATAGATGTGATTATCAATGGTTATCAGTTCTTTCTGTCCATTAGGGTCACTTCAGTAGCTTTCAGACAATATTAATGCCATGGCCTTACACCTAGAAATCGTGATTAAATTAGTGTGTCACAGAGCATGCTACTGATGCTGCTGCTGTTCAGTTGTTAAGTCATGTCTGACTCTCTGAGACCTCATGGACTGCAGAATACCAGGCTCCTCTGTCCTCTAATATCTCCCAGAATTTGCTCAAATTCATGTTCATTGACTCAGTGATGCTATCATCTAACCATCTTATCATCTGCTGCCCCTTTCTCCTTTTGCCTTCAATCTTTCCTACATCAGGGTCTTTTCCAGTGAGCCAGCTCTTTGAATCAGGTGACCAGAGTATTGGACTTTCAGCTTCAGCATCAGTCCTTTCAGTGAATATTCAGGGTTGATTTCCTTTAGGATTGCCTGGTTTGATCTGCTTGTAGACCAAGGGACTCTGAAGAGTATTCTCCAGCACTACAATTTGAAGACATCAATTCTCTGGCACTCAGCCTTCTTTATAGTCCAGCTCTCACATCCGTATATGTCTACTGGAAAAACCATGCCTTTGATTATATGCATTTTTGTTGGCAAAGTGATGTCTCTGCTTTATAAGATGCTGTCTAGGTTTGTCATAGCTTTACTTCCAAGGAGCAAGCGTCTGTGAATTTCATGGCTACAGTCACTATCTGCAGTGATGCTGGAGCCTGAGAAAATCAAATCTGTCACCGCCTCCACTTCCCCCTTTCCATTTGCCATGAAGTGATGTGACCAGTTGCCATGATCTTATGAGCATAGCATGGCTCATAGCTTCACTGAATTATGCAAGCCTCTTCACCACAACAAGGCTGTGGTCTGTAAGGGGATGCCAGTGATAGGGACAGAGAAAAGGGACAAAGTAAATGGCTAAATAGTTAATCTCACTAGAGGATTGTGAGTAAAAAAAAAAAAAAAAAAAGGAAGCCCCTGTAAGTTAATAATTATTCAAAAACAGTTGGTTTGTTTAACTGCAAAACCAAGCAGGCTTACTTAGCAACAAAACAGTTTAATGGAAACATAAGAAATGTCCTTAAATGATAAAACAATGCTGGTATGAGACCCACATCCTACCCAGTGAGCTCAATAAGTTAATGATTCCTAGGACATGTTCCTCTGTGTGCCCTAAAACCAAAAATATAAGCAAAGGTGACAGTATACAAAACCTGAGATGATTTACCATTTGTAGCATGTGTTATGGCTTTTTGGCACATTTCCATTGCATCATGACAGTCCCAACTTGAGCATGTAAGAATAAGAAAACCCCGCTGTCCAATGTGGAAGAGGAACTGATGATGGAAGCGTGATGGCTACTCAAAAATGAGGAAGAAGATGGCCTTCTCCCTCCCCATTTTTCCTTTGATTATAAAACTAGCCCTGTAAGTTCTCAGGGCAAGGGGCCCTCTCATATGTCTGCTTGTAAACCCTACAAGCATCCTATTCTATCTAGTAAATCACTTCTTATCTATCACTTTGCCTCTTGCTTAATTCTTTATGCACTGAAACATAACAACAACAAAAAAACAGAGCTCCTTGGAGCCCCTCAAATACCACCTAGCAGTTTCACTAGGAAGTCTCCTGAGCATCAAGAGGTAGTTATTAATAAACTTGTGTCAGATTTACTTGACAGTTGCAGCTTTCTGCCTCCCTCTGCAAGGCTGAGGCACAGATTAAGATTAGAAATAAACTAAAGCAGAGAATTTTAAGAACGTTTTACCCCTAATTCCTGTATATTCTAGGGAAAGTGAAATACTTGGTCTAGGATTTCTTCTTAATTGCCACAATTTTCCGTTTCATTGTGCTTGGGTATACTTGATCTTGTCAAAATACTCTGAGCACTTAAGAGTATGTGGAACCGCAAGGACATTCCATGTGAATCTTAGCAATACAAAGAATAAAGGTAAAAGGCAAGTTACATCTGCTGGTCAACAATTTCTCATGGCTGAATCCAAGTAGTCCTAGAAGCAGCCACAGGAGTTGAGCGTTCATTTACTCCACCTCACCCTTTCTGGTGGAGAAGGCAGTGGCACCCCACTCCAGTACTCTCACCTGGAAAATCCCACGGACGGAGGAGCCTAGTAGGCTAGTCCATGGGGTCGCGAAGAGTCGGACGCGACTGAGCAACTTCACTTTCATGCACTGGAGAAGGAAATGACAACCCACTCCTGTGTTCTTGCCTGGAGCATCCCGGGGACGGGGGAGCCTGGTGGGCTGCCGTCTATGGGGGCGCACAGAGTCGGACACGACTGAAGTGACTTAGCAGCAGCAGCAGCAGCACCCTTTCTGGAGCTTGTGAAGATTAGCTGGAAAGATTTGCATAAAGAGGCTGTTCTTTGCCCTGGTCTTCATTTTTGGCTTAGGCCTTTTAAGCCGAATATAGGTGCATTGAAATCATGATTTGCCAGTATTCCTCATGTAAAAGATTTTTAACTTTGCAGGTGCTAGGCATTAAATTTACTTTATTTAGAAAGATTGCTAATTGAGTTCCAGTACTTGCTGTCTACCTGGATGTTCTGGCACTTGAGAATAAACTTTTCCTGTTTTCTGTATTTTAAAGGTTCAAAACCTTTTAGGAATTGAATTCTTTTCAGATTTTATCCAATTACTACCAAATCTGTTGGCTTATATAGTTTAAAATCTTTCTTTCAAATATTTCCACCAAATAATTTTCTGTAATAAAATTTAAAAATCCTTTCTCATTTACAATCTTTGTTTTATTTTATTTTATTTTTTACTACTAGTTCTGGAAATTTTTCTTATATTCCAACTCTTCCACTGAATTTTTCATTTTCATTTTTGCCACCATGTTGTTAATTTCCAAGAGATCCTTTTTGTTTTATGAATGTTCCTTTTTATTTGTCCTTGTTCTCTCATCAATGCAAAATGTTCTCATGCCTTTGAGAATATTCATGCCAATTTTTTGCTTTCAAGAAGTTTGGGAGAAAATAATAGCCAGTGAAGCAACGGACAAACAATTAATCTCAAAAATATACAAGCAACTCCTGCAGCTCCATTCTAGAAAAATAAACGACCCAATCAAAAAGTGGGCCAAAGAACTTAACAGACATTTCTCCAAAGAAGACATACAAATGGCTAACAAACACATGAAAAGATGCTCAACATCACTCATGATCAGAGAAATGCAAATCAAAACCACAATGAGGTACCACTTTACACCAGTCAGAATGGCTGCCATCCAAAAATCTACAAGCAATAAATGCTGGAGAGGATGTGGAGAAAAGGGAACCCTCTTACACTGTTGGTGGGAATGTAAACTAGTACAACCACTATGGAAAACAGTGTGGAGGTTCCTTAAAAAAACTGCAAATAGACCTGCCATATGACCCAGCAATCCCACTGCTGGGCACATACACCGAGGAAACCAGAATTGAAAGAGCCACGTGTACCCCAGTGTTCATCGCTGCATTGTTTACAATAGCCAGGACATGGAAGCAACCTAGATGCCCATCAACTGATGAATGGATAAGAAAGCTGTGGTACATATACACAATGGAATATTACTCAGCATTAAAAAAAAATTCATTTGAAGTAATTCTACTCAGGTGGATGGAACTGGAGCCCATTATCCAGAGTAAAGTAAGCCAGAAGGAAAAACAACAATACAGTATACTAACGAATATATATGGAATTTAGAAAGATGGTAACGAGAACCTAGCATGCGAGACAGCAAAAGGAACGCAGATGTATAGAACAGACTCGTGGACTCTGTAGATGAGGGAAAGGGTTGGATGATATGGGAGAATGGCATTGAAACATGTTAATTATCATATGTGTAATCAATCGCCAGCCCAGGATTGATGCTCGGGGCTGGTGCATCGAGATTTCCCGGGCGGAGGGAGGAGGGAGGGGGGAGGGAGGGGGGTTCTGGAGGGGGAGCATATGTAAACCCATGGCGATATCATGTCATTGTATGGCAAAACTAATAAAAATAAATAAATAAACAAATAAAAAAAGAAGTTTCCTCCCCTTGTGCAGCCCATCAAATTGTTTTTTTCTGTTTCTGCTCTGTCAGAGCAAAGGCTTTCTTCAGATGTTTGGCAATCCTTGATTGCCAAACCTTGTTTAAGAGTGAGTCAAGGAAAGGATGATTGGAAGCTGTGATCCTGGCAGAGGGAACTGGCGACCGTGAACTTTGCCGTCAGATGGCCTAGCAGATAGTTGAGGTGAGGAAGTTCTGATACTGGGTCTTTAAGTCTTTCCTCTTGGCTTGTTCAGGTGCCATAGAGAAGATTGTAACCTCCAGTCTTCAGTCTGGAGGGAGCAGGGCTGGCTGCAGAGGGAAAAGAACTCTGGGGAACTCAGCATCCATTTGCCTCACTCAGTCCCATATGAAAACCCCACATTTAGTTATGCCTGTGTCCTGGTGAATCCCTGTTTTACTCTCTCTAGGGAAGAATCCTTCAGTCTTTGGCTGAGGTAACAAATGAGTGGTTTTCTGAGAGTGATGAAGGGATCTGGGAGTATGGTTGCTTCTGAAACAGACTTTCAAGTAATCCATTTTATTTTTGCATCTTATTTCATCTCAGCTTCCAGAGCCATTTGGTGCCACCAATTCCAAAGCCTTAAGGGAATTCTGAGATGTAGAAAGGCTTAGTTCTTAGCTTTTAAGAAGGCTTAGTTTCTTAAGCCTTCTGCTGACTTAAGACTCCATTTTCTTGGGTCTGCTAAATTATTTGTTTTTCTGCTTCCATAATTCCATTGCTAGTGCTTCCACTCCTGTTCTCATTCCAGTGAGTTTATGCTTTTAAAAAAATGCCTTCCCTATAGTTTTTGAGAGGTTTGGGGAGGGAGTGCATATAGATGCATGTATTTAATCAGCTAACTTTGCCTAAAAGGACAATAGACAAATTAACAAAGTCTAAATAACCCCTAATATTTGACTAGTTAAATAAACCATGCATGTGTGCGTGCTTGTCACTTTAGTTGTGATTGACTCTTTGCAACCTGATGAACTGTAGCCCACCAGGCCCCTCTGTCCAAGGAGGGCTCTCATAAAATGGAAGACTATTCAGTCATTTAAGAATTATGTCAATGAATAGTTATTGACATAGAAACATACCAAATTCCATGTGGAAAATGACAGGTTGATAGTATTAATAATAGTACCTAACAAAGCACTTTCTCTAGCCTCACCCTTTGCTAAGTTCCCAAAATTTATAAGGAAGCTATCTTTATTACCCATTTTATAGATGAAATTGAGGCTTGGAGAGATGAAGCAATCTGCCAAAAATCACATGGTCTTTGGCCCAGATTTGAGAAGACTGTGACTGGGTTCAAAAATGACAGAAATACACATAGAAACAGTAGGAAAAGGAGAGGGTGGACCACACTGAGAGAGTAGCACTGATGTATATACATTGGTGGTGGTGGTTTAGCCACTAAGTCGTGTCCGACTCTTTGCGACTCCGTGGGCTGTAGCCTGCCAGGCTCCTCTGTCCATGGGATTCTCCAGGCAAGAATATTGAAGTAGGTTGCCACTTCCTTCTCCAGGGGATCTTGCAGACCCAGGAACTCAACCCCGGTCTCTTGCATTGCAGGCAGACTCTTCACCGACTGAGCTATGAGGGAAGAAGCCCCGCTAGATTGCTAGTGGAAGCTGCTATATAACACAAAGAGCTCAGCTCTGTGCAGAGGGTGGAACATGTGTTATCCATAGAGCCAGCTCACACTGTTGTATCGCAGAAACTAACAAAACATTGAACAGCAATTATACTCCTTTTTTTTTTTTAACAAAAAATGACAGAGAACTCACAGGCACCAATGAGTTCTATTCACAAACTGTATCCAGCATCAAAAGGGTATGAAAACAGTGTTGACTAGGATGCCTCTGACCAAGCATAGCCTCTAATGTTCCTCTTCTTCCCCTGGGGACAAGGCAGTGATCAGCAGCCTGAGCAGGTGAGAAATCTGACAAGTCTGAGAGGCCCAGGGCAAAGAGTGGTCAGGCTTGCTTCCTTTTATGCTTCCAGGTCATTTCATTGCCCAGAAAGAAGTTGTTCTACTGTGTAAGGTATTTAGCAGTCCTACCACCTGGCTATGTCCAGGTTCTAGGTCCAGAGATGCTTATAAGATGACACACTTTTGTGATCTGCTTGATTCTACACCTTCACTGTGGGAGTCTTCCACTTACATGTATTCAGTGGTTTTCCATAGGTAGGTCTAGTCACAGCCTCTTTTATAAATTAATAAGCAGAATGTATACTATATGATTCAGTATACATTCCATAAAATGAAAAGAAGCATGCTGGGTTCTGAGAAAAACGGAACCCAAGTCTCATTATTGTGTGTGATATCAGGGTATGACGTAAGGGGTACTGGGATTCTATTTGGAATTACAAAAATAATTTTGTGTCTGAAAAAGCATCAGATTCCCTCCCTACCAGCACCTTTCATTGAGTCTATGTAAGAAAGCCATCCTTCTGTTGTTAACTTGACTCTTTACTATGGTGCAGGAAACATTTACTCATGACCCTGAGTTATATCATAAACTTCTCTACTGTTAACATGGCCAGTTGCTTCTCTCTGATCTCTTGGTCTTCTGTATTTGAAAAAAGAAAGGATTGGATAGGCCCATCACTCTTACTGGTGTGGCAGGATCAAATTTTGAGATATTAGCCAGGTCCAACCTCCTCTCCTGGGCTTCCCTGGTGGCTCAGACAGTAATGAATCTGCCAGCAATGCAGGAGACCGAGGTTCAATCCTCGAGTTGGGAAAATCCCCTGGAGAAGGGAATGACTACCCACTCCAGTAGTCTTGTCTGGAGAATTCCATGGACAGAGGAGACTGGAGGGCTACAGTCCATGGGGTCACAAAGAGTCAGACACAGCTGAGCAACTAACACTACTACTGCTGACTTCCTCTCCTATCCAGTCAGGAGCAAGTATTGCTTTAGAGAAGACATGGGGTTTTATACCAAGAATACAAAAAGAGAGTCAGCGGTCAGTGCTTCGTTTTGAATCTCTGAAAATAAAATCTCAACCTCACTGCAAAGAAAGTAATCTATGAAGACAAGGGTATTGAATATCAATACCTTGATATTGATTCCCCAAAGGAATTTGGACATAAAGTTTGTGCTGTGAACAATAGAATGGAAAGAAATTGGGGACAAGTCACAGTGCCCTATTCCAGGACTAGATAAAGGTTATCTAGGCTAGGGGAAATAGTTACTTTGAAGAAAAAGCAACAGCAGAATATGGACATGGGACTTCAGCTCCAGTCCCAACATCTAGGAGAGAAAAGAGGTGACTGAGCTTTCTGTCATTTCAGAGATTTGAGAGTATAGTCATCACTCTAGGTTTTTAACAACCAAAATAGCACAAAGATCGGCCAATTAGAAAGGATAGCCAGAGCAATGGCTATCACTGATCATTCTGGAGTGTGTGTTGGCTAAATATCAGACTTGGACAGAATGCAGTGATGCCTGATTTCCGTTTGAGAATTCACGGTGGCAGAAGCCTTGTGTATGTGTTTCACTGGACCGTGTCCAAGAGAGGAATACGAGAAATGAGCGAAGGCATGAGATACCTTTCTGAGTTTCTCTCAGGCTTGTAGCCGCATGATGACAGCTGAGTGTGTGCAGCCCCAAGGGGGCTTGGAAGTGGTTGACAGCACCAGTGATCTCTAAGAAGCTTGAGCCCATGTTAGGATCTCAGGCAGTAGCAGAAGTCGTGGGCATAATGTCTAATTTCCAAAGGGTAGGCAAGACAATTTAAATAGCAGCTGATGCCAGCAGAGAATAGAGAATGCCTGTTGACCACACACCCGCACACCCTGTCAAGCCCTCTTTGGAATTTCTGTGTCATTCAGGGGAGAAAATAGACAAAGGTAGAGTCTTATAATTGCCCAAGTTTAAACTTCAAATAGTTGAGCAATAGTTTTACTATATTCTTGGGAACAAGTACAAAGTACTTGTATTTGATCAGGTTTTGTGCATTTAGATAGCAAGGTGGATTTGTAATAAACATTACATTTACTCATTGACAAATAAGGATGTACTTTACCTACTGGGTGCCTAATCAGGTGTGCGTGTGTGCCAGTACTTACGGACTTGTTTATAAAACCCAGGTGTCAGCTGAGGGGCCAACATCTCTTTGAGGTTCTAATTAAATCTGCTCCCATGCTGTCCACCATGCGATGAGACTGCATTTCTGTTCCAACCTCCAGAAAATACACAAGAAGTAGGATGCTGCTCTGCTAGAACAGCACATTTCTGCATCAGCGGTTTCAGATATTGGAAGTGGTTGAGATGTCTTGTTGGATAGAAAAGCTAAAAGCAGGGTCACCCTGGCTAAGCAGAGAAGAGGGACCAGGAAGCAGCTCGGAGTATCTGTCTGGAGTATTTTCATGGAATAAAGATGCCTCTGTAAAGAACACCATTTTGAAAACCATTGCTTTATTCGTGCCACTGTATATGTTTAGTTCAGTTTAGTCGCTCGGTTGTGTCCAACTCTTTGCGACCCCATGAATCACAGCATGCCAGGCATCCCTGTCCATCACCAACTCCTGGAGTTCACCCAAACTCATGTTCATCGAGTCGGTGATGTCATCCAGCCATCTCATCCTCTGTAGTCCCCGTCTCCTCCTGCCCCCAATCCTTCCCTGCGTTAGGGTCTTTTCCAATGAGTCAACTCCTCGCATGAGGTGGCCAAAGTATTGAAGTTTCTGCTTCAACATCAGTCCTTCCAATGAATACCCAGGATATGTTATGGAGAGTGTATTAATGGGTGGAGGTGCTATCAGTCTTAAAGGCCTAGGTTTAATTCCAAGTGGAATACAAGATTTGTGCATCAGTTCAGTTGCTCAGTTGTGTCTGACTCTTTGCGATCCCATGAACTGCAGCACGCCAGGCCTCCCTGTCCATCACCAACTCCCGGAGTCTACCCAAACCCATGTCCATGGAGTCTGTGATACCATCCAGCCATCTCATCCTGTCGTCCCTTTCTCCTCCTGCCCCCAATCCTTCCCAGCATCAGGGTCTTTTCCAATGAGTCAATTCTTCACATGAGGTGGCCAAAGTATTGCAGTTTCAGCATCAACATCAGTCCTTCCAATGAACACCCAGGACTGATCTCCTTTAGGATGGACTGGTTGGATCTTCCTGCAGTCCAAGGGACTTTCAAGAGTCTTCTCCAACATCACAGTTCAAAAGCATCAATTTTTCGGTGCTCAGCTTTCTTCACTGTCCAACTCTCACATCCATACATGACTACTAGAAAAACCATAGCCTTGACTAGATGGACCTTTGTTGGCAAAGTAATGTCTCTGCTTTTCAATATGCTGTCTAGGTTGGTCATAACTTTCCTTCCAAGAGTAAGCGTCTTTTAAGTTCATGGCTGCAGTCACCATCTGTAGTGATTTTTGAGCCCAGAAAAATAAAGTCAGCCACTGTTTCCCCATCTATCTGCCATGAAGTGATGGGATTAGATGCCATGATCATAGTTTTCTAAATGTTGAACCTTAAGCCACTTTTTCCACTCTCCTCTTTCACTTTCATCCAGAGGCTCTTTACTTCCTCTTCACTTTCTGCCATAAGGGTGGTATCGTCTGCATATCTGAGGTTATTGATATTTCTCCTGGCAATCTTGATTCCAGCTTGTGCTTCTTCCAGCCCAGCGTTTCTCTTGATGTACTCTAAGTCTGTGCATAGAATGCTTCTAATTATGTCCCTTGGTTTTATGACTTAACCTGAGTCCTTCCCTTGCTGGATTTAAAGGAGAAGTGAAAGTTTTACCCTGGCAAATGCAGACCATCATGTCAGCTCTCTCAAAAGAACTTGCTGTATGTCACTCAGGCATGTATTCATGTGCTCATTCACTGATGCAACATACGTTCATTATGCTTTCACCAAGCACCAGGCACAGTGCTTAGAAACAATTTCCCTGCTCTCTCTTGACCATAACATCATTACATGAATCCTTGGAACTATAAATGCTTTTGCCACTCGCTGCCTTTTCAAGATCAGAACAAGCTGGGAATGTTTGGATATGTTTCTGTTGTTCCATTGCTAAGTCATGTCTGACTCTCTGCAATCCCATGGACTGCAACATGCCAGGCTTCTCTGTCTCCCAGAGTTTGCTTAAATTCATGTCCTTTGAGTCAGTGATGCATGCAAAGGGGCTTGTGTAAATCAGTGAAGCTATGAGCCATGGTTTGCAGGGCGACCTAAGAAAGATGGGTCATAGTGGAGAGTTTTGACGAAACATGGTCCACTGGAGGAGGGAATGGCAAATTGCTCCAGTATTATTGCTGCGAGAAGCTCATGAACACTATGAAAAGGCAAAAAGTGGACATGCTTCTACCAGTGTTTAAATTCTTGAAGCTCTTAGTGCATTTAGTCCCTTTTGGAAGGATAAATCCAGAAACTCAGAATATCTAGAGCTTATCCAGGTTGTCATGTTCACATAAAGAAGGATTCTGGTCTAAGACACAGGAACACAAGCATTATATCACTGATCAAAATAGTAGGCCAGCAGAGCCCCTCAAAAGCATTTCCCTTTGCTGATTAATTGGATCATATGCCATTTAAAAATGCCACCATGCTCTGGGCCTAGACTCCTGGGTAAATTGTGAGGAAAAATAGTATCTTTAAAAATATTTGGCACCATATTTGTATCAAGTTATACACATGGTTAGATTGACTGTTTTCTGCTGGGCTCATTATAAAGTGAGGAGTCTCTCCTATCTCCAGCTCCTCCATCTTATCTTTTAGTATTTCAGCTTCATTTTATTTCCATATCTTTAAATTACCTTATTTTCCTTTTTTGTTAACTTTTCATTTTATGCATTATGCAGCCTTAAAGTATCTAATTTTCTTTAACCACCATTGCACTCCAGCCATGTACAGTAATTTCTGTCTCTTTATACAGGTTATATCACAACCCTACTTAAACACCTATCCAGTGTTTACATGATTAGATCATGTAAAGTCTTTTCACCTCTGAGGCATAGTCTCCACTATGATTTACTTTCCCCTTCTTCTGCACTCTGTCATGTGTGTTCCTTCCTTAGTTTTCTACATGTTTATCACCAGTTCATCTCAAAATTCTCCCTAATTTATCTAAATCTCCTCTCCTCTTGTTATGTTCAAATGCGTCAATGTATCTGTCTGTCTCATCTTCCTGGGGATGTTCTTCCAAAGCCCTCCTGGTCTGTCCTGTTGGGACAAGACTTTCTTTGTACCTGATGCATCTGGGACACCATCTTCATCGTCAGAAGTTCTCTTCACTGTCCTCTTAAGTTGGAGCCAATTTCCTGGATACTGTCTCTTCTCTCTTCTTGTTATTTTCCCTTGTGTTTATAGAATGTTTAAAATGTAGTCCTGAAAAAGGGCATATATCTGAAAATACCTCAGATCTACCTTCACATTTTGGTAAGAATTTAATTGGATGTGTAATTTCACATTGGAAAAATAATTTTCCTTGGAAAACTGTAAACATTGCTCTAATGTCATATTACTGGCAAAAGTTTTGTCTAGAAGTTCAGTTATTCATGATTCCTTTTGTTTGTTCTTTTTTCTTTCTGGAGGTCTTACGTTTCTTTTGAAAATTATCCCCAGTATTCTGAAATTTCACAGTGAAGAACCTTGGTGTCCATTGTACTGGGCATTACATGTATCTTTCAATCTGAAAACTCATGTCCATTGGGAAATCTGAAGGACAATCTGGAAACTCATTTCCTTCCCATCACTATTCCTTGTTCTCTCTTTGGAGGACTTCTATCTATCTATTATGTGGATGCTAGACGTCCTGGACCCGTCATTTTTATGCTCTGGGCTTATTTCCCATTCATGTTTTTGTCTCGTAGAGTCCCGAGTATCTTATCCTTAGCAGTTGATCTGCAAATGATGGTTCAATCAGACAAAACTGAAGAAGTTCATATTAAGAAAATCCTCTCCTTCTGGGATGCCCTCCTTCTCTACTTCTATATCATATTTTTGACATTCTGACATTTTGCCTTTCCTCTAAGATCTGAGCTGTGTCCTCTCTTTTGATTCTTCTACTCTTTCCTCACAGTACTTCAGTGCATCTATTATTTACTTACGTGTTTTATATTTTAGTGCTTATATGAATTCTATATAAGCTTAGATCTCAAACTCCTGAATAGCAGGGACCTAGTCATACATCTTTGTGTACCACCTACTACACACATATTACCTCAAAAATCTAACTCAGTGCTTACCACTGCCTAGTTCTTAATAAATGTCTATTGAATGAATACATAAATGAAATAAAGTGATGAAATGATGTATTTTATAAATCAGGTCACAGAAATTCCAGGTAGCTAAGGAATGACTTAAGCCAGTGAACAATGACCCCTAATAGCTATAGATTTAAAAAAACAAAAAGCAAAACTGTTTAATTTCAACTGAGAAAGAATGCATAAAAATAGGCCTGTAAAATAAGATGAAATATAGGGCCTCAAATTTATTGTGTCTGAGTCTCAAAACATAGCAGAAACAGCTATTCAGAAATGCCAGTTGAAAACTAAGAAGGTAAAAGACATGTACTGTGAAAACTATAAAACACTGATGAAGAAAACTGAAGATAATATAAATAAATGAAAAGATATCTCATGATCCTGGATTGAAAGAATAAGTATTGTTAAAATATACATACCACCCAGAACAATCTACAGATTTAATTCAGTCTCTATCAAAACACCCATTACATTTTTCACAGATCTAGAATCTGAAAATTTACATAGAATCACAGAAAACCTGAATAGCTGAAGCAGTCTTGAGAAAAACAAACATAGCTGGAGGTGTCATGCTCCCTGACTTTAGACTAAACTACAAAACTACAGTAATTAAAGCAGTTTGGAAGAACAATTTACTGAATGAAAGAAAATATTTGCAAATGTTATGACCAGTAAGGGATTAATATCCAAAATATAGAAAAAAGTTTATACAACTCTATATTTTTTAAAAACTCATTTAAAAAATGAGCAGAGGACCTGAAAAGATATATTTCCAATGAAGGCATTAGATGACTAAGAGGCACATGAAAAGATGTTCAACATTGTTAATTATTAGAGAAATGCAAATCAAAACCACAATGAGATATCACTTCACACCTGCCAAACATCAGAAAGTCTACAGATAACCAATGTTGGAAAGAATGTGGAGAAAAGGGACCCTTTGTACCCCGTTGATGGGAATGTAAATTGGTGTAGCCACAGTGGAAAGTATTATGGAGAGTCCTCAAAAAAACAACATAGAACTACCATATGATTCAACAATTCTACTTCTGGGTTTATAGATTAAAAAAAAACAAAAACCTAAAACCACTTAATTTGAAAAGGTATAGGCACCCCAATATTCAAAGCAGCATGTCAAGATATGAAAGCAACCCAAGTTTCCATCAACAGATGAATGGATAAAGAAGATGTGGTATATATACACAACGGAATACTATTCAACCATAAAAGAGAATGAAATTCTGTGACTTGCAACAACATGGATGGGCCTGGAGGGTATTATGCCTAGTGAAATAAATTAGAAAGATAAAGACAAATACCATAGGTTATCACTTATGTGGGATCTAAAAAAATAGCACAAATGAATATATTTGACAAAGCATAAACTGAGTCACAGATATAAACAAATTAGTGGTTACCAGAGAGGAGAGGGAAGGCGTGAAGGGCAAGATAAGGGTATGAGATTAAGAGATACAATTGCTATATGTAAAATAAATAAGCAACAAGATTATAATATGCAGCATAGGGAAATATTGTTTTATAATAACTTTTAAAAAAAATTTTCTTTACATTATCGTGTTGGTTTTGCCATACATTGATATGAATCTGCTGTGGGTAAATGGAATATAATCTGTACGAATTTTGAATCCCTATGCTATACACCTGAAACTAATATCAGACTGTAAATTAAATATATTTCAATTAAAAAATGTTAAGTGCCAGTTGAATAATTATGTTATTTTTCCCCACCATGTATATACATAAATCCAATTTTAATCCTATTTGGCATTGATTCAGACAGAGTTATTGATTGTATTTGAGGCAGATATATAATCAGTAAGGTTTATAATTGATCTACAAAATTATTTTCCAGAATCACTTTATTTTGCCATTACCTCTGTGTGGTAAACCTTAACAGAGTTCTTCTAGAGAGGACTATAAGTAAAATGTGAATTTTAATTTTATTTAAGGGAATATAATTGCTTTATAAAGTCAAAGATGGAACAGTATGAAAAAGAAAATGGCTATCCTGGCTCTATCAGAGTACTGTGTTAGTGTAGCTACAGGGGGTATCTTGGGCATCACCATAAGGCACTGTTGAGGGAGATCCAAGTGTGATTTTTCTGCTGACTATGACAGGATTCCCTAGTGGCTCATTCAGAAAAGCATCTGCCTGCAGTGTGGGAGACCTGGGTTCAATCCCTGGGTCAGAAAGATCCCCTAGAGAAGGAAATGGCAACCCACTCCAGTACCCTTGCCTGGAAAATCCCATGGATGGAAGAGCCTGGTAGGCTACGATCCATAGGGTTGCAAAGGGTTGGACATGACTGAGAGACTTCACTTTATGACAGTGTGAGCTGAGGTCTGAATGTGTAATTGTTTCCAGAGTGTACATGAGGTGTGATTCATTGCCCTTTCAGCTAACTAGATGCAATCAAAAGTGGTATATTGATTTAATCAGAAGAAAGACTTTGTCAGAAGTAAAAGCCTTAAATCTAAAAATAATTCTTAAGTATGCAAAAACATCCCTGAAACACAAATGGGCAGGGTAATGCATCTGTTGGTCCACGCCGGAACTGTGTCCATGCTGCCAAAGGGAGAATTCAGGAAATCATCCAGGTGAAGCAAGACAGTAAGAAAAACAAAAACAAATGCATACTGGCTTTCCTTAGGTTCTGCTGAGCAGGATTTTTTTTTATCTGAAATGCCTACATAATTTCTTCAAGATTTATCTCTAATTTGTATCCATAGAAATGCTTTTTTGACTTTGTCTAATTCTTCAGATGTAATTTTTTCTTGCTCAGCTATTATATAAGGCTTTGGAGCCTTTGAAGCCTATCCATCTGATATCCTAAAAAATAGCTCCATCTTATTGCAGCTATTGTTACCCTACTATGTAACAACCATCATATGTGTATACCCCATTAGTCGTGATAACATCTCTAAGAGAAAGATTTTATCAGACCCTTATTATGGGACAAGGAAACCCAAGCCAGAGAGATTAACCTGGCCAAGGTCATGAAACCACAGAGTTCCTAAGTAAATATTGGAACATGGGTCCAGCGTCACTGCTGCTGCTGCTGCTGCTAAGTTGCTTCAGTCGTGTCCGATTCTGTGCGACCTCATAGACTTAAGCCCACAAGGCTCCCCCGTCCCTGGGATTCTCCAGGCAAGAACACTGCAGTGGGTTGCCATTTCCTTCTCCAATGCATGAGAGTGAAAAGGGAAAGTGAAGTCACTCAGTCGTGTCCGACTTGTAGCAATCCCATGGACTGCAGCCTACTAGGCTCCTCTGTCCACGGGATTTTCCAAGCAAGAGTACTGGAGTGGGGTGCCATTGCCTTCTCCGGGGTCCAATGTTAATCCCCTTTAAAATGCTGTACTTCTACATTCATGTCGTCATAATACAAAAGAGGTGTTGGTTACTGGTTCACTGTCAACAGAAACAGCACTGTGATTTTATTATCCAGGAAATCAACCATTTTACCGTGCCCAAATTTTTGCAACCAAAAGATGCGATGTTGTGGATATCTGACAGAGGCAGGGATACAGCTGTAGTTGTCAAGTTGGCAGTTGTGGGGATTATGATCCACTCTCTGTGTGTTGAGCCTAGTGGGACACACAAAACCCTGAACATCCAGCCCCCTTCCTTGGTAAGCTAAACAGACATTGTTTCTTTGAAAAATTCCCTCATTTCCCAAGCATTTCACCAGTGGCAGTTGAAATGATTTTAGGTGGGCCACTGACCCCTGAATTAAATAATACTGAATCTCAAAGAGAGATGTATTCCCTTTTCTATCTTTCCAGGGACCATCAAGAAGAATGGTTCCGCTTGGTGCTAGCATGCTTTTAAAACTCCTGCTAATCTCTTTTGCCAATAAAGTGAAAGCAGGCATTTGACTCAGAGGCTTTGGCAAGCAACAGAGCATTTATTTTATTAGTAGCTTCTATTTATGACAGTTGGTGTTGTGACAGTTATATAAATTGTCCTTTCTAAATGAATTTAGGCTAAAAAGTGACTCAAAGGAAGTAATGATATTTTACAGAATAATAATACAGACACATGGCAATAATACATGTTAAAAAATAGTTCAGTTATATGGCCAAATAGTCAACCCAGAACCTGAGTGACTGAAATACAACCCAAAGAGAGTAGGCAGGGTCTCAGACAGTCCATCCTGAAGCAGGTCCTGAATTAGACTCTGCTCCAGCTCAGTTGCAGGGAGATGTTCCCAACTTCTACAAAGATGAACAAGTAGGAAGTTCTTTTATACAGGAGAGAAATTGTGCATTAAAAAAAAATTAATCATGTAAGCCTTGCTCGAAATAATTAGGTGCTGTCATAAATAGAGTGACGTATCAGTGACTTTTGTTCTAGATAAACTATAAATAACCTCTGGAAATGAGATGAAGTTGTTTATAAAAAGATAACAGATAATGAACCTTGACTTCAAAGTTCTTCTAATTAAGAGCTTCATTTGAAAGGATGAAACCAGAATATGAAGGCAATACATGTTGTCACAAGAAGCAGCCTGCCAATGCAGGAGACGCAGGTTTGATCCTTACGTTGGGAAGATCCCCTGGAGCAGGAAATAGCTATCCACTCCAGTATTCTTGCCTGGAAAATTCCACAGACGGAGGAGTCTGGCGGGCTACAGTTCATGGCTCGCAAAGAGTCAGACATGACTGAGCGACTGAGCACACACACACCTAAGCAACTGAGCATGTTGTCACAACTAAAGAACGTCTTGCTTCCTGTACAAATTCTCTCCCTAGGGAGCAAATACAGGGAACTTAATGATGGCCCTCCTACCCAGCACTAGCTGAGAATGTACACACCATGTAAAGCAAACATCCTAGACCCACACTTGGTGATTTGATCCCATTATCTGGTTTTAACACCTTCTCTGTGCTGACGCTCCTGTGTCAGCTCCATTAGGGTGAGATTCTGTCGCTTTGCCACTAGAACATGTGGTAAGCAGCCCTGAATGTGTGCTGAGTGAATCAATGCAGCCTGCCACTTAAGCTCCTGATTTTCTATAATCATTCCAGGAAGAAATTGTCCTACAATGTTTTTCACTCTTCCCCAGTCTCTAAAATAGACTCTCTATAGCATGACATGATGTTACCGCCATGTATCAGGGTTGTCACTGGGAGAATCAAATAACTAAGGCAAACACTGGCCTTCTCAGGTGCTGTGAGCCTCAGGAAGCTGGTTCCCTCACCAAACAGCCCCTGTGGATAAACCTTCCAGACTCTTGCCACTGCCTTTTAGTATTTTTCTCGGGAATCATTATTTTTCACTGTCAAAGTATCTGACTTCAGCAGCCTTCTTTAAAACTTCTAGAATGTCTGCTTCTAGATAACTAAGCTTGTTAGAATTCTGGGATATGTAAATATTCAATATAAATAAATAAAGCAATGACCACAGCCATGAAATTAAAAAAAGACACTTGCTATTTGGAAAGAAAGCTGTAGCAAACCTGGATAGCATATTAAAAAGCAGATAAATCCTTTGGCCAAGAAAGGTCCATATAGTCAAAACTATGGTTTTTCCAATAGTCCTTTATGGGTGTGAGAGTTGGACCATGAAGAAGGCTGAGCATGGAAGAATTGATGCTTTTGAACTTTTGTGTTGGAGAAGACTTTTGAGATTCCCTTGGACTGCAAGGAGATCCAACCAGTCCATCCTAAAGGAGATCAGTCCTGGGTGTTCATTGGAAGGACTGGTGCTGAAGCTGAAATACTTTGGCCACCTGATGTGAAGAGCTGATTCATCAGAAAAGATCTTGATGCTGGGAAAGATCTAAATCAGGAGGAGAAGGGCATGACAGAAGACGAAATGGTTAGATGGCATCACTGACTCAATGGACTTGAGTTTGAGCAAGCTCCGGAAGATGACGAAGGCAGGGAAGCCTGGTGTGCTGCAGTCCGCAGGGTCCCAAAGAGTCGGACATGACTTAGCACCTGAACAACGACAATATATATGTGAACACACACATATGCACACATACATACATATATATTTCTTCTGGTTGGACTCCAGTGCTCTGGAGAAGCAGGGGGAAGCTTTTCTCCATGACATGATTAGTAGAGTTTGGCATGAACTTAATATGTGGGCTTTGTGATGTTTTATTAGCTGCTGAGAACCATATTATTTTCTTCTTCATTCCCAGTTGTGATCAGTCTAGCTGGAGTTTCCAGATAAATAACCTCTGAATAAGTGGGGTGCTGATGTAAACATTAAGTAAGTATAGCCTAATAATATTCTGAAGCTCATTCATTTTTTTTTACAGCTTGAGTTTAAGCCTGTGCCAAATGATTTCCCAAGGTGAAAAGTGAAAGTGTTAGTCGCTCAGTTGTTTTCAACTCTTTGCCACTCCATGGACTGTAGCCCGTCAGGCTCCATTGTCCATGGGATTCTCCAGGCAAGAATACTGGAGTGGGTTTCCATGCCCTTCTCCAGGGGATCTTCCCGACCCAGGGATCAAACCTAAGTCTCCTGCATTGCAGAGAGATTTCCCAAGGTCAAATCTGTTTTACCCAATTACATCCTTTCAGAGATAATGAGGTCTTCACATTCCAGTCTCCATGAGCTCTGCTGATTCATTTCAGTGTGCCACAGTTAATTTATTCTATCAATTAAAAGTGTTGTTTACTATTAAAATATAAATACACCTCCACCAAGAAAGGTAACATTAACTCCAACTAGTGAGTATAGTTTAACACAAAACCTTTCCATATCCCTTCTTGAAGGCAAGTTTTGATGACGATTATGGACCTATTACTTGGCAAGTGGGCCTCAGGGCTTTTGATCTTATTCTTTCCACCTTGCACAGTCTTCTCGCATATGTCCACGTGAGTTGTTCCCTCACCTTTCTTCTGGATTTTGCTCAGATGTCACTTTGTCAGTGAGCCCTGCCCTAAACACTTGACAGGAGCACTCAGCACCCTTACCCTGCTCTATTTTTTCCCATAACATTTGTCACTATCTTACTACTTATTTACTTGTTTATTAATTTAATACCTGTCTCCTTAATTTTGTAAACTTTTATATTGCCAGTGCCCAGAAGAGTACTTGGCACTGTAGGTTCTCAATAAATGTCTAATGAATGAAGATACAAGATGCTCTAGAAATATCTCATCTGAACTTGGCACATCATGGAAAACTTCTTGGAAGAGGCCATATTTCATGTTAGCTCTGAAGGCCAACTAAGAGATGTTGGGCTGTAGAGGGATGATGAGTGTGTGTGTGTGTGTGTGTGTGTGTGTGTGTGTGTGTGTGTGTGTGTGTGTATAAACACCTTGAGGCAAATGAGAGCATGATAGCTTCAAGGATCTAAAGGAAATTTCTATATGGTTGTATTAAAAAATGAATGAAAGACAGAAACAAGTCAGTAAGAACTGGAACTGTGGGATACTGGGTTATTCATATTATTATAAGATCATAGGAATATTGGGCTAGTATTGGCAGATCTTCTAATTTTTCAAGAGAAACTGGATTTTGAAAGATTGCCTCAAATTTATAAAATGCTATAGAGACTAAATAAAACATCCGTATATTAGGTATAGCTCCTGACAATTCCTTTTAACTTCTGCCCTCCTCAGTAACATACATATTTCTAACCCTCCTTAAGCTCTCCTCTAGCCATGCTTGCAAATGTATATTTAATCCTTCCTGAACCCAAATCCCAGCCTATGGCTTATGCATTGTCTTTCAAACTCAACATGTGTTCCTACCTGCACAACTTTGTACAAGTGAGTCCCTTAAAATCCCGACTCTCCTATCTTTCACATTTCCTTTAAGGGACCAGAAGGTTCCTCGCTCCCCTGAACTCAGGGTGGATCAGTTACTGTCCTCCACCCCTCCCAGCAAAGCTATTCTGCTGGGACATGTGCCAGATGAAGGCCACCTGGGCAGGAAGCCAGACTTCTTTGTGCTGGGTTTGTGTCTCTTTTGTGCAGCTTTCAGTTGGGCTTTGAAACTTTATGCATTTCATCTTTCTTATATTGCTGACTTTGCTCTGGAAAATAGATTTTAAATCATATATATGTATTTACATGAAAGGAGATTGTCAAGATAAGTCATGTTCCCTGTTTTCATGAACTAACAGCTTGTCCAGTCACCTGTCACAGAATTATGGACCAAGGGCCAAATCTGCCCAGTCACCTAGTCATATACAGTCTGAGAGCTAAGGATGATCACTGCATTTTTAAATAGTTGAAACAGCAAAAGAATGATAGTATTTTGTGACACATGAACATTTTATGAAATTCATATTTGTGTCCATTAACAAGCAGCTACACTTACTTGATTAGGTGCTGTCTGGGACTGCTTTTACACTACAGTAACAGAGTTGAGTAACTGCAAAAGACTGCAAGGAGATCCAACCAGTCCATCCTAAAGGAGATCAATCCTTAACATTCTTTGGAAGGACTGATGCTGAAGCTGAAACTCCAATACTTTGGTCACCTGATGCGAAGAACTGACCCATTTGAAAAGACCCTGTTGCTGGGAAAGACTGAATGTGGGAGGAGAAGGGGACAGCAGAGGATGAGATGGTTGGATGGCATCACTGACTCAGTGGACATGCATTTGGGTAAATTCCAGGAGCTAGTGATGGACAGGGAAGCCTGGCATGCTGCAGTCCATGGGGACACAGAGTCGGACATGACTGAGCAACTGAACTGAATTGCAAAAGATACCATATGGCCTCCAAAACCAAAAATATTTACTATCTAGCCCTTTACAGAAGTTTAAATCTAAAGAAACAATTACTACACTTTACGATTTCCTGGGTCAGTAAAATTAAAGAATAGGAGAGGAGAGGAAACAAACACAGGGCTTGCCAACATTTAGTTTCTCACCAAGTGAAGGCAAACACAGATTGCTCTTATCACCAGAATTTAACAAAAAGAAGTGTATTATAGCACAAAGAAATGAGCATGAACATACTCATAGAGTAAAGCTAATAGTGTGCATTGCAGAGCACGGGGCCTTAGAATTAAACCTAACTGGCTTGAGTCCAAAGTCCAGTTTCCTATATCTATGGAAAATAAGTCTCATTACTTAGCCCTTTTAATTTTTAATTTCCTTAATTTAAAGGATGTCATAAAAAATTTCAAGACTTAATCTTTTTGGTGTTATTTCAATAAAATGAAAGGTTTCTAGGTTACCATGTTATCTTCACCCAGCTCACATCCTCAGATCTCACCATACTGAGCATGCCCGTGTCCCATGGCTATGTCCCATGTTTTGGCATTTATTTTTCACTGCCTTTATTTGTACATTCCAGTACCAAATTAGTCTTAATATCCTCAAAGGCAGAGACTATAATCTGTCATTTTTGCACCAGTTTGGTGCCTAATATGATACCAAAAATACAGTTGGTGCTCCTATACCATGTACCGTTAGTCTGCTCGATGCAGCAGACTCCTGGCTTTCAATGTCTCTTTTGCATTATCCATGGAAAATAGTGAGGCTGAGAAACAAAGGTAATCATCAGTCTTTTCTACTTACTAGAAATAAATGACTGCTCTCCAGGGCTGCTTAGCATGGTCCAGTGTTGGCAACACAAACGTGGCAGAATACCTCCTTTTACTTCTTTTTATGTAATTCATTTCTCCTATGGTCAGATACGGAGAAGACAGTGGCAACCCACTTCAGTACTCTTGGCTGGAAAATCCCATGGATGGATGAGCCTACCAGGCTGCAGTCCATGGGGTCGCTAAGAGTCAGACACGACTGAGCTGCTTCACTTTCATGCACTGGAGGAGGAAATGGCAACCCACTCCAGCGTTCTTGCCTGGAGAATCCCAGGGACGGGGGAGCCTTGTGGGCTGCCATCTATGGGGTCGCACAGAGTCGGACACGACTGACGTGACTTAGCAGCAGCAGCAGGAGCATGGTCAGATAAGTGAGCACTTCCAGATGTTCAAGCTGGATTTAGAAAAGGCAGAGGAACCAGAGATCAAACTGCCAACCTCTGTTGGATTATTGAAAAAGCAGAATTCCAGAAAAACATCTACTTCTGCTTTATTGACTACATCAAAGCCCTTGACTGTGTGGATCACAACAAACTGTGGAAAATTCTGAAAGAGATGGGAATACCAGACCACCTGACCTGCCTCCTGAGAAATCTGTAGCAGATCAAGAAGCTACAGTTAGAACTGGACATGGAACAACAGACAGGTTCCAAATTGGGAAAGGAGAACGTCAAGGCTGTATATTGTCACCTTGCTTATTTAACTTATATACAGAGTACATCATGCAAAATGCCAGACTGGATGAAGCACAAACTGGAATCAAGATTAAAGGGAGAAATCTCAATAACTTCAGATATGCAGATGGCACCACTCTGATGGCGGAAAGCAAAGAGGAACTAAAGAGCCTCTTGATGAAAATGAAAGAGAGTAAAAAAGCTGGCTTAAAACTCAACATTCAGAAAACTCAGATCATGGCATCCAGTCCCATCACTTCATGGCATATATATGCGGAAACAATGGAAACAATGACAGACTTTACTTTCTTGGGCTCCAAAATCACTGCAGATGGTGATTGCAGCCAAGAAATTACAAGATACTTGCTCCTTGGAGGAAAAGCTGTGACCAACCTAGACAGCATATTAAAAAGCAGAGACAATTACTTTACCAACAAACGTCCATATAGTTAAAGCTATGGTTTTTCCAGTAGTCATGGATGGATGTGAGAATTGGACCATAAGGAAAGCTGAGCACCAAAGAATTGATGCTTTTGAACTGTGGTGTTGGAGAAGACTCTTGAGAGTCCCTTGGACTGCAAGGAGATCCAACCAGTCAATCCTAAAGGAAATCAATCCTGAATATTCATTGGAAGGACTGAATTGAAGCTCCAATACTTTTGCCACTTGATGTGAAGAACTGACTCATTGGAAAAGACTCTGATGCTGGGAAAGATTGAAGGGGAGGAAGAGGGGACGACAGAGGATGAGATGGTTGGATGGCATCACCAACTCAATGGACATGAGTTTGAGGAAGCTCCAGGAGTTGGTGATGGACAGGGAGGCCTGGTGTGCTGCAGTCCATGGGGTTGCAAAGAGTCAGACATGACTGAGTGACTGAACTGAAACTGAATGGTCAGATACTATGATATAGATCACAAGTTCAGGGACATTGCATATCGACCAATGTTGATGGCACAAATTGAGATTTCTATCAAAATGGGTAACTGAGTTAATAAAGCCTGTGATTATTAAGAGGAAAATTAATATAGTAGTTGAAATATATCATTGCTGGCTTGGGAAAGATGGGCCATGATGGCTCTTCAAAAAAAAAAAAAGAACTAATTACAGGATTCAGCTGCTTAAGCTTTAATTCAGTAGAGGACCAAAGAGCCCTCAGACTCCCATGGAGCTTTCTCTCTCCCTCTCTGCTGGAGCTAACCCTTTGAAGTAATTAAGAAATAATTTCAGAGTGGCCACACATCTATTAGGCAATCAGACCCAATATAAGAAACACCTGTTTTTACTTCAATTCTGGCCCGCTTACTAATAGGGCATATTTGTCTTGGGACATTGTGTTTGCTTGTGTAATTGTGCATAGCACATTTTCAGATTTGACCACAGAGGAGTCCTGGAAGCAGCTCTGAGTGAGTATATCTGAGTAAGCAAAGCACAAAAAGCTTTCCTCATCTTCTGTACACACAGACGTAAGCATAAGGAGGTTTTGCCCTACCTTCTGCCCACATCATGCAGGGCAAACAGGAAGCTGTCCGTGAACTGCTCTGGTCTCTCCAGACTTAGCAACCAGCCTCCTTTTGTTTGGTTAACAATTCCGGACCCATCCAAGCAAAAGGGGTGGAAAATACACAACAGTGGTTAAGCATTGAAAGTGCTGACAATGGACCTGATGTCAGACAGATGGAAGAGGCTCTCTGATCCAGTGGGAGGACACGTTTCAAGCGTTGGGGGTTTCAACCCTGCACTTTAGCTACCCCGTGACAAGCGTCCTCATGACCTAGCTCGGAAGAAGGATGTTCTGAGAGTCACAAAAGAAGGGGAAGAGTTGCTTGAGGATGTGGAGAAGACAGAGATAGCAGAATTGCAAGAAGGACCTGATCAGAGGAGAAATAAAACTCAAGTCCAAAGAGCCATATCAGATGAAAAGTGGTGTCCAGTCGCCTTGTTTATGCCAGTGAATGGAAATGAAGTGGAGAACACAGGCAGTGGGATGAAAAAAGTCACACTTGCAAAGAGTAGCTGCATATTCATGGTAAAAAGTACTTTTAGGCTTGAATCATCTCACATTTTCCTCAATTTTATACTTTGTTTTGAGGGCAGAAATATATACAAATATAAGCTATTTTCAGGACTTTTGTATAAACTGTGTATTGTAAGACATAATTTCTTGGGTAGAAGTTTTATAGAGGTATAATTCACATACTGTAAAATTTATCCTTTAAAAGTATACAGTTCAGTGAGGCTTTTTCATATATTCCCAGAGCTATACACCTCTCATCAGCACTTAATTTTAGAACACTTCATCCCTCATCCTGCCCCCCCACCAAATCCCATGTCACTCTCCATTTCTGCCCCCCACCTCTTCAGCCACTAGCCTGATTTCTGTCTCTATGGATTTGCCTGTTGTAGATGTTTAATAGAGATGGAATTGTACAGTATGTAACCTTTTGTGTCTAGCTTCTTTGACCCATTATGATTTCAAGATTCCTCCGTGTTGTAGCATAAATTATTACTTTGGGCCTGAATAATATTGTAGAGTATGAATATCTCATGTTTGATTTGTCTGTTCATCAGTTGATTGGTGTTTGGAGTGTTCCATTTTTTGGCTATTATGAATAATGCTACTGGGAGCATTCATTTTGTGTGGATGTACATTTTCAGTTATCTTGGGTACACAGAAGTAGAATTATTGGATCATGTGGTAACTATATGTTTAATTCTTTGAGAAACTACTCTCTCTCTGAGTTATCAATTTTTCAATAAAAATGTAAGAAGTCTGAATGAGCATCTCCCTAACGTGCTTCCCAGTGCCAATATTCTGATAGTATGTTTGTTAGCATGATAACCCCTACCCATTGTGGTTCTGAACATTTCCTTTCTGGGGAGGATGGTATGGTTGACACATATATGTAGGAGCTTGATAACAATGAAAAAGTACCCAGTTTTATTCATGGAGACAAAATTCCATTTGACAACTGATATTTTTCTCTAAATTCATTTGTGATTTGAAACTCAGCTTTATTTTCCTCTTGTATGTTGATGATGCACAGTGAAATACTAGAATGAGCTGAGAAAAGTTTAACAAAATGTCAAGTGTCCTTTTTGGTGAAATCGAAAACCTGTGGGTTGGTTGCTTTTTGATTTAGGAAAGGTTATTATCATAGATTCTATCAAAGTCCCAAAGTAACTTTCAGAGCACGTTGCTCCTTCGGGGAACCACGTGTAGGAAGAGTAACAGTCCTTTCTGTGGGTCCCTGATCTCACCCAAGAGAGAAATCCAGTATTAACTCCTGTTATTCTGAAAGTATTTTCTTGAAAATAACAAGCCTCCACTTAGAGAAAAGCTGTCGCTCTGATTCTGTCCATTCGTACTGATACTGGTTTGTGTTAAGGGGGCACCCATGTGGCTTCGTCAGTCATGAATGCACTAGTGGGACGTAGATGATAGTGCCTCAGGTGAGCCTCATGGGCAAATTTCACTCCCGAAATCTTTGGGTTTCTCCTTCCTCTTTCACCTCCTGTACCCAAATCTGAACTTTCCATCTCGCTTCTCTCTCTTTTTTTTTATTGGTTTTGCCATACAATGACATGATATCGCCATGGGTTTACATATGCTCCCCCTCCAGGACCTCCCTCCCTCCTCCCTCCCCCCCTGGAAATCTCGATGCACCAGCCCCGAGCATCAATCCTGGGCTGGCGATTGATTTCACATATGGTAATTAACATGTTTCAATGCCATTCTCCCATATCATCCCACCCTTGCCCTCATCCACAGAGTCCACAAGTCTATTCTATACATCTGCGTTCCTTTTGCTGTCTCGCATGCTGGGTTCTCGTTACCGTCTTTCTAAATTCCATATATATGCATTAATATACTGTATTGTTGTCTTTGCTTCTGGCTTACTTCACTCTGAATAATGGGCTCCAGTTTCGTTTCTTTACTTAACCTTCTACGATCACTTGACTTTTGTTTCACCTGCATCTCTTATTCTTTTTCAAACCTTTTGACTCCTTAACCACTCTGTTTTAACACGAGGAATCAGAAAATGATAGTGATAAAAGGGAGGAAAAAGTAGAAGAAGGAGAAGGAAAATCTGGAGGAGGATGTAGAAGCAAAGATAACTATGACTAGGGAGCACAAAGTGAAAGGACAAGCTACTCAGTACTTAGAGAAACATTTGATAATGTGTTATCATATAAAAATGGGATGCATTTTCTGGGAAGGCAAGACTAAAGTGTTTAAAGCAAAAGTACCCAGGCTAGATATCAGCACACTTTTCCCAACATTGCAAAAGAACTGCAGAAACATGCTATCTGACTTTTTAATAAGCTCACTTCCTTTTTGAAATAGACAGCTGTAAACAAAGTATTTTCTTGGGTTATTTCTCTCCCATTGTTACTTGGGAACTCTTTTTGTTCAACCAAAAATGACAGTAGATACATACTGTGATCTATTTGTAGAGTTTCATGTAAGAAGTAGTTATTTAACTGAATTCAAGTACCAGGCTTCCCAGAACCCACTTGCCAATGCAGGAGACATAAGAGACACAGGTTCAGTCCCTGGGTCAGGAAGATCCCCTGGAGGAGGAAATGAAAACCCACTCCAGTATTCTTGCCTGGAGAATCCCAGAGGAACCTGGTTGATGACAGTCCATAGAGTCGCAAAGAGTCAGACACCAGGTCCTATACCTTGTGTGTGTGTTTTGGTAAAAGTCCTAGCTTTTACATAGTCCTTTATTACATATTAATGTCAGTATACTTGAGATTTCCATAGCTGATTCCACTTGGGTCAAAGAGCATATAATCAAAATAGCATTGAGCAAGGCACGTATGACATTGCTTGGAGCCATTTGCAGTCCAAATACTTAATACCCATGAATTAATTTTGATTGTAATCACAGAAAGAGAAAACCTTTAAAAAAACATATTTCTTTGTCAAATAACCCTTTAATTGTGAAAGCACAATGTAAGTCTATTCCACAATAAAGTGAGTAACCTAAATGTATAGCTTAATGTATATTGTAAATACTTGAATGGTCATGACACAGGTCAACAAGCAGAACATTGCCAACTCTAGCTTTACAGGAATCTGGACATCTGCTCTGGTCTGAATGTCTGTGTCTCCCTCCCAGATTCATACCCTAGCCCCAGAGGTGATGGTGTTGGTCGGGGGGCTTTGGGAAGGTCATCAGGTCATGAGAGTGGGGCCCTCATGAATGGATTAACGGTCCTCCCCTTCTGCCATGGAAGGGGACCCTCACCCGACCAGGCTGGAACCCTGGTCTCAGACTTCCAGCTTCCAGAACTGTGAGGAAAGTCATTCTCTTTTTTATCAGCTCTTCTGAGGTATTTTGTTAAACAGCTGCCCAAATGGACTCAGATACCGTAGAACAGAGCAAGCCCCCCAACTTTTCATGGTGTGGCTTACTTCTTCACCATTTGTTGTTCCGTTTACATTTTAGAAATAGCTTTTCAAGTTCTAACAAAAATCCTGCTGGGGCTTTCATTAGAACTGCATTGGATTTATAGATTGATATGGAGAACAGAGTATGTTTATTATTTATTTAAGCCTTTTTCCTGTAATTTTACAGTGATCTCTATAGAAGTCTGGAAAAACCTGGATATCATTATCCAGAATATGCTTATTTTTTCAAACCTAGACTATAAAGTAATTTTAGATTTTCTAACCCATAACTCTTTAAAAAAATTTATTAATTAGTGTACTGTATTTGCATATAGTTCCTTTTGTCCTTAGCCTTGGAATTAAGGTGAAAATATTGTTTAAAGAATTGTTTAGGTTCTTCTTATTTTCTCCTTACCCTCTTCATTGTGATTTTATTGTTGTTGTTGACTTGTTTTATAGTTAGGTACATTTGGTTACTCTTTTTATTCTGTTTGGAGTTGCTTTCATGCGTCTATTAATTTACATTTTTTGACACAAAATAAGATTAAATTAATGGTTGTGAAACATTACCATGAATCTAAAAGCCAGAACTGTATGAAAGGGTCCATTCAAAGCAATGTCACTCAGATCATCCCTCTTTTCTGTTTTATTCTCCCGCTCTTTCCAGCCCTTTCCCACTCACCCTTTGTAGGTAAGCTATCTCATTATTTTCTCTTTTATCCTTTCTGCATTTGTTTGCACAAGTGAGCAAATAAGTACATTTTATCTCATATCCAATTTCCCTTACAAGAGATCTTATCATAGATACTCTTAAATTTTGCTTTTTTATATTTATCTCGGAAATCACTCCATATCAGTTCATAAATCTCTTCCTCATCCTTGTGATTACTGCTGCATAGTACTCCATAATTGATTCAGCTACTGTATAAGAAGTTTACAGTATCTCCAATATTTTGCAGGACAAACAGTATAACAATAAATAACCTCATATGCATATGTTTTTGTATTGTTGGGAATGTAAGTTCCTAAAAGTGGAATCACTTGGTCAACAGGTAAATGCATACATAGATTTATTAGAAATTGCCAAATTCTAGAATGGTTGTGCCAGTTAATGTTGCTTTAGCAGTGTTCCTTACAGCCTTGCCAAAAGAGTGTATTGCCATCCATTTTAATAGCTGTTGATTGTATAAATGAAAAATGTTATCTTAGTGCTTTAATTTTAATTTATCTAATTATTAGTCATTTTGAGCATCTTTTCAGATGCTCAAGGGCTATTTTAAATTATTTTTTCTGTTAACTGTCTTTCATGTCTTTTCCCCATTTTCCTATTTGCTTTTCATTTTTGTCCCTTAATTTTTAAGAATTCTTTTTACATTAGGGGTGTTAGTCCTTGATCTGTGATACAGGTTGAAAATATTTTTTTCTGAGTTCAGTTCTCCTATGATTATCAGTTCTTCTTTGATTACAGTGTGTGTGTTTTGCCATGTAAAACTGCTTATTGTTGTCATCAGATTTATTAGTCATTTCTTTTACTCCATCTGTATTTTAAAACAGTTAGAAAAACTTTTCCTACAGTGAGATTAAAGAGAAACTCACTCATGTTTTTCTTCTAATATTTATATGGTTTTATTTTTGCATGTATGTATAATACTATTTTTAGCATTTGTCCCTAATCTTCTTAGAGTTCATTCTTGTGTGTGGACCTAGTTTTATATTTTTCCAAATGGGCCACTCAGTCTTCTCAGCACTATTTATTTAGAAGCCTATCTTTCTAAAATCCCTGGATTGGATCCTATAACAGAAAAGAGCATTAATATCTGAGAGTCTGTGTTCTGTTGAGTAAATTGTTGATAATCTCTCTCTCAGAATACTGGTGTGAAACTTCAATGATGTAACCTATACACTACATGGGCCACTTAATGAATGCTGTTTTCCTTCTTATTAAACAGTTACTGTCTGTCGGCTCAGTGTATCTAGATGAAACACAGCCTAGAGCAGTGGTTCTCAAATACTAGTGTTCATGAAACTCTCCTGGCATGTTGGCCACAAGGCAGATTCCTTGGCCTGTCCTTTAGATATTCTAGCTGAGTGGGTCTGTTGTGGTTCCGGAACTTGCACTGTACTCAAACCCATGTGTCATTTGAAGTCAAACCGCAGGAAGCATGAGCCTAAGGGGAATGCCTATCTCATGCATCCCGTAGTGATGACTACAAACATGCAAAAACAAACCACCTAGGATCATACATCACTATATTCATAAAACTATTTTACATCAGTTACAGGCCAATATGTGAAAAAACACTAAAGATTAAAAAGCGAAAAGTGCAATTAAAATTGAAGTGCTGTTGCGATGAAAGTGCAATTAGAGTTTATTTGAAACAGGTAATTTTTGAGACAGATTAGAAAGAACATTAGGAATGAGGGTGTAAAGGAAGCTGTTGTTTGTGTGTTTAGTACCTTTTGGGTGTATTAGTACATTGCCCACACCAAAATGTGTCAAATGGAGAAAATATGTCAAATATATCAAATGGAGGAGAATACATCAAATGGAAGACAAAGACAGAAAATCCACTGTTCTTTGGCATTCCAAAACTAACTAGAGAAGGCAGAAGATAAAGGGGATCTCTCCTAGAACAGATCTTTTTTTGAATTCCAGTTAAGCTAAAAATTCGCCTGCAATGCGGGAGACCTGTGATCAATCCCTGGGTTGGGAAGATCCCCTGGAGAAGGGAAAGGCAACCCACTCCAGTATTCTGGCCTGGAGAATTCCATGGACCGTATAGTCCATGGGGTCATAAAGAGTCAGACACGACTGAGCAACGTTCACTTCACTTAAACTAAAAATAATATGTGCTTGACTTACACACGAATTTAAATTTTAAGCCAGAAAATGTCTCCCCTGCTTTTGACTTCAATTAATAGGTTGATGCTAAAAGCACATTTACTGTTCAGAGCCCCTTACAAAAGAATTCTCTCTGTGTCTCTTACCCTGCTACTGATCTAGGCAGGAGGTGAAAAGGAGACCATAGCTATGATTCATTCACGAGTATTGTGTCTAAAAGTAATTTTTGTGGCAGCTCAATCACCTAGTGATTTCACATTTCTAAATAGGTGGTAAAGTACATCAGCATGATTAAATGCACTCCCACAGGAGCAAGTGTTTGTTCTCAGTATCGTCATGTAGCCTGTACAGCTCTAATTTGAGAGTCTAGATGTTCAAAACCACCTGTCACAATACATTGAACATGATTATGTTTTCTGTGGTGAGACGGTGTATGCCATTCAAGCTCTGCACTAAACAGTAAAACAGGATGTGACCTCCTTCTTCCAAAAAAAATTCAACTGCCAGGGTTAATTTTTTTCTTTTATCTAGGAATTTCTAAAGATTAGAAACCCACTTTGCATATTTAGAAAACTTGGTCGTTTTATTCCAATTGAGTGATTTCTCAACTAGCTGACTTAGAGGAATCCAATACAAGTTGAGATCAAACCACCTCTAGTCTCATTCTAATGGAGACAATAGAATGCATTGGAAATAACTGTCAAGGTCCTATACAAATAATATACACAATGTGTCTACATGTATCCATATGATTTACATCAGACACTGTTTTCTAGTTGATGATTTTCAGTCTTTTGAAAAAATTGTATCTCTGTAAAGAAGCATCCCTCAGAAATAGAAGGGGAGAAAGGGGCAAATAAATGTGTATTTTGTATTTATAGAAAGTTTCCAAAAACTTTAAAATTGTTGAAAAAAAAAGATGATGTGAATACAAATGTGAAGCATGAGTATCAACTTTTCATAAATCTGTTATCTCTACCTTGTCCTGTTACATCACACCCAAGTCTGTTATATCTCAGACTTCTCCACTGTGGCCCTCTTTGGCAGGACCCAAGATCCCTTGCCAACTCAACCACCCCACCATGTCCCACTTTACAAAGGGAGAAAGAATGAGATGAAGAGAAGGAAGCATCACTATATAAGCAAACACACATGGGAGAGAAAAACAGAGAAAGAGAAGGCATTCTGATTTTAGAAATGGCAGAATGAATGATTCATACCAAAACCACATAACATAGATGCATAAAATCTAGTCATTACAAAAATCATGGGTCTTGGCCAAAAGTATTGTTTATGTGTATATGCATCACCATGCACTAAAGCATTAACCAAGCTACCACAATTAAATAAACATAATAATGGAGCTAAAAATAATGATAACTTAGAATGGAAAGGCAGAAAAGAACGGCATCTGAAAGGACATCTATTTTAAGCCAGCGCTGGTGCTGCAGCGATACTAGAATTAAATTATGTATATGCATGAAATATTCAAACTCCGCCACATTTGATAACATAGCATGGTCTTCAGAGAGAACGCTGACTTTAAGTTCTCAATATGCCCAGTTAATGTGCTAATTTATTTTGCAAATATCAAATTTAAATAACTCTAATAGCTCACCCATTAATTTAGCCATAAACAGCCTTAAGTCCTATGTGAAAATAAAAGTCTATGCTTTTGTGTATCTCTTGCACATGAGAACTAAGAAGGAATGTGTGTTGGATACTAGTAATTCACTTACAGCCTTGGAGCTTACTTTAAGAGTCATTGGTTGGATGGCCAAAAGGAAAGTGCATATTTTTTTAAAGCACCCAGAAATTAGTGTATGCAGATGTCACATGTCATTTGGCCTGAGATTTTCACACTGTAAAGAGTTTAATGAAATTCAGTGCTCAGTTGTCACTGGTTAGGCTGACCTCAGGGCCTCTTAGCACAAAAACACATTACGAAGTTGAAAAGGGCTTTGAGGCGATGGGGAGAGGACATCCCTCCCAATAGGTCTGCAGCCGGATTAGATAGACATGGTGGTCTTTGTAATTGTGTTAGGACCTGAGGGTTACAGCAGTTATAAGTGACTTGACTGAAGTCACCAGTCAGATTGAAGACAGGTCAAATTTGTGCAGTGCCGTAATTTCTGAACATTGAATCAGTAACTCCCAGAGTCACATTCCACAGATACCAGCTGAAAGAGAATAAAATGCTTGCCAGAATATTTACCAGAAAGTTCAAGCCATACCTCACCTTGATCTGTTACCAGGACCTTTCCAGATTCTTGAATAACAATACTATAAAAATAAACACAGCTGCCACAAGACTCTTAGCAAGCAAAGCTTTTTTATTAAAAGAGCTTGTGCATAAGGAAGAAGGTGGGGGCAAAAAATGCCAGCTCCCCAAGTAGAAGGGATGGGTTGCTTTTATATCAAAAGAGAGGGTTGTCTCTTTTTTTTTTTTTTAAAACAATGAGGCATCATTTATTGGCAAAAATTCAAAAGATTGAAAATATTCACTTTTGAATACAGGCAAAAGAGAGGGTTGTCTCTTGATATACTGATAATTTCCAGAAATCATCAAACTTCTTTGATCAGTAGCAGGTGTCTCCATGGTGGCAATCAGGAATAGGGAGCATTTCTTTGAGGGGAAAGAAATTCATGAGAATTTTCTGTGAGAAAGCGCAGGAGCAGATAAAGTAGAAATTTATAGCTGAGCTTCTTGTGTTGTGGCAACTGTTGCTCCGTCACGAAGTCATGATCGACTCTTTGCGAGCACCACACCATGCTTCCCTGTCCTCCCACCATCTCCTAGAGTTTGCTCCAATTCATGTCCATTAAGCCAGTGATGCTATCTAACCATCTTATCCTCTGTCGCCCCCCTTCTCCTTTTGCCTTCAACCTTTCCCAGCATCGGGGTCTTTTCCAATGAGTCGGCTCTTTGTATCAGGAGCTTCAGCTTCAACATCAGTCCTTCCAATGAATATTCAGGATTGATTTCCTTTAGTATTGACTGGTTAGATCTGCTTGCTGTCCAAGGGACTCTCAAGAGTCTTCTCCAGCACCACAGTTTGAAAGCATCAGTTCTCCAGTGCTCAGCTTTCTTTATTGTCCAACTCTCACTAGGTATGTGTGCTGTGTGTTAAGTTGCTTCAGTCATGTCTGACTCTTTGCGATCCCAGGGACTGTAACCTGTCAGGCTCCTCTGTCCATGGGATTCTCCAGGCAATACCAGAGTGGGTTGCCATACCCTCCTCCAGGGTATCTTCCTGACCCAAGGATCAAACCTATATCTCCTGCAGCTCCTGCGTTGTAGGCAGATTCTTTGCCTCTGAGCCACCGGGCAAGTCCCTCACTAGGTATACTCATGGCAACTAGGTATACTTATCAGTATAATAGGAACAAAGTTCATCTTTTATCCCTATAAGCCTAGTTCTCTTTCTCTGGGAGTCAGGCCCCCAGGGTCTTTGTTCTTTAGCTTGCAGGGCCTGTATTGGTCAAGACCAGTCCCCATTCCTTTTCCAAAATGGGTGTACTCCTGTCTTCCTGTGTCAGAACCAAAGTGTCCCCCTGAGACTACCATAATATCCTCATATTTTCTCAGCCTCCAGCCAAGATTATGTTCCGCTTCCTCTTTTCACAAGCAAATTATAATGAAAAAAAAAAAGCCTTTGCTTCAAATACTGTAAAAAGGACTTAGGTACAGACAACAGAAGGTGATATATCATGTATTGAGGTGTCTGGCATAATGATATAAAAACATCTCCACACAGACTGGAGAATTGATGACTTACAGACAGTAATATTCTATTAATCTGAAAAATAGATATGTTTACAGAGTATCTGTTCTAGTTGATTTCTGGCTCTCAGCAATTTTAAAGCCAACTTGATTGAGATCAAGAGAACACCTTAAGTTCAGTTCAGATCATTTGCTCAGTCGTGTCTGATTCTTTGCGATCCCATGAACTGCAGCACACTAGGCCTCCCTATCCATTACCAGCTCCCAGAGTTCATCCAAACTCATGTCTGTCGAGTCAGTGATGCCATCCAACCATCTCATCCTGTGTCCTCTCCTTCTCCTCCTGCCTCAATCTTTCCCAGCATCAGGGTCTTTTCAAATGATTCAGTTCTTCGCATCAGGTGACCAAAGTACTGGAGTTTCAGTTTTAGCATCAGTCCTTCCAATGAGTATTCAGGGTTGATTTCCTTTAGTATTGACTTGTTGCATCTCTTTGCAGTCCAAGGGACTCTCAAGAGTCTTTTCTAACATCACAGTTCAAAAGCATCAATTCTTCAGCGCTCAGCTTTCTTTATAGTTATCTTTTCAAATTGAATATATGGTGTACGTATGTATATGAATTTTGCATTTGCAAATTGAACTGGTTAAGTCTTTAAGTTTAGCTTACATTTTTTCCATTATTTCTCAGAAGTTCAACTAAAGACATGGTCAACCTCCTACCAGCATTGTTCTGGACAGCTCTCCACAGCTATTATTTTAAAGTTATCTACAAACCTTCCAATATCTAGCTTTTACTCTCTGATGGAAAATGAAATTCTTTGCTTCACTGAAATACACTCTGAATTCCTTGAGGTTATGATTTAGGAAAGAGGATGTCTTTAAACTCTTCTCCTGGTTTCTAGTAGTTTGGTGTCACACCAAGCATTTAACCCCTTGTCTTCAAACTGAGATCTTCCACTCTTGTGCGCTTTAAACAGCAAAATAAGAAAGAGCTGCAATCAGACCTAACTGAAGTGAATTGTTTAAGTGAAATTCAAAGAAGATATACAGACAATTGTGAAGGAAAATCCAATGCTAAGGGTTTGGAAGGATGGTAGGTGGGAGGTAAACTGTCTCAATTCTTGACTCCTATGTTTATGGAAGACATCTTTACTTAGTCAGGACACTCTTTCCAGGATCAGCTCTATGGAGACAAGGACTGATTGGTTGATTTCTTTCTTTTGGGTGTTTTGGATTCCCAGGGCATTTCCTGGCATATTCACATAGTAGGCATTCTGTAAACCACTGTTTGAATAAAATGACTCAAATGCAGCTTCAGAATCCTATGCAACATGGTACTCTAGGCCGTCAAAGTGAAAACCCGTTTGCCATCCTTGGATTATAGTTTCTTAGATGCTGACTTCATTGTGAGGATGCCAGGCCATAGTCGACAGAATTAGCAAATGGTTGGCTCACAGAACAGACCCAGTATCTCTCCTGGCTCTGATCCACCTGCATTATGGCTCTGGGGCTGACCTGCTTTCAGAGAAGTGCTAGCATCAGTGACTCTAACCTAAGGTGATATGGTACAGATCTGAACAGTGCAGGCATGGACACCATATTAGATTTCTGGGGCTGCTGTTAACAATTCACCAACTATTGTATGGGTTAAAACAATGGATACCTATATTGTCTCATTTCTGGATGCTAGAAATCTAAAACTGGCGTGTCCACAGTACCACACTCCCTCTGAGGGCTCTAGGAGAAGGCCTCTCATCTCTTCTAGCTTCTAGAGGCTCCGGATGTTCCTTGGCTTATGGCAGCATAACACCCCCAGTGTCTGCTTCCATCATCATGTGCCCTGCTCCCCTGCATGTGTCTTTGTACCCAAATTTTCCTCTTTGTTCTTTTGCACAGACCCTAGTCACTGGATTTAGAGCTCTAAGCCAGTGAGATGCCTCTTAACTGTATTACATCTACACAGATCCTATTTCCAAGTGAAAGTCACTCAGTTGTGCCCGACTCTTTGTGACCCCCATGAACTGTGTCCATGGGATTCTCCAGGCCAGAATACTAGAGTGGGTAGCCTTTCCCTTCTCTAGGGGATTTTCCCAACCCAGGGACTGAACCCAGGTCTCCCTCATTGCAGGCAGATTCTTTACCAGCTGAGCCACAAACAAGATCCCAATTCACTGGTGCTGGAGGTTAGGGTTAGAATATAACTTTGAGGGAACACAACTCAGTCCACTCTAATCACTGTCCTCATGGAGCTTACCATTGAGAGTGAAGATACAGTAAACAGGAAATCCATAGGGGGAGTAAAGGATGCTGTGAAAACAGCTCAAGAGAGCACCTAGTCAGAGTGCCTGAGGGACTCAGAATTGCACTCCGAAGTCTGACAATGGTGGCCTAATGAGAGATTTATTTGTATTACTTAACAGGAAATTGGAGGTAGGCAGTCCACATCTGGTGCACCCACGCCAGGAAATCACTCCCTTCTCCTCCACTGTGGTTCTTATGGCCACAAAATGTTCCAGTGCTGGACATCAGGTCTGCATTACAAGTCAAAGGGGAAGGAGAAGGGATAGGGCATCTGTGGACTGGGTCTGACCCTTTATATCCTGGAGGCCCCACCTGACCAACTTCTGTTTGTAACTCATTGGCTAGGACTGAGTCACATAGCCATTCATAGTTTCAGAGAGACTAAGGAGGTGAGTATCACTAATTGGGCCCACACCAGTCTGTGCAAAATCATGGTTCTGTTAATGACATACAGGGAGGAGGGGAACTAGCAGATTCTGCCATAGAAGCTGTCCCAGTGATAGTGGTGCCAAAGCTGAGACTCAAGGGATAAGAAAGTGCAGAGGGCACAGAAGGGTTTTCCAGATGGAACGAAGGAAAGGTGTTTATAGATCTGGAAGTAAGAAAGAGCTAGCGAGGTGAAATACTTTATGTTTAAATTGCAGCATATGTGGTGGGAAGTCACACTACAAGATGAATCTAGGGGGAAAAGTAGTGGTTGAATCATAAAAGGTCCAGTAAGCTGTATGTCTGCAGAAGGAAATGGCAACCCACCCCAGTGTTCTTGTCTGGGAAATCCCATGGACAGAGGAGCCTGGTGGGTTACAGCCCATGGTGTCGCAAAAGAGTTGGACATGACTTAGTGACTAAACAACAAAGCTGTTAATATATATATATATATATATATATATATATACATATATACATATATATATATATATATATATATATATATATATGGGGTGTGTGTGTGTGTGTGTGTGTGTGTGATTTTGGGCTTTGGGATTTAATCAGAAACCAACTTTGGCTGTTTTAAGCAGAAAATGTTCTGAGCAAGCTCACAGAATCTTCCAGACCTAAAGAACCACATAGGGCTGCATTGTTGGAAAGAAGGTCCAAATCAGGATGCAGAATTTGACGAGTGAGGCAACCACTGCCACGGCTGCTGAGCCCAGACCCCACCAGACAGCAGATGCCACCCCCTAAGCCGTGGTTCTGGGGGCCTGGGGAGGCTCCCCTCCTGAACATCCTTGCTAATTACAACTTGCGTCACCTCCCAACTCAAAGTCTGGGAAAAGGTCTGGATGTCTTGGGTCCCCTGTCATGGGCCTGAATTCCAGCTTGCAAGGAAGCCTGCATAGTTGGCTTTGTTTATTTGCTTTTTTTTAAAACTTCTGACATGAGAAGAGGCTCTCTGTGAGATCACAGAAAGGATGTCCAGGAAGTGCCCGAGAGAAGGGAAGAGGACTGTGGTCAGGAAGTGGGAGAGGGAAGGTTGAATTTAAGAAGAACCACCACCCTGGTGTCTGGTTAGGGTCTTGTTCTCAGAAAATGCCTTCACATGAGGAGATAGTGTGGACACCGAGACGAGACACTAGGTCTTCTGGATAATGCCAGACTGCCCTGTGGAATGAGACAACTGTGCTATTTTGCCCTTCTATGCCTGTTTTAAAATCGACAGCAATAAGAAAAACTGTGCTGTTGGACAAGAAGATGAGAAGTGGAGGCAAGGCCTTGCCTGTCCTCTGCCTCTTGTCTGGTGTTCTCAGTCAAAGGCGTCAGACGTTTACTCCCCATGCGGGGGAGATGGTCAGGAACCCACCTCTGCCCCTGCCCCCAGAGGAAGCCCTAAATACGGCCTTGATTCCCTGAGAACATGACCCCATGGGTAGTTCCTCCTTTTGTTGTTCTTCAGTTGCTAAGTTGTGTCCATGTCTTTGCCACCCCGTGGACTGTAGCATGCCAGGCGCCTCTCTCCTCCACTGTCTCCCAGAGTTTGCTCAGATTCTTAAGCATTGAGTCAGTGATAGCATCCAACCGTCTCACCCTCTGTCGCCCACTTCTGCTCCTGCCCTCAGTCTTCCCCAGCATCAGGGTCTTTTCCAATAGGTTGGCTCTTCACATCAGGTGGCCAAGGTATTGAAGCTTCAGCAGCAGTCCTTCCAGTAAACATTCAGAGATGATTTCATTCAGGATGGACTGGTTTGATCTCCTTGCTGTCCAAGGGACTCTCAAGAGTCTTACCCAACACCATGATTTGAAGGCATCAATTCTTCAGCATTCAGCCTTCTTTATTGTCCACCTCTCACATCCATACCTGTGTGTGTGTGTGTATGTGTGTGTTAGTTGCTCAATCGTGTCTGACTCTGCAACCCCATGGATTGCAGCCCACCAGGCTTCTCTGTCCATGGAATTCTCCAGGCAAGAATACTGGAGTGGATTGCCATTCCCTTCTCCAGAGGAACTTCCCAACCCAGGGATCTAACTCTGGTCTCCCGCGTCACAGGCAGATTTTTTACCATTTGAGCTACAGGGAAATCTGTATCTATACCTGACTACTAGAAAAACCATAGCTTTGTCAAGAAAGTGATGTCTCTGCTTTTTAATACGCTGTCTAACATTTGTCATAACTTTCCTTCCAAGGAGCAAGAGTCTTTGAATTTCATGGCTACAATAATCATCCACAATGGTTTTGGAGCCCAAGGAAATAAAATCTGTCACTGTTTCCACTTTTTCCCTTTTGCCATTAAGTGATGGAGCTGGATGTTATGATCTTAGCTTTTTTGAATATTGGGTTTTAAGCCAGCTTTTTTTTACTCTCCTCTTTCACTCTTATCAAGAGGCTCTTTAATTCCTCTTCAATTTTTGCCATTAGAGTGGCATCATCAGTGTATCTGAGGTTGTTGATATTTCTCCTGGAAATCTTTTTTTTTTTTTAATTTTCTTTACTTTATTGTGTTGGTTTTGCCATACATTGACATGAATGCACCATGGGTATACATATATTCCCCCTCCAGAATCTCCCTCCCTCCTCCCTCTCGATTCCCTCTCTCTGGGTCATCCCGGTGCACCAGCCCCAAGCATCAACCCTGGGCTGGCAGGTCTATTTGCAGTTTTTTAAGGAATCTCCACACTGTTTTCCATAGTGGCTGTACTAATTTGCATTCCCACCAACAGTGTAAGAGGGTTCCCTTTTCTCCACATCCTCTCCAGCATTTATTGCTTGTAGACTTTTGGATGGCAGCCATTCTGACTGGTGTAAAGTGGTACCTCATTGTGGTTTTGATTTGCATTTCTCTGATAATGAGTGATGTTGAGCATCTTTTCATGTGTTTGTTAGCCATTTTTATGTCTTCTTTGGAGAAATGTCTGTTTAGTTCTTTGGCCCACTTTTTGATTGGGTTGTTTATTTTTCTGGAATGGAGCTGCAGGAGTTGCTTGTATATTTTTGAGATTAATTGTTTGTCCGTTGCTTCATTGGCTATTATTTTCTCCCATTCTGAATGCTGCCTTTTCACGTTGCTTATAGTTTCTTGTTGTGCAGAAGCTTTTAATTTTAATTAGGTCCTATTTGTTTATTCGTGCTTTTATTTCCGATATTCTGGGAGGTGGGTCATAGAGGATCCTGCTTTGGTTTATGTCGGAGAGTGTTATGCCTATATTATCCTCTAGGAATTTTATAGTTTCTGGTCTTATGATTAGATCATTGATCCATTTTGAGTTTATTTTTGTGTATGGTGTTAGAAAGTGTTCTAGTTTCATTCTTTTACAAGTGGCTGTCCAGTTTTCCCAGCACCACTTGTCAAAGAGATTGTCTTTTCTCCACCATTGAATATTCATGTCTCCTTTGTCAAAGATAAGGTGTCCATAGATGTGTGGATTAATCTCTGGGCTTTCTATTTTGTTTCATTGATCTATATTTCTGTCTTTGTGCCAGTACCATACTGTCTTGATGACTGTGGATTTGTAGTATAGCCTAAAGTCAGGTAGGTTGATTCCTCCAGTTCCATTCTTCTTTCTCAAGATTGCTTTGGCTATACGAGGTTTTTTGTATTTCCATACAAATTGTGAAATTATTTGTTCTAATTCTCTGAAAAAGCCCTCTGGTAGCTTGATAGGAATTGCATTGAATCTATAGATTGCTCTGGGTAGTATACTCATTTTCACTATATTGATTCTTCCAATCCAAGAACATGGTATATTTCTCCATCTATTTGTGTCCTCTTTGATTTCTTTCATCAGTGTTTTATAGTTTTCTATATATGTCTTTTGTTTCTTTAGGTAGAAATACTCCTAAGTATTTTATTCTTTTTGTTCGATAGTGAATGGAATTGTTTCCTTAATTTCTCTTTCTGTTTTCTCATTGTTAGTGTATAGGAATGCCAGGGATTTCTGTGTGTGATTTTGTATCCTGAAACTTTACTATATTGCTTGATTATCTCAATAGATGCAGAGAAAGCCTTTGACAAAATTCACCATCCATTTATGATAAAAAAAAAACCCTCCAAAAAGCAGGAATAGAAGGAACATACCTCAACATAATAAAAGCTATATATGACAAACCCACAGCAAACATTATCCTCAATGGTGAAAAACTGAAAGCATTCCCCCTGAAATCAGGAACAAGATAAGGTGCCCACTCTCACCACTACTATTCAACATAGTTTTGGAAGTCTTGGCCACAGCAATCAGAGCAGATAAAGAAATAAAAGGGATCCAGATTGGAAAAGAAGAAGTAAAACTCTCACTGTTTGCAGATGACATGATCCTCTACATAGAAAACCCTAAAGACTCTACCAGAAAATTACTAGAGCTAATCAGTGAATATAGTAAAGTTTCAGGATACAAAATCTCCTGGAGATCTTGATTCCAGCTTGTAATTCATGCAACCTGGCATTTTGCATGATATACTCTGTGTATAAGTTAAATAAGCAAGGTGAAAATATACAGCCTTGTGGTACTCCTTTCCCAATTTTCAACTGGTTCATTGTTCCGTGTCTGGTTCTAACTGTCACTTCTTGTCCTGCTTACAGGTTTCTCACGAGGCAGGTAAAGTGGTCTGGTGTTCCCATCTCTTTAAGAACTTCCCAGTTTGTTGTGATCCACACAGTCGAAGGCTTTTGCATAGTCAATGAAGCAGAAGTAGATGTTTTTTCTGGAATTCCCTTGTTTCTCTATGATCCAATGAATGTTGGCGATTTTATCTCTGGTTCCTCTTCCTTTTCTAAACCCAGGTTGTACATGTAGAAGTTCTTGATTCATGTACTATTGAAGCCTAGCTTGAAGGATTTTGCGCATAACCGTGCTAGCATGTGAAATGAATGCAATTGTGCGGTAGTTTGCACACTCTTTGGCATTGCCCTTCTATGGGATTGGAGTGAAAACTGACCTTTTCCACTCCTGTGACCACTGCTGAGTTTTCCAAATTTGCTGACATACTGAGCGCAGCGTTTTAACAGCATCATTGTTTAGGGTTTTAGAGTTCAGGCCATCTTCCAGTGTCATATCTTATTACTTTTTCATACTATTCATGGGGTTCTCATGGCAAGAACACTGGAGTGGTTTGCCATTCCCTTCTGCAGCAGACCATGTTTTGATAGAATTCTTCACTATGACCCATCCATTTTGGGTGGCCCTGCACAGCATGACTCATAACTTCCTTTGAGTTATGCAGGCCCCTTCGCTATGACAAGGCTGTCATCCATGAGAGGGATTTGTCCTTTGAACCTCCTTTCAAACACTGCACTGGCCCCTCTTCCTGACTACAGTCTTCTTTCACTTAGGTACTCCCTGTACATCTGTACACCTCTTGTGTTATCTCCCAGAGTCCTTTGGCCATTCTTATTGTCCAGAGTCTGGTGCTTCTTCCTGGCCAGTGGTGGGTCTGTCAGAGTGAACCTTCATCCCAACCTTTGGGGAAATGAAGACTAGGGTGAGTAGCTGAGGACAGGGTCTGGGACCACCCCTCCCCATCTTTACCTCTCATAGTAGCATCTTCATGTGAAATGAATTCCAACATATTTGTTACCATGGTACTTTTCTCCTGCTGCCCCTGAGGAGCTGAAATCTCTAAATCCCACCAAGATTAAGCCCCAGCTCTTGTTGCAGGAAGTCATAAATAATGAAAATCTTTGTATATTCTTCTTTCTGCCTCACACCAAAGCAGAAGAAAGGAACCTGGATATTAACTTTAGCAGACCCAGCTGCTTTTCCTGTTAAATAATTAACAAATGGTGCAAAGCAGGTCAGAGTGGCTGAGTGCCCTGGGGTTTGTGGGTGAGCAAGGATGGCATTAGTGGGTCAGAGGGTGCCCTGTTGACCACACAGATAACTTTGGCAAATTACTGGGTCCATGAGTGGCAAGGAGGGATCCTGGAAGTTCCCATGCCCTCAAGTGAGGGGACATGGATGGGCAAATGTTTGGGGTTAAATAAGAGGTTGCTGCTAAAAAGATTGTCAAGCAGAGGAGGGTTCTAGGTCTACAACTCCAAGAGTAGGGGCAGCTCATCTTCTTGAATGGCCAGTTGGAACCGGTCGCAGCTTAAAGGTCAGCAGTGCAGGGAGAGAACAGAACAGCAGAGAGAGGTGAGGATCCAGTGTACAGTCAGGGGACCTAAGAGGACAGCTCCCCCGCCATAGGGTCACGGTTCATTGCCCTTCACACACCAGAATTTCACTGCTTTATTTGGTCAGGAGCAGGTGGTCTCCAGAAGAGGCAATTTCAACCCTTCTTTACTTGTGATTGAACGTTTAGAAGAAAGTAAAATACTATTTCTTGGCAAGTCTTCTCCCTGCTGGTGGGGACCTCATAAAGAAAATCACTTCTACCATAGAAAATAAGGCTGCTCCTTTGGGTGAACATTTGGGGTTAGAGTGAGTAAATTTAACATGCAACTACATTTTGCATTAAAATTTATTTTTGTTGATTTTTTTCATGCCAAGGGTTTCTGTTTTTATGTTCAGAGAGCACCAAACTCATTTTTTTCTCCATGCTCTTGCTTGTTTGCATCACTTGTTTATTTCTTAACAATGTTCACTTGAAAGAATGTCATGGTTATCTGATGCCAAGCTGACCACTTATCATCATCCCAGCAACACTTCTGAAGTGATGCTAGCAATTATCCAGAAAGATGTTTTAGCTAGAGCTATGCTCAGAAATTTTGAAAGCCAAGGCAGAGCAGTATCACTCTACCTCTTTGTTTCTTGGCCTTTCTTATTTCTTTCAAACACTTGGAACATTTTAAATGGAAGCTCCAAGAAAATTATAAATGCATTTCAAAGACATCACTTGCTTGGCTAGCCTGTTCTCTATGCTTAACCTGAAAGACTACCCACATGAGTATCCCATGGGACAGCCCTGATATTCATGGCAAATTAGTCCAACTTCCAATCAGCAGGAAGATAATTGTACAGTATAACCTTTTTCTTTCCTCTCTCATTCAAGCACACATGCACACTCTATTAACACATCCTCCTGCATTTACACTTCACAGTTGTCTAATAATCAGTGGACAGCTCTTAGTGAAGAAGGAAACACTATCAATGCCAGTCATGATGTGGGCAGCTAAAAAGAAAGTCTATTCTTAGCTCTCTTTTAATTAAGTCCAAAGATCCCAGCTAGACATCAATCTATTTCCTTCACAGTTGTTGATCTGGTAACTGGTAGATCAATGAGTTAAAAAATACAACAAAAAAACGGAAGTTTCACAGAATTAGCAAATTCAAAAGACTGCTTTTTATGTTTCACAAGGTAAAATATACAAAGTCTGCTGAAAATTTGCAAGATCGCCATAGTCTAGGCAGGATACTTCTGGCTTAATCAGATTTTGATAATTTACAGCAGGGAGTACAGACATAGATATACGGGTAGAGAGTGCTGGAGACATAGGCACACATACACACGGTATAAGGATCTCTACACTGGCTCTGTCTATATGTGGCCCATTCATTTCTTCTCTTTATTGTCCAAATGGATCCATCAACCTAGGTTAAGTTGTGCCTTTGTGAAGCCTTCTTACAAAATAGTTACTTCTCGGAATAATCCAACAACCACCGCGACGATTTGCTTTCACTAACATTATCAGCAATTATTTTGACAATAGTCACCACTGTATTTTGACCCATAGTGCTGCGACATCCAGTGATGATGCCCAGTGTTCCCAGGTTGATGGTGCGGGCTATATATGCTCTCATTGCCACTGCTGGGCTATTTTAAGAGATGCTAACACAAAAATCTGCATGACTTCTCTTCCTAGTCTTTTGCAGGTGAGAATATTCATTTTCTGTCCCCAATTTGATTCAGTTATCCAGGTTGCAAATGCCAAATTTGAACATATAATCAAGGGTTCTAAAATGAGGATAAAGAGCATCAGAAAGGATGAGAAAGTGGGAGGATAGGAGGGCTTGTAGATTTTCCTCATCAAACAAACCGTGTAAGAAGGCACCTTCAGGCTCAGAGGCTGGAGATGATAACTAGACTCTAAGGCAGTGGGACGAGAGAGCTCGTGCTACCCAGAGACACAAACCAAATGTTCAAACACCCATTTTTATGCCCCTGATTCATGCTGCTAATTTAAGCGTTTCTTTTTAAGCAGTGATATAAGTATATTTTCCAGATAATTGATGACTTTAGGCAAATATCTCACTTCTCTTTTTAAGAAACTTAAATCATTTGTATTTTCTAAAAGTTCACCATTTTATAACTTATTGCAATTTGTTTTATCAAAATAAAGTATGAATCCCCTCCTCCTGCTCTTATATCTAAGTAAGTGAATGTATTATCTATCCTAACAAGGTCCCAATAGAAACCAATTTTGTTGTTATTGTTCAGTGGCTGAGTTGTGTCTGACTCTTCGTGACCCCAGGGACTGCAGCACACCAGGCTTCCCTGTCCTTCACCATCTCCTGGAGTTTGCTCACACTCATGTCCATTGAGTTGGTGATGCCATCTGACCATTTTATCCCCCTTCTCCTCCTGCCTTCAATCTGTCCCAGCATCAGGGGCTTTTCCTTCACATCAGGTAGCCAAAGTATTGAAGCTTCAGCTTCAGCATCAGTCCTTTGAGTGAATATTCAGGATTGATTTCCTTTAGGGTTGACTGGTTTGATCTCCTTGAAGTTCAAGGGATTCTCAAGAGTCTAATCCAGCACCACAGTTCAAAAGCATCAGTTCTTTGGTGCTCAGCTTTCTTTATGGTCTAATTCTCAACATCCATGGATGACTACTGAAAAACCAATAGTATCACTAATAAATGAAATATTAGTGTAATTCTTTGCTAAGAAAAACTAATAGAATAAAAATGGAACGCATTTTATGCCTTATTTTACCCCACATCAAATTTATGCATCTTAAATACTATACATCAATTGAAGTGAAGCACATTTGATACAAATGCACATTGCTCAAATTATAGGATTCAACTGCAAAGTGAAAATTGTCCCATTGTTTCCAATCATCTTGTTACAATCTGTTCTTGGTTTTCTGGAAGGTGTTACCAGTTTTCTGGAAGGTCTTTGGTCAGGGTGAAACTTCATACCATTTCTATCTTTGCTGTTTCATCTGTTAATTATTTGAGTATGATTGTGCTTGATATACATACATATATATATAGTCATTAAAAAACTACACTAAAACAGATTAACAAAGTAGAAAGAATACTCTTTCTTATTTCTAACATCCTAATTTATTTACTGACATTTATCCAATAAACAGTTATTGAGTACTTAATATCTTGTGCATGACTGGTAACAATGATGTATTAAGAAGACTCTCTTCTCTCCAGAAAGCATAAAATGAGTTGGAGTGAGAGCCCAGATTGGCCACTGAATAGCTTTATGATCACAAGCTTCAGTTTCTTCCTTATCAAATAAGGGCTAATGACTAGTTCCCACAGCATCCTTGATAGAACCAGTTGAACACGTGAAGGTCGTACACAAGGCATGCCTGATGATAGAGATAAAGGAGGTGAGGAGGGAACTGTGATGTCGATTGGATATAACTGAGGCAACTGAACCATAGCAGAAATTGAAGAAGTGAAAAGCAATCACTGGCATGATGCACACAGAGCAGGGGATCTGTCTATAGAACCCAGGTCAGGTCCCCAAGTCACCTGGGAGGAGACTGCAGTTAGAAGCCTGTAGCCTGACATCCACCGAGTGGAGTCTCTTCCCAGGGAACTTGGAGGCCTCATGTACATGGTGCATTGGAAACTCCGATGTCAGCTTTGATAGAAGGACTCATATCATTAGTGGCTGCTTCTGGATTTGATTGTCTATTTAATTAAACTACCAGACAATCAACTTAGCAACACTAATTCAACAGATCTTTTTGAAAGTAAGTGTGCATAGTGAAAATATTTGGGGAAAAGGTTGCTGTGAAGTTAGCCTGTGAAATTTATTCAATCATTGAAGAAAGATATACTGAGTAACTACCATGAGCCAAACACCTTTACATATTTTGGAGCGGGGAGGGAAATTACAAGAAATTATAAGAGGGCAAATACAGCTGAGGTCTAAAGGGAGTAAACCCACTTACTAGGTGAAGAGGGAGGCAAGAGCAGTCCAGGCAGCAGGGGCAGCACAGACAGCTAGCCCTAGGTAAGGACCAGCCAAGCTCTGTGGGAGAACATTTTGGGGGGTGGGTGCTGGGTTTATCAGAAGAGGCTAGAGAATTAAGAAGCCCGAGGAACAACCAGGCAAGTGTAGGTCATGTTACACAGCTGCATTTGATCCTAAGACCTTTAGAAAGACATTAATGGTTTTAAGTGGGAAAAAAAAAACAAACAAACAAACACCATCAGGTGTGCAGAGAAGTAAGTTGACTCTGGCTGCAGCGTGGAGCATGGTTTGCTGGGAAGTAAGGTAGGAGTTAGAAAAAATAGGAAAGTCACTGGGGAGTCCAGGCAGGGAAATTTGGTGGCCTGGACTGAGGTAGTTTAATGGAAATGGGGAGAAGGGAATTGAATATAGAAATAAGGTACGGAGGAATCCAGGCTGATCCTAGTAAACTGCTATACATCATGATGGGTAAAGAACACAGGGAGGGTGTGTTGAAATGGTTGGGATCGGAAGGGACAGGATGATCCTATTCTGGGCAGGTTGACTTTTTAGTGCCTACAAATACATCTAAGTTGATCTGACTTGTAGGCCATCGCATCAGTGGATTGCATAACTCCAGCAATAGGCTGAAGTGAAGTTAGAGACCTGGAAATGATTGACATTTGCAGTCCTAGGAGGTGCAGTTAGGCAGTCGGATAAGATCATCCAGAGAAAGTGAGAAGACACCCTGGGAATGAACTCTGAGCCATTGCGTACAAGACATGAGCAGAGGACAAGAACTTCATGAGGGCCAAGGAGGTGCTTAAACAGGCAGGAAGAAAAGCAGCTGTTTTGGTGCCATGGAAACCAAGAGGAGAGCATCTGGTAGGAAGGACAAGGAGTCTATACTGTCGTGGTTCATAGAGAAGCAACTAGTGACCTTTGGAAAGCAGTTTTGGCAAAGTGGAACAGGAATGAGCTAAATTAGAAGAGCGCAGATTAAAGGGTGGTGAGCACGTGCAGATAGTGGGAACAGCTCTTTCAAGAGCTGTGGCCATCAGGGGGAAGGAACAGTTAGGGTGGCAATTAAAGAGGGGGCCAGATTTAGACCACAAATAGCCTTCCAAAGAACAAGACAGTCACTGGAGCTGAATTCATTGGTGCTAATGGACACGCCTCAATAGCCATTGCTAGAGGGAGACTTACCGCTGAACTGGCGCGTGGAGAGAGAGCTCTCAACCAGAAAAAAGAATGTGTGTGAAGGAAGCGGTGAAGCGATGTTGGGATTCTTCTCACTATCTTTAATAAGTAAGAAAAGGCAAAGAGATTTGCGTTTTGATTCATGCTGTCTTTTTCCCTGCCTCCCTTGCTAATCCTCTCCTGTATGTGTTGAGTATTCCGTTTAAAACGACTCTCTAGTCTAGAGAAAAAGGAACTCATCATGAGAAGTAATAATCTCCAAGAGTCGTAACCGTGGCACTGTCTTGTTTTCATGCAGCCAGTATCCAATTCTCATTTGTCGTATTCTGCTCGACGGCTTCTCTCCTTGCTCACAAAATCAAACTTACTGTGAATCTGCAAGAGCCAAATGACAGCTGATTCTAATTCAGATCAGACCCTACTTTTACATCCATTAAAAGTGGTTTTGAGAATATCTTCTGGCATTTTGAGTAAATATGCTAATACCCAATTTGTTACCCAAGGAAACCAATGTAAAAATTCTTTATTGCCCACTCAGTCTGAAAGGCAGTTTGCACTGAATCATCTGTGGAGCTGGGTTTTGGCCTCCTTGGGGTCCAATAAGAAACAGATGTATAAAAGTGAGAATATTTGTATTTATTTACAAAACAGCAATATTTCAACCCCCTTGTAGCCGTAACACTTCAGAAACAGTCTTTAATATTCTCTTTGGCATTTGATTTCAAGATGAACTCAAACAATTTTCTCATCTGCAGAATACATGAAAAGGTAAATACATGGAAAAATACTTTTGAAAAGATTTTTGAAAGGATTTAAATTAGTGGCCTTTAGTGACTAAAGATAAAATCTTACTGGTTAAAAATTGCCTACTCATGTCTGAAGGGGAAGTAATAAAATATCATACCAATGAAGAGTAATAATCACAGGCACTGTGGATCTGCAAAACCTTATTAAATATCCCTTGACAACAATTTTGAAGAAAACTCTAAGTAATTATCGAGCCTCATTTTAAATTAAAACCTGGCCTCGGTGCCCACGTCATTCTTACGCACTCATGCTAACGAAGGAGACTTATGATGGCTTTGTGTATATTGCTGTAGAGTTAGCTGACTGGCCACACTTATGATTTAATCTCTTTCTACTGCAATTTAATTAAAACAGAAAGATCTGACCTTTGCTGGAGATTTTCTTATCCATAGTGCTAAAAATATCCCCTGGAAGCAATCTGTCAATATGATCTGTCAAACAAAATCCTGCTAGTACTAGAGAAGAAGAGAAGGAAATGAGAACAACCAGGACTCATAAAGGTTAGCACAGGTTAGCGAATGGTTAGTTGTCATTGAACCAGAGTTGCAAGGTTGTCTATAAGGAGGATAAGAAATACATTTGGGCCACCACATTACATGAAGCAATGGATGAAATTCCTCCATACAGTGCCCATGTATAATAAGGGCCTTATATAATAGAATAGGGTGATGAGAATTGCTTGTCATTCCCTCACCCCTCTTCTAGAATTATGCTTGCATCTGTTTGGTTTGGATAACCCTTAGAGGATTCAGAGCCATGACTTATAGATATTCACAAAATTTTCCTGTCCCATAGCCCCAAGAATTTTGTGCATCCTGTAACAAGATTTTGCAATGAAGAAGGAACTCCTTTCTTGATGGTGACAGGAGTTCACTACCCAGTCTGTTCTGATGATTGAGATGTTCCTGTCTGGTCACAGGACAGATGTTATTTATCTTTATAGCTGTGGTGAGAGAGGAAATTTTCTCCTTTTCACCATGTGAATGTGGGCTTCTAATTTTGAGTACAATCTTATGGATGAGAAATGAATGTGTTAGAGGGAAGACTAGCTCAAGGAGAAACAGGGCCCATGCTGGTAAAGAAGTCCTGCTAATCATTCAATGGAGAATGGTAAAAAAAAGAACAGGTCCAGATTTGAGGTTAGACAGACAGACACAGAGTCAACTTCTTTAGTATTTCCTAGTCATCACACCTTAGGAAATTTACCCATCACTTCTGAGTCCCTAGCTCAGCCTATTAAGTGTCTATTAAAACAGTTTTATGAACTTCACTGTCTTGTCAAGATAATAAAGATGACTTTAGCATATCATCTGATATTTGATGTTGAATAATAAGTATATATTTTATGTTTAATAAAAAGTAGAAAAGGACTTCCCTGTAGCTCAAATGATAGAGAATCTGCCTGCAATGCAGGAGACCCCAGTTCAATCCCTGGATCAGGAAAATCCCCTGGAGAATGGAATGGCAATCTGCTCCAGTGTTCTTGCCTGGGGAATTCCATGGACAGAGGACCCTGGTGAGCTACAATCCATGAGGTTGAAAAGAGTCAGACACAACTGAGCAACTAACACACACATAACACACACAATAAGCAGAAACTATTATAAACAGTCAAGAAAAAGAAAACATCTCTAAAGAGACTGTGGATCAAGATAAGCCACAGATTCCCCAATAAAATACAAACTTAAGTTAGATTCGAATGGCCAAACTCCTGTTGTCAGCCGATGACTCTGTCAGCAGGTTGGTCAAACCTAACTGGCACTTCAACTATCTGTACTTAAAGTAGTGCCACTTACCAACTGTGCATTTGGAAAACTGAGATGATCTAAGGTGTGGACAAAGGCTAAGAGGAACTATGTTTTGTTCATATTTGTATTCAGAGCAAATCCTCAAAATCGGCATGGAAAAAGCATCAGCTCTAAGAATGCGTGCTGACTACTGACAAGTGAGGTAGCTCTGACAGTGTCTGCGGCGTGATTATCAGTCTGACCTCCTCTGTAATGTCCGCACTGAACTTTGTATATAGTAAATGCTCATTAATACTGATTGAATTAAACTCGTACTGTATGTTAACCTGGTCATTTTTGCAAAGGCAAGGTTAATTAGGAAGAAAAAAGTTGAATTAAAAAGGATCAATTTGAGGATTTATAAAATAATTATTCTGACTTCTTCCCTGTGAAGATTTTTCTGTTTTTGTGTCTGTTGTCTGATTTAAATTTGATCTCCACTATTTTTTCTTTTAATTAAATAACGTTTTAGTTACGTTAAAAAATATATTTATTTTTATTGACTGCAAAATCCATTTGTGTCTGACTTGCCCTAAAAGATATGAAACAACTCTGTCTTGATTTGTAGTTTACAAACAGCTGTCAGGATTCTTGTGACAACTCTTGCAAATTGAGAAAACAAGTTCAGAGAGGTCAAAAATTTGCCAAAATCAGACAACTGGTGAAGTGCAGACTCAAAGCTCATACCCAAATCACATGGACTCAAATCCAGTGCTATGTTCTATTTATACCATGCAACTACTTGACTGCTGGTATTAAGTCAATGCTGGACTTTATTTGGGGCAGACAGTAAGCTTACTGATGATTCTGTTAGTGCTGTGTCCATCTTATGCTCCAAGCTTCAAAGAATCTGCATAATGCATGTTTAATAAGTCTGTTACATGCTTTTGAGAACTCTTGCTGTTGATCTTTTTATATTACCAGGATTCTCTGTTTCTCATGAGAGGCTGGAATTTCTCTGAGCATATTCCTCTCTTATGCCTATGGTTACCACTACCAATGGTTTTGCTTATATTCACAACTGTTAAGTTTCCTGAACACATACCAGTTGTTACTCTTAAAGACACTTTCAGCCCGCCTAATGATTTTGTATGAGCAGATCAGTGTTGTCTGAAAAGTGAAGCCATCAGAATTTCAGTTGTAGTGAAACATATATACTCTGCCCTTCTACATCTGCTTTTAAATCAACTACAAGCTTTCATAATTATGCTCTGCAGAGGCATCTGGAAGATGTGTTGATACTTGTTGGCAGTAGACACCAGATGGGTTATTCAATCTGGAACAGATGGTAAATTGATTATAAATAATGAGAAGCCTGGACTTCTCCACCATTCATGATTCTCATTTTTTTATTGATAGGTTTACCATTTGAGTTTAACTGAGTTTTCTAAGTTTCTTTTCCGAACACATATGACTTAAGGAGAAAAAAGGATAAATTTTCTCCTTGATCAGAGAATATTTTTGGCCTTCAATATACTTGAGGCTTGAAAAATGAACCCTGATGAGCCCATGATATTAAGGTAGAGCTAAGAGACTCATCAGTCTCTCATCAGACTCATCAGTTAGTCTCTCCCATCAGGAAGCTTCCATAAGCCTCTTATCCTTCTCCATCGGGGACAGACAGAACTGAAAACCACAATCACAGGAAACTTACTAATCTGATCACATGGACCACTGCCTTGTCTAAATCAGTGAAACTATGAGCCATGCCCTGTAGAGCCACCCAAGATGGATGGGTCATGGTGGAGAGGTCTGACGGAATGGGGTCCACTGGAGAAGGAAATGGCAAACCACTTCAGTATCTTGCCTTGAGAACCCATTAACAGTATGAAAAGGCAAAAAGATAGGACACTGAAAGATGAACTGCCCAGGACGGTAGGTGCCCAATATGCTACTGGAGATCAGTGGAGAAATAACTCCAGAAAGAATGAAGAGACAGAGCCAAAGTGAAAACAACACCCCGTTGTGGATGTGACTGGTGACAGAAGCAAAGTCCGATGCTGTAAAGAGCAATATTGCATAGGAACCTGGAATGGTAGGTCCATGAATCAAGGCAAATTGGAAGTGGTCAAACAGAAGATGGCAAGAGTGAACACTGACATTTTAGGAATCAGCAAACTAAAACGGATTGGAATGGGTAAATTTAATTCAGATGGCCATTATATCCACTACTGCAGGCAAGAATCCCTTAGAAGAAATGGAGTAGCCATCATAGTCAACAAAAGAGTCTGAAATGCAGTACTTGAATGCAATCTCAAAAATGACAGAAAAATCTCCATTCATTTCCAAGGCAAACCATTCAATATAACAGTAGTCCAAGTCTATGCCCCGACCAGCAATGCTGAAGAAGCTGAAGTTAAATGGTTCTATGAAGACCTACAAGACCTTCTAGAACTACACCCTAAAAAGATGTCCTTTTCATATAGGGGACTGGAATGCGAAAGTAGGGAGTCAAGGCAGAAAGCAAAGAACTAAAGAGCCTCTTGATGAAAGTAAAAGAGGAGAGTGAAAAAGTTGGCTTAAAACTTAATATTCAGAAAACTAAGATCATGTTATCTGGTCCCATCACTTCATGGCAAATAGATGGGAAAACAGTAGAAACAGTGAGAGACTTTATTTTCTTGGGCTCCAGAATCACTGCAAATGGTGACCGCAGCCATGAAATTAAAAGACGCTTGCTCCTTGGAAGAAAAGTTATGACCAACCTAGACAGCATATTCAAAACCGGAGACATGACTTTGCCAACAAAAGTCTGTCTAGTCAAAGCTATAATTTTTCCAGTAGTCATGTATGGATGTGAGTGGACTATAAAGAAAGCTGACTACCAAAGAAATGATGCTTTTGAACTGTGGAGTTGGAGAAGACTCTTAAGAGTCCCTTGGACTGCAAGGAGATCCAACCAGTCCATCCTAAAGTAAATCAGTCTCGAATATTCACTGGAATAACTGGTGCTGAAGCTGAAACTCCAATATTTTGGCCCCCTGATGCGAAGACCTGACTCGTTTGAAAAGACCCTGATGCTGGGAAAGATTGAGGGCAGGAGATGGGGCTGACAGAGGATGAACTGATTGGGTGGCATCACCAACTCAATGGATGTGAGTTTAAGTAAACCCCAGAAGTTGCTGATGGACAGGGAGGCCTGGCGTGCTGCAGTCCGTGGGGTTGCAAAGACTCAGATATGACTGAGCGACTGAACTGAACTGAAGTAAGGAGACTCATCATTGTTTTTATGGCCACAGATCAAGGATTTTTCTACTCCTGCTCTGCCAATCAGTGTATCCCGTTTCTCACAGTCGTCCTACCCCTATTCTGCACTATCAATAAAATACCCAGTTCAGTTCAGTCACTCAGTCACATCCGACTCTTTGCGACCAGAATTTTTCAGATTGTGTTCCTCAGGACCCTAGGGGTTCATGCAGTTATCTCATGAATGGCCTCAAGGAATGCCAGGGAAGTTGAACAGGCAGCGCCTCCCCCTCTACCCCATCACCATTTCCACCAGAGTAGCTCACTTTTGTCTGTAGCTTACACTGCAGTTCTATGTAGGATCTCTTGGGGACAGTTTCTGCACCTAAAAAATTTACAAAAGTTCACTGCTTTGATAAAGTCAACTTGGATCCTCCCGCAAGGACTCTTCTGTGGTCCCCAGGTGGCCTCCAGTTGAAGTACATTCGTATCTTACCATATGTATGATGTGGGCCCCTGAGAGATTCTCTAAGAGAAGCACAAGGTCGTACAATCTCAGAAAAAAGCTAATAAAAAGGTGGGCACACCATACATAAGGTGTAGATTTTTAACTACTTGATCCTTTCCATTAAATTGTGGATCCAAGCTCGAGTTGAGGCAGGGAAAGGGGAACACTCAAAGTATCTGAGACTGCTCTTGGCTGCTGTGATGATTGCGGAACATCACTGAGATCTTATCAGGGGCCAGGAATGTTCAACATCCGTAATATGTTAGACAGTTCGGTATAATGAGATTGGGCCTCTCTACCCGAAGGCTAATTACTATCCTTTAAAACTACTGTATAACAGGTCTATTCTCTTAACATAGTAAATCATGGGGAATGCTCCTAGAATTCTCCCTACAGGTTAGAGAATGCAGATTTGTTTACATAAATTAGTACATCATATTGTCGTAGCATAATAACATCCATGTTGTTTAGTCACTAAGTCGTGGCCGACTCATTGCGACCCCATGGACTGTAGTATGCCCAGGCTCCTCTGTCTTCCACTGTTTCCTGGAGTTTGCTCAGATTCATGTCTGCCTCAGTGATGCTATCTAACCATCTATCCTCTGCTGCCCCCTACTTTTGCCTTCAATCTTTCCCAGCATCAGGGTCTTTGCCAATAAGTTGGCTCTTTACATCGGGTGGCCAAAGTATTAGAGCTTCAGCAACAGTCTTTCCAATGAGTAATCAGGATTAATTTCCTTTAGGATTGACTGATTTGATCTCCTTGCTGTCCAAGGGACTCGCAAGAGTCTTCTCTAGCACCACAGTTTGAAAGCATCAATTCTTCAGTGCCCAGACTTCTTTATGGTTCCACTCTCATATCCATACACAACTACTGGAAAAACTATAGCTTTGACCTTTGTTGGCAAAGTAATGTCTTTGCTTTTTAATACGCTGTCTAGATTTGTCATAGTTTTCCTTCCAAGGAGCAAGTGTCTTTTAATTTCATGGCTACAGTCACCGTCTGCAGTGATTTTGGAGCCCCAAAATATAAAATCTGTCACTGCTTCCACTTTTTCTCCTTCTATTTGCCACGTGGTGATGGGACCAGATGCCATGATCCTCATTTTTTGAATGCTGAGTTTTAAGCCAGCTTTTTCACTCTCCTCTTTCACTTTCATTAAGAGGCTCTTTAGTTCCTCTTCCCTTCCTGCCATTAGAGTAGTTATCATCTGCATATCTGAGGATGATGTTATTTTTTCTGGCAGTCTTGATTCCAGCTTGTGATTCATCCAGCCCAGCATTTCACTCTGCATGATCTACTCAGCAAGTTAAATAAGCAAGATGACAATATACAGCCTTGTCGTACTCCTTTCCCAATTGTGAATTAGCCCATTGTTCCATGTCCGGTTCTAACTGTTGCTTCTTTACCTGCAAAGAGGTTTCTCAGGAGACAGATAAGGTGATCTGGTATTCCCATGTCTTGAAGAATTTTCCAGTTTGTTGTGATCCACATAGTCAAAGGCTTTGGCATAGTCAGTAAAGCAGGGGTAGATGTTTTTCTGAAACTCCTTGCTTTTTCTATAATCCAGCAGATGTTGGCGATTTGATCTCTGGTTCCTCTGCCTTCTCTAAATCCAGCTTGAACATATGGACATTCTCAATTCATGTACTCTGGAAGCCTAGCTCAAAGGATTTTGAGTATTACCTTGCTAGCATATAAAATGAGCACAATTGTACAATAGCTTGAAGATTCTTTGACATTGCCTTTCTTCGGGATTGAAATGAAAACTGACCTTTTTCAGTCCTCTGGCCACTGCTGAGTTTTCCAAATGTGCATGCATATTGAGTGTAATACTTTAACAGCATTGTTGTCTAGGATTTTAAATAGCTCAGCTGGAATTTCACCACCTCCACTAGTTTTGTTCATAGTAATGCTTCCTAAGGCCCCCTTGACTTCACACACCAGGAAGTCATTAAACATGAAATTAAATTACTGTTTCCTAATTCCATACTTTCTGAGCTTCACTTAGAGGCTCATATGTATCTGCTGCTGACTGTTTCATACCCTACATCAGTTGTAGTCTCATTGTAAATTAATATATTAGCTGACAATTTCTTAGACATTGGTATCTCAACAGTTTGGGTCAATGTGAAGTTAGTCTGTGAGACAGATCGATTTTCAGACACTGAATCAGGCTTCAGATCCTGTAGAACAAAGGACTCCTAAATTAAAGATCTTACTTGACCGAGGGATCAAACCTACATCTCTTTCATTTCAGGCAGATTCTTTACCACTGAGCCACTTGGGAAACAAATCTAGAATAAGCCACAAAGTTTAAGCCACTTTAGAAGGCTCTAGATAACCTCTGACCTTTCCTTGTATGTCACTGCCTTAACCTGAACCTTGTTCCTAACTATAACACAAACGTTCCTCATGTAGAAAGTACTTGGCCAAGAGCAGATTAAAGATTTAATTTTGGAGTATGGCTTTTGAAAGCCTGTGAATGAAACTTGATTTATATTCTGTCATCACTATGAATCTGGATGGCATATGGAAACGGCACGGAACACATAGTGTTAAATAGAAGATGAAGGTACATGACATGATACTTAGGAACAAAAAATGCAAACCCTTTTAAAATCATTTTCATTTCTTCTATTTCTGGCTGCACTGGGTCTTTGTTGCTTTGCGTGGGCTTTCTCTAGTTGCAGTGAGTGGGGGCTACTCTTAGTTACGGTTCTTGGGCTGCTCATTGCCGTGGCTTCTCTTGTTGCAGACCACAAACTCTAGAGCGCGTGGGCTTTGGTAGTTGCAGCACAGACTCAGTAGTTGCAGCTCAGAGGCTCTAGAGTGCTGGCTCCGTAGTTGTGGTGCATGAGCTTAGTTTCTCTGGGACATGTGGAATCTTCCTAGACTAGGGATTGAACCTGCGTCCCCTGCATTGGCACACAGATTCTTATCCATTGCACCACGAGGGAAGTCCTGCAAACACTTTTATGAAATATTTTTCTCTAGCATTCCACTCATTGTTAATAACTTCTTCTTTTTTGCTTTTATGCAACTTTACTTATGAGAATCTTATAGAATATGACTAAGCCACAAAATTTTAATACAGCTGGACACATGACTAAAAATATCACCTGTTACTATAATGAATAATCAACTTTATGCTTCAGAGAAGAACCAAGTAGAGTTAGGAAAAATAATTCCTTTGAGAAAACTGTTTGCTAATTCAATGTGTTATGGGAAGGACTGCCTTTGATTCAATAGTCTATCCCAGGGTTGAAGTGATAATAATAATCTTTGAGGAGTCCCTGATGTCTCAGCTGGTAAAGAATCCACCTGCAATGCAGTAGATCCTGGTTCGACTCCTGGGTTGGGAAGATTGCCTGGAGAAGGGAACAGCTACCCACTATAATATTCTGGCCTGGAGAATTCCATGGACTATATAGTCCACAGCGTTACAAAGAGTCAGACGTGAATAAGTAACTTTCACTTTTCTGTGAATTTGGTATTCTATTACAAACAGATATTTCTTTCTGAGTGATGAGAAGTCATCAACAGTATCTAACGATATCCCAAATAAAAAAGCAGCAATCAAAAAACTGAGTACTTGCCATGAACATTGATGAAACATTTTCTTATTTTTGTTTTTGGAAAAACAGCACTGTATTTTCAACATGAAAAATATAAGACCTCAATATAATAGCAGCCTAATAATGACTACCATTTTTTGAGTACTGGATATGAACAAGGCACTTTGTCAAATGCTTTACATATTGCAGAGTGCTTAGTGAGATGTAGTGTTTCTTTTACTCTAGAAAAGTCATCAGGTAGTTGTTTCTAGATGAAGATAACAAATTCCTTAAAATAGGTCTTTGTTGGGAAAAGCTTCATTTCTTAGATTTTTGGAGTTATTATTCAAATGTACAAGAAGTAAGTGGTAAATATTATCTTGGAGGAAGGATGTAGCAGAACCATCTGTGAGCCAACAAAGGTTTCTCCCTGGCACTAGGAAAAGTTTAGTAAATTTACCTAGAGAATAATGTCCTTTTGGAGAGAAGCAAGACAAGACCCTTCTGTCTCCTTTTGAGGCTCAACTCTACTGAAGCTTCTACAATGTTTGGGCATGGCACAAACTGAGATTTTTCAGGCAGAAAAAAACAAGGATACCACAGAGCAGTTTGGCATGAGGGAAGGGGGCATATAATGGTGAATAGGATCTATATCAGACCCACCACCTCTGTACAGAGTTCACCTTGGAAGAACTTAACTCAGCCCAATAATTGGGTTCACAAAATTCCTGGAAGCCCCCTTTAGTTTATATAATACATGCTCAGCTATCCAAAGATCTCTGGATGAATTGAGTAAGGGAATGTGAGGTTTTGAGAGGAAAGTTACAAATACTTGTCCTGCTCTTGCAAACATAAATCTAGGTTTCCACAGAGACTCATAGGCATAACAATTTCTATTTTGCTTTTTAAGCCACCTTGAGGCAGACCTGAGGGTGCCTAGGGAGTAACAAGGGTTAGGTTTTTGTGAGGTCAAGCCCTGCCTCTTCCATGGATAAAGAAACTCATGGGATATGATGGTTGCCATTTTTAAATGTGGAAGTTGAGTAATAAACAACCACAGGGAATCGCCTCCTCATTTATTACAAAGGGAATGGTTCTCCTGGTAATGCAGACTGTGAATAGTTCACGATATTTCTAAAATTATGTCGTTATGTTTTATAATATATAATATATAGTAAATAACATGCATTCAGTACACAAATCCATAATAAAAAGAGACCCATGCTCCTGGGTCACCGAGGTGCCTCCTGTGTTAGAGCGTCACGGTCATGCAGAAGTCACGGCTGGGTGGGATGTCGGACACACGATTCCACCTGTGTGCTATCCCCCTCCCTGCCTGCCCTTCCCAGCCTCGCGCCCTCTTCCATCTTGAGACTATCAGTAACAACACGTGGGCCTTCCTGTTTGCTGTCAGGCTGTGACAGCCCTTGGACAATGGTCCCCTCAGCCTCTAGGAGATGCCGCGTTCTCTCCACACAGCTGGGCTTAGAAGCGAGATTCCTGTCGCACTGACAGGCAATTAAACTGACCGCAGCTTATTAGTGCCAGTTAGTTCAGGAACAGTGAATTGGAGGCTCTAGCAATAAAGAATCTACTCCTTTGAGATGGACTTGATGACCTCTGGAGGTCGCTTCCATGTCATTTTAGACAGTATGAAAAGGGAAATGCAGCTGAAGACCAGACTTTGTAAGAGGTGACATTTGGATGCATATGCTTCAGACATCCACAGGGCAGAACTGCCTCCTTTCCAAGTCTACCACTGGAGAGGGCCTGATAAGGATCACCAGCAATTATCAGATCACCTGGAGGTGGACTTCTATTGCTCTGGGAACAAAGCTCAAAATACCTAACGTGATCTATTCCACCTTCCTTACTGGACTGGTGAACCTTCCAGCCTTCTCTCTTCTGACTCTCCACGTGCTGTATATAGAGAAGACAACAGGCCAGTACCCACATGATCCAAATATTCAACAAATTTCAGCCAAAATTTCAACAGAGGGATATGTGTGTGTGTGTGTGTGTGAACTGTCCTTTTGGCTTGCTGATCCAAAGTGCATGGGGAGTGCAAAGAGCCAGGGTAGCAGCTCCGAGTCAGTCTTGAAGAGGAGCAGAGCTGGGGGAGATGCAGTGTGCACCCTCAAGGCACATTATGAAGTGATAATGCAGTGTGGTGTGGGCATAATCACATACCAATAGGCTAATGGGGTAAAATAGTCCAGGAACAGACTCACACACATGTGCACACAAATGATGACAAAAGTCGTGTTGCAGTACAGGAGGGAAAAGGTCATCATTACACAAATCTTGCTGATTTAACTGCACATCCCTACAGGAAAAAAAAATGAACCTCAACACCCACCTTGTACTATACAACTCGAGATGTTATAGATCTACATATGAAGTGAGAAACCATAAAACTTTTAGAGGAAAACATGGGAGATTATTTTGGGATAAACAAGTTTTAAATAGGATATGAAGAGTGCTAGCTATTAAAAAAATGAAACTGTTCATCAAAGAACAGCATTAAGAGAGTAAAAAGGCAAGCCACTTGTGAAATGTTTGCAATTTAAATGTCTGACAGAAGACTCAGATGTATCAAAAATAGGTAACCCCTCTATTTCAATAAGAAAAAGGCGTACCATCCAATAAAACAAATGAGTAAGGGATTCAACAAGATGTTTTACATAAGAGAGGATAGAAACCATGAAAAGTTATTCAACCTTATTAGTCATCAGAGATATGCAAAAAAATTATGCTATCTCTGCACACTCACCAGAATGACTGAAATTTGAAAGCTTGACAATAACTGAATCCTGGTGAGGACTGACACAATTTGAACTTTTATGTACTGCAGGTGGAAATATAAATAGAAACAACCAGGTTGGAAACTCTGGCAGTATTTTTTTAAAACTGATTATAATCAAAACCCATGGCGCTGCAGTTCCATTCCTAGGCATCTACGTATATAGGAAATGTACATAAGAATATTCATAGTAGCAGCATTTGTAATAACCCCATGTCTATCAACAGTTGAGTGGATAAATATGATGTATTCAGACAGTGGAACAGTAGAAGTAATGATGATGAATAAACTATAAACTACACAGAGTAAAGTGTATGAATCTCACAATGTTGAAAAAAGCTAAACACAAAGCAGTACATACTGCACGATTCAGCCATCTATATAATGTTCTAAAGCAGGCAAAACTAACATACTGGGAAAGAGTCCATGTAATACTCATCTCCAGAGGGGCTAGTAATGAAGGAAGCATGGGGTGGGTGGTGTTCTGGGATGCTGGTTGTATTCTGTGTCTTGACCTAGGTGTGTTGGTTATGCATGTGTGCCCAGCTTATAAAGGTCATCAAGCTATATAGTTGCCTTGTGCACTTTAAATATGCAATGTTGGAAAAAGATAAGTCACTTTTTATAGAAGTATTTGGGAAAGGAATCTGCAATGTTTCCACTGACTGTTGTTTGAGGGAGGCCCTGGTTCTCTTCAAACTTAGCTAAGGGAAGCCGCTGGGGACACTGTTTAGAAAGCAAAGGAGATCTCTGGACCTTGGGTAGCATGTTTCCATTGGACCTTGGGTAGCATGTGATTCCATTATGTTATTCTCTCTAACTTTGCATTTGTCTTTAATCTTCCATAATAAAACAATTCTTTTTCTAAAAATCGATGGAATATAAAACCTGATTGCACCAGAGCAAATCAGCAGCCAGTGTAGTCTCTTTCTACTCTGTCTAGTATGTTAGTCCAAAGGAAACATCTTTGATGCTTTTGAACTGTGGTGTTGGAGAAGACTCTTGAGAGTCCCTTGGACTGCAAGGAGATCCAACCAGTCCATCCTAAAGGAGATCAGTCCTGAATATTCATTGGAAGGACTGATACTGAAGCTGAAACTCCAATACTTTGGCCACCTCATGCGAAGAAGGGACTCACTGGAAAAGACCCTGATGCTGGGAATGATTGAAGGCAGGAGGAGAAGGGGATGACAGAGGATAAGATGTATGGATGGCATCACTAACTCAATCGACATGAATTTGAGTGAACTCTGGGAGTTAGTGATAGACAGGGAGGCCTGGTGTGCTGCAGTCCATGGCGTGGCATGGAGTTGGACACGACTGAGTGACTGAACTGAACTGAAAGGAAACATGATCACCAGAGCTCTTTGCTTACCTTGGAAAGCTCCCTTTCCAGTGACTTTAATCTTTGGAATTTGTTCTTATGTATTGTTTTTCTTGCCTTGGAACTAAAGATGCTCACTTTTTCCTCTTACACCAGACTCCCACCAGCCAATTATAGCCTCTTCCATCCCAGTGCCAGAGCCTAATGAATGACCAAATGATGAATATAAACTTCAGTGAAAAGCATGTAAGGCAGTAGATAAAACTAAAGAACATGAGCTGAGAATAGAGTAAATGTCAGGCTAACGCAAGCTCCCATGCCGAATCAACAAAAAGGAAGTGATTAATTGTGGGAGTGGAGCAATAAAGATGCATGCAAACATTTTAGCCAGGTGCAGTGACGCAGCTTAAAGTCCCAAACAACAGGCCAATTGATTTTGGAGTGGGAAAATACTTTTTAATTCATATTTCACATAAATATGACCCTATTTTTTACCACAAGAAATAAGAAATGCTTTAAAAGATCAATAAAGTAAAACTGCAGATAAAAGCTACAGATAATTTTAATTTCTATATACCAAGATATTCTTCCTAAATTAACAGAAGCAGCCCTTCATAAAACTGATTTATTTTGTCAAAACAAGGAGAGAACAGTTGCCATTCAAGAAGTCACATAACCCTCTGTGTAAAAATACCCTAACTCTGATTTAGCTTTACTTTGAAATTATTATTATTATGTACCTTTTTATAACATTTTTATACTGTTCTCACTTCGGGCTTAAACATTTGTTCATTTTTTTTTTCTCTTCTTCAGTATGGGTAAGAAGACTCTTCCAGCTCTCCCAGGAATGGAGGAAAGTGAAATTTCCCTTTGTCCTCACAATCTAATTCTACCCCTATCTCTCCTCTTCACCAGAGAGAGATTAAAGGGAAGTGGGTTCAATTTCCTCACCAACTAAATTACAGTCTCCAGTTAGAAGTTGGGCAAGCTGCAAAAATAAACCTCAAATGTAGTTCAGTCCCTTGGAAATTCTAAACCAGTATGTATTCCCACCAACCCCGAACCCCGTGCTGTGCATACTAAGAGACACTGGGCTTCAAACACGGCAGGGAGGAGTTTAATGATGTTCCGCTGGAGTAATAGAGGATCCATGTTTCTTTGCAGTGAGGAAATTCACTGAAATTAACCAAGAAAAGAGTTGAAATATAAAACATTTCAATTTTTTTAACTCTTTTTTTTTTTCTTTTACTCTTCACCGGTGTCTGTACTTCTGCCAAGCACAAGGCATAGAGGTAGAGAATAGGGCGGGATCACGGACAGTCCAAGAACAGCAAGGCCAAGCAAACAGGCTGACCCATTTCTAAGAGATTAAGAACAGAACCTCAGGTCTCTTTGAGGATACTCAGCTCCCTTGTAGCAGCACAATACAAGGGTAATGGTAGCTCATGCCAGGTAGTTTTCAGCAGGTATTAAGGATGCATCCTTATCCATACTTGGAAAATGTCTAGAATTTAAAATGAAATACAAGTAATCACATGAGTTGGGGCTGAGATTTGTCTTTGTCTGCAAATTAGACTCCAAATATAAGGACATAATGGCATGGAGAGCATGGAACAGCAAGAAGAAAATAATGAAACCAGAAACAGACTCCTTAAGTTATACTTGCTAAACCTTTTTAACTATTAGTAGTTTTTTAGGGTGGAAAATTAGTGTGAGTGAAATTAGTATCAAAAGAAACATCAACTTCCTTAGTGGTGTTACGGTTTTCTTTATATAATTACTTTGGGGGCTTCCCTGGTGGTTCAGACAGTAAAGTGTCTGCCTGCAATGCAGGAGACCTGAGTTTGATCCCTGAGTCAGAATGATCCCCTGGAGAAGGAAATGGCAACCCACTCCAGTACTCTTGCCTATAAAATTCCATGGATGGAGGAGCCTGGTAGGCTACAGTCCATGGGGTCACAGAGTCGGACACAACTAGGCAACTTCACTAGTGTATAATTACTTTAAGTTAACTATATAGTAAATATGTTTACAAATAGTTTCAACCAATAGTGAGAGCTCTCACGGTCTAAGCTATTTTGTTTTCATGCTATAGCCGAAGACTTTTGCCTATAATTGGCAGAAACTGTCCAATATGGATGTAGCTGCCTCCAGGACTGATTTTACCCATATCCCAGACTCTTTCTACCTTTCTGCTCTCATCTTGAGCATATTGATTTTCGTCTTGAAGCTTGTCTCCTTAGGGTCACAGGATGGTGGTCTCAGTTTCAGGCATCACTTCTATACGCATTTACACCCCAAGACAGAAAAGCCCATTTCTCCTCAAGTGTCTTTTTTTCTTAGAAATTTTTCTGAGAATCTTTCAGCAATCCTGCTATCTCATTGGTCAGAACAAAGTCATATGCCTAAATCTAAAATTAATCACTGATGAAAAGAATAGATCATTCCTGGTCTAGACTCATCGTGATTTGTCCCCTGGGGCTGGACGGCCTTCCTTATGTGCCATGCTTCTTAATACCTAGACAAAACAGGGATTCTCTTCACATGAGAGAAGGGAATACTGCCTGTTGAAATGGCAACAGATTCCATGTGCCACAAGTACTTGCATAAAGTTCTGAATTAAGGGGTCTACCAGGTATTATTACAGGTAGATACTGGAACTAGGTATATAAATATTAACTGACAATGACAGTCCTGTTCCCACAGTGGGACAACCAATTCATAGTAGTGTAGAAGGAAACCTTCTTTGAGTAACTACTCTGTTCCTGTCACCTGTGTTATGATAAGATACAATTATGAAGACATCAGTGTCAACCCTCAAGGATCTCACAATCTAATATATTTTTGAGGTATGCTCAAGATTCTGATGAGTAAGAAACCAAAGTGATAAAATGAGAAAACCTTAAAAAACAGACAAGGTGGAATTCCCTACAGTGAGGTAGATTGTAATCTAGGTTAGGGAATAGAACTAATGCTAGAAAGTCAATTAGCAAGTAATTAGATAAAGCTGAAATAGTAGATTAGGAATGCTACACTGAGGGCAGATTTAAGTTGTTTAGAGAACAACAGAAAGTTTTTGAGTGCAGTAGTGATATGACCAGATCACTATAATGGAAGATGAACATGATGGCTGTGAGACATAAGGAAAAAATACTATGTCTAGCAGAGCCACTGTAGTTGCTGTTAAGTACATGACTAGGAAGCACTAAGAACCTAAACTCAGGTTGGGGTAGTGGTTATGGAAATAGGGGGTGAAATAAAGATAGATTTTAAAGGAACAATGGTCAGAGTTTTGTTGACTGCAAAAGACAGAAACAAAGGTAAATCCAATAATTAGAGCCTGGATGACAAGAATGCCTAATAGCTCCTCCCAGAGAAGCAGTAGCCCCAGGTACTGGATCTGATCAGCCTCCTAAGGTCCCAGGGCAGTATGGAGTGGGGTGGAGTGGGCCGCAGCATGTGGTACCAAGTGTAAATAGAATCAAGTTAAGAAAGCTGTAATTAAAAGTTAGGTAGAGTCACCCTAACTGAGGTGTCAACCTGAAAATTTAGGTGGAGAGGCTTGATCCAGATAATTAGGTGGAGAGGCCTGATCCAGATAAAGGACAAAGTTCAGACACCAGAGGCATCAAACATGGAAAGAAGTTATTAAATGTGAAACCTTGGGGCAAATATACAAACAAGGCAATATGGTAAAAACAAGCATCAATATGTCAGTAAACACGATAAATATACATGAACTTTGTTTTCAGTTAAAAGACAAAGATTAGAAATATGAATTTTAAAAAATGTTATCTATAAACAGTTTACAAGAGACATACATGAAAGCTAGGTATGGAAAGGAATAAACTTGTCATCCCAATTAAATACCAATCAAAAGAACATGTGTACCAATATCAATATCTGACAAAACTTAAGTAATAAAGTGTTACTAAGAATAAAAACAGTAATCACATAATTCACAATAGGCTTAAATTACCAGAAAGATATAAAAATGCCAAATTTATAATAGTTATAAAAATGCCAAAACTTAAACCAAAGAAAGTTTGCTTTGTTTCTATACATGTCAGATGATTTTACCAATGAATATTTGTTGTGCAAGGTGTAAAGGTCAACAAAGCAGTTAATTGACCCTTGTATCCACCACTCGATTTACATAATACTCAGAAAGAAATGAACAAATTCACTGTCAGAGTAGGAAATGTTAATATACCTCTTTCAGTAATTTTTAAAGATAAAACCATCAGTAGTGGTTTGGAAGGTTTGGAAAAACACAGTTAGCAAGATCGATCTAATAATCCCACCATGTATATTTAACTTTTTTCTTCCCACAACACCCATAACACAAATCCTATACTTCAAGATCTTGGCTCTGTTGCTGCCCCTACAAGAAAATATAGAGTTCTACCCTCTTGCTTTGGCCCACATAGCACTCCAGCCTCCAAAGGGACAGAGTATCTTGACATGTATGGTCATTTATTTTTCTCTGTTTTTTTCTCTTTGTTCATATTTTGGAGTAGTTTAGTAAGCTGACTGATGGCAGAAATAGAGTTCATTTTTTATTTATTTATTTATTTTCTTTACATTATCATGTTGGTTTTGCCATACATTGACATGAATCCACCATGGGTATACATGTGTTCCCCTAGAAATACAGTTCAAAACTTAGCAGGACCTCAGCAAAGACCCTACTAAAATTAAAGCAATTTAAAGATTGACTAGGCCTTGCCTGGTAGCTCAGATGGTAAAGAATCTGCTTGCAGTGCAGGAGACCCTGATTCAATTCCTGGGTTGGGAACATCCCCTGGAAACAGGATAGGCTACCCATTCCAGTATTCTTGGGCTTCCCTGGTGGCTCAGATGGTAAAGAATCCTCATGCAATGCAGGAGACCTGGGTTCAATCCCTGGGTTCGGAAGATCCCCTAGAGGAGGGCAGGGCAACCCACTCCAGTATTCTTGCCTGGAGAATTGCCATGGACAGAGGAGTCTGGCTGGCTATTGTCACAAAGAGTCAAACAGGACTGAGTGTCTAAGCACAAAGATTAACTAAACAAATTTCCTTGTTTTAATTAAAAAGTAATGCATGTTCATTGTTACAAGTGAGTAGTCCAAAGATGTATGAAAAAAAAAGTAGCTTTCTTTCTCCCCCTCCCTTTTAAGGTGGTCCAGATGACCTAGCTATATCTATCTATATACCAATTTATCTGTGCAAAATTATTCATATTATTTGGGGGGAAGTAAAGGATTTTTTCTATTGAATATTAGATATACTGTATTGTATTACTTAGAAGTATTGCTACATTGAACAGATCATGAAAAAATTTCCCAGATTAATAAATATGACTCCAACTCATTCCTTTTACTGTCTATATGACACTTTATAATATAGATGCCTCACAATTCTTTATCCCTTTTTGATTGATTCGTTGGGATTTCCAGTTTTTCTGCCTCCCAGCATGGTGCCTTTTCTTTTCTTTAGGACAAGTTACCAAGTGGGGAATTTGGGAGTCCTTTTTTAACTTTAAAAGTTAGTTCTGGTCTCTATGTCTGTTTCTCCATTACTGTCCTGAAAATAAGTTCATCAGTGCCATCTTTTTAGATTCCATATATATGTGTCAGTATATGATATTTTTTTCTGGCTTACTTCACTCTGTAGAATAGGCTCTAGTTTGGTCCACCTCCTTAGACTAGATTCAAATGCATTCCTTTTCATGGCTGAGTAGTATTCCATTGTGTATATGTACCACAACTTCTTTATCTATTCATCTGTCGATGGATATCTAGGTTGCTTCCATGTTCTCGCTATGGACATGGTGGGAGGAGAGGAGGGAGAAGGGGAGATATATGGAGAGAATAACATAGAAATTTACAATTCCATATGTAAAACAGATAGCCAGTGGGAATTTGCTGTATGACTCAGAGAATTCAAACAGAGTCTCTGTGACAGGCTGAAGCATAGAATGGGGAGGGGGATGGGAGGGAGGTCTGGGAGGGAGGGCACATGGGTGTACCTATGGCTGATCCTCGTTGATGTATGAGAGAAAACCACAAAGTTCTGTAAAGCCATTATCCTTCAATTTAAAATTTTTTAAAAAATTATTTGTTGTCTTACCAAAAGCCTGTTGTAGTTCACATCCCTACAAGCAACATATTGAAAGGCCTGCTTCCTACCTTCTGTGTACTCTCTTGTACCTTTTCATTTTTGTCAGTCTGAAATGTGAAGACCAGTATCTCATTGTTCCTTTGGTCTGCATATCCCTAGTTACGAGGGGGCAATAGCCTTCTCATATATTAACTGAAGTTTACATCATTTTGTCTGTGAGCTGTCTATCTTCTTTGCCCATTTTTCTACTTTTTTGTCTTAGATACACTTGTTCACCGTATATTCTTTTATGTGAGATGAAAGTGATGGAGGAGGTAGGGTGGCCAAGACAATCCTCTTTGACCTGAGTTATCACAGCTTTGCTTCAAACCTCCCTCTCACTTTGGCTGTAAAGACATGGTTCCATCTCTCTGGGAAGTTGAATGCTTCCATTTTTAAAAAAGGAAAGAGAAGAAAGGGAGAGAAAAGCACTTCCCCAGAGCACATAATCCTCTTTGCTATCCATGAAACCTGCTGCTGCTGCACAATTCATGTGGGATTTATATTCCTGCAACCAAAGAGCACAGCATAAAACCCACCTGCAGAGACCCTGCAGTCTGGAGTGCCAATGTTCAGGAACCATCCGCTTAATGTCGTGCTGGTCTATTGAAAAGCGTGGACTCCTCCTGATAGTCTCACTTGAGGGAATAGAAGCCCCAAGCATCGCAGCCGAAATGACAGGGCCCCTGCCCCCCCCCCCCGCCCCTGACCACCCTTTGATTCCACCTTTTCACACATGTCCACATCTGTCTTTTCTTCCCTCGCCTTGCACCCTACTTTTCCTATTTCACAAGTGTGTCACTCACTTTCCTAATCTTAATGAGCTTCAAGCTGGTTTTTTAAAAAGTGGGGAAAAAAAAAACAGGAAAAGAAACCTCATTTTGCAGCCAATATGCCTCTAGCAGGCTTTCCCATAGAGAGAGGAGAGTAAGTCTCGAGGCTGTGGGGAGGCTGACCCACAAGGCAGGATGCAGCTGTCTGCTTTTATTAAAATGCCACCTGGGCCAGAGTCTGATTTCTTTGAGGACCAGTTGACTATCATTCACATGCGGGACCTATGACACACTCTCTGCTGCTTTTGTCCCTAAGCTCTCTTAACAGGTCAGTAGTAGGGAGGAGATTAAAACCCTGCTGCCAGCTGGACGCAGTGGAAAAGAATCCGCCTACTATGTAGGAGACACAAGAGATGTGGGTTTAATCCCTGGGTCGGGACGATCCCCTGGAGGAGGGCATGGCAACCCACTCCAGTGCTCTTGCCTGGAGAATCCCGTGGAAGAGGAGCCTGGCAGGTTACGGTCCACGGGGTCGAAGAAAGTCGGACACGCCTGAGCACACGCACACATGCTAGCCCTCACTCTCCTCCCCTCCCGCCTCCCCCACTCGGCTGGCCCCATCAGCTGCTCTAGGAGTGGACCAGCACATCCAGTTCAGCACAGTTCCTGTTTGTCTCTTTCCTCGTTTCCTGTGTGTGGTGGCAGTTTATTCTCTGATCTTGTCAGGAAGCCCTCCAGAGAATTCCAAGAACAGGGTAACATGAATGCGCTTGCATATTTCAGCCCACTCAGAGACCAGCTTGAAATGTCAGATGATAGCTGTGTTTGAGCAAATATTAATCTCTCTATGAGCAGATTTTAAAATGAAACCATATCTCAAGAATATAGTTTGCATTTAGGATACTCCTTTTTTTTTAGTCTAATTTTTTTTGTTGTTTTCATCTTAAAGGAAGACCATGCCTAAATAGTTTCTGCCCCTTCCCTCTCTTAAGAGCTGTATTGAGGTGTCATGTCTCCATAAAAATTCACCCATTCTGAGTGTGCAGTTTGTAAACTTTTGGTAACTGTGAGTGTGCAGCCATCCCCACAGTTCGGTTGTAGAACAGCTCCATCACCTCAAAACGTCCCCCTTGATAATAGGAGTTGATACCGGCTCCTACTTCCAACCCAGGCAACAGCTGATCTGCTTTCTATCTCTGTAGTTTTGCTTTTTTCTAGAAGTTTCATATAAGCAAAATCTCACAATACACAGTCCTTTGTGTCTAGCTTCTTTCAGTTAGCGTAATGTTTTGAGGTTCATCCATGCCGTTGCCTGTACTGGTATTTCGTTCTTTACTACAGCAGCATAGCATTCCATCGTATGGCTGTACCACATTCCACTGATTCATTTACCTGCTGATGCACACTGGGGTTGTGTCATGCTTTTCATTATGGCATCTCTGCTATGAACATTTGCTTGGGTAAATACCAAGTAGTAGAGTTGGAAGATCATGTGGTAAGTGTATGTTTAACTCTCTCAAAAACTGTCAAATTCTGAAAACATTTGTTAATAATTCTCATCTGTTTAAGGTCGCATTTGTCATGAAATTACCCAATCTAAAGGAATGAAAACAAAATTCTGAGCAGCATTTTGCAGTTTTTAGGGTTGGCATCATGGGCAGTCATAGTAACAGAACTAAGGAAAGGGAGCAGTCTTAAATCTTCTTCCATTCCTTCTCGGTCTTCATCCAAGAGCTTTTTAGAATTCTACTGACAAAGGAAAAGTGCACAGTCATCACCAGCTCTCAGTCCTTCGGTTCCCACTTTCCTTGCCCTGCCTCTTTGGGTCACCACTGAAGGCGCCCCCTTCAGATTTCTTTGGCTAAGAAGACTCCAGTGAGCCTTCCTAGGGGGCAGGAACAGAAGATTCTGGGTGCACACACCTTGCTGGTCCTATGGACACTAGCAAAGGGGAAGCTGCTACAGTTATCAGGTGATAACTGTAGACTCCTGAGATCAGGAGAGAAGTTAATCCCTACCAGGGTGATTTGAGAAGACAAGGCCATAGCTACAAAGGAAGAGATTTTTCAACTGCAGTTCTGCTACTTACAATTTTATGACCTTAAGCAAATTTTTGACGTTTATAATTTTCAGTTTTTACCTGACAGGGTTACTGTGAGGATTAACTGGGATAATGATAGAATGTATATAATGTAAGGTCTTTGATGGCAGGAAATCTTTGTGTGAATCCCAGGAGCCTAGAACAGTGCTAGGCACATAGGAGGTATTTAGCAAATGCTTACAGAGTGACTAATGTACTTAAAGTAATACGTGATACCTATAGAGATTATTCATTCATTCACTCATTGAATCTTTTGTTTAATAGGTATTGAAACTGTATGTTTGTTGAGAGCTGAACTGAGCCACCACGTATGAGTAGCTGATTAAGACAAGTCAAAGTGAAAGGCTAGCCTTTAACCACTTACTGTGATAATATTAGCATGAGGTTATAACAGAGAAAGCGCAGATTCCCCCATCATCCCACTTTCCCCAGAGAAGGACACTGGTGAGGGTTAGACAGGTCAGCCCAGATGTGGGGAATTAGCTCACTACCAAGAGTCCTGGTGGGAAGACTCCTGCCATGTCATGGCCCCCAAAGCCATGTGGTGGGAGAGGGGTAAAGGCAGGGAGGAAACAGCTAGAAGAGAAAAGGCACCCAGTACTGAGCAGAGTGGAGAAAACGTCTTCAGATTTTCATTTCCCCAGCATCTACCCCACCTCCCGCCATCCGCAACCCCGCTCCCAGCTCTCAGAGGTACCTAACAAGGCCTCTGCTTAAGGATCTTGATAAAGAGACCCCCAAGTAAAGATCCCTTGGCTGCGAATATAAATACCTATAAGAGTGTGACCAGCCGGGGATGGGGGTGGGGGTGAGGCTGAGTCTGTGACTGATGCTGTGAGTCTGATGTGAGGAGGGCAACCTTTCTCCATTAGACTTTCAGGGAGATCCTTGGGAAAGGCCTGTGGTTGGGCTTGGAAAAAGTCACAACACGGGCTTCTGGCCAGGAGCCAAACTCCTGAATGCTGCTGTTCGCATGGATGTGGCCTCTGCCTGCACAAAAACCTCCAAGCGATTGAGTAGACAGAACATAGACAAACAAAATATCCCTCACTGCAAATTGTGATGAGGGCCCTGAAAGTGTCAGGAGGATGTGGGGCAGAGTCTGGGGCAGGAGAACAGCTGATGCTCCTACACTGGCCTGAGTGCTCCAGGCTTGAGCTGAGGACAGAGAGGAGCCGGCCAGACTAAGGGCGGGGGGAGGGGCTGGGGAAGGTGGAGCGCACAACAAGCTAAATAAATGTTCATCGTCCCCTTTTTTGTTCCATCATGCTTTAACAATTATAGATGCTATGCTTGAGGGGCAGTGTGACTTCTGTGGTGGCTCATCCGAATCTGTGTAATAATCCTCCACTCGGTAACAATTATTTCTTTGATGTATGAAACTGGTGCATCCAGTCGAATCTTATCTGTAGTTATGCAGATCTCAAACACACATGAGTCAGATGTTCCTAGGATCCAAATAATCTTTTATAAATCTGAACAAGCCTCTGTCGTGTAGCTATATGGGAGGGCCAGAAGAATCAATTTAGCTAAAGCTCCTGGGTGCTCTCGATCCCTCTTTGAATGTTAGAGCCTGGAGATGCTGCAGAAAACAGTGGTTAAATTGACTTTAGGGAGGAAAGGAGGTGATCTGTGGTTATTTTCCTCTGAGAGTGTTCTGGTAGATGCCCTATACCCCTCAGCCTGTCTTCTGTAAGCTTCTGACACAAAGTTTATTGTCAGGAACAAACTGCTCCTTCGGTTAACTGTGAAAAAAACCATGTACACACAGAACAAAGCAACTAGCAGGTATTAGTAAATCTTATTTTTGCTCGAGATTATTTATCTTGCTAAAAAGTCTGCTTCCTTTCATGTTCATTGCTTATGGTCAGCCCAAAGGAACCAGTCCCTTGCTCAAAGCCCCTAACATTATGCACCTAAATTTTCAAAACTTTGTTTGGAATGAGGGTGGACTGACATACTCAACAATTTCTATCCCTGATTTATTATTTCTTAAATTAACAGCCTCCTGGTGGGAACTGCAGGGCGGAAGTGGGGACCCTATACTGGAGGAGGGGTGTGGCCGTTGGGGGATCCCACGAAGGCACAAGCCTGTGTTTCTCCTGAGCGGATGCCCCCTTAGGGCTTTCCTGTAACTCAGTTTGAGAGATGCGCTTGCAAAAAGGAATTCTGGCCAAGCTGTGAGAGTGTAGGCATCAAGTGAACTGTTGGGAGCAAATTCTCCCTGAAGTTTTCCTATGACCTGGGCTAAGTTACTTACTCAATCTGCGTCTTTGAGATTAATATTTTCTACCTGAGAAAGTTGTTCTGAGAATTTAGTTCGTAGATAATGCCTCAAGTCGCTCCTACCTCCTATTGCATTGGTCTCCGATTCCCTTTTAAAGTACCAAAATCTCCTTCCCCATTGTAGTTTTTGAAGCTTCTAAATATGAAATGTAAAGGAAAAAACTTTTTTAGGCTTCTCTGTCATGTCTCATGCAAATGAGAAATAGCAGTTCTGTTTGCAATTAACAGAGTCAGTAAGTAGCTGAGCGTGCTGCTGTCCTCAGAAGGAAGCTCTTCCCGTGGCAGGGAGGTTCAGCCACCTCTCCTCAGTGCCCAACCAGGGAGACGGTAGGGTTAATTATGTACTATAAACCACCTAGTGGTTTCAATCCAATTTTAAATGGTCTGGATGTTTATAAAGGTTTACTTTTAATTTGGCTTTGACAAAGTGCTATCTCAATTTTAACAATCCCCCTGAGCTCTGTGACTCATATCATCAGAGATCTGACCTTTCAACAGAAGGGGGAAAAAATCTTAAGTTGTTACCTTGACAACACAAGGTAAGCAGGATGCTTTGAGCTCTGGTGTTTCTGCTATAAATAATCTGTCTTTGACCAGACACTGGCCGGAGAAATATTAATGTGAACACAGAGAGGAATGAGCTGGGTTGGCGATTGGGAGCATCTGCATTTCAGGAGATTGTTTTAATCACCATTTTTAGGAATTATTCCCAGAGGCACTTTTGAAGCAATTAACTAATAAACCGATAAGAGGGAATGGCTTCAATTTCTAAAAATGGGAATTCACACAAATGAAGACTGGTAATACTTGATTGTGTGAGGATTTCTCTATACTTACGTGTACCATCGTCTAAATTCTGTTTTCCTTCCAAGTATTTATTCTCTGGTTTCCCAACAGTCTGTAAAACCAAACAGAGAGAAGCTAACAATGAACTTTGGCCCTTTGGCCATAACTTATTTGATGTTACCCTGCACAGTAGCAGGAAAGGCAGAGCAATATAACTGGGTGACTTTTAAGACATTGTGGATTATTAAAGAAAGAAAAATCAAAGCCTTTTGGAGAAAAGTAACAAAATACTACGGAATTTTTTTTAACCAGCAATACCCTTGGATTGGTTTAAGATTTATGGCTGTGATTATCCTTTTGCTTGCTGACGTAAATTAGTCTTCTGGGAAGTCCAGGTTATTTCTCAATAAGCTCTAATAGTCTGTGAGTCAGAGTGGGTGCTGCTAATAATGAGTCTTGCAGGATTTACAGGATGGCAGGGAAGAAATTGAGGAAGAATGTTTATCCAGTGGCCTTTGTAATAGTGCAGAAAAATATTTTCTGAACAAGAGCCTTTGCTCCAGTACATTCTTGCTGCTTTTTAATGTAATTTGCCCAGGAAGATTTCCTAAAGGTACCTTCCAGTTGCATGAGATTCTACATGACTATCAATGCTGCTTCTTGTTGTGGGGTCAAAATATACACCCTCAGACTCGTGTAAGCAAACTAGGATAATGATTTGTTTTTTCCAGTTGGTCTTGTTTTCTTAAATTCTTGCTCTGATGATTGCAAGGGAGCTGCTCTAAATTAAGAGATACTTAAAGAGACGTAACAACCAAACATAACATGTCACCCTTGATTAAATCTCCATTCAAGCAAGTCAACAGAAAAAGGCAACTTGAAACAATCAGAGACATTTAAAATGGACTGTATATTAGATAATTCATAAAATGGTTGTTAATTTCCTAAGTGTGATGATAACATTAAGGTAATGTTAGAAATTGTATTCCTCGATATGCTTACTAAAGTCCATAGAAGCAAAATGGCATGGGGATTTGCTGTAAAATATTTTTTTAAAAAAATTGAGTTATTAAAGAAACAAGAATAACAAAAACTATAATATGAATAATAGATATATGGAATTTATTATACTATTCTATTTTTCATGTTTCAAAATACTCATAATTTAAAAATTTTTTCTGACCCAAAGCAGTCTCTCTCTCCTGTTTTTCAAGACAGTGCCTTGTAAAGATGGCTAGTGTCTCCTCTTGGAATAGAGTATGGTGCGAAGTCGACCCTCAGGGCATTCTCTTCTCTAGGTCCTCTGCCTCTGAAGGGACCGTGACTTTCCGAATTGAGTCAGGTTAGCCCGTCGTGGTTGAGCCCTCATGGTTTCCCCCTTGCCCACTTGTCTCTTTTCTCTGCTTTTGGTCGCGCTGCTGATGCTTGGAGGCCTGGCTCCGATGGCCAGTAGATTTGGGCTTGGAGGAGCCATGCGGTGCTTCCCAGCTCCAGGGCCGTAGTGCCTGTTCGCAGCGACCCCTCCTGGCCAGTGAGTTCACCAGCTCATCAGTTCAGTTCAGTTCCGTGGCTCAGTCGGGTCTGACTCTTCTCGACCCGGTGGACCGCAGCACGCCAGGCTTCCCTGTCCATCACCGACTCCTGGAGCTTACTCAAACTCATGTCCATCGAAACGGTGATGCCACCGCCTCGGCATCACCGACTCACCAGCCGATACCTTCAGTTATTTCCACGTGCCGCCCCCTCACCCCAAACACAGAAACGTTTAGATGCCTAACACACTCCGGGAGAAAGCCATGGAGAATCAGTGGAGCAGAGAGGATATTCCATACAATCTTTTAAACACTTTTCTCAGCCATTTTACTCTCCTCCCCCTGCCTGTTGGATGTAGTGGATAGTTTTAACCCCTGGGCTTCTCTGGGAAGCACACAGACTTTTCAGGTGGGCCTAGTGAAGGACTAACCAGGACTTTTTCTGAAATCAGCTCAGACACACCCAAGTCCTTAAACCCTTCATAGCTAGCCTCTTGGGCTTCTTTTCCTTTTCTGCCTAGTCTGGTTACCGAGCACAGAAAGGCTTCCCCAAAGGGAATGTCGCTCACAACCATGTTTTCTCATTTGAATGTGTGCTTATGATCTGTTTCCCTTACTAAAATGAAAACTCCATGAGGGCAGAATCATATCTCTTTTATTTACTGCTGTATGCTTAACATCTAAAGCAGTATTTAGCACATGTTAGATGCTCAATAAATGCATATTGAATAAACAGTTAATAAACAATCACTAAATACAATTTTCCATAGCACTTACTTTGGGAATCACACATGCTTTAGTGTAAATACTTGGTTAATGTCTGTAGCCCCCACTAAAATTTTGCTGAAACTTGCCTGATAAAAGGTTTTCCAGGTGACTCGGTGGTAAAGAACTCACCTGCCTATGCAGAAGACACAGGGGAGACGAATTCTATCCCTGGGTCAGGAAGATCACCTAAAGGAGAAAATGGCAGCCCACTCCAGTATTCTTGCCTGGGAAATCCCAGAGACAGAGGAGTTTGGTGGGTTACAGTCCATGGGGTCACGAAAGAGATGAACACAACTGAGCGACTAAGCACCCAGGCACTCCTGATGAAATGGAACCTGAATGAATGTTTACTGACCACTTGATTCCCAAGTCTTTCCCTGAGGTTCTAATTCTGTAGGTCTAGAGTAGAAATTAGGGATCTGCATGTTTTACAGGTGCCAAGGAGCCCCCTCCTATTAGGTAACTGTGGAAAACACTGCTCTAGAACATAAGCTTTACCTGAAAGTCAAAGTCGCTCAGTCATGTCTGACTCTTTGTGACCCCATGGTCTATACAGTCTATGGGATTCTCCAGGCCAGAATCCTGGAGTGGGTAGCCTTTCCCTTCTCCAGGGGATCTCCCCAACCCAGGGATCAAACCCTGGTCTCCTGCATTGCAGGCGGATTCTTTACCAGCTGAGCCACCAGGGAAGCTTGATCTAGTAGGTACCTTATCTGCTTTTAGTCACTGGAGAGATCTGGCACATTGCAAGACCTCATTACATTTTTGCTGAATGAATGAATGACATATAGTGGTGAACACATACCAGCTATTTGTGATGCGATATTTTTTGTTGAAAAGACAATATCACATCACAAAGAGCTGATTAATCAATGAAAAACCATCACTTGACTTTCTGGCATATTATGTTTCAACCTGGTGGATGGAAATGTAGTTTTTTTTTTTTAACTACTTTAATGAGACAGAATATAGCTATCAAGAAATCAGTTAAGTTCTCTTCTGAGGCTGAAATCAAAAAGGTGTTTACTAAACTTTGACAATTAAATCTTTACTATGAACAATCATGAAGAAGCAGTAAATCTGTCACCTTTTCAGATATCAGAAACATGAATTAATATTTTTTCAGTTTTTTTCTGAAAACATTTAGCAGATAGTTAGATGGAATGCATAAAAGCTATCATTTCTCTATTACCATTTTGATGGTAAAATTAAAATTCTTAGCTCTTAAAATTCAAGCATTATGATTACATCACTAGAGAGGCAGCCTGGAACCACAGAACGATCACTGGACTTAGGGGCAGAAAAACCTCAGTCCTAATCCTGACTCACTTGGCTGCTAATTGGCTATATGACCTTTCTCAAATCATGTCCTCTCTTGGCCTGGTTAGTTTCCTTGAGGGTTAAAACGTGAAGACTGAGTTAATGTTTGAGCTTCATTATAACTTTCACATTCCATAGTTTCTTTATTTACAGCAAGACACTTCTCTAGGCACTGGAGGTGCCACAGTGAACAAAAGAGACAAATATCTTCCTCTGGGGAACTTATGTTCTACTGAAAATCGACGATAAAAAGTAAATAAGGTATGACAGTTAGATGGATAGAAAGAAAGAAATACAAAGCAGAGAAAAGAGTGTGGAGTAGCAATAGTAAATAGGACGGGCAGAGAAATCTCCACTGAGATTTAAGTAAATACTTGTTGCCTTTTGACAACACAGAATTCATATGTCGTGTCCATCAGATGAGACTGTGACCAAAAGCAAAAATAAAGCTGGAGACAGTGGGGTACAAATACAAGTTCCTATTAAGAGCTGTGGAAAATAAACCAGACAGTTAACGTAACTAGAGAATATACTGGTTTCTCAGCTCCAGCACCATGGCCATGTAAGATATGGGTCAGTGTTGCCAGATCTGCTATCTTCCAAGAGAAATTAAAAATCTGATTTTTTAAAATTGATTTATAATATTGTGTTAGTTTTTTATGTAAAGCAAGGTGATTTGGTTATACATATGTCAATTCAGTTCAGTTCAGTTCATTTCCTCAGACATGTCCAACTCTGCAACCCCATGAACCACAGCATGCCAGGCCTCCCTGTCCATCACCAACTCCCAGAGTCCACCCAAACCCATGTCCATTGAGTTGGTGATACCATCCAGCCATCTCATCCTCTGTCTTCCTCTTCTCCTCCCACCTTCAATCTTTCCCAGCATCAGGGTCTTTTCAAATGTGTCAGCTCTTCGAATCAGGTGGCCAAAGAATTGGAGTTTCAGCTTCAACATCAGTCCTTCCAATGAACACTCAGAACTGATCTCCTTTAGGATGGACTGGTTGGATCTCTTAGCAGTCCAAGGGACTCTCAAGAGTCTTCTCCAACACTGCAGTTCAAAAGCATCAATTCTTCGGCACTCAGCTTTGTTTATAGTCCAACTCTCACATCCATACTTGACCACTGGAAAAACCATAGCCTTGACTAGATGGACCTTTGTTGGCAAAGTAATGTCTCTGCTTTTTAATATGCTCTCTAGGTTGGTCATAACTTTCCTTCCAAGAGTAAGCGTCTTTTAATTTCATGGCTGCAATCACCATCTGCAGTGATTTTGGAGCCCCAAAATAAATTCAGCCACTCTTTCCCCATCTATCTGCTATGAGGTGATGGGACCGGAGGCCATGATCTTAATTTTCTGAATTTTGAGTCTTAAGCCAATTTTTTCACTCTCCTCTTTCACTTTCAGCAAGAGGCTCTTTAGTTCTTCTTCACTCTCTGCCATAAGAGTGGCATCATCTGCATATCTGAGCTTATTGATATTTCTCCTGGCAATTCTGATTCCAGCTTGTGCTTCATCCAGCCCAGCGTTTCTCATGATGTACTCTGCATAAAGTTAAATAAGCAGGGTGACAATATACAGCCTTGATGTACTCCTTTTCCTATTTGGAACTAGTCTGTTGTTCCATGTCCAGTTCTAACTGTTGCTTCCTGACCTGCATACATGTTTCTCAAGAGACAGGTCAGGTGGTCTGGTATTCCCATCTCTTGAAGAATTTTGCACAGTTTACTGTGATCCACACAGTCAAAGGCTTTGGCATAGTCAATAAAGCAGAAGCAGATGTTTTTTAGAACTCTCTTGCTTTTTCAATGATCCAGCAGATGTTGGCAATTTGATCTCTTGTTCCTCTGCCTTTTCTAAAACCAGCTTGAACACCTGGAAGTTCATGGTTCACATATTGGTGAAGCCTGGCATGGAAAATTTTGAGCATTACTTTGCTAGTATGTGAGATGAGTGCAATTGTGCGGTAGTTTATGTATATTCTTTTTTAAAAATTATTTTCCATTATAGATTGGAAAGTACACATGTGACTCTTCTGTCCCTCAGATAAGTCATATTGAACTATGGTGTTGGAGAAGACTCTTGAGAGTCCCTTGGATTGCAAGGAGATCCAACCAGTTAATGCTAGAGGAAATCAGTCCTGATTATCCATTTGAAGGACTGATGCTGAAGCTGAAGCTCCAATAACTTTAGCCACCTGATGGGAAGAACTGACTCACTGAAAAAGACCCTGATGCTGGGAAAGATTGAAGGCAGGAAGAGAAGGGGATGACAGAGGATGAGATGGTTTGATGGCATCACTGACTCAAAGGAAATGTGTCTGAGTAAACTCTGGGAGTTGGTGATGGACAGGGAGGCCTGGCATGCTGCATTCCATGGGGTCGCAAAGAGTCGGACACGGCTGAGTGACTGAACTGGTTATATTGAATTAAAGGCCCATCCTACCAGTTGACCTCATTTTAACTAATCACATCTGCAGTGACCCTCTTTCCAGATAGAGTCACATTCTAAGGTATTGAGGATTTGAACTTCAACGTATATTTTACAGAGAATACAAAATTTAACTCATAATAGCTATCAATTAGTATGCATTTAAAAAATAGTGCCTTGGTTAACACTCTGGAAGAAATAAACCATATAGGTGACTCATAGCTTATTCACTTGGGAACTTTAGGCCAAAAATTAAGGCGCCTACAGAAAGGACTATAAGCTCGATTAGAGCAGACGTGGCTCTCTCTGTTCATCTCTGAGACCCTGGCTCGTAGTGTAGCGCTTGCCAAGTATTTGCTGAAATAATGAATAGATAAAGGAATGGTGATATTTCTTTTATGTACCAGATAATCTGGAACATGATTCTGTTAGCACAGGAAGAATCTGTCTTTACTTGCAGTTGATCTTTACTTGCAGTCGATCAAGACTGTACTCAGTGTTCAATACTTTCTACAGGTTTCTACTCAAATTTGGAGAGAGCTGTATAGACTAGTAACCCCACTCCTAACCTGGCGCTCCCCTCCTGTTCCTCTATCTTGGATTTCTGTGGGTCGTGAGACTTGGGCCTGTGTCTGAGACACTGCCCTGAGATGCTGCCCGACCACCCTGTTCTATTTTTCACTCGATCTTAAATGTCAGTCTTTCTTTTTCTGTGACAGAAATGCCTGTGGTTTACCCAGTTTCCCATCTTCGCTTTCCTTAAAGGCAGAATGTGAGGGCAGTTTGCCCAGCTGAAAAACAACACTTTCAAGCCTCATTCACCAGCAACAATAGCTAAATAAATGTAAGCGACAATCTTGGGGCATGGCTTCTGGAAAGGTCTTTATGTCCTATTCAACCATCCTGTTTCGTGCTAGAAGGTAAATGTGACAACTGGAGCAAGAACAGTCATTTGGGACCATAAAGAGTTGTTAACAATGAAAGCTATACTTTGAGGGTGGTGGCATGAGAGAAGTAGCCTGGCTTCCTGCTACTATCTTGGAGTCACTATATTAACATCGGACAACTTACATCCATTCTTCCTGTGAAAAGGAAAGCGCAATCTCTGATTACTTTCAACCCCAGTGCAAATCATATTTCTGTCTTCTCCTTCCCTTTTAGTGCTAAGTCGCTTCAGTCATGTCCAGCTCTTTGCGACCCTATGGACTATAGCCCACCAGACTCCCCTATCCATAGACATTCTCCAGGTTGGAATACTGGAGTGGGTTGCCATGCCCTCCTCCAGGGGATCTTCCCAACCCAGGGATCAAACCTGCGTCTTACATCCCTGCACATCGAGGGGAGTGCAGGCAGGTTCTTTACCACTAGTACCACCTGGGAAATGTCTTTCAGGGAAAGACATTTCCCAGGCTCTCTTGTCTTCTGCTTTCCAAAGAGAGTCAGCTAATGGGAAACGCTGATTGAATCCTGGAGGGCTGGAGGAGGGAAAAGCCCAGAGTCTGTCTTCTCCTTTCTCTCTGCTGCAGGAGAGGCAGTGGACATAGGGCTAACTCACACCAGGGTAGCTTCTCTCCACAGGGAAAGCTCCATCTTCTGTCCAGTGGTCCCTGCTCCTGGGACCCAGCATCACCAGCCCACACATCTCTGCATCTGGTCGGGGGAGGGCTTTCCTTCAGTTGCTAATCAGTAGGTTTCTCACTGAATCCCGCTTGACTTCTCAGCTCTTTCATCACCTGTGTAACAAATACCTGTATAAAATGCCCTTTTTGACTCTATTTTCTGACTGGACCCTGGATGATCCAGCACCAAGGTCTGCAGGAGAGAGGAAATCCCAGCTGAACACAAAGCCTACCTCTTATATCTCCCATCAGAATTTATGGAGGCGACAGAGAAGAAGCCTCCAAGACCTACAGCCTGTCAATGCCACTGTTAAGCCCACAGATCCTGGCCCCTGGTGGCTTCTGCCCGCTAGATCGGAGCCTTTCTTGAACCTTCTGAACCAATTTAAGAGAACAAACTGGAAGGTCTCATCTTCCCTCCTGGGTGGTACTGGGAGTTTGCTGTTGGCAATCACATCTGTCACAGATTCTCCTTGGAGCCGGCAGACAGTCCCGTGTGTACCCTGCTTCTCTGCCTTTGCCCCCGGGACCAGGTAGAAAGTGGGATCCTGGGGTCTCACCATGATCTTCCTGCATTGTCTCCTCTTTGAGACAGTCTGTTTCCTAGAGTATTTCCTAAATGTGTGCAAGCAGTGGTTTATACTCCTCCCTTTGGCATTCAGTCCCTAGTCTCCACAAACACTCTGCTTTCCCACTTCGTGCTCCACCGTCCTGGCAGGTGTGAGGCTCGGCGGCCAGATTTGATGGCGACAGGCTCTCCCACCAGTTCCAGCATTCTGCTTGTATCCTTCCTGTCGTGCCAAGGACTAATTCCACCTTCTTTAAAATCTATATTGGCTGATATGAGAGTCCATATTTCCCACTTCGCCAGTGTCTTCCGTAGGAAATGTTCTGTGGAATCATACTGATGAGCCTTCACCTCAAAGCACAGTTCTAGATTTCTGCCAAGCCATTATCCACACAGCAGATTTCAGTGCTTGATGTTCCTTGTCATGGAAGGATACACTAAGTTCACCAGCAGCTCAGGCTGAATCTGCCCATCACTTGTCAACCACAGTATAGCGGCCCTGGCTTATTTCACTTGACGTGGCCAGTCCCCGTACTACAGTTCAGCAATGCCACCCCCTTCCATGTTCGTAAGGTATAATTCAAGAATGAACTCCAATGTGCTCATAGGCGATTGCACACATGCAAAGGGTATGCAGGATGGTTCAAATATTCAATTCTCATTCCCACAAAGATTGCCTTTCAAACCATACAGAATTCACTGGCTGTTGACACTAGGAAGTTCTTTTTCCCTTTGTAGTCTCTCCCCTGCCTGCGGTCTTCCCTGCCCCTTGTGATCACTGCCAGCAAAACCTGTCCCTCTTTCCAGCCCAAGGAAACAAAACTGGACCCTTGAACCCTTTAGAGAGCAGCACTTTTGTAAGCAAACAAAACTCTTTTTGCTAATATTGATCAGTTCTCATCACGTAGCTTCAGTGTCTGCATGTCCTTGTTCTCTCCCTTGAAGGGCAAGAATGAGGGGTAATAAAAAAGTTCAAGGTGACCGCAGACTCCATCCTGCTACAGAAGAGAATAAACAGTAGGTTGATTTTATACTAATGAGGAAAAATCAGTAAAATTAGTTTTAGAAAGTTTTAGGGAACACAGAATTGCAATAAACAGAGATGGATAAGTCCAAAAGGTTTCTAAGATAGAGCCTTATAATTATAAAGTCCTTGTTACTTGAATATTTCTCTATATAACTATTGTTTTATAAATAACATTCTTCAAGATAGACAGCTAGAGACCGACAGATAAACCTGCTAGGCAACACAGCCTATCAATTATGAAACTGCTGGTGAGCAAGTCTTCACATCAGAGTCACCAAGTTGCAAAAGAATTATCTGTGAAGAAAGAAGCCCCTCCCAACATGGCAAACATGCATTTCAGGGGAATGAAAAACTATTGCTCATAGTCCTACAAAAACAATAATTTTTATTCACATAGAAATGGTTGCAAGGGGCAGACAATGCTATGAACTGAAATGGAAGCACGCCGATACATTATTTCTGTTCAAAACATCTCTGCTTGACTCACCCACCTCCACGGTCTGGAATAACATGGTGAACCTTCCAGTTGTGGGAAAATGAAAGAGACTGGTTCTGAATAATTTCTATTTTTTACATAATGTTTTCTCTCTTGCTGTGAAGCAAAAGGGTATACTGACCTTGCACCCTATAACATCCATTCTTATTTCTCAGGCTGAGTCTGCACACCAGCGACTTTCTTACTGGTGGTTGGAGGTATTTGGCAATGGCAGGCTATGTACCCTAAAAAAAAACACAATTGCTTTGAAAAATAAATGTTACTCACTCTTAATCCCCAAAACAGATTTTCCTTATTTGGTGAAAATGTTAAGGGACAAGGCCAAGTGAGAAGAATGCCTATGGTTTAAGGCAGTTTGCTATAGTTTACAACTTAGCTAGTTGCTTGACCTCTGTTGTACCTAAGCACATCCAGCTCTAAAAAAAACTGCACTTTTCATTTCTAATATGCATTTATAACTGGGAAATAAAGTGTGATTTACCACTCTCACAGTGAACCTAGGTGGTCCTAGGGGAAAAATATCCAGCTCTATTTTGTACAATCACAAAACATTCAGTCTGGCAGGAACCACAGCAGTGGTTCTCTCCAGCACCCCCGTAACAATGAAGAAAATAAGGACACTTAGAGCTGGCCTGATTTTAGCACTAAAGTCTCCTGTGCCGGAAAGTCCCCTTGATCCTAGAAAGGTTCGTCAGTCTAAGATTAGGTCTCAACTTCAGGTCCTCTCATTACCAACTCGGTGATGTTTGTCCCACCCATTTTTGTTTTTACTGAGATTATAGTTGTCCTACCACTGAAGACAATTTGTAAATAATTGTAAGTGCGAATTATGCATTCTCTGTATATTTAAAGGATGAAAGAAAATTTAGAGTTTGGGTTTCCCCGTATGATTTTTAGAGGATTATTTCCATATGAGACATGCCCTAAATATTATTTTACTTTATTCTCTGTTTTTATTCCTAGAAAGACATAAATTTTGTTGTTATACATGGCTCAGGCTGATAACAATCAGTAGACGGTTCAGATAAACAAAATGAATTGGAGAGGTTATGAGTTATTTGCAAGTGTCACCGTGGAGACCAGAGAATGGATTGTCACCATGGAGACTTGCATAAACACTCTGCCTGTAATGATCTCCATGTGAAATCAGATGTAGAAGAGATTTGGGGAGGAGGGTATGTAAATGGAGCTGTATGACTGGAGTGAGTTGTGTAAGGTTAGGGATGTCAAAGCAAGTTGACAGATTCTGCAGTCACCATTGCTCCACCACCAATGAGCAGGAAAAAAACTTCAGGGAAAGCCTCAAAGTTCAGAGGGTGAGAAAAGTGTGTTTCATCATGCCCTAAGATACTGCAGGATTTGAGATGTTTCCCATTCACTGTACAACTCCCTTTTTGACACTGGCTATTCATCACTGTCATTATAGCAAGTTCTCTGGAGTTAGCATGTGATAATAAGAATTGTTGTTCAGATGCTCAGTCGTCTCTTTGCCACCCCATGGACTGCAGCATACCAGGCCTCCCTGTCCTTCATCAACTCCTGGAGCTTGCTCAGACTCATGTCCATTGAGTTGGTGATGCCATCCAACCATCTCATCTTCTGTCCCCCACTTCTCATCCTGCCCTCAATCTTTCCCAGCATCAGGATCTTTTCCAATGAGTCAGTTCTTCGCATCAGGTAGCCACAGTATTAGAGCTTCAGATTCAGCATCAGTCCTTCCAATGAATATTCAGGACTGATTTCCTTTGGGATGGACTGGTTGGATCTCCTTGCAGTCCAAGAGATTCTCAAGAGTCTTGTCCAACACCACTGTTCAAAAGCATCAGTTCTTCAGTGCTCAGCTTTCTTTATGGTCTGCCTGTCACATCCATATATGACTACTGGAAATAGTAGTCACAGCTTTAAATATATGGACGTCTGTTGGCAAAGTAATGTCTCTGCTTTTTAATATGTTGTCTAGGTTTGTCATAGCTTTTTTCCCAAGGAGCAAGTATTTTTTAATTTCATGGCTGCAGTCACCATCTGCAGTGATTTTGGAGCCCAAAAAATAAAGTCAGCCACTATTTCCACTGCTTCTCCATCTATCTGCCATGAAGTGATGGGACCTAATGCCATGATCTTAGTTTTTTGAATGTTGAGTTTTAAGCCAGCTTTGTCACTCTCCTCTTTCACCTTAATCAAGAGGCTCTTTAGTTCCTCTTTGCTTTCTGCCATAAGGGTGGTGTCATCTGCATATCTGAGGTTATTGATATTTCTTCTGGCAATCTTGATACAAGCTGAAATCAAGATAATAAGGATAGCAGTCTTTGTTCAGTCTTATCTCATTGCCAAGATGGTGACAAGCTCTTTATGATTAGTATCACTTTGAACCTTTTACCAATGAAGAAACTGAGGTGCAGAGAAGTTAAATATCCTACCCAGGGTCACACAGCTAGAAAATTATAAAACCAGGATTCCTATCAGGAAGTCTGGTGGCAGAGCTCTTATTCTTAAATACTAAACTCTCTATGAGAAGATGTCCTTGTCTTTGAGGCAATTCAAATATAACTAAGGAAACAAAGTAATGAAAAGTGATACTAGGGAACTAGTACCTATACACATTTCCCCTGGTATTTAATTATAGCTTCAATTTACAACATGAATCTTATTCCTTTACCTCTTTCTCCTGTACAGATAGAACACTGGAGTGGATTGCCATTCCCTTCTACAGGGCGTTTTTGCAACCCAGGGATCAAATCTGGGTCTCCTGCATTGCAAGGAGACTCTTTCATCTGAGCCACTAGGGAAGTCCTTAAGGTACAATGTGAATCTTATTCCTTTACCTCTTTCTCCTCTACAGATAGATATATATCAACCACTGGAGTTCTTACTTGCAGAGAGCAGAATCCGCATTAGCTAGCTAAAAGAAAAGAATATACTAAAGGGTGTCAGTTTAGTAATGGGGTATCTGGGGGGATCCGAGAATCATCCCTGAAAGCTACAGATCCCTAATTACACCATCTGCCTACTTCAGTGTGCATCTGGGCTGTTAATAGGCATTTAAATCAGATTTACCTTAAGGACTTCCGTGGTGGCTCAGATGGTAAAGCACCTGTCTACAATGTGGGAGACCTGGGCTTGATCCCTGGATCGGGATGCTCCCCTGGAGAAGGAAATGGCAACCCACTCCAGGACTCTTGCTTGGAAAATCCCATGGACGTAGGATCCTGGTCGGCTACAGTACATGGGGTCACAACGAGTTGGACACAACTGAGTGACTTCACTTTCACTTTCTTTACCTTAAAAATGTACATTTATGCTTTCAGGTGGATTGACTCAAGGGTTGGACTCAATTGGAAAAACACTCAACTTTTCCCCATAAATTCAAATACCTCACAGAACACTTGTGGACAGCATCCCATGGGCACACTGTCCTGTTACAAAACCATGGATAAGGTGTTCCTGGTGATCCAGGAAGCTTTGTGTTGGGTCAAGCAACCGTCTCTGAGAAGGAATAGTATTGCGCTTTGCCTGACAGCAAGGATCAACAGAATGTATTGTAATCTTAAAAGGTGGCTGTGAGTATCGGTCATCTTGGATAAAGTCATTTGGTTCATATCTCGTGGAAGATTCCTTCATAAATTATCGATACACACCGTGGGAATCAACCTGCATTTTGTACTAAGGACTCAGCAGACAGCAAAATACATGGGAGCCTGTTTTTCCTGAGGGAAAGCAGAGGATGATGGAAAGCCCACAGGATCTGGACTAAGAACAAAGTTGTTTGAATACCAAATTGGAAAATGTGGGGGTAATGTCTGGCACCAGGCAGGCATGTTATAGCTGATAGTTCATTTCTCCCACTGCATTCTAATCCCTTGGCTCCCCTCTGAATGTGAACAGATTCCAGGCTGAAATTGTGGAAATTGAATTAAAAGCAGCCAATATGTTTTTAACCCTTTGGTTGCTGGTAGTTATGTAAAGAGATTCTGTTTTCCTTTTCTCGTTGAATGAAAATTTGTAGCCTAATTTATGACACACACTCTCTAGCAAGTGTGTGGGGTTTCATAGCGTGACTTTTAATATACTACACACCTCATTCATCTTTGTAATTTATTTTCTTTTTCTTTTAAAAAAATATTTGTATCTCATCTCACCATTTAATATGCATTTTTTCATGCTTATATCCAGTTTTGAAAAAAAGTGGTAACCCTTCCCCTCCGCCCACTTGGGCACTCCTGTGATACTCCAACCTCTCTTCTGTTGTTTCAAAAGTCCCTCTGGTCCACATATTTGTTCTCGCTGTGCTCAAGGGTCCCTCAAAGCCAATCCACTTTTGCCTGAGTTTTAGGCCAGCTGGGATTTTCATCTTCAATCAATCCATCTGCTTCCATTTCTCAAAGATTTCTCATGATTTCTAATCCCTAAAAGTGTCCCATCATATCTCCCAGTGCTGATTTGAGTTTGTTTTACTTTCTCGTCTCTTCCGCTGTTTCTAGAGGTGAGTCAGGAAGACTGGTGAATGAGCTCGTATGTCATCTTCCCAAGGTAGCCCCCCTCCTCCTTCAGTTCAGATCTGTCTCGCCAGCAGTCCTCTGAACACACACACGCAGATTGCTACAGGAGCCTCAACTCAGTGTCTCAAATAAACACCTCACCCCCACGAAAGGTGTTGTGTGTGTGTATGTGTGCATGTGTGTATGTGCCTGTGTGCACGTGTATATGTGTGTGCATGTGTGCGCACATGTATGTGTGTGCATGTGTGTATGCATGTGTGTGTGCATACATGTGTGTGCGTGTTCCTCGTATGATTAAGGAAGATGGAGGGTTGTATCCTACCTGCTCTCCCTCTCTTAATTCTCTCCCCTAGTAAATATCTAAGCCTTTAGGTATTCTGCCTCCTAAATATCCAGATTTATCCATTCTTTGTCATCATTTTATTGCTATAGCAGAACAGAATTCAGTTTTATTCCTTCAGCTGATTCGCCAAGCTGTTTTCAAAGTGGGATGTCTAAAAGATACACCTTTCTAGACATCCTTCTGGCGTCCAGGCATCTGCGTGGTGAACGCTAGCCCTTTAGCAGAGTACCTCCTTTAGCCACCGAGCTCCTGGCTGGCCTCGATGTGCACTCCTCCTCGGTACTCAGACTTTGTTGTCAGTTCTGCACCCTCTGCTCTTTCATGCATCTGTGCTTCTGTGCATATTGTTCCTTCTGCTTAAAATGCTCTTCCTCACCTCAGCTCACTCTTCCTGCACACCTGCCTGCCTTCATTTCTCAATAGTGTTGCACCTACTATGTGCAGGCTTTGTCCCAGACACGGACCAGGGCAGGGGAGTCTTTGCTCTACGTTTCAGAATGTATTGAATGTTACCTGGACTGTGTGCCGGGGCACTTGCTCCAGTCCAAGAGATTGCATTCTAGTCTCAGGTGCACTCCAGCCAGATGAGTTCTCTGAGGCTTAGCATGGGTCCTCCTGAGCCTCTTCTGCACCTCCCAGGCTGGCTGAGCCCAGAGGTCTATGTGGTCGCCTCTGCCATGGACCTGTAGGTTCCTTGAGCTGCGCCCTTCCTTTTATCCTCCTAACAGTGTTGGGAACCTAGGAAAAATTCCATAAGTGTTGATTGAACAGCTGCTAAGCTAAGCCAGTTTGATCATGTCCTTCTGCTACTTAAAATCCTTTGCTGACTCACCACTATTAAATATTTTTAAGTCCAAACTCCTTAGCTTGGCACACAGAGCCCTTCCGGCTGGCCCTGCCTTCTCCTTCTGGCTTCTCCTTCCCCAATTCCCAGTCATGCCATACTGTGTCTCCTGCTCCCCAGATAGTCTTCTCTAGGATCTCTCAAGGCCTATTATTACATGCTCTATGCAGTGAGTCTGCCTTTAATACAACCTTGTTTGTTGTTCATAACCACTCAAAGATCACACATCCTCATATGTTCATCCACACATGTTCATCCATAGGACTTGTCACTCCTGTACCCACATAGTCACTTGGATTCATTTACTACCTTATATTGTAACCATCTATTTCTGTGTGTCTGTCTCTCCCCCTCCTTATTCCATGTGCTTTGAGTTTATCATGGGCAAGATTTATATCTTATTCATCTTTGACTTGCCTCTAATTTCATATGGTATATATCTCAGCTCTTATAGCATATGATCAGGTAATTTTTGATTTAATAAATAGATTTTTATAACTCTTCATTGTACTACATAGGATGGCAAGAGAAGGATTAAACCTTAGTTTACTCAATGTTTTTGCAAAAGAAACAATTCAAGGTCTTATTCTCAAACCAAATTAGAAGATTTAAGTATTGACCACCTGCTCTTCATTTCTCTTGCTTTTCTAATGTAAAAGATCAAATAATCTGTTCTTGCAATATTTTATTTTCCCATTTCTATCAGAATAGTATGTTGGTCTTATCACCTACTTATTGCCTCCTACACGCTGCATACATGAGACAATATTAGTTTCTTGAAAGCAAGTCTCTCTTATCCAATTTAAAATGCCTTTAGGTAGCTGTTGGAAAGGATCATTTTAGCCTGTCGCAAACCCATCTATCGGTGAACTGAATGTGGCACAGTGAAAACAAATCCCAAGAGTCAGTATACAGAGCCTTAGAAAAAAAAGGTAACCTATGTTTTCCCCAAGCCACGTGAGCCTCAGGGTAAAATGAGATAATATTAACAGTAATAAACAGTGTTTCTCTGCTCTGACTCCCTGCTTAATGTTATAGAGTCTCAGACTCTTTGTGAAACCTTCTCTTCAATCCTCAGATAAATTTGAGGGGCCCTAAGTGAAGTGATGAAAATGTGTCAGAACAGTTGGCTGTTCTCAGCCTCCGCGCGGCCCGCACCGGGTTTCTCCTGGCCCCTCCTCCCATTTCCAGGCTGTCTACTGCTGCAGCTGCCCGGCTCCTGCTGTCTCAGGGCAGCCCTGCCACCTCCACGGCTCCCAGCGCCACTGGAGACTTCTAATCTTAATATATTTATTTTAATTGGAGGCTAATTACTTTACAAAATTGTGGTGGTTT